>PVKZ01000310.1:140081-740081 GCA_004027375.1 Macroglossus sobrinus | reverse complement strand
CAGAGCCAAGTCAGATCTGCTCTAGTCTCAAAGTCACATAAAACAGTGACCAGGGTCATTCAAGAGAAGGAGAAAGCACAGCAGTTAAGTGATAAGTAATTTTCCATAGATAACCACAAGGTAACAACCTTGAAGAATCCTGCTTCCTTCAGAAAGTCTTCCCAGACTTTAGGAAGTAGTGCCAATTCCCTCCAGTTTCTACTCTATCTAAATCCCAAATCCTTCATCATTCTTACCCCTCACTGAATAGCCCTGTTTATAGACTTTATAGACTCATTCTAGATTTTTCTTAGATACAAAAAATAGTAGTATGCATCTACTCTCAACTCTTTTTGGCCTGTGATTAGGATTTCAATCTCTGTACTCAGCTTTAGCACAGGCCCACCTTTATCGGTTAGGGAAAAGTGCCTTATTCCCCCCACCCTACTCCCACCCCGCAATGTATGTGTGTGTATGAGAAAGACAGAAAGAGGGAATGAAGATGGGAAATTATGCTATCATTACAGGCCATAAGCAGGGTCGCTATCTCATCATTCCCCCTAGAACTTTTTATTATTACTAACTACTGTTCCAATTTTGTTTTGTGATAGCCATGGTGCATGATAACCATGGGAATGACAAACTTCACTGCTTGGGCTGTCAATTCATCATGCACCTAAAGCCTCATGATAGATTTATGGCCTGAACAAAATTCAGGGCAATGAACACCTCAGGATTTGGAACTGCTAATTTCTTCCTCTTATAAGACACTTGCCACCACTGTTTCTATCTTCTCCACTAGTCTTAACTAGGTTTAGCTCTGCATCCAAGCATCATGTCCTTCTCAGAGTGGGTATTTCAGTGCAAGATTATTAGTGACATTCTCATTCAGGTTCTAACCCAGATAGGAAAAAACATTGATTTCTATGGCTGGTCTTAGAGATGGCCCTTACGATATAAATCTTGCCCCATCCCAATCCTGTTGCACAGTATCCTGCCCAAAGTGACCCAGTGATCTTCTGTCAGTTTTCTAAGACTAGACTCCAAGAACATAGTGGCTGGAATAATCCTTAGATTCCTGTTTCTGGAGTATACACTTATCACAAGTCTCTAAAGAGGACTAAATAAACAGATGGAGTTTACAATCTGTTTTCACTGGCCCCCATTTTAACCTGCACAATCTGGCCAAGTCATTGGAGCTCTGCTATTCAAATGGATGCTCTCTACACAACCCCGAAAAGGCACCCAAAGCCGCTAGGCTAAGGATACCCTGAGGAAGTAGAGACAAGCAGAGCAAAATAGGGTGGAAGGGAACAGAAGATACAGTTGTATCTTCTAGAGTAACTACAATAAGTTGGATACTTGTATACATCCTCCCTCACGTATCAGAGTGTCAGTCATTCAAGCAAAGCCTACCCTGTCAGTCTAATATAATTTTAAGAACAAAGTCAGATCTGGATTCCAGTCTTAGCTCTGCTACTCATAGCTGTGTGACCCCAAATTCATTTAATTTCTCTAAGTATCACCTTTCTATCTATAAATAGGGATTGGATGAGATGATCTATATTTCTAATAGTAAAATCCTATGTTATTATGTATCTATAATCAATAGACCTTTTAGAAGAAGATGGTTTTAAGTAATTACTGTTTTTAAGTAAGGTGATGAAGATAAAGCAACAGAGACTCAAGGCTTCATCTCATAACTAAAGACATTAAGGCACTTAGTGATAAACAAAGGCCATTGAGAGATGATAGCAGGAGAGAATAGGGAGAAAACAGATAGGAAGAAAGAATCCTGTGGGCACCAAGAGAACCAGGAGAATCTCATTATTTGGAAAACAGTAAGAGCTTAATTAGAGGAAAGCTCAAGCTGGGACAAAGATAAAAGCTGAGGAACCTAGACAAAGAAGCCAAAAAGACTACCCCAACCCCAACCCACTTTGGACCCAGGCACTCAAGAATAAGATCCCTTCACACATTCAATATTCATTGGGCACTTACCCTTTGTGGATCCATGACACACTGTCATTTATTTAATAGGACAATGAATACCTACAGACCCAACCTGAAAACTAAATCAAAATACTAATATGTTACTAGTGACTTAAATCTAACTTTGTGCTCCTATCCTATCTCAACTATCTGCCCCCCTTGGGAGGTAACCACCATCCAGTTTTATCACACATAACACACACACGCGCTCGTGCCTAAATGATGCTGAATTTTGCTTTTGAGCAATATAAAAAAGGCAGCATACAGTAGTCTTATGGGCTTGCATTTTTTTACTCAATTCATTACTAAAATTTTTCCATATTGTTAAGGGTCACGGTTGGTTCACTTCCATTGCTAAATAATCCATTGTTAGACTGTATTAAAATGTATTTATCCATTCTCCTAATGGTGAGCATTTGAGTTGTTTCCAAGATCTACTGTTGCAAACAGTATCACTTTGAACATTTATGTACACATTGTTCAGTGTGCATAGGCAGGAATGAAAATACTGGGTCAAAGTTGTAAGATTTCTGTTTTATGAAATTTAACACCAACCTGTTTTCCAAAGTGATCACACCAATTTATATCTCCATAAACAATAAAAGAGACTGACTCTACAAACTCTGATTCAATCAGAAGTATTATCAGATCTAATTTTTGCACATAAGTGCTAAATGGTAAGTCATTTTGGTCTTGATTTTACTTCCTTGATTAAGGTTAAACAGCTTTTCATATTTTTGGGTCATTTTGTCAGTGATATGCCCATTTATATCATTTGCCTATTTTTCTATTGGGTTGTGTTTTTCTTATTGATATGTAAGAATTTTTAAAATATATTTTTATTTCTAATCTTTCATGCTTCCATGTTTTGCCAATGTCTTCTCCTGATTTGTAGCTTGTCTTTTCACTTTTTAAAGGTGTCTTCTGAAGTTTTTAGTTTTAAGTAAAATTTAGCTATCCTTTATGATTTGTAGTTCTATATTTTTCTATTCTCTGAATTTTGTATAAAACGGCAATAATTTATTCCTTAAAAGGTTGGTTTAAGACTCATTTGAAAATTATCTGAGCTAGGTGGGCTTATGTTTTGGGAGGAGTGTGTGTGTAAAATTTTAAACTACTATTTCAATGTATTTTATAGTTTTAGGGCTATTTAGGCTTTCTATTTCTTCTTATGTTGGTTTTAAATTACATTTTTCTGAGAATTTATCCATTTTGTTAACATCTCTAAATATATAGGCCAGCGGAAGGGACTCAAGCCTTCAAATGTATTCACACATAAACTCACATGCACGTATACACTCACACAATTTATAATGACAGACTACTGCTAACACCAAAAATATGGTATACGAAGAGCCTAGTTTCATCTCCCAGTTTTTCCCTAACACATTTCAAGGGACAAGCCCCTACAATAAATAAAACCATCCCCATGGATAAGAGGACTACCTAAGAGAAAGGGAGAAAACTAGCCTCAAATTGTAAAGAATCTGAATTTCTAATAAGAGAAAATAGAGAAAAAGACTAGGTATCTATGATGAAGGAAAAGGAGACAGGACAGATCACATATTCACAAAATAGATGCCAGAGAGTATTTCTGGCCAGAGAGCATTTCTTACCTGAGTATCCAAAGGAAATACTGGAGATGGGGCTCAGGTAGATGCCTTTGCCATAGGCTGCTCCATGCAGCTTGCAGGGAAACACCAGGATGAGCAATATGAGCCTGGGCCCTCCCATGGCTGTGTATTAGGCAGCCACAAGGCTTATCCAGCCCGCTGTCCCTCCATTTACCGTCTCTCTCATTCAAATAACTCTAGGCAGCTACTCTTGAAAAGCTGGTTGGCTGAAAACTGGATGCAAGTTACCCACTTTGCCTATGAAATACTAGATACTGATGCCTCATGGAGTGAGAATTGCAGAGCCACTAAGTTGGTCCCCAGATCTTGGTACAGATGCAGATTCCCTCCCCCCACCCAAAAGAAGGAATGATAGAATGGGTAACCAAAAGGGACAATTACCATTCCTTGGAATCTCAAAGGGCAAAGACTAAGTTTCCTATGTCAATTCTATGAATGAATACTCACATAAACTGAAAAGTTCTAATAGGTTAAGTCATCTAACGGTTGTAATCAATAACTCAAACTCCTGCCATTCCCCAAACCACAAAAAAAAAAAAAAAAAAAAAAAAACCACAGCCTGGGTCAAATATACAACAGCCACATTCATTCTATATATATAGTTCCAACTTCCTAGGGAAGCTAGATTTGAGGATGCTGAGGCAAAAAGAGCTGAGTACTCTAGACCACCCTTCCCTAAAACTGAGGGGTTCAGGAAGGGGGCTAGAGAGAAAAGGAAAAGGGGCACAGCCTCACCTGCAGTTTGGTGTAAGATGCATTGACCAGCCCATTGCGTAGGATCGAATGCCAGTTCTCAATGTGGGACCCACTGTAAGGCAGGATAGAATATATGTCTCCTCACAGTATGAGGTTCCCAGGAGCACTTCTAAGATGGCCACTCCCACCCATTCTCACCCACATTGGACATGAAGATGGACACAGATAGACCTAGCAATGGACATGCATATGGATATAAGTCACGGCATGCAAGATGTGTATGTGGCTAACCCCTACGTCTTAATTTCTGGTCCCATCTTCTCTTCTGTGCTTTAGTTAGTCCTATCCTATATCCTCAACTGCTGGTTCAGTATTTTTACTTGCCTAGTCTTCTATATTTCAAATTAAATCCTTCTCAAACTCAATAAAATTATCACTAATCCCAAATACAGCTTCAGGTCCTGAATTCATGTCTATTTTGAGAAAACGGTACTACCACTCCCTTTAAATTACCTTTAAGATCGCTCTTTCGCTCTTTCCTCCCACAATGAAACATCAATAGCTGATTTCCTTAAAAGCAGCTTTCAAATCTATCCCCTCAAATCTGTTCCTTCAAGCGTATCTTTTTTATATATAAATGTAATTTCTCAACTACATCCTAAGTAGCTAGCTTAAGAGTAAAGACTATATCATATGTACCTTTTTATCTTCTATAGCACGTACCACAATAGAATTTAATAAATATTTATTAACTAACTGGTTGATGGACATAGATAACACAAACTCATATTCCTTAAATGAACTTACCCTCTTATTGCCCTACATTATTTGTTGCCTCCCCCCACCCAACTCCCGCCTCCACCCTTCTCACTGGAAGGCAAAGGTGCTGCCGTAGAGCTTCTTGGCGGTGCGGAACCGAGCCTCCTTCGCAGGAGGGCTGCTCAGCAGGAGGAACTGGTGTGAGGTGTGCATGAACTTCAGCTGCTGCCCAGGGTGGGGGTGGGGTCAGGAAAACAGAACAGAATGGGAGATCAGGAAGGGAAGGATTTGGGGATAGGGAGCAAATTAGGCTTGTAATGACCCCAAATAAGAGAAATATGCTTAGGCCCAAAGACTATTGTTGATGAGCAGAGCCAACCAGGCAAGTTTAGGACCAATTTGGTTGGCTGGTTTGGACTCTCTCCCTGACCCTCACCAAAAATTTAGAGTTTAGAGAGAGAAAGGCCACTTACCCTGCTGAGAGGTAGTTTGACAATGTGTGACCTGTTGCTAGAGATGATCCTAGGATAAAGCAGAGAAAAAATAGAATAGAATAAATGTATAGGTAGGCTGACCTTAACAAAGCAGCAGCCTTGCTGTGCCTCCAAGAGAAGCAGCAAAGATTCCAGGGCTGTCTGAATTGTGTGACATAGCCAGGTCACTATCTGGGTATTCCTGTGAGTAGTAATACTTGTGTATAAAAATGAAAAAGGAAAGCTACTGACCAGAGACCATCTAGTTACTGGTAGTTAAACAATGGATGAAAGAGAGGGTAGGAGGGGAACTCCTACATCTCGGGAGGGAAAAGGAACGAACAGAAGGAAGAACATAAGAGGTGCTAAAAAAAATTAGAAAGGAGGGGTATGTATTAGGATGGTGACAACTTATCCTTGGGATTTAGAAATTTAGAACTAGGGCTAAGGAGCCATCCCACTTGATTTTAGAGGAAGCCTGACGACTCTCAGGGATGGGGAGGAATGGATAGAAAGTTACTGTTTGGGCTGGAGAAAGAAACAAGAAACTAGAACAAACTTCCTGAGAAGTCAGGGATACACTAGAATACAAGTAAACTAAACTCAGAAGACACTGGAGAACAAAGGCATAAAACCTTGAGGGTTTAGCAAGAAAGCATTATCTCCTATAGCAGATACAGTTTGGTGTTTTTTGTGCTTTATCTATGTACTTGTGATATCATCCCAGCTGGTCTATGCCTAGTCATTCCTCATATTAATGTTGCACTGAGAAAGCACTGACGTCAAAGACTAAGAAGAGAAGGAAGAGCTATGTCAGGAAAACAGAAGAGAAATCAAGATCAGGGAAGGCCCTCGACAGTCTACAGCAACAGAGAAGGCCCTGAGACAGAGATAGGGGGTTGAATTGGGACAAAGACCTCCCTGGATACACAGAAACCTTTTTGAAATAAAGTGTTAATTCTTACATGCAAGGGGCCCTCAAAAACCTATTGGGAAACAAGAAACCCCTAAAGAGAAGTTGAAACATCATCTCAGAAATTGTGGGCTCCCTGCAAGATTTGAGTTCTTGTGAAGGCTAGGTATATCAATAGAACCCCAAGGAAAAGCATCCATAATATCTATAACCTCAGGAAAAAGGCTGAAACCACCTCTAAGAAAAGGTACAGGTTCCATGTCTAATATCATGCCCTGACCTTACTGTGGGAAGGGTGAACCATTCTATCCATACCACTGCAGGAGAGGATGGGCCAGGGGATCCAGCTTATCCATCTGCTTCTTGATTTCCAGATATGAGCCCTGTAAGACAAGAGCCATAAGGTTATCTTCGAGGAGTGATGGAAACCCTCCCACTTTCCACAGACTATCAGGGCCCAGGGCAAGGCAGGCACTGAAGGCTACACAAAGGCAAGAGGAGATGGGGTTCCCACCCACAAGGAGCCCAGTCAGATCAGGAAGACTCATAAATATGAAAATGACTGAAAATGCTTACAAAACAACATGCAGGTGGGTCTCCCTCATTTTATGCAATTCCTACAGCCCTAAAAGTTTATTGTAAACCAAAAAATAAATATAATCAATGTCAAGAAAGAACAGGCTAAGGAATCCTGTGGTAAAACTTTACATAAAGCAGAGTTCTTCTGATAAGTAAATCATCCCTCCTTGGTGTATCTTATGTGTTAACCTGAACTGTGATATATAGGATTTGCTGAGAAGAGGCCCACCTGTAAATGAGTACAAATGAATGTCTATTCATGCAGAGATTGCAGACGAGGGGGTGGGGAAGTCTGATGAGGGACAGCCTTGAGTCAAAGGATGGTCACTGCTCCATGTGGCTGCCCCACCCCTAGAAGGATAGAAGATGTAGGCCCCTGGGTCTACTTCCTTACCTCCAAGCCCCCCTCCTCAATCTCCCAACCCTGGGCAGATGTCATTCCCTTACTTCTCTACTTCTCTAAGAATTATGAAAAAAACATTAAATATGAACAACTTGTGAAGGAATTACCGGCAAAGGTAAAGGTTGAGACATTAAGAGTGAGAAAGAGTAAGAGAGCTAACAAAACTGGGAAGGCTAAAGAGAGAAGACTAAAGAAAACACAGTGAGCAATCTGAATAGCATCTCTAAATCTTCACTCCACTCCCATGAATTCAAAGCAGAATAGGGCACTTGAGCACCATAGGCAGAGAACACAGGACAAAGGGCAGATTACCTGGGTCATCTCTCGGATGGACATCACACTATCCAGAGCTTTCTGAAGTCGTTCATAATTCTTTTTCTGTGGAGAATCAATGAGAAGAGAAGAACCAGATGATAAAAAGTGGAGGAGAGTAAGATGTGACAAAAAGGAGGGCTAATGTCTAGGTCCCAGGGAAATGGTGGGGTATGTCACAGAAAGAACACAGATTTAATGTTGGACCATTATAGAATCACATGCTAGTTCTCTTTTACCAACTGGGAATAACAGATAAAGTTACTTAACTTCCTAGAACCTCAGTATCATTGTGTGAAAATGAAGATAAAAATTCCACGATCCTCATATAGATGTTCTGAGGATTAAATAACGCATGTAAAAATCTGGTATAGTACATGATACATAGCAATGAGAATAATAGTGAGACACTGTTGGGTACTTGTGATGGTTAATTGTGTCAATCTGACTGCGCCATGGAGTGCTCAAACATTTGGTCAAACATTATTCTGGGTGTGTCTGTGAAGGTGTTTCTAGTTAAGATTAACCCTTCAATCAGCAGACTGAGTAAAGCACATTGCCCTAATTTGGGTGGGCCTCATCCAAGCAGTTGAAAACCTTAAAAGAACAAAAAGGCAGAGGACGAGGGAACTCCTGCTTGACTTCCTGAAGCTGGGACATTGGTTTTTTTCTGCCTTTGGACTTGGATTTGGAGACTGCTGGCTTTTGGATTGGAACTTACATCACTGGCTTGCTGACTGCAGGTCCTGGGATTTCTTGGCCTTCAAAATCATATGAGCCAACTCAATAAATTTCTTTCTATATATATATATCTCCTATTAGTTCTGTTTCTCTGGAGAACTCTGAGCAATGCAATACTTTACATATATTATCCCTCATTTTTATAACAATTTACAAGTAGACATTATTCCCTTTGTAAGGATATGGAAATTGAGGTTCAGAAAGATTAAGTGACTTGCCTAATACCACTCAGCTGGGGAACAGCAGCGTCTCAGGTGGAATCCAAGTCTGTCTTGCTCCAGAGTCTACATTCTTCTCTTTCGTGACATAAATAAGATTAAGTCTTCTCTCCTTCTTCTGATAAACTCAGTTATTCTCTAAATCAGCTAAAGCTTATTTAGAGAATAAGCTTTATTCATTTCTTCTGACCCTTATTTTAAGCTTTAGAGAATAAGCTTTATTCATTTATTCTGTCCCTATTTTAAGCTGCTGTGTACACTAGAATGACAGCTCATAGTCTCCCACTATCTTTTACTGTTTGACTTTCTACCCAAACAACTTATACCTTAGGGTTAAAGGCCAGAGTCTTGGGATCAGTGGGGTCCACCACAGAAGGATAAGGCTCAAAGATGATGCTCTTCCTAGGGGACTCCAAAGCTGCCCTACACATTGCCACGAGCAGATCCACAACCTTAGGGAAAAGGAGAGAAAGCGGGCAGAAGACAAATGATTTCCCACTGCTACGAGTCACATAGTATCCAGCATAGGTCTACCTTCTGGAGTCTCAGCATTTTTCTCTGCTGTTCTTTTTAAAAGTAAATGTTTATGGTTTTTATTTAGAAAATATAAACTCATTATAAAAATTTAAGTTACAATGATTTAAAGATAAAAATCACCTCCCATCCCAAACAAATCTCATTTCTCAGAAATAAGATTGCTAAGTGTAATGTGTATCTTTCCAGATAGTTTTACTATGGAAATATTTTATTATACAGGCAATTAAAAATAGAATTGTCCTATACATATACTATTGTGTTTTCTCATATAATTTGCTATCCATAAATAATAGCTGTATAGTATTTCCACTGTAAGATATGCCATAATTTCTTTAATTGCACTTCCTACAGATGGAGTTGTATCCTTTTTTTTACTATTGCAAACAATACTGTCGTGAATATCCTTACATACAAAAAGCATTTCTGGAGGTTAAGTTCCAAGGAGTGAAAGTGGCAGGTTCCCCAGCCTTTTTTATCCCAGTTCCCTTGTAGCTTTTCCCTTTCCCATACCTCTGCTCCAGTGGCCACCTCCTCTGCAGCTCCAGACATGACTCCCAGTGTGTAGAAGGAGAAAACGCACAGTTCACGAGTACAGACAGCTGGCTGAATGGACATATTAAACTGTCAGTGGTGGGGAGCGGTGTGAAACAAGAAAGGGTTGTAGCAAGAGAGGGCAAATCCTGACCTCAGACAACGTTAGAATGAGATAGGAATTTGGGGCCCTCTCTGTCAGGAAAGAACTATAAATAAGTGAAGTCTTAATTAAAATGCCTTACTGACAAGTTTGAGAATTAATGTCTCTTCCACAAAACCTTCTATGACCTCCGTAGGTAGTTAGATGCTCTCTCTTCTGAGCTTCCACAACACTTCTCATATCTCTTCTATACACTTATAGTCAAGTGTCTGTCTACCTACCTAGACTTGAAAGTCCATAAGGACGGTAACATATCCAATCACTTTGGTCAATATCTGATTCCAATTTTTAAATGTTGGGCGGGGATTATATCTTCAAAAATAATCACGTATACTCATCTTTCCAAACAGGGCTGCTGAGATTTGTTTTGAGAAAAACAATTATTTTGAGAGTCTCAGGGAGTATGAACAGAATTCTGCTTTTACCAGAGACCCAGGAAGAAAGGAATAAAGGAGAGATGCAGAGTGAAGGGCCCTTGGCTAAAGGTCCAAGGAAGAGGGCCACAGAGCAGGGGACATACCTTGAGCATGGACCCGTTCTGGAAGACATGCTGCTCATCACACACCACACAGTACTCATTCAGCGTTGGAATCCTCTGCTCTGCATACTTCATGATCTGGAGAGAAAAGACATTCTATTCTTTTGGAAATATAGACACAGATATGGGAAAAATTCAGAGATTCTTTTCCAGCTACTCTCCACCCTCCCAGCCCTGGGCCTAAGGTAGAATCTCTTCTTGAGACCTGCTCTTAGTTAAACTGATGATGCCTAACTTTAAAAGCTAAGATATATATTAGAATAAAAATAAGACCAGTCATGGTAAGACCTGGGTTAACATTCCCCTCGTCACTACTTAATACCATATAACTTTGGGCAAGTCAGTTAACCTGAGCCTTGGTTTCTTCATTTATAAAGTGGGACATCATTCACCTCAATGAGGTATTCAAAGTAATGAGATGATTTCTGTGAAGGTATTTTATAAACATTAACAGGTATTAATCAAGCTATTGACATTAGTTGTGATAATTACAGATTGTCCCTCTGGGACAGGTGAGTACTGAGTTCATGATAAGATGGCAGGGGGGCCTGAGAAGCCATTTCAACTACCTAGAACAATCACCCATCCTCTGGTCACAATCACAGATACTCTGTGCTGGGAAGAGAACAAAAATCCAGAGTTCATATAGCAATATCCTGAAGTATTTTTTTAAGCACTCTGTCTTAACATGGCTTTTTCAGCCAGGTACACTTTGTATCTTAATCAAGTTGTTCCCATTTCACATACTCTGGGACTGGTAAAGGGATATGCAAAAGCTTTTATTCATTCACATTTACTGAATGCCTATGATGTACCCAGCTCAGTGAAAGGTCTCCTTGATTATATGATAATATAAAGGATTGTCTTCTCACACCTTATACTGCAGTAGGGAAGATGTGGTATGTATACAAATTAATTACAATTCAAGGCAAGATATGGTATGTGACACACAGATGCCACATAAAACAAAAAACATCATGTGGTGGCTCCATAGTGTAGCGGTTAGCACATCTGCTTTACATGCAGAAGGTCCTGGGTTAACACCCCAGATGGAGCCCTGGACCATACTCTGGGTGTGCCAGGCCCCAGGTACACGCCGTGAGCGTGTGGGAATGGACGCCCCACCTTCAGAGATCCAATTCTTAAGGGGAAATGGCAACATCCATAGGTCAGAGGTGGAAGTGGGGAGTAGAATTAAAGAGGAGGAAAAAACATCATGAAAATTCAATGAGAGAAGACATCACTTTCAGGTAATTAATATAGTTGGAGTAATGGAGATTTTATGGAAATAATGACACTGAGCCTTGACTGTAATTGGCCCATTTAAGTTGGAAGGCCAGTGGAGGGAATTACATAAACAAAGGTAACAGAGAAGCAAAGTAAAAGCACATCCAAGGAATAAAAAGATTTTAAAAAGAAGACATGACCAGTAGTGGCTGAGCAATAAAAGAAGTCTGCAAGAAAAACTGGACTACCTGAGCAAGGATGATGGAAATCATAAAGAAATTAGTATCATTTCCTTTCTCATCTTGATACCCTGACACTTAAGATTTGCAGTGCATCATTTGGCACTTGGTCATAAATGGTCTGTAAGTATTGTCTTCCCAGTAATGCTATAAGCTTCTTGAGAATGGTAACCATTCCTTCTTATCTCCTATATACACATTTAGTATAGTTCTGGGAGAAGGGCAACTCAGGAAACATTTAACTGACTGAGGAGCTGGGAGATGTTAGGGGATCAGATGGGTCAGACAACAGGGGAAAAGCTTTGGAATGAAGCTTTAGATTTAATTTACCTGGACAAGAAATCCATATTCCAGAGTGGGGATATTCTTGCAGTGACCACTGACCTGATGAGAGTAAAAAATCAGACCTCATAAGCCTCCTATGAAGCAGGCACCTAGACAGCCCTCACACTCTTAACTTGGATTCTCCTAAAGTAGCTAAGCCCTATCACCAATCAGCCTAAGTAATCCCAAAGCTGGAGAGACCTTTAGACATTTCTGCTTAAGGTTCTTGAAAAGGCCTCACCTATCATTAACTTTCTTCAAGGTAGGTAGAATAGACTGGTACAGCAGTTGACTACCAAGTCCTAATCACAACCTAATAAAATCATATGACATCTTATTGGGATGCCTAACCCAGACTCTCTGCTGCATGGCCTACTATCACAGAAGCTTGACAAACAATTTAGATATGTTTTCAGCTATTAAAAAAAACATGTTCCATTCCACCCACTCCTGGTACATGCCCAGGTTTGATTTATGATGCCTGAAAAACCATACTGCCACCCATTTTGAGAAGCTATACTTCCACAATTCCTTTCCCACCCACCTGACACCCAAGTCAAACCCTCCCCAGCCCATGTACCAAAGCAGAGGTCTGTGCTGGGGGAGAGAGGCCCACGTGCTGGGGGCACAGGAGACCTGCCTGGGGGCTGGGAGGATAGCCAAACACCTCCACTTTGGGGTTCTTCACGGTGCAGGAGATGGAACGGTTCATGAGGCGTCCAACCCGAAGCTCGGGTACAGCAAGTTTGCCTTTCAGCATGGAGTCCTGTATAACAGGGAAACTGGGAGACCTAGGAGAGCAAGGAGAAGTGACAAAACTGAGGATTCAGTATGAGCCCTAGAAGAGGTTTGGAGACAAGTGGGTCCTAGGTCAAAATGAGTGAAGTGATCTAAGCCAAAGAGGAGCTCACCTATGAAGAGAGTTCCACTGGATCTAAACACTGTTAAACAAGTAGATCACACATCTGACTTGATTTTCATGTCACTAACTGTGTTTTTCTGAATGGAACATGGAGGGTAGGCAGAGGCAAAGCCTGGGTCACTCTCTGTGGTATCTAGGCCAGGTATGGAATGATCCTTGGAAGAGGTCTCTGTTTCACTTTCTGTGTGTGTGTGTGTGTGTGTGTGTGTGTGTGTGTGTGTGTTTCCATACTTATGATTGAGTGCTAAACATAGTACTAGGAAAGAAGCAGTTTCATCCCAGAGAGCCGTATGTGTGACTGTCAATAACAGTGCCTGGGAAGCTACAAATTTGGGTCTGTATTTGCCTTTGGGAAGATCAGAAAGCACAGGAAGGGGGGATGTAGTCCTTGGGCCAGAAAATTGAGCTAATATTTATTTTTAGAACTCCATAATAAATCAGTATACCCTAGCGTAAGAGCAATGAGTTGATGCCTATTCTCTGACTTTGCCTCCTTAGGAGAGGGAATAAGGATGAGGGTTAAATAAAGGAAAGATGGAGAGAATAGCATATATTTCTCCAAATGCATACCATGAGTTAGGTATTGTGTTTTACCTAAAGCACAAGGTATGACTATTAGGATCAGAACTAGAAGGAAAAAGACACATAAAGATAGGACTATGTGGGCAGTGTTAGTAGTTAAAGGTACAAAATTCAGAGGAGCTAGGGAGAGGACAGAATAGGTAAATTTAGGAAATCAAGAAGGTAGGGTGGGCACTTAGACAAGACTAAGGTGATTAGAGATGATCAGCTCCTGGGGGAGTACTTACTTGGGGATGGGAGAGAAGATGCTGAGGCCAGCTCGGAACTTCTTGATGGTACCACTTGCCTTGAACCAACTGTGCCTCTTCTCCTGCTGGGTCTTCAAGAAATCGTTGCTGAGATGTTTCCATTGTTGGGATGTGAACATACCCAGGATCCTAAGAAATCAAAGAAAACAGGCTCAGGAAGCTCAGGCAGGGGAATAAGTCAAGAAATAGGATTACAAAGGCAACTAATCTAAAATTCAGACCCAGGGATACCAAAGCTAGTTGTGGTAAGGAAATGTGTCCAATATGACCAATATGACCTCCCATATGACCTTAGCACATGGCAATGTACTGTCCTAAAGTACCTCTTCACCATGGAGGGTAAATGCTCACTTCTATTGTCTAGACTACTGGAACAAAAAACTTCTAAGATGCTTTGCCTTTAAAGGAAAATCTCAAAGGTGAGTCTTCAAAAGTTGTGATCCTTGGAATTTATTGCCAAGAATGACTATACTGTAGTAGGATAGAGGTACTACCCTTTGCATTGGGAATAGTGAAGAAAAGGACTCAGGGCATGACAGGTACTGATATTATTAGGTGAAAAATTACATTCCAAATTTATGGTTTCTAACTTTAGTTGGGCCCTCAACTAATCTTGTCAACCCTTTCATTTGACCTTAATCACTTCTTCTTAGCATTACTCTATTATTCGAAATCTTTATCATCTTCTTTAAGCAACTTCACCTATAACCAATAAACTCTCTCCCTTCTTAACAGAAAAAACTGAAGTCATCAGATAACACCCCCTTTAATGTTCCAATCCTACTAAAAAATGTATTTCCATTTCCACCCTTACCTCATCCCTCCATTCTCTGGAAACAAAGTAACCCTCCTATTAAGGATCAATTC
The DNA here is from genome assembly GCA_004027375.1 of Macroglossus sobrinus. Taxonomy (NCBI): domain Eukaryota; kingdom Metazoa; phylum Chordata; class Mammalia; order Chiroptera; family Pteropodidae; genus Macroglossus; species Macroglossus sobrinus. The sequence continues at coordinate 725,204 of PVKZ01000310.1, read as the reverse complement.
CTTTATTTGTGTTCTAGATTTCAGCCCCTTCTTGCCTCTTTAGGGACAATGATCAGTCAGTCATGCCCCTCTCCTGTCAAATCCTTTCCCAAAGTCTACAAAAAGTTTCACACTGTTGCCCCTCAGTTTAGCTACCTCTCCCACTTCCCTTCCTATCCTCATCTAAGTTACTCAATACATACGTATTTCTATTTTGTTGCCAACCACTCACTTCTCAATATATTCTACCCCTGCCACCCCACTGCAATTATTCTCACCTTGATGGTAAGTCCAAAAGAAATTCCTAAATTTTCCTCTTACTTATCCTCTCTCGCATCTGGCCCTCCTTGTAGAAACTCTCCTCCCTGCCTTCTGTGACATTATTCTCTTCCCATTCTTCTCCACTTCTCTGACCTCCCTTCAGTGTTTCTTCTTCCTCTGCCTACCCTGCTAATTTCCTGGGTATTTTGTCTGAGTGTTAAAGGGTGTTGTCTTTGATGTTATTTTCTTTTCACTCTATAATGCTCTCCCTTAGCAATCTAGTATTTTACACTGGTTGTAATTTCCACCCATACATTGATATATATCCTCAATCCTAATGTCTCCTATAAGTACCAAATCTACATATCTATTAAGCATCTCTACTTGAATATATCAAGGTCACCTCTAAACAACATGTTTAAAATAAAGCTGATTAAATAAAGCTATTTATCCTCATACCACAAACCTGCCTCTCTTCTTAAATCCCTATTTAAACTGGTGGTATTACACTTTACACAGACATCTAAGATAGAAACCCAGGAGTAACTTTCCACTATTCCTTGGTTTATGACCGTATGCAACAAATCCAAATCAATTTTCAAGTCTTATTGATTTTATACCCCATAAATCTCTCTAGTCTATTACCTCTAATTTTCACCTATAGTCACACTTTGGTTCAGGACCTCATCATCTCACGTCTGGTCTTCCACAAAAGCCTCCTACTAAACTAACTCTGTTCTCTAATCTCACTCCCTCCTATGAAGCCCAATGCTACCAGAATAATTTTTCTAAAGCTAAACAGACCACATCCTTTCTTTTCTTAAAGCCCTTCAATGCTCCCACTGTCTACAATACAAGCGCCCAAGATCCTCTCTGATTTGAACCTTTTCCTATTTCTCTAGCTTCAGTTCCTACCACTCTTCTCTTGCATTTTATTAGCAATGTTTAACTACTTGAAGCTTCTTGCATACATGCTGCTTCACATGACTATGACCTAGCAAGTGTTATTCATTCTCAGAGTCTGTTTACATGGGCAACTCTTGTCAATCCTTGAAAACCATTAATTATCTCCCATTCATTTAGAGCCCTCCACCTGCCCCCAGACTGGGCCACTCCTTCTTCTGTGTTCCTTCAAAAACTTCCATTTTCACTTGTATTAGAACATGTATACACAGGACTCTTTTCAGAACTTCACTCTGGGTAAAATCTGTAATTCAGCTCTCTTTGTATACCAAATACTTAGCAAGTTCAACATGTTTAATATACTTAAACTGTCTAGTTCCTACAGACCCACTGTGAGGAAATGTGAAGAGCATGGCTCTAATTCCAGGACTGTACTATTCCTTAGATACTAAGTACTAATGAGCCTCTCCTCTTACCTCCAAGAAGTCTCAATGCCAGATACCCCAGAACCACAGGCTCCTCTGCCTAATCATAAATTTGGCTCCCCAAATTTATTGGGCATATCTCAGAAAGACATTTTTGAAAGGAAACATCCCATCCAAAGGTCTGCCTGTCCATACACATATGTCCATCTCTCTTTCCCTCATATGTCCATAACCAGAAATATCAAAGTTCTTACTTTTTCAACTGAAGACCCAGCCCAAACCCTTCCTTATTTGATGGCTGGAAAACCTCAATTGATGGTTCTGCAAAGAGAAAAGAAAGCTCCTAGTACGTACACGTCTCTACCCTCCTGGGAATTCAAAGCCCCAGGTTCAGTGGATTAGCTTCCCTGATCCTAAAGGTACCTTAAACAGTAAAAGAGAAGGAAAACATCTGTGGCAGAGGGGAGATTCTGGGAGCTACCTGGCCAACTTCAAATGTCTTCAACTTCTATGAGGAAGTTAAAGGGAAGGGGAAGAATAAGTAATATCCAGAGAAAACAATTTCATTAACCAAGAAGGATTTGAGGGGACTGCTATCAGGTAACCAGTAATGAAGACACCAATGAGAAGAGACTGAAAGCCCCTACCAATGGCCTGCAGATTACACCCAAGGGTCTTGTTTCTAGCTTTTTTCTGTCTCGCTTAATTTAGGACTTTGGATTAGATCAAACTCAGAGAACCCATTTGCCCAAAGTCACTGCCTTTACCTGGTCCATCAAGGTACTGGGAAAGAGAAAATCGCAGCCTCAACACAATAGGTTCTGTCCGAAGGACCTTCCATGCTGTAGAGACTTCCTCCTAAAAGAGTACGGGAAATAGTTTCCAGTTTAGTAACAGAGAAGAATGGACTTGGAGTCTTTCTTGTATGATACACACATTCACATGACAGCACATGACAGTGCACACCACTGTCTTATGATGGCCTAGGAAAGACAGGGATGAAGAATATGTGTTCCAAATACAGCAGCCAGGAACATGACTGCTGGTCTACATGACAAAATCCACAAGTCCAGCTAGACATGTTGTTGGCACATACTAGTACCACTTACATCGAGGAAGCTGATGTTGATGTGGAGGTCAATGTCCACGTCATCGATAGTTCCATATTCTCTACAGAGATACAGGTGACCACAAGTGAGATTCATTAAGGGAGAAAAGAAGGGAACAGAGGCTGAGGTAGAGGGAGAACTGAGCCTGGGGCCAGGGAGAAAGGCAGAGGTACTTCTGTATAACTCTTGGCTATAGTTTCTAGGCACCTACATGATCAGGGCCTTCTCCAGTTCAGAAGCTTCTTCTTACCTCAAAAGTGAAACTAGAGGGATCAGGGATAAGAGGGAATTTCTAAGGAAAGCAGCTGTATTTCTCTACTTACTCCTGTCAGCCAAGCTTAAGTACTCTGAATAATTCTCACTATCGCTGAGCTGGTAAGTTATCAATAGCCACAGACTCCCTATCAGGAAAAAAAAAAAACCCTCTAGCATTTTAATAATTTAGAAATGGCTTGCTCCCCTACCACCTCTGAAGTAGAGTCCCACCTGACGGATACAGAGTTCTCACTGTAGATCTCTTTCACGGCTTCAATGTCTGCATCAAGCTGTGGGTGTCGATACAGGTCAGCTGCACAGCTCCCCTGAATCAGCAGCAAAAATGGTTGAGAGAGTAGAGGAAGACAGAGGGGGAGAGAGGTGAAAAATAAAAAGAAACACCAGGAATAGGAAAATCAAACAACAGCAGTACATATAAGCAAAAAGCTGCATATATGAAGGGAGTCTTGATGGTGGCCCTTGCTGGAGATTTCACTGACAGACAAGTCTGCCCCATTACCACTCTAAGAAGTTTCAGTAGTCTAACTACAGGCAGCTTTACCTAAGTTCACATCCTTAAGTCTCCAGCTTTTCTTCTCAGACCTTGACCAGGACACTTCAGATGTCCCTTCTATGAGAACTCAGGACAGACTGAATATAGCATTTAACTGAGTGGTCCTGTTGGAAGAGTCCAACATTCCTGCTCAGGCTAATGCCCTGGGTAGTGATGGCATGAAGCAATCACTGGCAGGGTAATTTTTTAAAAACTTGACCCTATGATTCAAATGACTCCACTGGCTAATGAAGGAAGAGTCAGAAAATAATTATATCCAACTAAGAACATAAGGGTAGCCTCCATGTACAGAGGATGTAGTTTACTCTGAAACATATGAGTCTCAGGCAAAAGCAAAGTTATATCATCTTTGAAAAGATAATGCGCAGACCACATCAACATTTTACCTCTGGTCAAATCATCTCTGTCACTCCTGATGTACCCAGAGAGAAGTACACATTTTGACTCTCCAACATGAATCTTAGTGGATGTAATCTCACCTGAACTCCATAGAGAAACTCCTCTGATTCATTGTCTCCCTCTGAATCATCATCATTCCAGAACTGGCCTTTGATGTCCTAGTAATGAGAAATAAGGATATAACCCTTTGCTGGTCCCTGTCAACTCATGCAATGAAGTAGAATGATAAGACTGGAAAAAGATCTTCACAAAGAACGGGAGGTTCCCTGGGATAGCATAAGTGAGGCCCTAATCCCTTCAATCCCTTTGGGAGCATCTCTGTTTTTTCCTAATCTGGTCATATCCATGGCCTAGTTCTGACTTGGTGGGATGGGGAAAAACAGTAGGGAATTTGACCTTAAGTGTCAGGTATGATTGAGGGCCTGGTAGGCAATGAGGGAAGAACGCAGAATTCAACGTCAAGGCTGGTTCCTTGGCATATCTAGGTTCTAGTATAAGCTGCCTTTCTCTAGAATCATCTAGGGACTCAAGGCAGCTCCAAAGCATACCTAAGCTCTCTTATCTCATCACTCCCTTTATATCCCTTTCCTTCCCAAGAATATTCACCTATATACACACCAAGTAATATTGTTTCCATGCCTTCTCCTTCCTTCAACTTCATATAGCCACTATACCTTCCAAAAGGGAAAATACCAGGAAAAGGTGAGGTGTGTGCTTTGTCCCTTCTACCCTTGATAGTCAGTTGCAGGGGTAGGCAGTCAGTTCTCACCATTGGATCAGTGGGTCACACACACTCCCAGGTCAGTGCTAGGCAGCACCCCTCCATACCACCAGCTGAACCCAGGCCAACGAGATGGGCATTTAGGAGGCCCCAAAGGCAGACAAGGAAGGGGAGTTATATCAGGGGCTGACTGGAGATCTGCTGAGGATGGCAGGCTCTGTGGTTGTGGTGATAACAAGTCACTGTCCTGTGAAAAGTAGACAACAACGGTTTCATCACACTTAAAAGCTAGGTGGTATATACAGAGGCACACGTTTATGAATTCACCTTTATTATACACATATACAGACATTTGTACATAAAGAGACATACTTGTAAACATGTATGCACATTTGTATACATAATTCTTCAAAGATAATGAATCATGAAAGCACGAAAGCATTATAGAAACATAAGGCACTACTGTTCCATTCAAGCTGAAGAGCTGGGATTGGGACAAGTTCCTACTCTAGTTCATAATGTTGTTATCAATCCTGAAGCAAAAAGTGATGGTGGCAGGACCAAATGCTTATGCTACTGTCATGTCAGTTCATTCTTCACAGTACCAACTCCCATCAGATTGAGATTCTTTTGGGAGTTTTTACCCCTAGTTTCTTCCCCAAATTGAGTCACTATTTCTTATTCAACAACAGTATCACAAGAGGCCTTTATATGACAATCACAGCTAACTTAAAGAGCCCTCAACAACACTGAACATTCTCTAGTAGACATGGTCTGAGTTGTCATGGCCAAAATAATGCCCTGGAATCATTGTGGAACCTACTCTGCAAAGAAAAATGAAGTAATGATCCCAACAAATGCTCAGGGGGAAGGAAAAAAAAAAAAACGAACTTCTAGTCCTTTCACAAAAGCAAGAACCACTGTTCTAGCTGTACATATCTGTCTCACCCACTCCAACCTTAAACAGAGTTGTTCTTGCTCTCTAGTATGGTTCTGCTAAAACTTAAGTTTCTAGATCTCTGGTTTTCAAGCGGGCTTTGTAGATCAGCAGCATCAATTATCACCAGGGAATGTTAAAAATGTAAACTCAAAGACCCACATTGAGACCTACTGAATTAGAAACTCCAGAGATGGGGTCCAGTAATGTGTTTTAGCAAGCCCTCCAAGTTCTTCTGATACACAATAAAATTTGAGAACCATTGTTCTAAATCCTTGTGTTCAAAAGGCCTGTAGTCTGTTCCTCAGCTACTTAAACTTAAGCCTGGCAACAGATCCAGGATGGGGACATAAGGCACAATGCCAGGGCAAATAGTATAGCAGTGCCCCAGCTGACAGAGCTGCCATCAAAATATGCAGAAGCAAACTGCAAGTTCTTAGAGATTAAATAGCTGACATCTGAGACTTGCTTTAAATACTGTTCCAGCACCAAAAAAAAAAAAAAAAAAAAAAAAAGACGGTGGGAGGAGGGGAAGAGAGACACGAAATAAATATGGCAAAATGCTGACTACTGATGAAGCTGAGTAATGGTTACATGAGGGTTTCTTGTAGTCTCTACCTTTGTGTATAGTTGTGAATTTTCATTGTTTTTAAATGCCTACAGCATCTGGCATTCCTAGGTGGTCTCCTATCCAAGTACTAACCAGGCCCAACCCTGCTAACTTCCGAGATTAGACAAGATTGGGCACATTCAGGATGGCAAGGCAAAAGACTATAAATTTTCATTATAAAAAGTTTTTTTAAAAATCAGAGACTATTCTTGGGCTCTTGCAGGGGCTCTCCCTAAAAAGTCAATTCTAAATCTGATTGGGAAGATTACCTGAGACTCCACAACTGCCTCTTTGCTACTCTTCAAACATAACAAGCATATTCCCACCACAGAGCCTTTGTCCCTATTGTTCCCCCTTCTCAGAATGCTTTTCACCCAGATATCTACAAGGCTTATTCTTTCATTCTTTCAGATCTCTGCTCTAAGGTCACCTTGACCATCTATATAAAATATCAAAACTCCAACACATACCTACTAGCACTATGCATCCCCCTTCCTTGCTTTATTTTTCCCATAGTACTTACCACACTCTGACATACAAAAAGTTTGTTTATTGTGTTATCTCCAATCAGAAAGTAAACTCTGTGTTGGCATAGGCTTTGACTTTTTTCATTGCCTAAATTGTCAGTCCCTCAATACATATTTATTAAATGAGGGAATGAATGAACTGTCTGCTAGATACCTAAGCCAAAGGGCAGATACATATAAGAACCTACATGCATCTACATATAGGAAAAATCATACAGAAATGAATTTAAAAAGGAAGGTTCCATTCACCTTCCAGAGCAGCTGAGAACCAAAATATGAAGATCTGGGGGCTGGGTTTCTGAGACTTGAAAATAAACAGTCAGGTGCTGATCTGGGTGATCACAGAGGAACAAAGAGGGAGGCACTAATGTCCAGTCTAGGCCGTCTTGGGCTGGGTGGTAGGATGATGGCAGCGTAGGCCAGAAGTACCAACTTTCTCGAGGTCTTTGTCACTGTAGAAGTCAATAAATAGCCTCTCACCAAGGGCTGTTGCTGCTTGGTTTCTGCTGTTATCACAAGGGGGAAAAAAAGGTAATTCAGAGGGAATTTTTCTTGTCCAGGGAAGAGACAATTCAGACACAACTATCTTTTTCAAACCAGGCTCTTTCACTAAAAGGGACTCCCACCTTCTACTCAATGCCCATTTCTCTGAAGAGATGGAGAATGAATTTAAAAGATGAAGAGTAGGGACAGGAGGAGTAATGTCATAGAATTCACAGAATCACAGACTTTTTCAAGAAGAATAAGCCTGAAAGATGACCTATTTCAAAGCTTTCATAGTATACCTACAACACACAGGTGTACGGAGGTCTAGCAACTTGCTTAGTACAGTGGGACTGAAACTTAAGCACATTTGACAGGTCCTAATAACATCCAATCTTCATGTGATGTGGTTATAGCTAATTAAAGGATCTGTTAATGAATTAAGCAAGAAAGACCTGACTTATCTAAATGAGATAAAGAAAGGAACCTTTCAAGAGAAGATAGGCCAAATACAGACTGAAGCGTGTCGCTCAGTTCAGCGTTTAGTTTGGATGATGGCAGCTAACACAGAACGCTTTATGAATTTTCGTAGGTAGTCAAATGTAAATAAGCCTCAAGTCTGGAACACAGAAGTCTTTCCCAAGGTCCACAGGCGCTTCTCTGTGTGGCAACTTTACATATGGTCAGAGATCTGAACATTTAAACTTTGGGTTTGACTCTCAGCTTTGCGGTCCTTGAAAAGGAGGTTATTCTGATCCATATCAAGTGCTCCTTTCTCTGAAAGACCAGGCCACTGAACAAAGAGTGCGGGGGAGAACCCAGAGAGGGGCGATTCTCGCAGGCTAGCGCTACCTCGAGTATCCAGTGGAGGGAGAGGTTGGGGTTTGCCCCAAAAACACTGGCTACCACCCGCCCTTCCAGGACAGGCCCCGAGGCCTCCCTTGGGGGAGTAGTTAGAGCTCTTCTCCGGTTTTCTCCGGAGACCCCCGAAGACAACCAACACCTGCCTCCCGGGGAAGAAGCTCTGTGCCCGATTTCAGTCGCCAGCAGCCCGGCCTTGAGCTAAGCCTGTCTGGCTCCTCGAGGCTACTCGGTTCAAGACCCTTCACTTCATCCAACCCAGCCTGGACCCTTCCCGCGGCCCCGCCCCGTCCCCGTGACGACCGCCTCAGAGGCTGGCCTCGCGAGTACTCACGGCGACCCCGGGCCGCGCGCGGCCGCCGCTGAGGGTACGAGCGGCCCGGGACGCCCCGCGGGGGCGGAGCGGTAGGCCAAGGGGCGGGGGCCGGGGCGGCCGGGCGGGCGAGGTCGCGCTCCCCCGCGCCTCGTCGTTCCGTCACGGGCGCGCTGAGCCACTCTGCGCACGCGCGCGCGGCGAGACCGTGGCCACGTGGCCCGCTCGGAACCAACCGCCACGCAGCCTGCCCCGGGCGCGCTTCCGTCCCCCCGCCCGCTCCCGTACGTCCCCCCGCCCGCTCCCGTACGTCCCCGCCGACGCCAGGCTCCGGGCGCCTGCGCGGTGGCGGCTGGTTAGGACTGGGAGTGGAGCGGAGTGGGGGTGGCACCTGCGCCTTGGGTCGGGGCGTGTGCGCGTAGAAACAAGAAGGACTCTTGAGGGTTCGCAGAGGGCCCTCGGAAATACATTGTTGGCATTTGGCGCCCCGTGTGGTTGGGAGGAATGCTTAGGGAGGGCAGTCCCCAGCTACCGCTCCTCATTAGCGGCCAGACCTGCAGATGGAGCTTGAGAAGGGCCTCCTGAGGTCTTGCTGCTTCTATGACTCGGGTTTGCAGTGGGATTCATACACCTCAGGGGTCTTTTAATTCTTAAGTTTAACACATTTACTCCCCTGGCAGCTGCAGTGTGCTGGAAAGCACGCTGACCAATTCAGACAAGGGCTGTGAAGAAAAGGGGTGATTTAGTAGACCTGACGAGCTCAGGGAGCTAGGGGCAGGCCTAGCAAACTCATTGACAGAAAGTAACCACGCAGAATGGTCTGTTCATAAATTTTTAACCAGGCAGGTCATGGCAGGTAGCCAGGTCCCAGGCCTACAGCTTCTTCCGCAAAGGTCAGTCTTGACCATCAAAAATTCCTATCCATTGTTCTTACGCACCTGGGATAACATACCCTTGAAATGTCAAAGTAATTTTTGTTTTCTGTACCCCTTGAAGTCACAACCACAGGCACCAGAGCACAAGACTACTAGAACAGGAGGGCTCATTGTTACCTTGTTGCTCGTTTACTATCTCTATTCACTGTAAAGGTTATGTGTTAACTATCCTGTACCCAGCAATGTAAAAGGAGCATGTAACTGTCCATCTTACTTTCTATTCAATACCAGACATTTCCCTGCTTAGCTTTCTCCCTCCTTCCCATCTACCACCAATAGATTTTGGTGTAACTTTCCTTAAGTTTCTCTCCCTTGATTTTAAACGTATAAAATAAGCTGAAAAGGTGCCTGCCATTCTCCATAGCATTTTCCTAATCAGTTAAGAATTTGCTTCTAGGTGTAGCCTCACAGTTGTGGCTCAAATAAATTCTTATAAAGCTTTCTACAATTTGGAGGTTACTTTGTCAACAGGGCTCAAAGCTTGGTTTTGGCACTCATTGACTGTTCAGCCTCATTTCTGAGTCATAGTTTTCTCATTTGTAAAGTGGGGACAATAATATCTATTTAATGGGGCTGTTGTGGTGAGGATGAAATGAGATGGGAGGTTAGAACATATGCAAGTGCCGTTTTATAGGATATAAAGAGTCAAATTCCTGCAATTTCAGTGGTTCGACCTAATACAGTTGACCCTTGAACAACATGGGGGTTAGGGGCACCCTCCCTATTAAAAATCCACATGTAACTTTTGACTCCCCCCAAAACTTGGCTATAGTCTCTTAGTATCTTCAGGAGATTGGTTCAGAACCCTTCATGAATACCAAAATCTGAGGATGCTCAAGTCCCTTATATAAGAGGGTGTAGAATAATGCATACAGTCAGGCCTCTGCATCCAGATTCCCAACCATGAATCAGAAAAATACTGTTTTCCATCCAGGGTTGGCTGAATCTACAGATACAAAACCTTGGGATAGTGAGAGCCAACTGTGTACTTTTTGAAAAAAAATCTGCATATTAAGTGAACCCAAGCAATTCAAACCTATGTGGTTTGGATCAACTGTATATATAAAGTAACCAGCACAGTACCTGGGACTAGAAAGTACAGTAGGTCTTCAAATAACATTATTTCATTACATGTAATTTCTTTATAACATTGATGAGAAAACTTCAACCTGAGCCCAGCTACTGTCTGTGTGGAATTTGCAGGTTCTCTCCATATCTGTCTGTGTAGGCTTTCTCTGGGGATCCAGTTTCTTCTCACATCTTAAAGATGTACATGTCAGGTGGACTGACCTGTGTCCCATCTGGGTGATATGGGTGGGTGTGAGTAGCTTTGCAATGGATGGGCACCCTATCCAGGGGGGGTCCTGCTTTGTGCCCTGAGATGCTGAAGAGGCTTCAGCTGCCTGTGACCCTGAACTGGAATGAGTGGGTTGGAAAATAATTACTGTTTTTATTAATCTTTCTTAAATGTATGTATGGCTCACATTTATCAATGTTTAATATTAGAAGTGTTTGGGGTCTTTATTTAGAATTTTGGTGATATTTTGTGACCAGAAATCTGAGGAACTTAATTCTTGTTGATATCAATTAGCCTGTGGTGAAATTGGTTTCCTTTTACATCATTTCAATTAAAGTCCCAGGTTCCAAGAATATATGGACGATGTTATGTGAGAACTTAGAGTAGTCCATAAATTCAAGTTGTAACTATGGTTTTTATGGTTAGTAACTTCAGAAATGGCCAGACCTCCTCTCATCTTTATCATAAAAGGGTGTCTTAGAGCTCCTACATGCCCCTCTTTTCCATCAGCACTAATGGGGAAAGGCTTATCTTGGATCTACTTTCCCTCCTCACTCCCTCTTTTTAGCTGGACACAGCACACTTAAGAAAGACTTTGGCCCTGAGTAGTACAAACATATGTTATCTCTATCTCTCCTGAGCTGGCCGCAGTTGGAATTTTTCCAGGGACTTTTACATTGGGATAGCCTCATCATTCCTTTCTGATTCCCTCTTCTTTTTGATGCCCCTCTTCTTCTCACTTTGCCACTTAGCCTGGGCCACCAAACAAATGAGGGACATAAAATAACAGTACTTATAGCCTTAGTCTCAAAGAATAGAAATTCAGAGTGCTTGGGGAAGGAGTTGGTTTTGCTCTCTGAAACAATGCACATGCAGGATCCCATAAGAACTTTGAAGAGACAGAGACCAGAAATGGCGAGACTGCTCTTTTGTTTCTGGAAGCTTCCCAGGCCCTTCCTGAGGCCCTCTGACCTTAAAGTCTATAAGTCACCTTTATCTACAATAAATTGCTCATGTTAACTGAACTCGTACCCAATAGAGCTATAGAGCTACGACAGTTCAGTCTCCTCAGCTGGGCCCTCAGGGCACCCAGCAGTCATTCCATACTTCTGCCACCATCCCCCATTCTGCTTCATAGACAAAATAAAGGCTATTGGGAAAACTCTCAATTTTCAACACCCTCCAAACATTTGAATCTCTCCCACTCTTTCTTTCTCAGATGTAGAGAGGTCTCCCTTCAAATCCAAGATTAATCCTTTCACTGTGATATGTATTTCAATCCTTTTCCTCCTTCACTTATGCCTCTTCTTCATGGACATTCAACTTTTTCCTCTCCCCTACTCCTTGATCTCAGCATTTAAACTTGATCAATTAGCCTCACATTTTTTAAAAATCCAATTTCAATCCCACACACTACTGGCTATTGCACATTTTTTTTCTTGCCTTCCACCAAGCTTTTAGGGAGTAGTCTACACTCCCATCTCCACTTCTTCACCTCCCATTTATTCCTAGCACCATCTGACCTCTCCTGAAAAATCTCTACTGAAAATACTTTCACCAAAGTTACAAATGACTTCCAAACTGCCAGATCCATTGGAAAATTTCAGGTTTAACTTATTTGACCATTTAATGTCATTTGGTATTGTCGAGCACCCTGTCCTTGCATCCCTTTCCTTTGCTGGCTCCTATGGGCTACACTCTTCCAGTTACTTCCTACACTTCACAGGGCTTCTTCACAGCATCCTTAACAAACTCTTCTGTCATTCACTATTTAAGTTAAACAAAACAAAACAAAACCAGTTCAGTTCACATTCATTTCTACCTTCATCACTCTTCCCAGTGACCTCATTAGCCCCTACCTGAAGCAGACCTTGATAATTTGGGGATGTCCAGAATCTGAATCCCCTTTCTAAGTTACAAGTCTTGGAGATTAGCAGAGCCCGCCTTCCATGACAGACATCAAAATGGTTGGGTCTTTGCTTTCCGAGAGTTTTGGCAACTACAACAGAAGTATGTGACCTAGGCCTAGCCAAGTAGCCCCCAGAAATGTAGATGCTGGAGTAAATTATTCAGAAAAATAGAACCATGGATAATTCATCCTGGTAGCAGTTGCAACAGTAGAGTCAGCTTTATCCCATGCTGGAGGGCTGTAGTGGTGTGGGTACTGGTCGTGGTGACATCCAGTGTCTAGTGATGATGACAGTGGCAGTATTGTCATTGGGCTGGTCCTGGCATTTAATTTTGGTTTTGCTCTGGTGGATTGGCCTCCCATTGTTCCTGCTTATTTTTCAAGCTGCATCTCCTGCATTCCCAGGGCCCTTTCAAAAAATTGTTTTTCTGTTTAAATCAGCATATGTGACACACTGACTGCAAGTGATCAGGACTCTCAAATCTCCATCCTTTGCCCCTTGTGTTTGAAGCTTCTTTTTGAATGAGTTGCCTTTTAGAAAACTCTACTCATATGTCTCACAAGCAAACTCATTTTCTCAATCTGCATCTCTTCCATGTCCTTAATGTAGTAAATAGCACCTATGACATGTTCAATATGAACCCTGGGAGGAAAGCATCTTGGACTTCTTCCACCCTCACCTAAATTGAACCAACTTCACCTCATAAACATCTTAAATTTTACCACTTAATCCATCTTAAATAAATCTCTCCTTTAGATTCCTATTTCTTCTCACCAGAACCATTGTTCTAGCCTCCTAACTAGACCACCTGTCTCAGTATCTACTCCAACCTATTCTCTACTTAGCTGCCTAAGGGAATCTTTCTAAAACCCAAATCTGATTGTGTCACTTCTCTATGGAAATCCTTCAATGGCTCCCTATTGACCCAAAGATAAAACTTATACCCTTTCTTTGGACTTACCTTCTACTTGACTTTCACCACTCCCTCACCTGCATCCTATACTCTATTCAGGCTACATTTTATAATCTGTAAGACACATGATTATCCAGACCATGTAGGACATGTTTTTATACTTCATAAGTACTTGGTGGAGCTGACGATCAAAATGGCACATCTTCCCCCTTCCCTCTTCCACCCTTCAGAGATGGATACATGACTCGTCAGGCAAGGCAGGGGACTCCATCACCCAGACCAAAGCTTAGGTATGGGTCTATGACACAAGCAGAGCCAATCATAACCTTCCCCTCAAAGCTCTCTTGATTTTTTTTTTTAATAAAAGGTTTCTTGCTTTTGAGGCCATGGTGCTAGGAACATATGAGATTGAAGCTGTGGCACTTAGTGTGACATGGAGAAAGTGTAGCAGGAAAGAGAATGGGACCAAGGCACAAAGCAAAGCAGAGCTCTGAGAGATGGAGTGAGGGAGACAGAGTGATATTTGTTTGAGCCCTGAATTCAGCCCTACCTGAAGTCAGTAATAACACTAAACATTTCCCTTCTTGCTTAAGCTGGCTTGTTTGGTTTCCTATCACTTGTAATTAAACCAGTCTTCATACAGAAATGGAATGGCACATGCAAATAACATCTTAGAATATGAAATCGGTAGAACTAAAGTGAAATCTGATCAGCAGTGGGGATCTGATTAATCTTGGCTGAGAAGTTAGAAATCCCTGTTGTGTTGTATTAAATCATCTGTAAATGATCTTGTACTTTATCTTGAGATTTGGGTCATGCATTCATCATAGATGGATATTTCAGGGACACATTGGGAAGATGTCTGAATGTTGGAGTATGCTAGTCTCTTCTTAAGATTTTCAATAAGGTCCTGCAGTTCAGCTTTCTTCCAGGCTGGCAGAACCAGAGCCATACAGTTTTGTTTAGAGTTGCCTTTTCTGCCTGTGGCCAGCAAGCTAGACCGCCAAGGGTCAGAAAATTACACACCTTATAGATTATAAAAGCCAGATTCTCTTCCCCCAACTAAAGGAGTGAAAACAAAGGCATACAGGTAGGAAATCCAACAGGAGATAGTGGAGCTTTGGGCTTGGAAAGTTCAAGAGAAAAAGCCTGATCCTCCAAGTTACACCTGAATTTTTTTTCTCCAAAATCAAATGTTTATTTCACTTAGCGTTCAGACAGAGCTGAGGTTCTGGTACCTGAGGACCTCAGCTGTGAATCCTGTGGGAGAGAGTGGAATGTATCAGCCACTAACCTCATGCACCCTTCTTGGACTCCCTAGGCTACCTCCTTCTTTCTCTGTCTTGGTCGACACGCCACCTATGCTGAATAGCCCTTCCACTTCCATATTTGTGGTAGCAATGCCAAATGGCAGACTTTGGGATCTGACTTCCCAAGCAGACAGTCAGAGGGGAATGATGCAGCTCAGAGGTGCAGTGGAGTTAGTGCTCTGTGGGGTGCATCTTGACCAATGGGAAACAGGAGGCAAAGGAGAAGATAGATAAATTCCCTCTCAATTCTCTTCTTGGTGATGAAGTTTCTCCTTACAAACACCATGTGCTTAGCAAACAACCTTGTCAGGTAACCTTTTCCCTTTTCCGGCTCATGTGAAGCAGTGGCCAAAGGGTCTGATCAGCCCAGGATGCTAGAAGGTGGAGAACATTGTGATAGCAATGTCTGAAGCCAGGGCTGGAAAGAAAGAGCATGGTGGTAGGCACAGACTTGGTCACGTCTTGCAGACCACACATGGCTCAGGCTGCAAGGGCAGCTGCATGGCTTCCATTGGCTCTAAGCTCCCTGGGTCCATGAAGTTTCTTCCTTCACTGGTTCTTACAAAGAACACTGAGCTGTGTAACATTAATTGTGCAAATATACTGGCCATGAGGGGAGGCCAAAACAGCCTCTGAGTCCCTTCTGGGTTTGTTCTTGTCATGATGCAGGCAGGTGCAGTCAAGAAAGTGGATGCCCAAAGATTATAACCAAAGCTGAAAAGGATCAAGAGATTCTGTGATCTCCACATCCTTAATGCCCTCTTTTGGAGGGTATTACATGCTCTGTTCCACTGAGGTAGAAGCAAGTCTCCAGGTCTGGTCAGAGCACATAGACCCAGAGCTGCTTCCAACATCAGAGCTCATTAGTCCCATCTCGGACCACAGGTCTTTTCTCACTACATCTAAGACACCCAGAGAGAAATTCCAGGGACTCTGCTAATGCTGAAGACTGCTCACAGTCCTCAAGTTGTACAAGTTCTTGGAGGGCCCCCAAATTTGGTGTCCACTGACAGAGTCCCCTCAGGAGTTCTTTAGTAATGTAGCCTCAGTGTAATAACAGACCATGGCCAGAGGCTGAGGAGTGGAGCAAACTGCAGTTCGGCCCACAGTGAGAGCTCTATGGTTGCCTCATTCCTGTCCTAAACATCACCTTGCAGCTGAGGCCTAGGGAGTCAGTAGCACTCAGGGGTTTTGACTGTCAGCTCAGGGCCTCTGGAGCCTGAGCAGGCCAAGTGTTAAATACGTAACCTCCCTCGGGGCATTGAGCAGATTAAGGTCGGCTTATCACCACCGATAGGCCATTACGGAAGCCATGAAGCTGAGGGGGAGTGAAATGGGCAATAGTGACCTGTTGCTAGAGACAGAAACCACAAGGGTCAGATCCACGCTCAGGACAAGGACTCGGCAAGATTCCCAATGATGGGTACTAGCTCACAGAGAGCCCAGGAATCAAATCAATTGGTTTGAAAAGAATTGTTATCACCAGAGAATTCTCACATCTGGCAATCTCGAAATACTTAATCTCAAAGGCAAACTTGAGACCCAAAATCATGTTCAAAAGAAAGAGGATGCTTTGATTCCAGAAGAAGCATCCTCTCAGGGATATTCATAAAGGGCAATGGATAAAGGAGATACTTCCCTGTGGAAAAGACCAAAAGGAATCCATTTTATTGACCAAGAAACTCACTCCACTGTCCAGAAGGATGTGCTATAGGCTACAGATTAGTAACCATTGTTTTCTCTTCTCCCCTATTCCAAATGGAAGGTGTGTTTTTCCTTTTAGAAAATAGTTATCCTTAGAGAATACAGAAAAGCATTTAAAATGTATTAATTCTACAAAATGTTAAAGGTGTATTATTAAAATAATTGGAAAATAATATGTATGATACTATTTATGTAAAAAATAAAAATCAAACTATGTGAAAAATGGTTCTCCTATTTTCCTCCACTATTTCATATTCATTATATAGGGGTAGCGAAATTTATCTTTTAGCTATAGATTGCAAAATCATAAGAAGTGATACCCAGACCTGATCAAGAATTGCACATCACAAAGGACTCTAGACTAAGGGCTCAATAAAGCAATGGACGCGATTCCGTTTTGTCTTCCATTGGGAAGCAGGTGTGTTTTTTGTTGGGCCCAGGATCATTGCATTGTTAGTCAGGCATGCTTTTGAAATTGTGTTTGTCAAGAAAAGTATAAGTGGATGCTGAGCAATAAAGGGATGGAATATAGTAGATGCATACTGTTTATCTGCCCATCGTCCCTTCCTTTGGAGACCCATTTCTCCCCTTCAGGAAGGGTAAAGTTGTCAATTATTATGGCCTACTCTTTCACTCTGGGGGTGGGGCACATGTCCATTTTGGTCAAAGTCCTTCCTAGGACATCAGAGCTAGAACTAGTGATGCCAACATAAAAAAAGAAGCAGAGCCAAGAGATGGAGACATTGTTTGGACCCCTAGATCCAGCCAGGCCTGAATGCAGATACATCTTTTCATTTACCAGTTATGTAAGCCAATTCATTTCCTATTGGCTTAAACATATATGAGTTGGGCTTTAGACACTTGCAACTGAAAGGCTCAGACTAATACATGCACACACAACGAAGACACAAACACCATGTTGTTCAAACTCATTTGACATTTCACAAGTCTTTCATGATCTTATAGGGGTCAGCAAACTTTTTGTCTAAAGGATCAGATAAATAATTTAGGCTTCGTGGGCCACATATGGTCTCTGTCTCATATTTTTTTGTTTTATTTTTACAACTCTTTAAAAATGTAAAAACCATTCTTTGTAGTCCATGCAAAAACAGGTTGCAGGCCAGATTCACCCACAGGCTTTAGTTTGCTGACCCCTGATCTACACTCTGTCAACCCCTGCAGCATTGGCACATAGTCTGCAAGTCCCTAACCATGAAGCAAAATACTTTTAAATACCATTTTGGTTCATGTGTCTTAATATGACTAGGTAATGAGTAAAGGTTCAGAGTAAAAGAGTTAGGAATGAGAAAAGGGTCTTGGTATCCATTGTTTGCCACATAATAGGCACTGAATAAATGGTAACCTTATTTCTTAGCAAAAAGGTGATTTATGAAAATCATGCAGCTGTCTCAATGTCCTAGTTCATCCTCAAAGACCCTTCCCCTCCTTTCTTCTCCTTCAGGAAACTTCTCTGATCTCCAGTCAAGTCTGAATTAGGAACTCTTCTTGCACCCACAGACCCTATGTGGCCCTCCATTATAACTACATTACTGGTCCTCCTAACTTTGAATGCTGAGAACATGCCTGAGCCCTAGCTCCTAGCCTAGTACTTAGCATCTAGTACTGAGAGGGCTCTGTGTGACTATCTGTTTGAATGTGCAGGTGCTACATATCTCCATCTGTGTCCAGAGTTGATCAGTCTACGCATCAGCACTGTGCTGGTGTATGGGTGCCCTCAACACTGGTTCCTCTCTCAGCTGGAAATTATTAGTTGATATACACGCCTTACCTGGTTATATTACTAGATCTATTTTCATCCCATTCCCTCCAAAAATGAGTCAAAGACAGAGGAACAGGTGGAAACAAGTTTTCTTAGAAACTGTCATGAAGAAGGAACCCTCCGACCCCACCCCCACATCCTTTACTGTCTGATGTGCTCAGATCAGAGGCCTCCAGCCTCAGCAAGATCTGGGGATCAGAGTGCTCAGCACACAGCTGGAGCCCCAGACTAGTTTGATCCATGTCTATGGGGTGGAGAGGAAATTATCCTCCCAGGAAAAATATGTGCAAGGCCACGCAGGCCCAGGAAAGGCTGACCAAGGCAAGGTGAGTCATGGTGTTCTAAGCTGAAATCTTTTGCCCATCTCACAGAAGCAGGCAGAAAGCACCACCACTGATCAGCTTTATATGGCACCCACTGTATACAACAGACAGACAAAGACAGACAGACAGAGCACACACCACTTCTAAGCTGAACACTCACCATCTAGAAGCACCTTGGATAAGCACATGTGAGACACTCTTGCATAGGAAAGATGACTTTTTAAAGGAATAAAGTATTTTGGCAAAACATCTACTTCCCTCCCAGGTCCTGGATAAAGAGGGGCCTCTAAATTCTGAAGCTTCTACATATTGAATATTATCCCCTTCTCAATGGCAGTATATACAGTAGCAAACTTTCCAAGTCTGTTGTCATAGCCCCCTACGTATATCTTGAATGTATTTTACAGGTAGGCAGACTTAAACTTAGAGACAGAAGGTGGACTTGAGCAAGGGGACAATGGGATGGCTGAAGGCGAGGGGAAACAGGAGGTGTCTTGTCTCAGCCAAAGGCAGGGCCTCTGTCTGTCTGGAAAGGGCAGGGAAAGACTAGGATGGTCCAAACTCCCTCTTCCTTCCTGCCTGCGGAAGCAGTGGTTCCACAGGAAAGGCTGTCAAGAAGGAAAGGCAGGTTCCCACTCCTGCTGGCTAGGGGGCCTCTCTGGAAGGCAAAGTCCACGATGGCTGGAACTCCTCCTGAGACCTCTTCAGGTATGCTCTCTGAGTTTGGGGATTATGGGTTCACTGCTTCCATAACTCTCTCGTCACCTGCATCTGAGCCTAGGCCTTGAGTCCTTAATTATTAAAAAAAAAAAGAGGCAGGGTGGGTTTAAGAGGGAATGAGACACGGAACAAACTTTCCGCAGCCTCCCTTTACTCTGCCTAGGCTGGCACTTTTAAAGGTCTCCTTCACCCTGTCTCCTAGGGATTTTTAAAGGCAGCTTTTATGAGACTCTATACTGTCTTATGTGTTTCTCTTGGTTTTTGTTTGTTTAGATTTATATAGATATATATATATATATATATTCTTTAAAAAAGCGATAGTCCTTTGGTCCCTAAACTCTAAGGAATGATATGATTTTGAAAGAAGTAAATCTGGGCTTCCATTGCAGAGAAGCCCTTGGCACCCCCAAGGCCCTCTGCTGGTTCCCCTACACAGTCAGTCCTCACCCAGGCCCAGCTGTCTTGCCAGCCTAGGCTCTATGCCACAGGTATAGAACAACCCACTTGATGAAAACAATCCTTAAGGCGGCCTGAGCCCCAGGCGCTGGCCTTGGGTCCAATCCACCTCCATCTGTGGCTGCTTCTTCAAGAAGGGCTGCTCAAGTGCTTCTGTGCTTTTTGTTTCTTTTCTTCTCACTCTTCGGCATCTGTTGTTGATATTAATTAAAGGGTTGGGAGAGGGGAGGCAAACATCACTCTGGAGGGCAAAAAAGAAGAGCAACTCTTGCCCTGTCAGCAACATCTTAGGTGAAAGAAGAGCTACAGCAGGGCCAAGGCAGCAGCCTCATCCACTGAAGCCAGACTCTGGGTCCTGGGCAGATGACCTCAGCCTAGCACCCATCACAGAGGGATCCCTGAGGTAGCTCAGATGAGGAAGGGCCATGTGGATCTTTTGGGTCAGAGAATCTCCAAAAGTTGCAGGCAGCTGTCTCTGCCAGAAACCTAACAGAGCTTGTCATCTCCCTCCCTATTACCCACCAGGCCCTGTAGGTCCTACTTCTTCAGCATACTTTTTTTCTCTTCATATCTATGTTCACTGCTATTACCCAGTCCTTACACTGTGTCCTTTCTTTGCTTAAACTCCTCATGGTTCTCTACCATCTTCAGGATAAAGTCCAAAATTACAGCCTTTAAGACCCTTCACAAGCTGGTCCAAACCTACTTTTCTAGTCTCATTCTCCATCCCTCTGCCCCACTCCCCCACCCCCGCCCCAGTGGTTATCTCTGGAGTAAAACTAACTGATTACATCTAGCTGTTAACTGTCTCTTCCAGATTATGGGGACAGGAATATTGTCTAATTTATCTCAGTCCTTGGATTGAAGGAAAAATACAGTCTCCAACTAAGGATTCCTCCTAACTCCTGGCTATTTTCTCCTAGATTTTTTTAGAGGTGGGTATCTCAATGTCCCCAAAAGAACATCAAAGCTAATAGGGCTTCCATCATCCAGGCCCCAACTGCCTGGGATCCACCAAGGACTCACCTTTCTGTGGCTGGTCAGTGAGAGTAGATCAGTAAGGCCGATTGGCATCCTTGGGCCTCTTTAGCTGGACCTTGAGCCTCTTCATGCCAATTTGAAAGCCATTCATGGCCTGAATAGCTGTCTGGGCACTGGTTGGATTGTCAAAGCTAACAAACCCTGGGGGGTTTGGGTATAGAGGTTAGCTGAGAACTCTGCCTGGCAAGGCCTTTCTCTCTGACAAACCTCCTCTTCTCCCGGCTCTCTCAGGCTAGTTCCATCAAACATATATTTCTCCACCCTCCATTGTTTGCATGCACATGCACACAGGGACACATGCTCATACTTACATGGACAAATGACCTGGGTTTCCTAAAACTGTATTTCTTGGAAGGACTGGAAGCAATTCTGAATGTGTGTTGGTTGGGGGTGTTTCCCTGTCTTTCCCTAGTATGGGTTGACTCTCTCCCTCCATAGCTCTCATTCTGTTCCTCTGAACTGCAGTTGGAGTTGGAAGGGATCTCTGGTCCCAGATCCAGACTCCTCCCACCCTGCCTAGACTCTAAAGCCTGACCTGGTGATACATCTTCTAGACACCTGACCTTCCCAGATGAACCTAAACTAGACTTGCTCCTGGTCTGGGATTAGCCCTGTCACTAGTTTGTGCCCCTGCTTTGTGCAATACACTCAGTCTCTGGTAATCATTGAATTATGGAGGGACAATATTAGAGTCTGTAGGGAATCTCAAAGTTGGAAGTGAAAGAAGCCCAGGGATGGGACACAGCTCACCAAAACACTTGCTCTGGTTGGTGGCTCGATCCACAAAGACTTTGGCAGAGACAACGGCTCCAAAGGGCAGGAATGTCTGAATGAGCTCTGCATCACCAAACTCCTGAGGCAGGTGATAGATGAAGAGGTTACAGCCTTCCGGGCCTGCAGGAACAGTAGCAGGCTGGTTCAAAGAAGAGACTCTGAATCCAGCCCCACCACGTCCTGATATCCAGCCCCCAGTCCCTCACCTTCTCTTTGCTGCTGGGGCAGGGCTGAAGGCTGCTGGGGAAAAGCTGTGCTCACTGGGGCATAAGCCGACGGATAGGCTGCTGGAGACAGAAGTGGGAGTGGGCACTGAACCCCAGGAGCCATCTCCCAAGCAGGGCCCCATCAGCCTGGCCATCTTTGTCCAATTCAGTCCAGTCCATGGTAATCCTCACCCCTAGAGGGGTCATTCTGGGTCCAGGGGTTGGGGAATGGGAGGGTCGACTCTTCAGAAGAGAGCCTAACCTCCCCCAGAAATTTCTCTATTCCTTTCTTGGGCCCTTCAGACCCCCTTTCCCCGCTCCCCCAAGGCCGCGTAGCGTCCAGTGAAACCTGCGTAGTGGTGCATCCCAGCGTAGGCCTGCTGCAGGGGATCAGCCACGCCAGGGCTCTGGGCTGGGGAGAGAGAGGCACAAGGCCACGGTGAAGGCGGGCGGGTGAGCATGGTCGAGTAGGACGCAGCAGGGAACAAGGAGGTTTCCCTTCCCAGGGAGGCTGCCCCGCCCCCGCTCCCCACTCCATTTCGGGGAGATTTGGGCGGAGCAGGGGGCACACCTGGGTAAGGGGAGAGCCCGCTATTGTAGAGAGTGTCGGAGCCCGGCTGCCCATTGGTCTGGGGGGTTAGGGGGCCGAATCCATTGACCCCGATGGGCGCCGGGAGACCAGGAAGCGTGCCCGGTCCGCCGCTCGGAGAGGAGTTGGCTGCTGGTGGCGGAGGAGGTCGCAGAATTAGGCGGCAGCTACACTCTCCAACCCCTCCCAGCCGCGGCCCCGCCCCCAGCCCCCCGCACGCCCCCCACGGCGCCCCACCCCTGCGCGCAGTACCTGCAGCCGGCAGCAGCGGTGCCGCTACCAAGCTGAAGGCCGCCACGTGCTGCATTTGTGCTGCCACTGCGGCCACCGGGCCTAAGCCCGGGCCCTGTGCCGCCGCCAGAAGGGCCGCCTGGTGCTGCAAGATCTTTGGAAGGGAAGAAGGGCGGGCGGGTGTGGAAGGCCCAGCGGCAGGCAGCTGCCCCGGCTCCCGAACCCCTGCCTGGCCCACCCGCCTGCCTACCACGCCCGCAGGGCCCCGGCACCTACCGCTGTGGTGTAGGCTCCGCAGGCCCCGAGCGGCAGTGGCGCCGGGTGAAAGGCGCCCAACTGGCCCGCCATCTGCTGCATCCGCCGCAGCGCGCGCTCCCGATCCGTATCCGCCAGCTTGACCACGAGGCTGGACGAGGCGCCCTGGGCAGGGCAGGGGAGGCCACGGTGACTGGTCCAGACCCCAGCCCTGGCCCTGGGCCGAGCGCCTTGCCCATCAGGTCCTTTCCTGGGGCACTGATTATATGTGGGGAGGAGGAGCCCGTCCCCACCCCAATGGCCTCACCCTCGCCCCCTGCGCCCGCCCTCACCGCCATGGTCCGGCTGCCGTGCAGACTCTGGATGGCCGCCTGAGCTTCCCCCTGACTCCCAAACTTCACAAAGGCACAGCCTGGGGCAGGATAGAGGGATTGGGTGGCTCAGGCCACAAGGACCAAAGGATCGGGTGGCCCAGAGTGCGGCAGGGTCACCAGGAAATCCCGGGGTCAGCTCAAGTCACCTTTACTGGTGCCATCTGGGCTCCGCAGGACAGTGCATTCCTCGATATGGCCGAAGGGCTGAAACAGGCGTCTGACGTCCTCCTCACCCTGCTGCTTCCCCAGCATTCCCACAAACAGCTTTCGGTCCTCTGGGGACAAATCCAGGAGTGACCTGTGGATCCTAAGTTCTCTTGGACTACCCAGAGTAGCCCGAAGACCTTAGGAAGATAGCTCACCACAGTCTAGCTCTAAGAAGAGATGTAGGGAGTGAGAAGGTCCTGGGGCTACAAGGTTGGGTTTCTTTGAGGGGCAGGATGACCTACAGACAGATCTGGAGGAAAGGAACCCAACTCAGATTTCCATCGGGAAAACCCAGGTCCCGGAAAAACCCAGAAAGACTCACGGCTGCTCTTGTGGAAAGGGATTCAGTCAATATCTTTGGTTGGGTAGAGACCTATATGCATCTTTTATTTCTGACCTTTCTGTTCTTAGAGATGGAGGAAGGCTATTTTGGACCATTTCAACCCTATTAAGGTTAGGGATCCTCAGAGAAGGCTTTTGTATTTAGACTAGATCTGCAGAAGATAAGTACATCCTTGCTGGTCAGCCTGATGGCAGTGACCTTTTCCTGCTGGGATCAAAGAGGATCCTGGGTCAAAAAGCAGCACAGGAAGCAGTTGTCTCGTCATACTGCTTCATCCTCCGACACTGAGCTCTGGAATGATGACTCCCTCCCCCTAACACCAAACTCAACCTGGGCATCCCCTCCACACACACACCATAAAGGCCTAAAGAAGTCAGGAAGCTTGGATATTTTGAGCCCCCAGCATTAGCATGTTCCCCACTATACCTGCTGAATCCCTGGCATCTTTCCTTACTTCCCACCTTCACCACCTCCTCCTCTTACTGAGCTGCCAGGGTCCTCACTGAGCCCTGCTGCCTCCTTTCTGACTTCACTTGTTCTCCTGCATCAATCCCTCTCCAGGTGTTCATGCTATGGGAGAACAAGTTCTGCCTCTAGACCTGGATGGCCACCTAAGAACAAGCCAGATCTTTTACTGTGTCTACTCTTTCTCCGAGAGTGGCAGAGATGCCAGGAAAGGGGCTACAAACTGGGCTTGTGTTTTTAGGAGGAAGTTGGAGAGCTGGGGTTGGACACCAGGGGTTAGCTGCACATCTTGAGAGTTAGGTCTCAGGAGCACTATCCCAGAGCCTAGGGTAGAGGGGCCCAGACCACAGGGCCTGCTGTCTTTCTGCACTAAAGTAAGTCTGTGAATTCAGGATGGGTTTTTATCTGGGTGATACAAGTTGGGAGAGAAGAAATGGGTGAGAATCTGGCTTCAGGTTTCACCTCCAAGATCCTGGAGCCCAAGATAATCATCTCAAACTCTTTTACTCCTTGACAAGCTTGGTTAGGCTGATGGGAGTTCCCAGATCCTGAGTGTAAGGAAGCAATGCTGGTGAGGGTCACAGACTGAAGCCTGGGTGGCAGTGAAAAGGAAGAATAGATTGCCTGACATTAGCAGTGGAGGGGATCTCCAACAAGGCTATGTGTGTGTCCGTGTTTCACCGGGATGGTATAGGGTTCAGCCTAGGTTACCCTAGGTATCCTAAGGTATCTGTTTGTCAATGCTGTGTCTGTGTGGAGGGCAAAGACTGTGGTTTATATGGGACAGACAGAATGTGTTTCAGCAGAATCTATCCAGAGGATTACTGTCCAGGGATTCTGAGGGGAAAGGGATGGATAATATACTTGAAGCTGGAATTCTAGAGGAGGTGCTGACTTCCTTGATGAGAGTATAATCCAGTAGGTCTGCCTCACTTCTTGGAGTGTTAGTCACAGAATAAGGCTCTTGGAAGAAATCACTGGTTTCCTAACCATTTAATAAAGTGATGAATCCATTGTTCTAACAAAAATATTAGGCTGGAGCTCAAAATAAAAGATAAAAGCAGAACTACTCTGCCTGAAGTCAGAAAAGTGTGTGTGTGTGTGTGTGTGTGTGTGTGTGTGCGCGCTGGAGTTCTTTTTGCTTCATCTTCCCCTGGCACCCCCTAAACAGGGATCCAAGGAAAGCACTTTAAAAACCATTGACGTGAAAAGTAGAGTTCCAGAGGGTATATGAGGAGAAACCTAAGATCATCCTGTTTAAAAATCCAAGAAGACAAGAAAGGTCTTTCATGAATCTCTTGACTAGTATGATGTTGGTGGCTTTGCCTTGACATTGGAGGACAGGCCTCATTTGGCCAGGAGTCAAACTCCAAAAAACTGTATCATTGTTCTGAGCTATGACACTAAAGTATGCCCACATGGCTACAGAATGCCCAGGAGAGGCTGGAGAAAATCTTAGAGCCTCCAGAGTTCCAAGGCTTAAAGAGGGATTCATGATGCCTTAATTTATAGTACAGCTGTGTTGTTGGATAAGGTCTACAAGATGGTGATGGTACCTAGGTAAAATGTCATGTACCAGCATCCATGAAATGAGGCCAGGGTGTAGGCTGAGCTCTGTGCTGCCCTTTCTCCAGGTATCATCTTCAATCCTAGTATCCTTTTGCCATTTTACGGGTAACTTAATGGTTTTGACAGGAAGATGATCTGGGTCACAGTGAACATAAGCCTCACAGTGATCCTGAAATGATGAGACACATTTCTTATGAGATATTATTGTACTCCAAAAAGAAACACAGGCTAGACTCCTGAGAATAATTCCAAAATCCACAGCTCTGAATATTTGGAGGGCTGATCAATGCCCCCAGAGAGAGATAATGATGGGATTTAGTCCATATAATTCAGTTTCTTTTACGTCAAACTCTACTAGTTTGGTAAAAAAAAAAGAGAAGTCTGTAAGAGGTAGGTCAGAAATTTCCAAATAAAAGTATCCCATGGGAATATAAAACTTCCTGAAGTGGAAGAAATTGGAAGAAAGCAACAGTATGGAGTTGAGACATAGTAGGAAACACACACAGTTGAATGGTATAATTGCATTTTCCTATTGGCAACCAATGTGTGTACTACTTGCACTTGTACCAAAAGCTTTTTTGAACCCAAACCAAGTTGTTTGGGCCCTAGAGTTCCATCTCCATGAATCTGCCTTGTGCAGCTGGTCATACAGGTCAGGGATTCTAATGCAGCAAATGATAAGGTTGAGAGCTCAGAGTCAGAGTCAGTCCACTCCATGTTCCCCAGGAATGGTACCAAGATGATATTCAAGAAAGGAGATTCTGTGTCAAGTTGGCCTGGAGGAATTTCTAAGGTACTCAAGTTTCTGGTTTCTAGGTCCCTCATACCTACTCACCTCAATGTTGGTGGAATGTCATGATTGTAGAAATAGTATAAATACAAGGCTCCAACACTGGAATACCAAACACAAAACACACCCTAAAAATATTAGGCCACCTTTCCTTCCAAATACCAACCCAGGAGGTAGTGCTGGTGGCAGCATATGGAGCAAAGCATCTCTCCCCTGATGTTCTTGGTGATGACAGAAGCATAAGAGGTCAAGAAAGACTGAGAACACGAGTGAAAAAAATATCCAGGGTAAACAGAGTCTCTTGGCCAGATTTGATGAATATCAAAAAGGCTTTAATTGTCTATGGCCACCCTGAACAAGCCCCATCTTGTCTGATCTCAGAAGCTAAGCACGGTCGGGCCTAGTTAGAACTCGGATGGGAGATCACCTAGGAAGACCAGGTGCTGTAGGTATAAAAAAATAAATAAATAAAATAAATAAGAGATTGTAAGCTGACAAGGTCCTTGCAATCTGTGAGGTCAACCAAAGGTTGCCTCTCCTAAAAAAAAATAAAAAAAGGCTTTAATCACACGTGCACACACACATACACACTCCTCTCTTAGAACTATAAACATATTCAGTGAAGTTGCAGAATACAAAATCAACAAACAAAAGTCAGCTGTGTTTCTATACACTAGCAATGAGCAATCTGAAAAAAATATTTAAAATAATTTTATTTATAATAGAATCAAAAGAATAAAATACTTAGGAATAAACTTAACCAAGGAGGTGAAAGAAAACTGAAAACTATAAAATGTTGCTGAAAGAAATTAAAGAAGACACGAATAAATGGAAGATATCCTGTGTTCACAGATTGAAAAACTTGATATTGTTAGGTGTCAATACTACCTAAAGTGATCTACAGATTTAATGTAATCTCTATCAAAATCTCAATGACTTTTCCTGCAGCAAGATAAAAATCCATTTTAAAATTCATCTGGAATCTCAAGAGACCCCGAATAGCCAAAACAATCTTGAAAAAGAAGAAAGTTGAAGGTATTATACTTCCTGATTTTAAAACTTATTACAAGGCTACAGTAATCAAACAGTGTGGTGCTGGCATAAAGACATATAGATCAGTGGAATAGAATAGAGAGCCCAGAAATAATCCCTCATGTATATGGTCTAATGATTTTTGACAAGAGTGCTAGTTTTTTCAACAAATGGTGCTTAGAAAACTGGATATATGAAGTTGGACCCTTACTTTACACTATATACAAAAATTAACTGAAAATGGATCAAAGACCTAAACATAAGTCCTAAAACTATAAAACCCTTGGAAGTAAACATAGGAGAAAAGCTTCATAATTTTCCATTTGGCAATAATTTGTTGGTTATAACACCAAAAGCATAGGCAACAAAAGTAAAAATAGATAAATTAGACTACATCAAAATTAAAAATTTCTGTGCACTAAAGGACACTATCAAAATTAAAAAGCAACCAACAAACATATGAAATGATGTTCAACAACACTAAACACTAAGGAAGTGCAAATGAAAACCACAATGAGGTAGCACCTCGCACGCATTAAGATGACTATTATCCAAAACAACCAAACCAAAAAACAAACAATCCCCCCCCCAAAAAAAATAACTAGTGCTAAAGATGTAGAGAAATTGGAACCGTTGCATTGTTAGTGGGAATATAAAATGGTATATAGCCATTGTTAGTGGGAATATAAGATGGTATATAGCCACTATAGAAAACAGTATGGTGGTTATTCATAAAAAATTAAAAATAGCATTATCATGCAATCCAGCAATACCAGTTCTGAGTATATACCCAAAATAATTGAAATCAAGGTCTCAAAGAGATATTTGCGCATTCATGTTCACAGTAGCATTATCCACAACAGTCAAAAAGTGGAAGAAACCCAAATGTCTATCAAGTAATGAACAGATAAACCAAATGTGGTTTACACATACAAAAGAATATCCTTCAGCCTTTAAAAGGAAGGAAATTCTGACATAATGCTACAACATGGATGAACCTTGAAGACATAATGTTAAGTGAAATAAGCTGGTCATAAAGACAAATAGTGCACTGTTTTTTATTTATATGTGATATCCAGAAAGTAGAAAGGTGGTTTCCAGGGGCTGGAGGGAAAAATTAATGGGTAATTATTTGATGGGTACAGAATTTGAGTTTTGTTAGATGAAAATGTCCTGAAGATTGGTTGCACAACAATGTGAATATACTTAACACTACTGAATTGTACACTTAAAAATTGTAAAGATGATAAAGTTTGTTACGTCTATTTTACCAAATTCAAAAAATAATAAAAAAATAAAGAAGGGCTTTAAGAATGGTTGAAAATAGGATCTTAGATCAAGAAAAAACCATGTGTTCACCCTGATTCAGGAGAGCCAGGAGGTGAGTAAGAAAAGTATGTTAAGCTTGAGCTTCCAGGTTCTTAAGAGAGAAGAATTTCAGCCTCTTGAGAAGCCTCTTCTTTTTGAAAGCTGTACACCTGTACCTAAAGGGCTTGATGGTAGTTTAGCCATACCCATGGAACTAAAAGTGTCACAATGATCAGTTTGGGGTGATTTGGAAGTAGAATGCCTTTCAGGAAGTGAAACATTTACTTGAGGAAAGTCTTAAGCAGTATTGTGAAATTTATCCAGTCAGGTCTTAATGAAAAGAATACTTTTTAGAATCAAATAAGTAATCAAAGACAGATACAAGTGTCAACTGACTGATAGAATAGTTGTTGCTAAGGTCCACATTTGATTTTAGTTAGAGTATATGTCCCACTATTATAAAATTCTGAATATCCTAGGTCAAAATTTAACTTTAACTCAAAGTTTAGTTTTTAAACATTGAATAAAATAGAATCCTGAAAAAAATTTGGGAAGGATAGTTCACCTAGATAGTAATATGTTTATTACTCAAAATCCACGCCATTAACTAAACCCTTGCAAATTCAAGCAGAAATTACTTAAACAAATATAGAATGGGGAAAGAAGGTTTATATGAAAACAGATAATTGCATTTTGAGTTAAACCAAATTTCATGATTAAAAAAGAGATTTCTCACCTCAGAGAATGTTTTCAATTTTATTTGATTTATTTTATTTTATTTTATTTTATTTTATTATTTTATTTTATTTTATTTTATTTTATTTTATTTTATTTTATTTTATTTTATTTTATTTTATTTTATTTTTTTAGGTGAGCAACCCTTGGTTGGCCTCACAGATTGCAAAGACCTTGTCATCTTACAATCCCTTATTTTTTAAATTTTTTACTTCTATGGCACCTGGTCTTTGTAGGTGGTCGCCTATCCAAGTACTAACCAGGCCCGACCCTGCTTACCTTTCGAGTTCAGACAGGATTGGGCTTGTTCAGGGTAGCATGGCTATAGACTATGTTTTCAATTTTAGAGAAAAAGAGTGCATAGATTAAGCACATAACCTATTTTTGTACCTTTGGCATCTTAGAAACATAAATATTTGCTGAGTAAGAAATACAGCAAATTTGGGGAATGGAACAAGCAGAGCAATCACCATTGTGATTTATGAATTTATTGATTTTATGTTATGAAATTTAAAAGAGAGGAAAGAATATACAGGAGATCAACAATTTTGAAGATTTTGCCTTATGACAAAACATGTTTTCCCTATAAGATTGTTACTTAGAGCTTAACTTATTTTTAGTGCTTCCACAGTTGACATAGTGTAAGTTAGGAAAAATCAACCAAAACTCCATGCTAAACAGCAAATAAAATAGACCTATTTAGTTAGCATTGTCTGACGGATTTGGGAAACTCTAACACTGACCTCATACAATTTGAGCTTAACATCCTGAAATACATGAACTTTGAATTTTTACCAGGCAAACATTTTAGTGTTTACATTCAAATAAATCTAAATGCCGAGGGAAAAGTTTTTGACATTATATATGTTTAATGTAGAAATGGGTGCCTTTAATATGTCATAAAAATAAATAATTTTATTTTGGAAAATTAGATGCATTTTTCCTTAAGAGTATACTGCTCAATGCCCCAGGATATAAAATATAGGCATGGAATGCGGAGTATACAAAGAGCATGAATATAACTGCAGAATTGATAGGAATTAGCTGAGACACAGTAAAAGGCTGCTATAATGTAGTCCATGAGGACCTATATGCCCATCTGATACTCTGATTGCCACCAAAGTTGCAGAGAATGGCCGCAAGATAACTCTAGCATCTTAAATCAGGCAGATCCTGTTGTGTTGCTACTATTATTGCATTGTAGGTATTGACTGTGTGTGTTACTGATAATTTCTAAAAGTAATACAATAAACAATGTTTAATATATATGTTATTCTAACCACAAACTTCATGTCTGTTGATTAAAAACAAGCAGAATACTACTCTGTTGCACTGGCATCAACATTCAAGAGACAGTATGAAAAGTAACTATTTCTGTTTAAAAGCTCATGTGAGCACAATAGAATATTCCCCTATGGCAGATGAAAAAAAATCGAAGTCTTTGGACCAAAGAAGCAAACTTGATAGATTTGGTTAGACTATCATAGTGTTGGTCTACTTAAAAAATTGAACTAGTTGCCAACATTTAATATAATAAAATGTAAAATTTTTATTAAATCTTGACAGTCTCACTAATTTAGGTTTACTTACCTGATTCCTATAGCATTTGAGTTGCTAATCCCTGTTTCATGGGAAGAAAAATCTAATAATCCCTTCCAGAAGAAAATAGTGGAATTTTGAAAAAGTGTATTTGCCCTGATACTCATTGGATTATGTCTGCATTGATACCAGTATTCTTATCAGATATAGAAATCATTATTAATAAACTAAAAATAAATAATTTAATTTCAGAAATAATAAAAAAATATGCAGGCTCACAGGCTTAAATATATCAGGACAGGTAAGACTTAACTCTGAAAGTTTATAGAATGTTTGGGATCACAGGGGTAAGACTTGAATGGGACAAGATGTTGCACAATGTCAAATTACATTTCAAAAGCAAAATTCAATATCATTCTAAAAGTTAGGTTTCTAAAGCATTAGTTTGTGTTAAAATTCAGCAGAGAGCTGAACTCACTTTAGAAGGAATATATGATAAAATTGAAGAAAAGGAATGCATTTTGATTAGTAACAAGATTATCCAACACAGCTCAGTTGGTAGTAAACCACTTATAAACTGTAAAAGCCCAACTGTTCTGAAAAACTTAGTACATATGCCTCTTCTCT
This sequence comes from Macroglossus sobrinus, assembly GCA_004027375.1. NCBI lineage: Eukaryota > Metazoa > Chordata > Mammalia > Chiroptera > Pteropodidae > Macroglossus > Macroglossus sobrinus. The sequence goes on along the minus strand of PVKZ01000310.1, from coordinate 693,414 downwards.
CCCAAATGTGTAGCAGGGAACATTTGGTGATGCTGAGTGGGAGGAGGGAGGAATTAGAGATCTTGTCACCTAAACCTGCAAGGATTATCCATGGACGCATTTGGAGTACATGCTTTTTAAGAGCCATCAGGTGTCAAGAAATATATGCGTAACACAGAACTACTAAAATTATGAATTATACTGCCACACAGACCTCTTTCCAACTAGATTTGCTTTTCCTGCTCTCTTGAGCTGCTCTGAATCTAAACAGGTTTTGAGATGCAAGCCTATAGAATTTGCCAATTGTGTGACACCTGAAAAACTTGTACAAAAAGGAAAAAAAATGATAAAACTCAAGTTGATGCCCCTGGTTGGCATCCAGATGACCAAGACATATGGACCAGGCCAAGAGTAAGCTGCCTTCAACTTGACAAGATGTGTTGGATGCCAAACAGCAGGAGTGCCCCCAGCACTGTGGACTTAGTTACTGAACCAGACCATAAGCTGCATCATATTCTTCTAAGCTCTGTACATGCTATTTTCTCTGCCTGAAACACTTGCTCCCTGCTCCTCCTTTTTCTATTTGACTACTTCTTGTTAATCCTTGAAATCTCGGCTTAAATATTTCTACCTCTGAGAGCCCACCTTAACCTCCCAGACTAAGCTAGATTCCCTTTGTGTTCTCACAGTCCCTGTAGGACTTGAAAAGCACTGATCACACTGAATCATAACCCCTTGTTCACTTGTCTATACCCTCTCTAAGCTGCAGAGCTACATGAGGCCAGGTACTAGGTCTGCCTTGCTCACATCTGTATTCCTAATGTGGAGTAAGTTAAGTAACTCAGAAGATGTTGGTTGGATGGTTGAATAAACTATATCCCAACCTGTCTGCTTCTTTGTTCACTCAGGTACCCTCAGTTGGCCCCTCAGCTGTGGGACTGTCTAGTGTTTGTGGGCAGGGCCTAGAAGAGGGCCAACAATGGCCTTGATGCCTACCAGAGTTTCTTAAGAAGCAGAAATTCTTGGGACAAGTGAACTGGAGGTTTGGTATGCAACCTGAAACTTCTCAAAAACCTGTCTGAAAAGAATGAAGTGAGAAAGGAGGATGTGTATGTAGAGGGGAGGGAATGAGCTTGAAATATCTCTTCAAAGCAAAGTAGAGGTGAAAGTATTTTAACCAGAAATTGAGAATCAGAGACCAGAAGTCATTGACTTCAAAAAGATGAAAGAATGATGTTTTTGGAGGAAAGAACTCCACAATGGAATCAGAGGCCCTTGTAGTGAGCATGAAGTCTGAGAGGGTGTGCAATGACTGTCCATGGGGTTCCATTCTCTCCATGACATTGGGCAGCTTCTTTCACTTAACAAAGTAATGGATGATCTTGGATAAGTAGGAAGGGTCTTATCCAAGGGAGACAGTCAGCAGACATCAGGGAGGGATACAGGCAGATGTATGACCTAAGGGTGATAAGACACTAAGAACTAGTACTAAAAGCTAGCATTGCTTTTCCAGCATGGAAGCTGGCCAGAATGTAGCTGGTTGTCAAAAAGCCCAGGCTCTTAACCCCTCCTGTTCTTCAGGAGCATTGGTCTTTCTGCACCAGGAAATAGTGGAGCTCAGAAATTTTCAAAGTCTTTTCGTAGTCTGTAGAGTCAAATCTCTTTATATGGCCTACAAAGTCTGTCATACCAACTTTATCTTTGACCATGAAGTCAGGCAATTGCAATGAAGGAAGGAATGAGTGGCCTCAACCAAGAGTAGACTGGGTTTTCTGTAATCAGAAGAATCTGGAAAAGGAGAATAACTCTAGTCTTGTTCTTCAAACAAAGAATCTGGAAAAACAGGAAAAATGAACTTTTCCCAGAGGCAAGGTGTCAAGAGTTCCCCTCTTTTATCTCCAGTATCTGTTTAGGCTCCTCCTCCCTGTTCTAGGTCTAGGGACCCTGGGATGCCATCCTTCTTAGTCTGAGCTGGAATGGCTTTGCTTTTCTGGTGCTAAGCAACTCTGGACCCCACCTGTTCCCCAGACCCTAGGGGGCTCTAGTAATAGACTGTGGGTAGCACTGATTCCAGGAGTGGACCCTCCGTCCCCTATAGAGATGATACCCTGAAGTTCGTCAGGCAGGGAAGTTACCTCCTCGGCCCTCACTGGCAGCCGGCTTCACTTGGATTGGACGATTCATCTGAAAGACATCGGATCAACACACCCAGTCAACATGACTGCCTGGCCCGGGGGTCCCCAAGCTTTTCCACCCCTGGTCTCCTCAAGATTTAAGCTCTGTATGTTTTGAACTCTGCACTCCACCCCTCTCACGTGAGATTATAGATTTTTTCCAAGATTCTTTCCTTAAATCTAGAAATTTAGAAGGTGTTGAAAACTAAAGAGTTGAGTGATAGGAAGCTCAGTTTTAAGTGCAGGATGAATCGTGGAGGCTAAAGAGATTCTCTTGCATGGGGTGCTAGGCAGGGACCATGTGAAGTCTGGCTCCTGGACTTCCTTAAGGGCTTTGGGTGAAAGGAATTGGGTGGGAGGGTATTGTAGATTTATGTTTTTTGGCTCATACTGAGAATATAATTCTATATGTCATTCAAATTAAACAATATGGGAGTCGGACTTAATGCTGTCTATCCCAAACTCTGCCATTTAATGGTTGTATGACTTCCAATAAACCAATATCTCTCAGATTTAACTTGGTAAATGGGGAAAAGCTTCCCCAAGCTTCTGCATCACCATAGTTTCTACCCCTCTGTCCCCTGCCTGGGCATCCCTTCTCCTGAGGATGTTGAAGTTCTCCAGGGTATCATCCTTGGCTCTCTCATTCCACTCTCATTCTTCCTGGATAATCTCATTCACACCCACAGCCTCAGCTACTATCCCCACAAGGATGACTCAGAGCTCTGCAGCTCCAGCCCATCCTCCTCTCTGAGTTTAAGACTCATGTGCCCAGCCTCTTGCTGGACATCCTGTCTAGAAAGTCCGACTGGCACCTTCCACTTGACAAACACAACCAAGTTTATCTTTTTGCCCAAACCTGATCTTTCCAGTCATCCAAATTATAAATTTGAAAAGCAACTTGACTCCTCCCTCATCCCCTCTCCCACCAACCGATTTCACCTTCTAATTCAAGGGTTCCCTGGTCAGGGGTAGATAAGAATCACCTGGGGACCATATTAGACTTTCGAGCTGGGGGACTGTATAATTTGTAAAAGCTTTTAGGTGATGTCAATACACACCCCACACATTCCCATCCCCCAACCACCCTGAGAGAATTCATGATTGAATCCCATCTCACCTTCCTCTCATGGGTGTTGTGGGGATCACATGAGATAATGGGGACGCAAAAGGTCTTTGTAAACTGCCAGGAGCTGGGTGCGTAGGATGTGAGGAATTATTGTTGGGGGGCAGACAGCTGAGTGCCGGGAGGAAAGAACAGCGGCCTTCCTGGTCACAGAGAAGGGGTACTGATGCCCATCTGGCCTGAGAAGGTGATGATCTGACCCCCTCCTCTCAGGAAATGCACTGCTTCTGCACCAATCAGGGGCCACTTCATCCTCTACCAATATGCTCGTTGCCGAGACAACAGGCAGCTTCCTGTTACCATAGCCACAAGTGCTACCCAGTAACCATGGCAACGCCCTGGCAGTCACAGTTGAGCAATTTCCTTTGGATCAAATTTGAGGGTGGGGAGTGGAAAAGGTTTATTTTAAAAAAAAAAAAAAGGAAAAGAAAACAGGCCAAACCTGAATCAGTGCATTTCCCTCCCACCCAAGGCTCACGTTCGTATACGCTCTGACACACCCACCCGCTAGTGGTGGAGCACCTGCAGTGTACCAGGCTGTGGGTGGGGGTCGAGACACCAACAGGACTCAGGCTGCAGTCTAGAGGGGATGACAGATCAATCCAAGCAGATCAGGGCGAGCTGGACAGGTCTGGACTGGCCTGGATCAGGGACCAGGAGGACAGGACCCGTCCCTGAGCATGGCCACCTGTGATTGTGGAGGAGAGACCAAGAGACAGAGCCATGGAGAGCACAGACACAGGGAGAGATGAGAGACACAGGAAGATAGAAATGATGAGAGAGAGTAAGAGATAGACCTAGAAAGGGGCAATGAAAGAGAGAAATAGTGGTGGAGATGGGAAGGAAATGAAGGGATAAGGGGACAGGAAGGAGGTGCAAGAAAGGCAGGGAGGAGAGTGGTCGGGGAGAAGGTAAGAGGGGTAGAAGCCTGGGTTTGGGGGCAGTGAGGGTGAGCAAGACTATCATTATTTTATTAGTTCTTAAATAGATCCTCAGAATTTCTTTTTGGAGCCTAGAGTGATGAGCACATGTGACAGCAATGGTTTCCATGGCAGCTGCCTCCCTAGCTGGGTTTCTGGGAAGATGGTGCTCATCAGTGCTCTGGGGGACGCCCCTTTCCTCCTCCTCCACTCCACCGCTCTTTGATGGAGAGTAGCCATTAGGTGGTATGTAATGTTCCACATGGACCTGACAGAGTCCAGGCCTCAGAGGCTGGGCACCTAGGTTTTCCATCACTCGGGCATGCTGCCAGCATTTCCTGAATTCTGTGACGATCCCCAGGCTGGGCTCTTCAGGGGAGATAGTGATTCGTCTGGGCATCCTGTCTTCGAAGACTTACAGAGGGGAAGATAATGCCACCACTTACTGAGAACCTAGTATATGCCAGGCCCTACCTGGGGCACTTTGTTTCTAAATTCCTTCCACCTGCTCTGCAAAATAACACTATTGTCCCCATAGTACAGATGAGAAAGCCGAGGCTGAGGGAGGATAATCACTTGTCCAAGACCATGTGGTGAGTGAGTGGTTGAGTTGGAATTTGCCCCCAGTTCTATCTGATATTGAAGTCCATGACTTCTGCATCGTGCTGCTCGACTCTGTTCTTAAGACATGAATACAAGTAATGAAGGCACAGAGAGACCAGAGCCTTAGGAGGTCTGCAAGATAATGTGCTCTGGGAGAGGCTGACTCTCCCTGGAGAGGCTGACTTAGGGAAAGCTGCATGGAGGAAGCAGATTTGACCTAGGGGTCATTTGTAAGACTGGGGTCATTGGGCCATGTGGAGATAATGGGAGAGGTAAGGCTGGAGGCTGACTATTCCAGATATCTGGGGTATGGAGAGGGAGCTTCTAGTCTGAAGGAGCAAGGGTTCTGGTGGGTACCTGGTACAGAGGTAGCCAAGGTAGAACAAATTACTTCTCAGTCAGATAGATGTGGATTAAAATCTTGACTCCATCGCTGACAGCTTCTCTAAGGTCTCTGAGCCTCAATATCCACATTAGTAAAAAGGAGAAGGAGAACCATGATCCTACCTCACAGGCTTGTGGTGAAAATGACAATGGCTAGATCTTAGCAGGTACACCAGATGTAATATAGATTTTTTTTTTTTAATGAGAAGATGTGAAACTGAAAGGTAGGCAGGGACCAGATCGAAGAAGGTTCTGAAAACCTCAAAAAGGAATTTTGACTGCTGTATTTGAAAGGTATTAGGGCTCCAAGGAAGGATTAAGTAAGGATATACTAGTCCTTTTGTCTTATGAAAGATCCCATGAGCTGTCTCCACGCAGAGAAGAGATTGGAAGGGAAAAGATTAGAGGCAAAATTGGTGATACAGGTAAGGGGCAAAGGTGACCTGGACTCAGGCCGAGGAAATGAACAGATTCAAGAAAGGTTTAGGAAGAATTAACTGGACTAAAGTTCTAGTGAATGTGGGGACTGAGGGAGAGGAGGAAATGTTGGCTGACTCTCAAGTTTATGGCTTAGGCATTCAGGAAGTTGATAGTTTGGGAGTCTGGAGGTGCAGGAGAAGTCTCAGGAAAGGAGTGCAAGAGAACAAAGACAAAACTAGGGACAGCAGTGCTACCAGGGCTCTGGGCCTTCAGTCCTTACTGAAAAGTGGTTAGAGAAAACACCTAGGATTTAAGTATACGCTGTGGCTGGAGGAGAAAGAGTTGCCCATGTGAACCGTCTGAGCAACCTGACCCTACCCTGCCTCATTTCTGCCACGACCAGAGGAGGGACGTGGGAATGGGGTGAGGTAATCATGGTTCCCCTTTGAAGAAAAGAAGGTATTGTTTCCTTGGCTAAGACCTTGACATGAAACCTCAGGTGAGCTCTTGCACTTAGCTAAGCACCTAGTTCCTTGAGTTTCCTAAATGGAGTCCAGGCTCATGTCTGCTTCAGAGCCCAACTGTAAGGGGAAATCACGAGAAGAAATGTTAGAAAGAGAAGAGAACAACCTGCTCCAAGCAGTGGAGCGGGGGCATCATATACATGCAGGAGGCCCTGGTCCTTCTGCCCCCACCAGCAGAGTGAATGAAAGACCCTACCCCTTCTGCTTGACTTGCCTAAAATTCCTGCCTTTAGTCTCAGCATTGCTTTCTTCAGACTCTTGTGTCCTAATGTCAACTCCTTCCTCTACTCAGCACTAATGCCCTCAGCCCCTTCTCTCACCATGAAAAGAGTGTTTGTTAGAACCTCCCCAAAGGGACACTGGTGGGTCTAAGAGAGGTGTCATGGTGTAAAGAAGAGAGAAGCAGAGAAAAAACAAACGCCACCTTTTGCAGTACTTTGTTCTACCTCACATCCCTCCTCTAATTCAACCAAATTCCATTGGTTCTAAAATCTATATGGATATCCTAAATACCTCTCAAGTCTGTCCTCCCCTCCTCATTCCTGCCCTATCTTCAGTTCCAGGCCAGCATCATCATTCACCTGCTCTCATGCAACGGTGTCCTAAAGGGTCATCCTGCCTCCAGTATTACTTCCTCTCCAGTCCAACCTTTACACTGTAGCCAGCCCCTCACTCTTTCCTGCTTAAAATCTGTCCATGATTCCCATTGCAAGCCTCCCAGGAAAGCTCAATATCCCAAGATCGGCAGTCAAAACTTTTCCCTGGTTGCCTAACATACATGATACTCTTTATTCACATAGAGCCTTAGTCGTCTTTGCTGGACACCTTCCTTGCCAGTTCTCACACTGTACCCAGAATTCTAGAAGGGGCCTTTACCTTTTAAGTTTCTAGACCTTTGAATTCGATGAAATATGATCATGATTTACTTCTGATAGCATCTCCTCTGTGAAGTTTCTCCTCCCTCTTCACTCCTGATGCTTTTTTTATATGCTAAGATGTAAACCCCATGGAGATGCAATGAGTTATTTCTGGGCTGGAAGCTCCTTGAGGGTGAAGGCTCTAACTCATTGGGTGGCTACTAGCACATACCATGCCTTTGTGTGAGTTAGAGAAAATGTTCCCCTTCCTCTGGGCTGACACATTCCTGCGATAATGTGCATGGCTTGGTCAGTAGAGCATGGCTGGATTTTAGCCCCCATTTGCCTTTTCCACTTAAGCTGTTTTGTGCAGGGCACAACCTGCGAAAGTAAATGTCAGTTATGTCTGACAGTGCTTAAAAGGATGGATGCCCAAAGGAAAGGAGTTCATAAGCAAAGAGAGAGAGAGAAAAAAAAGTAAAAGGGCACCTTCCAAATCCCAGGTGGGCCTGAGGTTGTGCTTCACCTTCTTCAGTTGGATTCTGGGGTCTAAAGTGAAGCTGAAAGAAGTGGCTACAGCTTCAAGGGGAAGAAGCTAAAGAAAGTGGGATAGAACATTGAGATTTGAAGGAAGTCCTGAGTAAAGAGCCAAGATTTGATAGATGACAGAAATTAGCAGGGGGCAGGTAGGTGGAAGGGAACCAAAGGGGGGTCCCAGTCTAGCAGTTACCTGGAAATTTACCCTAGGGTTCCAGGCCTTCTCTTTGGAGTTGACCCAACATTTCCCTATCCTACAGTAACAGCCCTGCCTGTCTCAGGGGAGTCCAGATTGATCTTATCGTTGCTTCTCCAGAAGATGGCAGCTGTGCCCAGAACCCAGTGCTTGTAGAGAGCTGACCCTCCTCCCTGCATGCTGGTGGGCCTGAGGCCAGGTGACTAAAGCTGCTGCTGCTCCTGGCAGACCCAGAGGAAAGGTTGATGGCACGGACATTGCTGGGGGTGGCCAACAGAGCCATCGATTTTCATTTAGAAGAATAATTAAATATTAATTTTTTACTTTGTTAAGCTGGGGAGGGTGAATAAAGCCAATCTTGGCAGGGCTAGAGGAAGCTAGGCCATGTTGGAAGACAGCAGATAAAAGGGTGAAGGGGGCAGATGTGTCCAGTCACCAATCCCTCCAAAACCTTAGACCTCTGTCTGCAGCCAGTTTGGCTCAGGTAATGGTGAATAAGTTCTGGAGCCAGAGTACCGAGCCTTAAAGCCCAGGTCTTCCCATTAGTGGTTACATGACTTTGGGTAAGTCACTTGTTTTCTATGACTCAGTTTCTTCATTTTTAAAATGCAAATACCAATAACAATGCCTTCTTCATAGAGGGTTAACATGTAAATTTTTGGAATAAAAAAAATGTTACTTATTATTTCTCTTTTCTCACCCCAGAAATTATCTCTGTAGTCTAGGGCTTCACAGCCCTTATAACAGGTGATCTAAGCTTCAGAGTTTTCCAGGTACCCCCTATCTTGTGGAGCCCTGTGGCTGGTTGAGGAGGGGTTTTGTTCTCCCAAAATTCATCTTAATTTTCTCAGTGCCTTTCATTTGCTTTCAGGATAAAGTCCAAACTTCTCAGCCTGGTACCCAAAATTTCCTCTTCAACCACTGCCCTCTTTTCTACAGCCTGGCCCATGCTCTCATGGGCTCTCCCCAACACTCCCAACCCTATTTCACACCCATCCTGTTCCTTCTGTCTCTACACATTTACCATGCTGTTTCCCACATGGAATGTTACAGTTTGTCTCAGTGACACTCAATTCTAATTCTAGCATCAGAAGTCATTTACTCCCATGCTTGGATAAATGACTTCTACTCCTCCTACTACTAATGCTGCTGTTACTATTACTACTACTACCACCACCAGCTAACCTATATTGAGTGCTTATTGTCTCAAGAACTGTGTTAAGCACTTTACATGACTTAGTTTATGTAATTATTACAATAGCCCTATGAGTTCAATTTTACAGATGAGGAAGCTTAGGCTTAGAGGGGTAAAGACTTGCTCAGTGTCACAGAGTTAGTGAGTAGTGAGGCCTGGATCCACAGGCAGGTATGTCTGACTCCAGAGGCTGCATACAGAGGATTGGTGAGGGTGATAAGTTGGTGTTACTTGAAATGGAATCCTCAAGAGTGAGGCTTCAGTTGCTTCAATTACTAGGATTAGTTCTAGGATCTGACACCCCATTAATAGCTTGACCAGCTCTAGGCAAAGCTTGTCCCATTGCTGGACAGCTCAAATTCAAAGAGAAGACTTCTTTTTACTGAGCTGAAATTAGTGTTTCTGTTCTTTACATCCATTGATTCTGATCCTGCTCTCTGGGGCCATCTGTAGAAAACTATATATCCTTCAGAATCTGAAGGTGGCTACCTCCCCCATCCCCACCCCTTCAATAGTAATATTTATCTAGATCTTATTCTGTTCTAGGCACTGATAAGCCTCAGTTAATCCTCATGATAATTCAGTGAGCCAAGTGTTAGTATAACCCACTCCTTATAGCTCCATATATGCTCACATCAGTGACAAATGACCCCTGAAGCCATGGGAAATTGAAGCTCGAGATGTTAAGTAATGTATCCAGAGACACAAAACTGATAAATGGCAGAGCTGGGATTCAAAGCCAGGTCTTGAGACTCAAAAACTAGTATTTCTAGTTATTATGTTATGATGCCTCCCTATTAAAGCCTGCACTAAACCAATCTTCCCCAGCTAAATATCCCCAGTTACTTCAAACCATTGTGTGTGTGTGTGTGTGTGTGTGTGTGTGTACACGCGTGCACGCGCGTTTGTGTTGTCCCTATCCCATCATGGTCTCTTTCTAGTAGGCTAATGACTCTCTCTTAAATCTGAGGATTTGAACTGGATACCGTTCCAATTTTGGCCTGCCCAGGGCATTTGAATACTGCTCTTGTTCTAGACATATCATTCCTTGGACAAGAGAAAACGAAGATGGGTAGTATAACTTGCTTGGTGAACTCATGTTAGTTCCTAACAATCACCACTTTTTTCTTGCCATATGGTCAATAGGTCTCACTTTGCCTTTTGTCCACTGATTAGCCGTTAGCCAAGGCCATACTAGGTGCCACTGATACATAATGGCCTACCTGCCTATAGAATCAGGTCTCTCTTAACTTCAGCCAAGTATTTGAGATATGGGGGGAAGGCAAGCTTAGTGAGTCAAGGCACTTCCCTAAAAAATATTACAGGAAGAGGTCCAGAAGGATATGTCATCAAGGGCTTTAGTACTGGAGAAAATGAGACACCAGCCCAGCAGAGAGCTTCTAACCCATATAGCTCCATATATGCTCACATCAGTGACAAATGAACCCTGAAGCCATGATTTTAGCCAAGGTGGATGAATTCTAGTATAACCCACAACAATGATGCCTCTCCTAAAAGATGAGGAAGACCACTCGGCCTAAGGTCTTGAGCCCATTTCTTTGAGCCAGAAGACTGAATATAATAAAGAACCTGTACCTGTTTAGGGCACAGTTAAGCCTTCTCCTAGAAAAATAATCCTGCTGCTAGTTCCTGCTTCCAAGCTGGCTCCTACATGCTGCTTTGGCATGCATGTAGGGCACGTCCCAAACCTGAGGTGATTCCCACCCTCCAACCCTGGTGGACTTACCCCTGGCAGGGTCTTCTGCTCGTGCAGTGCACTCTGGGCCTTGAGAGCAGAGTCTCGGGCGCAGTAGGTGAGGAAGGCACAGCCTGGGGAGGAAGAGGCTGGCTCAGGAGGTTTCCTGAAACCCCAAATACTCTTCCTGGAAATACCCCATTAAGCTGACAAACTCAAGACCACTCTCCTTTAAACAAGGACACTGCTACCTTCTCTGAGGGGAGGGGCTTCATGTGTCTGTGTCCTAGGTTCTGGCTCCCTTTCATTATCTCTTGGCCTCCCACCTAGGGAACATGTATACTCACACCCAGTCACATGTTAATACAACCACACATCTCTCCTCCCCACTCAAGCCATTAGTCCTGTTGGGGTTAAATCTCCCTAAGCAGCTTTGCCTTCAGCTTTAACCAGCCTCCCCCTTTTGGGATTTATACTCACAGAGTCTCCCAGAATCAGCCTTGATTCCTTCTCAACTCAGTTTCAGATGGGAGGAGGCAGGAGAGGAAGAGGAGGGTTGGGGTCCAAGCCCATAACCTCACAACTCCTTTCTAATATTTCACTCCTCCAATTCTGGAGGTAATGAATGGGTTAATTTGAGGCTTAGAAGATAAGGCTGGTTAAGAGTTTCCTGTAGGTGGGAGCTTCCAGGATCTCCAGTCCTATCCAAGGAGCTTGATTTGTCAGCATTCCCAAGGCTTCAAGATAGGGCCTCTTAAAGGGTTATTGTGCCCAAAATCTGACTTCTCTGAAAGAACCAGTAGACATAGGGCAGAGAAGGAGTCTGGGTTGAACCAAAAGGTCAGTCCTACCTCAGAACCTGTGGCCTGCTAGGAAACACTGAAGCAGGGATCTTTTCCTTTCCAACAGTCACTGAGCACTCACTCATTCAGAAAATATTTACTGAATTCTTACTTATTATGGTAGAGCATTACAAAGGGCTTGGGGATAAAGTGGCAACAAGACAGACACATCCTCTGCCCTAATGGTAATTATACGAAGGATCATGAGGTGCATGTAATTGAGTCCAAAGTGTTGAGGAATGTTATAAAGAACACATTGTGTCCTCAATAACAAGTAGGGTTTAACTAGGTGACAAGAAAGATGGTGATTATTTCAGGCAGAGGGAATAGCACATATGAAGACTCAGTCAAGAATTCTGTGTATTGGAGAAATAGACGGAAGGCTAGTGTAGTTGGAAATTGGTGAATGGAGGCAGAATGGCCAGTGAGGTGTGTAGGGGTCAGGTCATCTATATAGCCTTTCACACATCAGTCTGGACTTTAAACTTTTTTAAAAAGAGTAGTAAGTAACTGCTAAAGGGTTTTAAACAGGTCTGTGACATGATAAGCTTTGTGTTTTTAAAAAGAGCCTTCTGAGTGTAGGAAGGAGAAAGAATGAAGGAAGAAAAAGTGGATGTGGGAAGCCTTTAGGAGTTTGGTGCAGTTTTCCACTTAGACCTCATCAGACTAGAAAGGCAAAAGGGACCATTTTCTCTGATGTGTTCTATGTGGTTACCCTTACCTTAAGGTGGGTGGACATCTGCCATTCATTGAGTTAAAGGAAATTTAGAGAACTCCTGGGACAAACTCTTCTAATATCAATAGGGAAACTGAAGCCCAGAGAGTATGTCAGTGGCAGAATAGGGTTTGGAGTCTCTTAAGTGCTAGGCTGAGGTTGTTTTCAAAGCACTGTGGCTGCCTCCCTCATTACCCAGCCATTGAAAGAAAAATGAATCACTCTTGCTTTTGGACGTCAATGTTGCTGGGGAGAGGATGGGGAAGATGTTGACTTGGAGATCTTCCCTGATCATCTTGCAAGGCAACCCTGGAGAGTTGCATGTTGGTTTGGGGCTAAATCACCAAACACCTGATTCTGCTTACATCTCTGCTCCATCTTCTGCCACCATGCCATGTCAGCTGACATCAGAACTGTGCAGGCCCGGAGTCCTGCCTGAAAGGCTTAGGGGCCCAGGTGCTGACTAAAGGAGCCCTTGTGGACTACCTATGATAGGGGGCAGAAGAATGTAGAAATGAAAAGACAGAGAAGTATGTTGATGAATGATAAAGAAGTATGATGAATGATAAAGCAAGATTAATGGGGGGGGGGAGAGAGGGAGAGAGAGAGAGAGAGAGAGAGAGAGAGAGAGAGAGAGAGAGAGAGAGAGATCAGAGATTTTATTTTAACGGTGAGAAGAGTAAGAATCAAAGGTAGTCTATACACTTCCCTTATTGTAAAGATGGCCTAAAAAGGTTAGCTTGTACCTACATACTGAAATAAATGTCTATAATATAAGAAAATAAATTGCTATGGGTAGATGGACAGCCAGGCAGCTGGACTGCATTAGAAAGAATCTGGATGGTATGGTTGTATCCTTTCATGCCTCATTTAAAATAACCCCATCCCAAAGGGTAGAAGATGCACTACTACCTATGTGGTCCCAGACCTTCCAGGAGCATTTATTTTCCTGAAGCACTCTTACATTAGTGTGCCTAGGAACACCCCAAGGCCTTCCAGTTGAAAAGAGGTGGCAGCCTGATTACAGCTCTCAGCCCTTAGGAAAGTACATTTAACTGTTACCCACTACTTATTTCCTAGGAAGATCATGAAGGATAGTTGGTGAATTCCCTTCCCCCCAAATCCTGAAACAACAGCATGGTGAAGGTAGAGAGAGATAAAGGTGTTTCTCCTCAAGTCATTTCCTTCCCCCACCCATAAATGACATGTGACTCTGGCTCTCTTTCTCCAACCCAGACTGGACAGACTTTTCTGCATGTAAACAAGCCTCCTCCCTCTTTCTACTGGAAGAAAGGGGTGTGGCTGGACAGTACTTTGTGCCTCTATCTCTTTCGCAAGGGCAAGGAAACCTGACCCACCCAGAGGCTGTGTTCCACAGGCTCTGGCCCAGGACCAGCCTGTGACGGAGGAAAAGCAGGAGGCTATAAGGAAGATTGGGGAGGAGCAAAGATGAGGCACAGGGCTGGGGAGATTAGAGGATGAAAAACGTGTGGATTCAGCTGAGAGGAAACCTGAGATGAAGGGCACAAGGTGTCAGGAGTTCTGGGCTTAGGTCAGGGTTCTTGGACTCAAATCAGAAGAGGCAGACAGTGTTGGTATTCTGGCAGGGGGCAAGAGAGATTGGGGTTACTGTTAAACATGAAATGGAATTTGGAGATGAGAACCTCCTGGGAGGAGAATTGAATTTTGTGAGTTACCTAGGCCTGGGTTCTGAAGAAGGGGAGAATTTGGGTCTGCGGCATTTTAGGTTGGCAGTCTAAGAGCCAAAAGAAGACTCTGGAAGTTGGATGGGCTTGGAGGCCAGAATGAGGGATGTATGTCCAAGATGTGTGTGTGGGAATGGTTAGACCTAAGTGAGATGGTACCAGATGGTCCAGCATTGGGGAGATTGAGGGTATTTGAGACCTAGAAGGTGGAATAAGTTTCCAGATTCTAGGATTTTGCATGTTGGTTGAGAGGGATGGAGTGAGGTCCAACTGAAAGGCGGAACTGTTGGGATGTGAGACATGAAAGGCAGGAAGTTGGAGGTTAGAGTAAAGGACATGTCAGGGTACCAGAGTAATGATCTGAAGGAGGATGACAGAGAAAATTCTAGATTGGGGGTTCTGTGCTCTGAGGAGAATACTGGGCTGAAGTGAGGCTGGTATTGGACTGGAGTTGGACTGGCCCTAGGTAGGGCTAGGATTGGGGCTGCGGTGGAGGCTGGAGTCTGGGTTGGGCCGCACTCTAATCGGATTGGGGCTGGGCAGGGCACGGCTTGGCAGGGCTGGGCTGGGCTGGGCAGGGCTGGGCTGGGCTGGGCTGGGCTGGGCTGGGCTGAACCCCGCGCACCTTTGTGGAGGCCGGTGAGCCGGTCCTTCAGCACCGTCAGTTCGTAGATGCGGCCGAACTCCTCGAACAGCGGCTTGAGGTCCTGCTCGTCCAAGCCCCGCGGGATCTGCCCCACGAAGAGCTTGATGGCGTCGTGGTCCTTCATGGGCACGGCAGGACCTGGGTTTAGTCCGCTCATGCCGACGCCGCTGTCCGCGGTGCTGAAACCTAGGCGCGGGCTGGGGCCGGCGGGCTGTGCAGACCCTCCGGGCGCCGCGGCCATATCCCCGCCCCGTCCGCCCTCCCGCCGGTCCAGCTGGTCCCGCCGGTCCCGCCGTCCCCTCCCAGGACCGGTGGTGAGGACCAGGAGAGAGGGGGCGGGGGCCGGGCGGCGAGGACGGGGGGCTGCTCGGGGGGCGAGGTCCTCGCTGGAGGGGCGTAAAAGGGGGTGGGGCGGGCTGGAAAGAGGCGGGGCCGGGGGCGGGGCAGGCCGGCGCTGAGCCGGCGGGACGCTGGGGTCCGGCTTGAGATCCCCGCGCGGCGCTCTCTGGGCTCGCGCCGGAGCGCTCCGGGAGGCGAGCCCTGAGCCCCAGCCCCAGCCCCGTGCTTGGTGACGTCAGGCAGCTGGCCGCCGAGTCTACGCAAATGATTTGCATAATGAGGAAGCAGCGACCAATCAGAACTGTAGTTGACCGTGCTCGGCCGGGGGCGGAGGGGCGGCTGGGCTCACGCGCTCCTGCTCGCCATGGCAACCGGACCTTCGGATGCCCTGTGTGTGTCGAGTGTGTGCGGGCGTGGCCCTGAGTCGCGCGTGTGCGCCTTAGACCGCGTGAGGGGAAGTAGCTTCGTCATACGTCTGCAGGAGTCAGAACTAGCCCCCTCCTCATACACAGGCACATACAGGCACACTCACCTCCTATCACCGCAGCTTTTCCTGCGGGGATGGACGGGGATTCCTCTTCCTTTCACACTACCAAAGCCATCTTACCCCGCCCCATCATACATCTCTGTTCTGTGTCTTCAACCACTTCCTTACCCGCGAGCCTCAAACACGTTCGTTTCACCTGCATCCTCCTCCCCATTTTTTTTTAAATTCTAAAGAAAGAGAAAATAAATAAAAACTCCCAAACACTCCTTGAATATGGATCCCTTCTCAGGAAAGTGAGGGAACTTATATTAGCCATGTTTGCTCAGATACTTGGTTCATCCCAATTCCGTGAGCTCACGAGTATTATACACTTTTTTTGGAAAAAGAGGCTGAGGGTCTGAGGGTCAAGGAGGTTAAGACCAAGCCTGCCCCCAACATCTGCTGGGCCCAGGGCAAGAGAAAACATGAAAATAAATGGTGTGTCTATATATGTAAAAGGTGTAAAATAAGGTAAAATTTGTTAAATAAAATGTTTGCCTTTCATATATGTAAAGTTGTTGTTTAC
Organism: Macroglossus sobrinus; assembly: GCA_004027375.1. Classification (NCBI taxonomy): domain Eukaryota; kingdom Metazoa; phylum Chordata; class Mammalia; order Chiroptera; family Pteropodidae; genus Macroglossus; species Macroglossus sobrinus. Next base: position 677,503 of record PVKZ01000310.1, on the reverse strand, counting down.
ATGACTGACAGCAAAATATCAGAGCTGATGGAATTTTATTACTTTTGCTTTTGTTTGAGTATTCTCTTGATGGGCCGATGATGTTTGGACAGAAGAGTTATACAATAAAGAGACACAATTTATTTAATAAAACTTTTGTCTTTTTTTTTCAAGTAAAATTGCTAGCCTGTGTGTACTTACTATTCTAAGAAATTTCTTAAGAGCAGCAGCAACCAGCAGAATCAACAAAATATTATTTAGAAATAAATAGTCATTCTTTAAAGTTATTTTTAACTTTTAATAAAAGTTACTCTTTGTAATTTAATGATTATAAAGTGGATTATCAGGACATTCCACTTTTATTCATTTTGATGTATTTTTAATTTTCCTTTGACCTGTGGATTACGTATAAGTGTATTGGTTAGTTTTCAAATGTTTGGAGACTTTATTATCTTTCTGTTATTGATTTCTAGGATGAGTCCATTACAGTTAGAGAACACTCTATGATTTAAATTTTTTACATTTGTTTAGGTTTTGTGACTCTCAGAATATGATCTATCATGATAAATGTCTTGTTGGTACTTGAAAAGAATGTATATTTTGCTGTTGGCGGAGTCTTCTGTAAATGCTGATTAGATCATGTCAGTTGAGCTCTTCTGTATCCTTGTCTAGTCGTTTTATCAGTTGTTGGGAGAGGAGTGTTAAAGTCTCCAGCTGAAATTGTGAATATATCTATTTCTCTTTTCAGTTACATTAGTTCTTGCTTCGCATATTTTGCAGCTCTGTTGGTTGGTGTATACACATTTAGGATTGCTATATTTTATTATTATGTAATGTCACTCTGTTCTTAGTAAATTTCTTGCTCTGAGATCTACTTTATCTGATATTAATATAGCCAACTCTGATTTCTTTTGGTTAATATTTGCATAGTACATCTTTTTCCATCTTTTTTATTTTCAACCTACCTATACTTCTATATTTGAAATGAGTTCCTTATAGATAACATATAATTGGTTTATTTTTTTAAACCAGGTCATCAATCTTTGTCTTTTAGTTGCTATATTTAGACCATTTACATTTAATGTAATTATCAACATGTTAGATCTTAAAGCTGCCACTTAATTTTTTATTTTCTCTTTATTCTCTCTGTCATTTCTCTGTTTTCTTTTTCCTACCTTCCTATGGATTACTTGTTCCTTATTTTAGGTACATTAAACATACATATCTTAACACAGTCTACTGGTGTTGATATTTTTACCAGTTCAAGTGAAGTATGGAAAAGTTACCTATGTTTAAGTTCCTTTATCTTTCCTTTTTAATAATTGCCTTAATATATCCTCTACATACTTTGAGAACCAAATTAGACAATGTTATTTAAAAACAATTTGGAAAACTCAAGAGTATAAGTAAAGGCTATAATAGTTAACCATGTGTTTCTTCTTTACATTGTTCTTTCCTCCTTTCAAATAGTCTAAGATTTCTTCATTTATCATTTCCTTGAAAGAACTTCTTTAGCCATTCTTTTTAAGTTATTTCTTCTGGTGACAAATTCCCTAAGTTTTCCTTCACCTGAAAATGTCAATTTCACCTTCATTTCTGAAGGATATTTTTGCTGGATATAAAATTTGGTCTGGCAGTTCTTTGATTTCAGCATTTGAAAATGTTGTGCCACTTCTTCATGGCCTCCATAGTTTGTTATGAGAAATTTGTTGTCATTTTAATTGTTTTCCCCTTATAAGCAAGGTGTCATCTCTTTCTCACTGCTTCTGCAATTGTATCTTTGTCTTTAGTTTTCAGAAGCTTGACTATGGTGTTTCTTGATGTGGATTTCTTTGGCTTTATTCTGATTGGGGCTTGCTCTACTTCTTTAATCTATAGATTTATGCCTTTTACTAAATTCAGATAGTTTTCAGCCATGATGTTTTTAAATACTTTTTCAGCCCCTATCTCTTTCTCCTCTTTCTTCAAGACTATGATGACAAGAATGTTGGATCTTTTGATATAATCCCATAGGTCCCTGAAGCTCTGTTAAAATTTCTAAAGTTTATTTTCTCCCTGTTGTTCAGACTGAGTAAATTCTATCTTCAAGTTCACTGATTCTTTTCTCCATCATCAACATAAATAAAAACCAACATTCATCAGAATGTTGTTTTTTATTTATATCTTCTGTTACTTTGCTGAGACTTTCTGTTTTTTCATTTGTTTCAAGTATATTTGTAATTGCTTATTGAAGCATTTTATAATCGTTACTCTACAATCTTTGATGGTTCCAACATCAGTGTCATATCAGCATTGGTGCCTGTTATGAAATTATGGAAATTTTATTATAAGACTCTGGATATTTAAATTTTCTATTTAAGCAGGTTTCCTTTGCTCCTACACCAGTTGAGAAACAGGGACACTGCCTTATAACTGACAGGGGGCGTTTGAAATTCAGGTTTCCTACTAGGTCTGTTGAAGTCACCCTGAACAGGAGGAAAGAAGATATCATTACTGGAGATAGAAACTTCCATCTAGGCCTCTTTGACACCATTCTGCCAAGGAAGGAAAGAAGTCTTTGTGGCTTCCATTAAGTCCACAGAAGAGGACCTTGTTAATGCTGGGTGGTGATAAAAGTCCTAGATCTTCATTTAACTTTCTCTAACACCACCTCGGGGTTGGGGAGAAGGCATACCCTTTTACAGATACAGCCTAGACTACTTGAATTGGAATTGCTGGGGTGAGACCTAAGTATATGTTTTAAACCTCCCTATTGGTTCCAAAGAACTTGCAAACAAGGCTGAGAACTACTGCATTAGATGTTCCTTCAGTGAGGAGTCTGTTGGTGGTAAACTCTGCTATGCTTATCTGGAAATTATTTAGACCCACTTCTTGAATGCTAGCTTAGAGAGTTATTTTCTTTCAACATTTTGAAGATATTATTTTACTATTCTTTGGTTCTATTTTTGTTTATGAGAAGTCAACTGATAGTCAACTTGTCATTTCTCTGCAAGTAATTGGCTTTTCTCTATGGCTGCTCTTAAGATCTTGTTATTTCTTTCAGTAATCTTCACTTTCAAAATGATTTGTTTAACTGTATAATTTTTTATTTAAATTGCTTGAAATTTCTTGTGCTTCCAAAATCTGCATATCTTTTTCAATTCTAGAGAACCCCCTGTTATTGTTTCCTTAATTGATGTCTTTTTTCCATGTAGTGTGATGTGCTGCTGAGGGACCCTTCCCTCCCCTTTGGCGAAGTATCTGTTGTCATAGTTGCTGGGAGTTCCCTGGGCAGTCTTCAGTTGTCAGCCCCTCTAGAAATTGACTCAAGTTCATGCCCCTTCAGAGGGTGACTCATATCCAATTACAATCAATATCTGATTATAAAGCCTATCTATCTCAGCCCCAATTAGAACAACTCTGAAGGCCAGAAAGGCTCCTTGGGGGTCAGCTGTAGCTAATGTCTCATCTTCTTCCTCTATCTATTCCTGCTTCCTTTCACTTCTTTCATGGTGATTGATCCAAAAGGCAGTCCTTAATAAATATCCTGCTTGCTATACTTGGTCTAAGACACAGATTCCTAAGGAATGAAACCTGCAGTATTCCATTTCTTTCTAGTCACTCCTGAAACTCTGATTAGATATGTCAGATTGTCTCAGTCTGTCTCCCTATCTCTTTAACTTCTTTCACAGTTCTCATCACCTTGACTTTTTTTGATACATTCTGGATGTTTCCCTAAGAGCTACCACTTTAGATTAGCTCACTCATTTTCTCCTTAGCTATTTTTATTATGAATTACTTTAACGATATTACTTTACAAAATTTCCTAGTACCACATTGCTTTGGGAGAAGTGTAATAAAACATGTTCTAGAAAAAAATATAAAACTTTGATGTTTAAAAATGTGTGAAACCTTCCTTGAAGGTTTAGTGCATCTCTTCCACACAAATATCTGGTACCACATAAATATCCTCATATTTATTCATAAGCCAATTTTGGTAAATAATATATTCCCTAAAAAAACTAATTGTATTACAGCATTAAATGTATTTGCGCATTACTTTGCCTAATACCTTTTCCTCAATTTTTCACCTTTTCTACTTTGGCAGCTAGCTATATTCTCCCAAGAACTCTTCTAACAACTGCATATCTTTCCATTTTGTCATACATGCATACATATATTTTTTCTTGCAGTTTTTGTGTTATATTGTTTGAGGCTAAGTTATGCTAAGTTTTAAGTAGATTATATCTTCATTGAGAGTTTACCCTTACAACATGAAATTACTCTCACAATCAAGCTATTTGTATTTAATTCTAATTTGTATTGTTTTACCACTTACACTCTTTCACTTGGCAGACATATCTTTGCCCAAACGTTTTTACCTGTGACAGACATAAAAAGTCTGAAACATCAAGATTGACTAACAAGTAGTAACAGCTCACTAGTCATAGATCAATGTACCCATCCCCCCTGGAGACTTTGAACAGTGACAGAATCAACCCCTGTAACAAAGAGAGAGGAATGTGACCAGGAACAATGGCCCAAGTTGAGCCAAGAGTTTTGTTCCTCACTTCCTCATCTATTTCTGTAATTGTGGTTTTAACCATATGCCACAATGTGTCAATACTCAACTTTACCCTTGGGTAATGTCCTATGATGATGAGACACTTGCGATGATTTGGACAGCTTGTGTCCGAAGAGGGAGTCTGAGAATCAGGTATGGAATTCCCAACTCAGTTGATGTCTCCAATCAAACGCTGGGGAACACAGTAGGGTTTCTGTAAGACCCAGCTAGCATAATATTTAGGAGTACTGGCCTGTAGTGAATTTGAAAGATTTCAGGGTTGATCAATGTAAAAGATATGACCACAAAGTGGTAGTAGCACACACTGAGTTTTATTTGGGTGGCACTTTGACAGGTTTGCATGGCAGGGGGAGAGAGATGTCCCTCACAGCAGAAGACCTTCTAAAGGCAACTGCACAGAGACCACCGCACTGAAGTGAAAGAAGGTAAAAGAATTCCTGGGGAGAAGAGAACTAAAGAGGGGGCTTACATATCTCGGTGAAGTTGCGTAGTAGCACAGCAGGGAGTATTTGGGTCAGAGAACCCCAAAAGGCAACAGTGGCTTGTGATATTTATAATCCTCGGGTTTATCTTATCCACGGCTAGCAGATGTTGAGTTCAGTTTCACAAGGTATGCACGGCAAGCAAATAGTAAATGGCTAAAAATCTGCTTATTTGGGCTGTATTTAAAATAATTCAATGTGTACAAACGTTCCCAGAGGGGTTTTGAGCTACTGGGCCCATCTGTCTGACCGAGTAAACAATATAGGGCCAGTATACAGAGACCATCTTTGGCTAATTTATACAACAGGGCCCTACACCGACACTGCAGATGTTTGTCATTATCTCTTCAGGTGTTGATGAATCTGGGTTTGTTCTTACAGGTACATGTGTATCCCTTAAACCTGTAGTTTTCATTTCAGAAAACATTCATTATAGTTTTAGTACTTGTTCCATTGTTTTATTTACCCTCTTCAGTAAATCATATCATATATATGTTAGATCTTTTGGGCCTATATTCTTTTTCTATCACTTTCTCTTAAATCCACATATCTTTTAAAAAAGTTCTCCATTTCATCTTATTTGTCTGAAGATATTATTCATTCTCTTGTGTTCCTTCTAGCTCAGTTTTCATTTCAGAAATAACTTTTAGTTTATTCTCTTTCCTGAGTTCTGTAACCTTACATTTTAAAAACCTTAATTTTTTCCAATCATTGTATTTCTGAATTTTTCTAATTCTTATACTAATTTTTTATAGGTTCTTTCATTTTCTTAATGGTTTGCTTCTAGTTTTTTTTATCATTTATTTCTGGTAAGTGTATCATGCTTTCATTGTCAATAGAGACTTTACTGTAGTCCTTATAATCTTCCGTTTTATAATGACTATGCATGGGGTTCAGTTGAGATCAGTTTCAATGTTTAAGTGTAATTAATTGTTCTGATTATGAGGAGCCATGAAAAGAACATCTTTTCTAGCTTTAAGCTTTAGAGTTTTCTTTACTTTTCTTTAAAGAAGTGACAAAACGATGACCTTTAACTTCTGAGGTCTGCAACCTCTACTGTTCCACCCTTTTTACAGAGTCCTCTTTTTTTTGCCCTTTTTGTTTCTGCTTAGCTTCATTTGGATTCTACTCCTATCAGTTTCTCCTCAGTTTATGCTTTGTCCTGGAAGGTTTTGATTTATTAGTATCAGGATAGTATAGGCCTCGGACCACTTCAACATCTCCAGAACTTACTGCAGTTCCTTTGCATTCACTTCCAAATTGAGTCTGCATGACTTCTTCCCAGTTTTGGGTTATTCTCAAATTGTACTTACCATTTACTACCTGTTAGCCATTTTGGGATTCCTCTATTCTCATGGATATTAGACCCCACAATGCTTTCTTTTGCTTTCTCCTGAACAGATGCTGAATGCATATTGGTTATTATTATTTTTTTACATATTGATTTTATAGAAATTAATGATTCATCCCCAAATGCTACTATTTGGGGGTTTGTAGGGAAATACCTTATTTTCAAAACAGCTTTATTGAGGCATGATTGAATACAATAAAATTCACACATTTAAAATATATAATTTGATAAATTTTTTCATATGAACTCATAAAATCATTGGCACAGTCAAGAGAGTGAATAGATCCATCTAATTCAAAGGTGTAATTGTACTCCTATATAAACTCTCCCTCCTGCTCCTCCCTGCTTCCCTCTCCCCAAGAAACTGATAAATTTTTGCCACTATAGATTAGTTTGTAGTTTCTGCAGTTTTATATAAGTGGAATACATAAATATATATATAATACATATGGTATGTACTTTTTTCTGGCTTTTTTTAGTAAATTATTTTTAGACTCATCCATGTTCTTGTGTGCATCAGTAGTTCCTTTTTATTGCTGAGTAGTGTTCCTTTGTATATACTATTATATCAGTCCACTATTTGTTCACTTTTTGATGGACATTTGAGTCATTTCCAGTTTTTGGCTATTATAAGTAAAGCTACCACAAACACTCCTGTACAAGTTTTTTAATGGACTTAAGTTTTCTTTTTACTTGAGTCAATACCAAGGAGTGGAATGGCTGGATCAAGTCATAGATGTATCTTTAGCTTCTAAAGAAACTTTCAGTCTATTTTCCAAAAGGTTGTTACATTTTACATTCTCACTAGCAGTGTATGAAAGCTCATTGTCTCCACATCCTTGTCAATATCCTTGGAATATCACTATGATTTTAATTCCAGTTCCCTAATGATTAATGATGTTGAGAATCTTTTCATGTGTTTATTCATCATCTATTGAAATCTTTTCCACACTTAAAAAAGTTGAATTGTTTTCTTATTGTTACATTTTGGAAGTTCTTTAGATATTCTAGTTTCAAGTCTTTTGTCAGATTTATGCTTTGCAAATATTTTTCTCCCAGGCTGTAGCTTGTGTTTTCATTCTCTTAACAGTAGCTTTTGAAACAGTGGCAGTTTTTAATTTTAATTTTAAGAAGATCAGTCTATCAATTTGTTATTTAATAGATTATGCTTTTGATAATCTAAAAAAACTTTGCCTAATACAAAGATTTTCCCCCTGTATTTCTTCTAGAAGTTTTATAGTATTAGGTTTTGCATTTAGTTCCATGAATCATTTTTAGTTAATTTTTGTCAGGTATAAATTTAGTTCATTAAAAAAGAATTTTTTTGTGTGCACATGGATATCTGCTTATTATAGCACCATTTGTTGAGAAAGGCTATTCTTTCTCCACTGAATTGCCTTTGTAAAAATCAGTGGTGTGTGTGTGTGTGTGTGTGTGTGTGTGTGTGTGTGTGTGTGTGTGTGTTTATTTCTGGACTGTTTTGTTTCATTCATCTATTTCTCTATATGCCAGTACCATACTGCCTTGATTACTATAGTGTTACAGTAATACTTAAGATCAGTTAGTGTAAGACCTCCAAGTTTGTTCTTTTTCAGTTATTTTGGCTATCTTAGGACCTTTACATTTTCCACATAAATTCAGCTTGTCCATTTCTACAAAAAAATGCCTGCTGAGATTTTGTTTGAGATTGCATTGAATCTATAGGTCAATTACATTTTAATAATGCAAAGACTTCTGTACTTGCACAAAGTAAGCTTTCTCATTTGTATCTTTCTATTTGTTTAGCCTTTTAACTTCTCTCAAGTAGATTTTGTAGTTTTTAGCATATAGGTCTTTCACATCTTTTGTCAAATTTCAAATTTTGATGCTATTGTAAATGGTATCTTTTTAAAAGTTGCAATTTCTTGTAGTTTATTGCTTATATATAAATGTAATTAACTTTTGTATGTTGATATTATATCCTGTAGTGTTGCTAAACTCAGTTATTAGTTCTGGTGCTTTTCCTATAGATTCAGTTGGATTTTCTTCATAGACAATCATGTCATCTGTAAATAAGGACAGTTTCACTGCTTCCTGGTCCATCTGTAAGCCTTTTATTTCTTTTCAAGCCTGATTGCACTGACTTGAAGTTCCAATACAATCTTTTTAAAAAGGTGTTTTACTATTCATTTCTCATTTTAGTTATATTTAAAAATAAATCATCGAGGAAATAATCAAAGAATTATAGGACCAAACAAAATTTTGCTATATTTAGTCCAGTTTTTTTTTTTTACATATATGCAAAAATAAGACATTGATGGAATCCACATCTCTGGCCAGAGTTCTCCATTCTCCCAGTAGGAACACAATGATCATGTATATTATATAAACTCTACCGTAGGCACTTTTGTTTTAACTATATATTACTAATTTTTACACAAATGTCTATAGTACACATCTTCAGTAAGAAATACCAAAGTTAAATTAATAAAACTCAGAAAACTAGAACATATAATTTTTGTCTGGTACGGTTTTGAATCCAAGAGGTGAGAATGGAAATCCTTGTTTTGTTCTGAATATTAAGAGAAAACATTTACTTTTCCACCATTAAATATGATGTCAATTATAGATTATTTTCATAGATACCTTTATCAGGTTGTGAAAATTCTTTTCTATTCCTACAATGTTGAGCATTTTTATCATGAATGAGTTTACTATTAACTGATAGGAGTAGAATCCAATGCTTTCTCTGTGACTATTGAGATAAGAAAGTGGGTTTTGTCCTGTATTTTGTTAATATGTCATATTGCATTAATTGATTTTGGAAGTTCACTTTTTTTTACATGTGGGTGTTTAGTTGTTTCGGCACCATTTGTTGAATAGGATATGCTTTCCCCATTGAATGGCCTTTGCTCTTTTGTTAAAGATCAATTGTGATGGTCTATTTCTAGGTTCTCTATTCTGTTCCATTGATCTACGTGTCTATTCTTTCACCAAATACTAAACCACCTTGATGACAGCGGCTTTATAGCAAGTCTTCAAAGTGGATATTGAAGAACTCTGTTCTTCTCTTTTAATATTGTATTGGCTGTTCTGGGTCTTTTGCTTTTCTATATAAACTTTAGAATCAGTTCTTGGTTTATTTGGATCTCTGATTTCTTCATCAGAGTTTTATAGTTTTCCTCATATGAATCTTGTACATATTTATTATTCCTAAATACTTATTTCATTGGTGCTAATGTAAATGGTGTTGTGTTTTTAATAATAAATTCTGACTGTTCATTGTTGATATATAGGATATCAATTAGTCTTGTATCCTGCAAACTTATTATAATTTATTAGTTCCAGAAAGGTTTTTGTTGATTATTTGGGACTTTATAGAAAATTGTGTCATCTGTGAACAAAGACAGTTTTATTCTTTCCTTCCTAATCTATATATCTCATTTCCATTTCTGTTCTTGTTGCATTAGCAAGGACTTCTAGTACAGTGTTGAATAAGAATGCTGAAAGGAGATATCTTTGCCTTGTTCTTAATCTTAGCGGGGAAAGCATCTAGTTTCTCACCATTAAGTATGATGGTAGCTATAGGCTTTTTGTAGATGTCCTTTATCAAGTTGAAGAAGTTCCCCCTCTATTCCTAGTTTGCCGAGAGTTTTTATTAGGAATGGCTGTTGAATTTTGTCAAATGCTTTTTCTGTATCTGTTGATATGATCATATGATTTTTCTTCTTTAGCATGTTAATGTAATAGAATAAATTGTTTTTCAAATATTGAACTAGTTTTGCGTTCTGGAGTAAGTTTCACTTGGTTATTGAGTATAATTCTTTGTATACATTATCAGGTTTGATTTGCTAATATTTTGTTAAGTATTTTTGCATCTATTTCATGAGAAATATTGATATCTCATGAGAGCAATGATAGATACTGATTTTCCTTTTTTTGTGATATCTTTCTCTGGTTTTGGCATCATGATAATGCTGGGCTCCATTTTCAGGAAAAGGTTGTAGAGAATTAGTATCAATTTCTTCCTTAAACGTATAGTAAAATTCACCAGCGAACCCATCTGGGGTTTGTACTTTCTATTTTTGAACATTAATTATTGATTCAATTTCTCTAGTAGATATAGGCCTATTCAGATTATATACTTCTCCTTGTGTGAGGTTTGGTAGATTGTCTTTCGAGGAACTGGTTCATTTAATCTAGTTTATCAAGTTTGTGGGCATAGAATTGTTTATAATATTCCTTTATTATCATTTTAATGTCCATGGAATCAATAGTGATGACCCTCTTTCATTTTTGTCAAGAGTAATTTGTGTCTTCTCTGTTTTTTTCTTGGTTAGCTTGGCTAGAGGTTTATTGGTTGTAATGATCTTTTTGAAAGCAGCAGCAGCTTTTGGTTTTGTTGATTTTCTCTACTTCTGTATTTCTATTTCATTGAGCTCTGTTAATTTTTATTACTTATCTTCTCTGCTTACTTTGGATTAGCTTTTTCTTTTTCTAGTTTAAGATGAGAGTTCAGATTATTGATTTTAGATCTTTCTTTTCTAATATCTACATTCAATTCTATAAATTTCTAAGCACTGCTTTTACTACATCCTAGAAATTTTGATAAGTTGTATTTTCATACTCATTTAGTTTAACATATTTAAATTTTTTTCGAGACTTTTTGACCCATGTGTTATTTATGTTAATTTTCAAATATTTCAGGATCTTCTGACTATATTTTTGTTATTGCATTTTAATTCCATTGCAGTCTGAGAGCCTACATTGTATTATTTCAATTCTTTAAAATGCTAATGTTTATGTCCCAGAATATAGTCTATCTTGGTGAATGTTCTATGTGAACTTGAAAGGAATATATAGACACAATTGATTGATGGTGCTGTTCAGTTCAGTTATGCTACTAATACTTTTCTATCTACTGAATTTGTCAATTACTGATAAAATCTTCAAGTGGTAAGAGTTGAAGACTCCAGCTAGAATAGTAGATTTATCTACTTAACCTTGCAGTTTTGTAAGTTTTCCCCTCATGTATTTTAATGCTTTGTTGCTAGAGCACATACTTTAAGCATTATGTATTCTTGGCACATTGACTCCTTTATTGTTATGTAATGCTTCTTTTTATCTCTGATAATTTCTCTTGCTCTGAGATTGGCTCTGTCTGAAATTAATACAGCTACTTAAGCTTTCTTTTGATTAGTGTATGAAACATCTTTCTCCATCCCTTTATTTTTAATCCATCTGTGTCTATTAATTATTTATGTCTATAAAGTATTTCATGCAGACTTATCTTTGGGTCTTTTTTTTTTATCCACTCTACAATATCTTTTAATTGGTGTATTTAGACCACTCATGTTTGAAGTGATTATTAATAAAGTTGGATTACCATCTAAAAGGTTTCATAGTTTTCCATTTGTTACCATTTATTTTTATCTACTTTTTCTGCTTTTTTATAGTTTTAATTGAACATTTTATTATTCAGTTTTCTTAGTATATGTTACTTTTTTTTTTTTTTAACTTTTTGAGTGGTTACCCTAGGGTTTAAAAAATACATTTACAACTAATCCAAGACCACTTTCAAATAACACTATACTGCTTCACAAGTAGTACAAGAGCCTTATGACACAGTATTCCCATTTCTTTCCTCCAATACTTTATAACATTGTTGTCATTTATTTCACTTATCTATAAGCAAATATGTTGGTATTATTTAAAACAAACTATTACCTGTTAAACCAATTAAAAATAAAAAAAACAATTTGAATTTTAAGTAGAATCATACTGAATCTACAGATCATTTTTAAACCTTTACAATATTGAATCTTCTTATTCATGAACATATTACATATCATTCCTCTTGTCTTCTTGTGTCAAAATTTAATAATTTTCTCTATAAAGTTCTTGTGTGTCTTCTATTACATTTATTCCTAGGATCATATAATTGTTGACTCCTATTAGATGAAGTATGCCTCCACGTGAGGGAATGTTATCTTTTTTGATTAAGCGAGTTGTTTCCTTACAACTAAAGGAGTCCTGACTAATCAGGTAAAGTGTCAGGAAATGTTGGTGGAGAGTTCGAGACACTTCATCCTGAAGGGGAAGACTAGTATATCCTGCTAAGTTAATTGGACAATGGGCAATTTTGACAATTTAAAGGCAGAAAACTGACATAATCTGACTTGCAGTTTAAAAAGATGACTCTAGAAGACTCAAGGCAGATGTATCGGGATCTTATTCTAAGTTCAGGGGAGATGTGAAAGGGCATACACTAAGACTATGGCAATGCAGATTGAGAGGAGCACATTGATCTAAGAGTTATTGATATAGTGGGCATGACTTGCTAACCGATTAGAAGGCAATTATAATACACAGGAAGGAGTTAAAAATGGTTCCTAGATTTCAGCTCAAATGACTAGTGGTAGAGTGGGGGAGCTGTGAAGAAAGATGATGAATTGTGCCTGGCACATGAGCTTAACGTGTGTGATGAACATTCAGGTGATATGAAGTAGATAAGTTAGAAGCCTACGTGTGTGTGTGTGTGTGTGTGTGTGTGTGTGTGTGTGTATGTGTGTGTACACACATACACATACGCATATCCTCTTGAGTGTAAATAAGATCATTGAGAAAAAGTACAGAAAAGGAAAGAAGACAAACCCTTAAAAACATGACTGCTTGTTGAATGGAAGTCTGTTGGAAGAGTCAGTGATGCAGGTTTGAGAATCATGAAAGACATGCATGGCGTCAAACCTGCATGGCGTCACGTAAGTCTTAGAAGAGTTTCAAAGGAGGAGTGGTCAAAATCTCAAAATACAAGGGAAGTTCAAGTAATATTTTACTTCTTATTGAGAAACATCCCTTGATTTGGCAATGTGTTGGTTATTGTGGGCCTGAGAGCCTTCATGACTACAGCCAAATTGCTGAGTCCTGAGGATTGGGAAGTGGAGAAGTGGAGACAAACTTGCATTTGTTTCAGCAACTTGACTGAGAAGAAAGCAAGACTTAAGAGTCTTTAATTTGTTTAAAGATTGGGGAGATTGCGCCTACTTGAGGGCTGAGAAAAAGGAACCATCATAAGGTAAAGGTTTGGGAGGAAACGGACTCTATCCCAGATACAGCAGAGAACCCAGCTTCATCTTTGTGTCTGAGAGTGGTGTCCAAGAGCAAGATGTCTGGTGCAGTGTAGGGCAGTGGCTGATGGATGGGAGTGGTATAGGGTAGAATTAACTAGGCAAGTTTAGATATTGCCTGACTACAAATCCTGACTCAGTTTAGCTGTGTAACCATGAACAAATCATTTAACCTTTCTATGTCTGTTTACTTACCTGTCAGATGATGATAATACTGATACCTACCTCACTGCTTGAGGTGAGGATTAAATAACATCCAATACAGTGCTTATAGTGCCTGAAACAGCAAGCACGTAAAAATGCTGGTGCTTTTTTCCCACTGGATAGATCTCCACAAATACTTTCATTTAAATTTTTAATTATGTGCATCTAAATAAACATCCACATTGTTTTCTCTGAATTTCTATATTTGAATACCTTCTCTTTCATAATAGATTATCCGGACACCCCAGTATGCTCTCATATTAAGCAGCACACCAACACAGTACAGACATGCTCCTTTCCCCAGCCCGTGTCTACCTGCCAGTTGGTCTGTCTCCTCTCTCACACGCACACTCCCCCTTTTTAAGTGGCTTCCAAAATATCCCTTTCTAATTTGCTATAAAGTGAGCCATAAAGAATTTATTGACAATGAAAAAAATTACAGCTAAGTATCAGATATTCTGGAGGAAATGAGATTTAAAATAAATTCTAGAATGTGGTTATTTTGAGAAGGAAGAGATTAGGACTGGATGAGGGACAAATATAAAGTTTCATCTCAAAAAATATCTGAAGAAAATATGATTATTAAGATATGATAAAGCTGGATGTTGGTTATACTGTGTTTATTATTTTATTCTCTGAATTTTTATGTTTGAAATATTTGGAATCATTTAAAAATTAAAGTGCTTACTGTGGTAGAAAACACACAATATGAATGTGGTTAGAGAACAATAATTACTGTGAAAATAAGCAAGGTTCACAGACATTTTCATTAAAAAAAATCTCATTGAAAAATGCAGGAAAACACAGAAAATGCTTCAATAATTGTGGAGACTGAAGATTTATACATAGAGTGAATAGTAATAAAAAATTCAATAAGTAAACATTTCAGTGAAATTAGTAAATATATATTTGTTATATTTATTAAGAGTTGGTATAATTTTCAAACTTTCAGAGTTTATGTATTTATAATGCAAAAAATACAGAATAGACAAATTACCCAGTTCCTACTTATTTTCTTTCTTAGTGAGAACAAAGTATATGAGACACAATTGTCATGGCCTGTGTTGATTAATCTTACAAATGACACTGACAAAACTTTAAAAACTTAAACTTTAGAGTGCTAATAATGTTGCCAGATGTGTATATCTACATTTATATAAATTAAATTCAGTCTATACTCATATAATCCTTTTTCATCCTTCCCCAGTATCACTCAACTTTCACCATCCCCTTGCTGACCCCATCTCTAGTGTTGTGGAGCACTTGTGCCTAAATCCTCTGCCAGCTGTCCCTTCACTAGTCCACTAACGTACACCTGAAAACACCAGATTCCAAGAACGGAGGGGTATCTGGCACGCAGGTTCAACTCCTACCAAGGAGAGGGAAGGCTGAATGTCCTCCCAGCTTCCAATCACTCCTTTACTTTTATTCTCATTAGGCCTGCTTTGCATCCTTGGGAAAGTCACAAGAGAGAAGGGGCAGACTTTGTGCCCTAAGATGACTGGAACCAGCAAATGAGCCCAGGCACTTCCCTGCCCCCTGGTGGTGCCCAGGGAACACAGGCAGACTAAAATAGTGTGGCCTTTCACAGGTAGAGCACTAAAATCCACAGCCCAGGTAAAGGGAGCTGAGGTGGGGAAGTAGTGATTCTGTGCATTGGAACAGCTTGGGTGGTGGCTGTGGTCAGTTCAAGGTCTGATGATCTTCAGGTAGATGTCTTATGATTAGCAGGCTCAGAGGAACAGAGGTGGAGAAGACAGGGAACATAGAAAGTCTTGATTGGGACATATACACATATATTTTTTATGTAAAGATAACAACATTAAAGAAAATATTTACAAGAATAAAAAAGTGTTAGAACCTTACTGCTTTAACACAAATGTTTTTATGTTCTCTTCCTTCAATGACTGGACTTGAAACTTACAACTTAGTTGCTGATCTTTTTATTTACCATTAGCTCAAATAAAAGTAATGTTACAGTTATAATCAAGAAGAAAGCAGGGGGAATTCTCCTCCAAAAAATGACAGGCTGGGTAAAAGCAGGGATCATCCCCTCCCAGGACTGCATTAAAATTACAATAAAATTATAAAACAAACAAATCGAAGAACAAGCTGACGTCTACCTGATCATTACACATACATCGAAGACACGAAGAAAAAGCCAAATTGAGACCGGTAGGAGGGGCAGAGACACAATGCAGGTTGGTCTCGCATCATACGAGGTGATGCAGCACTAGGACAGAGTGTGTGGCTGCAGATGCACCTCTGAAGGAACCAGAGGCCCTAGCCCCACACAGGGGCACCCCAGCTCAGGGCTCCAGTCCTGGAAAAGCAGTCCCCTTAAAATCTGACTATAAAAACCAGTGGTGCTTTGGCTGTCTGGGTGAGATGGAAGGAACCTGAAAACCAAGATGTTCCCTTAAAGAGCCTGTGCACAGATTCACTCACAGGCACTCTCTCTGGGCACCAGAGAGGATCAGAAGCTCAGTAGGCACAAGAGACATATAAGGAAAGACTGAATTGCGTGGTGCTAGGGCAAGAGCTGAAAGGACAGCAGCCATTGCCCCTTTGTTGGGCTCCCCTCTGGAGCAATCCACAGGTGGGTTCCATCTTGCCTGTGTTGAACCCTCCCTGCCATGCAGCCAATTCTGAAGCTAAACTGGCCCACTGAGATCAGCCCACTTCACCCCGTCTCCCTGGGGCCCTGACCCATCCAGCCCACAAATTGCCCAGGGTGGCATGTTGCCAGGAAGCTAGCCCCACCCGGCACCTTCCCTGGGCCACACATCAGCTCACCTGGCCCACACATTTCAGGGGAGACTTTTGGTGGTGAGCCACTGGTGCAGTATCTCAGGTGAATTATGGGGGATCTGAGGGCCTGATGAGGACAGCAGCTAGCCTTTCTGCGAGCTGAGACTTTTATAAGAAGCTGCAGATTCAGAACCAGCATGAGACCTGACTCTGCACTGGCTGAGTGAAATCAGATTGCTTTACCCCAGTGATATCCTAGGATTCCCCCCTACCCAACTCACATATTGCCCAAAGGCTCTTCTAGCTGTGGAATCATATGGGAAGCTGGCAGGTTGCCCCAGGCCTTGAAGTGCACTGGTCCTTTTACTAAGCCATCCCAGGCTGGGCACTGGGAATAACCAACCTTGGCTTACAGCATGGTTTCCCCACTCACCTCAAGATCCAGCATAGGCAACAACCATCTGCAGATCACTTTGTAGCTCCTATCAGGCAGCCCTGAGCAATCAAATACAGTGGCTAAACTTGGCCTGCATGGGAGCCTCTCTCAAGGGGCCACAGAAACACAACACCCAAAGGCTGGCATTAGTCCACAACAGAGCACCACCTGAATAGCCCAATCAGTGGCACACCTAAACAGTAGTCTCTACAGGTATACAAGACTTCTAGGGTAAATCCCACTCGGTGGGGTCAGCCCTGACACAGCAGCTCATAATCTGTGAGTGTGGCCAATCCTCACAGCTAGTCAGCCAGAGAGTCAATCCCATCCACTGACATGCTAACAGTAATCAAGGCTTAGCTACAATAGGAGAACACATGCAACCGTACAAGAAACGTGACCAGATTCCCCAGTGTGGGTGATTAGAGAGACTGTGCCACTGGGCCACAGAGAACACCTATTACATAAGGCTGCCTGGCACAGGCTGGGAGATATAACAAATCTTCCCAATACATAGAAACAAACACAGAGAGGCAACTAAAATGAGAAAACAAAGAAACATGCTGCAAATGAAACAAAAGAAAACTCTGGCAGGGGGGAATTAAATAAAATAGAAGCAAGCAACCTATCAGAGACAGAGTTCATAACACCAGTTATAAGGATGCTCAATGAACTTAGGGGGAGAATAGATGATCTCAGTGAGGACTTCAACAGAGAGACAGTAAGTGTAAAAAAGGACAGTAAGTGTAAAAAAGGACACAGAAACCATAAAGAATGGTCAGAAATGAAGAATATAATAACTAAAACGAAGAATACATTAGAAAGAATCAACACAGATTAGATGAAGCAGAAGACTGAATCAGTGAGTTGGAAGACAAGGTAGCAGTAAACACACAATTGGAACAGCAAAAAGAAAAAAGAATTTTAAAAATGAGGAAAGTTTAAGAGACCTCTGGGATACAATTAAATGTACCAACGTCTGCATCATAGGTGAACCAGAAGGAGAAGAGAGAGAGCAAGGGACTGAGAACCTATTTTAAGAAATGACAGAAAACTTCCCTAACCTGGAAAAGGAAACAGACATACAAGTCCAGGAAGCACAAAGATTTCCAAACAAGAGGAATCCAAACAGACCCACATCAAGACATATCATCATTAAAATGCCAAAGGTTAGAGACAAAGCAAGAAATCTAAAAGCAGCCAGAGAAAGGTGGCTAGTTACTTACAAGGGGACTCCCATAAGAATGTCGGCTGACTTTTCAAAAGAAACTTTGCAGGCCAGAAGGGACTAGTGCAAAATATTCGAAATGATAAAAACAAGAGCCTACAATCAAGAGTATTCTACTCAGCAAGGCTATCAATTAAAATTGAAGGTGAGATAAGGAGCATCTTAGACAGGAAAAAGCTAAAGGAATTCATCACCAACAAGCCAGAATTACAAGAAATGTTAAGGGGTCTTGAGTAAAAAGAAAGGAGGAAAGACACCATAAATATGAATAAGATAGCAAAAGCTATGTACCTAACAATAATCACTTTAAATGTAATTGGATTAAATGCTCCAATCAAAAGACATAGGGTACTTGAATAGATAAAAAAACAAGACATATATATACTGTCTACAAGAGACCCATCTCAGATCATATGACACATCAGATGACACACACAGACTGAAAGTAAAGGGATGGAAAAACATATTTCGTGCAAATGAAAATGAAAAGAAATGCTGGGTAGTAATATTTATATCAGACAAAAAACTTTAAAACAAAGGCTATCATAAGAGACAAAGAAAGGCATTACATAATGATAAAGCAATCACTACAACAAGGATACATAACCCTAGTAAACATATGCACCCAAAACAGGAGCACCTACATATATAAAGCAATTATTGACTAATATAAAGAGTGAGACTGACTGTAATACCTCAACATAATAAAGGCCATATATGACAAATCCATAGCTAACATTATGCTCAACAGAGAAAGGCTAAAAGTGTTTTCGTTATGTTCCGGAACAAGACAAGGATGCCTCCTTTCACCGTTTCTATTCAACAGAATATTGGAAGTCCTAGCTACAGAAATCAGACAAGAAAGAGAAGTAAAAGACATCCAAATTAGAAAGGAAGAAATAAGTGATGAAGGAATTAAGTAACAGGATACAAAATTAACATTCCGAAGTTGGTTGCATTTTTATACTCATGGATAGGAAGAATCAACATAACTAAAATGGTCATACTACTCAAAGAAATCTACAGATTCAATGCAATCCCTATCAAAATACCAATGGCATTTTTCAGAGAATTAGAACAAATAATCCAAAAATGTATATGGAACCATAAAAGAGCTTGAATAGCCATGGCAATCTTGAGAAAGAACAAAGATGGAGGTATCATATTACCTGATATCAAACTATATTATAGGTCTATAGTAATCAAAACAGCATGGTACAGGCATAAAAACAGACACATGAATCAATGGAACAGAACAGAGAGCCCCAAAATAAATCCATGCCTATATGGGTCATATAATCGATGACAAAGGAGGGAAGAATATACATTGGGGGAAAGACAGTCTCTTCAACATATGGTACTGGGAAAACTGGAGATATATGCAAAAAAAAAAAAAACAACTGGATCACCTTCTTACACTATATACAAGAATAAACTCAAAATGGATTAAGACATAAATGTAAGACTGAAACCATAAAACTCTAGAAGAAAACATAGGCAGTAAACTCTGACATTGCTAACAGTAATTTCTTTTCAGATATATCTCCCTGGGGAAGGGAAACAAAAGGAAAAATAAACAAATGGGATTACATAAAACTAAAAAGTTTTTGTACAGCAAAGGAAGCTATCAATGAAACAAAAGACAACCGTCTGAATGAGAGAAGATATTTGCCTATGATACATCGGATGAGGGGTTCATATCCAAAATTTATAAAGAACTCATATAACTCAACAACAGAAAACCAAACAATCCAATTTAAAAAATAGGCAGAAGACCTGAATAGCTATTTCTCCAAAGAGGAACTAAAGATGGCCAGTAGACATATGAAAAGATGCTCAAGGTCACTAATTATCAAGAGAAACACAAACTGAAACCACAATGAGATATCACCTCACACCTGTGAGAATGGTTATCACCAATAAATCGAAAACAAGTACTGGAAAGGATGTGGAAAAAAAGGAATTCTCACATGCTGTTGGTGGGACTGCAAATTGGTAAAGCCACAATGGTAAACAGTCTGGAGGGTCCTCAAAATATTAAAAATAGAACTACCTTTTGACTCAGCACTTATGGGTTTTTATCCAAAGAAAACCAAAACACTAGTTCGTAAAGATACATGCACTCTATGAACTTGGCAGCACTATATGCAATAGTCAAGATATGAAAGCAACCTAAGTGCCATCAACAGATGATTGGATAAAGAAGTTATGATTCATATATACAACAGAATATTATTCGGCCATTAAAAAAATGAAATTTTACCGTTTGCATCAACATGGATGGACTTAGAGGGTATTATGCTGAATGAAATAAATCAGACAGAAACAGATAAATACCATATGATTTCACTTTTATGTAGAATCTAAGGAACAAAAGAAATGAACAAACTAAATGAAAACAGAACTCACATATACAAAGAACAAACTGGTGATTGCCAGAGGGAACAGGGTTAGGGGGCTGGGTGAAAATGGCTAAGGGATGAAGAAGTAAAAATTAGTAGTTATAAAATAGCCACAGGGATGTAGAGTATAACGCAGGGAATACTGTCAATATTATAATGGCTATGTATAATGCCAAATGGGTGCTAGAGTATTTGGGGGGATCACTTCATAAATGATATAAATGCCTAACCATCGCACTGTATACCTGAAAATAACATAAAATAATAATAGTAAACAAAAGCAGGGGCAATTGAAGTGTAGCAGCATTTCTGTAGGATCTTTGCTTGGGACCAGCCCACAAGCTTCTCTGGGTAAGGAGGTAAATGGGCTCCTTTGATAGGGGCAGGTTGTAGAATCTTAGTTTGTGCCTCTCTAGGCCAGAGCCCTGGGTCTGGCTGCTCAGGGTTGAGTGGAAACCCCATCCCCAAAAAGGTTCTTTAGGTAGAAGGTGCCTACCCTGTCTTGATAGAAACAGTGCAAGAAGACAGGGATGGTATACCTTCAACCAGGTCCCCAAAGGATCATGATTAAGGGACTGAAGGATGTTTAAGAATCAAATTTTACGCAAATCCCTTCTCAGGCCTGCCTTCCACAAGTTTCTGTATCCATCAGACTGGAAACTTTCTGAAAGAAATGCCTGGAAACCTCTCCATTGTCCTTCCATGCCATGGCCAGGTGAAAGAACTAAGATAATAATCAAAGAAATATTCATCTAAAACAGTTGCTGTCCACTACTGCCCAGCTGCACTGTTACTTCTGAACATGAAACTACCAGAGGGAAGCCTGGGTCCACAATGAGCTACTTCCTCCTAGGGAAAACCAGTCTGTTGTGCAAAAACTCTCCCAGAGCCACATGCCCACCTCCTGGACCCCAGGGGCTTTCCTCTCATGGTCTCGGCTATGCCATCCATTCTAGGAAAAGATGGTATTCGGCTGAAAATGGATGGGGAGTGGGGGCGTGGAAATTGCTGGCATTTTGGGGAGTTAACTAGGGCCTCTCAGGACCAAGTCCTTCCAATTCAACACCTACCACAGTGTGAAGACTACAATGTGTATTCCATAACGTTTAAATGATGGTTGCATAAAATTGAAGCAATAAGAAACCCAGAGCTGAAGAAAAGCTCTAGGGGGTAGAAGTATGTAAGCAAGAGGAAGGGTTATTCTGTGACCTGGTTGGCTCTGGGGCCCTTGGTACTGACCGGGACTTCTTTGAAAGCCTATGTCTTCTTCCAGAGATAGAATCCTTGGAGGGCTAAGTGATCTCCCGAACTGGAGAGAAGTGACTGGAGGATGGAAGTATGTGTCTGGACTGTGTGGGGGTGGGAGCGGCATCTCATAATTCAGAGGCTGGACAGAGAGAACAAAGGCTGTGGGTTTCACTCGCAGCCCTCCATTTATAAGATCCCTCTAGGGGCAGTTACTGAGTCCAACCCGGCTGGGCCCTGCTGAGCCCCATCACTCTCAGGAGCAGAGGGCCAGTCCTAACAGCTCCCCTACCCCAAGGCCACTCACATTGTTTTTTTACGCAGGTAATCCATTTTCATTGTAGAAAAATGCCACATCACTCTTTATTGGACACCAGCACCAGCCCCCTTCTCTCCAGGCACGGGGCACGTGGGCAAGGGGCTCCATCCCCCGGCCGGGATGCAGTGGAAGCCTGGCCCCACTACCACTCTTCTAGGGCCAGCACCCTCCTTGGTGCCTGGGGCTGCCTGCTCAGGTTTGTTCAAACTCCTGTTCACAGTAGCCTACATTGAGCGGCTGGGCCTGGACACCTCGCCTGCAAGAGGACATGAAGTAACAGGGCTAGATGGGCTACTCAGAAGGGGGTCAGTCTTAGGCCCCAGCAACAACTTCACTGCAACCAGCAGTCTCCCCTTCCCCCATTTCAGTGGGTCCCAAACTGCCACCGTATACCAAAAATTACTTGGGGTCTCACTTTCAGAGATTCTCACTTGGGGTGGGACCAAGTATTGGCAAGAATCTGCATTCTGAATGGGTACCCCAGGTGATTTTGATACAGGGACACCCAGGAACTTTGGAGAACACCTCCCTTCTTCTAACCTGCCTGTCTCTGCACTCTAGCCCCAAATACTCAGTTCCTTTAGAAAAGAGGTAGACGCCTGAGAGGTGCCCAGTGTTCTTGGCCCACTGAGCCCCTCTTTAATGGCTCTAAAATGCTATAAATACAGTGGTGGTGGGGAATGAGGTGCTGTCCAATCCATGCGGGCAGGAAATTGTCTTTAGGACTCAGCCTCACCTCTAGGCCTGTCTTCCTGTATTATCCAAATAAGCGATGTGCTTAGAGATGGTAAGGAACTAGTTCAGAGTCACCCAGTGAATTACAGACAGTTGAGGTTTAGACTTCACCATGATTAGTTCTCAGCCTGGGACTCTGCTCTGTACTAGACTGTGTCCCCCAGGTCCTCAAGACCTAGTCACTGAACGAATTAGGGAAATGACCATCTTATATAGTTCTACCCGCAACATGGGCATAGGAAGCATGAGCGCCCATAAAAAACATGGTCATGGCTGAGTACAGACTCTGAAGTTGGCCTAGTTCAAGTCCTGGTTTGAAGTGACTTTGCACATGTAACCTAACTTCTCTGTGCTTCAGTTGCCTATCTGTAAAATAGGGATAAAACTACTATATAAGGCTGTGGTGAGGATTCAGTGCAATAATGCCTGTAAAGGGCTAAGCATAGTGCTTGCCACTTAGTAAGCCTCTGTGTTACTATTATTAGTATTCTTCTGTCAGTAAAGAGTCTCAAGCCCACTTCTTTGGGAAGGCCGCATGGCCTGCTTACCTCAGCAGCTCACAGCGGAAATCTGACAAACGTTTAAAGGCAAAGTCCGTGTTAGTTATCAACTCGTTGCTCCACAGCCTCTCAGCAACAGCCCCTGCTCTGGGCCTGAAGAAAAGGGGGCACACAACAGGTTGGACCCTGGATTCCCTGCCAGCTATGGAAGTCTTGCTATAGGAATCAGGGACTTCAATGCTGGATCCTGAGCAAGTCATCTATCCTCTCCAGGCCTCATTATCTCTCTCTTTAAAGTGAGGATAACAACCTCCATCCTACACACCTATGGATTATTGGAGAATTATAGATCAAGTCAGGTGGGAGGTAAATGTTACATAGAAACAGAAGGATCACTGTAAAGCCCCTTCTTGCTCAGGTCTGAAAGGAGGATACTAGCCTGGGGTGGCTAGGTGGGCTTGGGTCTTTAAGGGAGACTGCATAGCCACAAGCCCAACCCTCCACATCCTCAGAAAAGCCTTACCAGAGCCTGGGAACCAGATTTGTGCTATCCACATACTCTCCCCACATACAGGCCTCTCCACCAATCACCAAAGCCTTCTGCTTAGGACTACCTGAGGGAAAACAAGCAATGTCAGACAACTCTAGGGTTCCCCTTCAGCTACCTTCTCCTCAAATTTATCTCCTGACCCGAAATATCTAGCCCAGACCCTCTTGCCTCCCACCCTATCCCCAGCCCAGCCTTCTTTGGTCAGCAAAGGGAGTTCCCTGCTTTACCTACAAATGCCAAGGGATCCACCACATAAAACTCTTCCCAGTCAGGGCCATAGCTTATACGGTTCAGGTACCAGGGGGCAGAGAGCAGAGCCCGGAAGCCAGCTTCAGTGACCAGTGCTAGCTCCTTCAAATAGTTTACTGGTGACTCTTCTCGCCATACCTGGATGATTGTGTCCGGCCGAACCTGTCACAAAGGTCAAATGGTGATAATGGCACCTAGCTGATGAGATTCTTGGGCCACATTATTATGCAGGCACCCCAGGCCAAGGGGTATGCACCCCTTCTGCTCTCCAGCAGCAAAGTATTTCTCACTGACTCCTAACCGTTGAGCCCCTAGCCCAAAGCAGAGGTCAAGGGTTCCACAGGCCACAGGAGAGCACCTTGCTGCTTTGTCCTCCCATCCTGTAGCCTCCCTGTCCACACTGAGATAGTAATACTCGCTGTAAGCTAAGGGTGGCAAGCAGTGGGGGACTCATCAGGATCTCCCATGTTCAAGAGACTCCAGATGTTTCTGAGGAAGGGACAGGTCCCTGCAGAGCCCCCATGCAGCAGAAGGCTGGGATCTTACTGGTCAACAATGAAGGAGAAGAAACCCTGCTCCTATAGACCTGCAAGAGCCTAGTCTATGACTCAAGAAGGAAAACCCAATCGATTGTGCCAATCTGGGGAATCCCAAGTGACCTAGCAGCAGAAATAACTCTTGATCGGTCTGTAGTGAGGGAAGATAGACAGAGGCTCCAACACCCACACCCAGATCTCTGTGACCTTTCTAGAGGGGAAAGGAGAGATGGACCTAAAACATAAAAGCCCAATCCAAATCAGGAGCATCAGTCCATGCACAGGCAGGGAATGGCTGGGAGACCAGCAGGAGGTACTATGGTTGGCTCCTCCTCTCTCTGGCCCTGGCTCACCTTTACTTTATTATCAAACACCTCCTGCCAGACCACATAGCCCTTGCCATAGGCAGAGATGATGTCGAGAAGCCTGGAGAGTAAAGAAAGTGTTTGCTCAGCTCAGATAGACTCTAAGCTCTTGGTACCAGTGCACTAGGGGTTGAGCCTGGCGAGGGGCCTATTCCTGATTGAGCAGCGTCTTCCAGGTGGGAACTGACCATTCCAAACCTGAAGACATAGGACAAGGGAGCCCTTTCAGGGGCCCAGAGAGTGGTTAAGCAGGGCCTGGCCCTTGTACGGGAAGTGAGTGAGGACCTTACAGATGGTGACCCAACAGATCCTGCCCACTCTCCTTCCTTCCTCACGTCTGGATGTAGAAGGACTCCAGCTTTTTGAAGTCATCACCAAAGCCTTTCTTCTTCATAAAGGCCTTGATATCTGGGTTGGATTTCCTGAATCCCAAGAGAAAAATAAAGATTAATTCTTTCAAAATCCTCAAAGCCCAACCTGGCCTCCCACAACTTCTTTTTTTGACCTTGAAAAAACAATCAACTGAGGATCACAGAGTCTGCAAATAAGAAAGGTGTGGTTGAACAAAGTTGTATGAAGGGGGCCACTGACATTGGCTGAGAAAGATTCAGCCTGGATCTGAAGAGCTTTAAGCTCAAACTCTCAAAGTGAACACATATTAATCTCCCTGGACTATAACATGCGACTCTGAGGTCTTGGCCTGGGACTCAGGCTCACTGGATTCCGGCTAACCTCTATCTTGAGTAAACAATTCGACAGACTTTGATGGGAAGATCAAAGGGCTCATACCAGCAGGTGAAATCAACCTCATCTCCTCCAAGGTGAAGATAAAAATCTGGGAAGACAGAGGTGACTTCCAAGAAGAATGTGCTCATGAACTCATAGGTACTGTTGAGAATGGGATTCACTGGTCCAAAGGTGCCAGAGGGCCGAGACTCAGAGTAGCAAGGAGTCAATAATCCAGAGACACCTAAGCCAGTAGAGAACCCCGCACAGTGTCACAAATACATAGACCCCCACGCACATATACATAAAGACATTAAGTCTCCTAAATTAAAACAATCATATTCATAAACATTGCACACACAAGCTGAAACACTCAGGGACTCACAGACACTAGTAATCATGAGTGTTAGTCACAATCAAAGAAATGCAAAAAGATCCACAATCATAGACAGTCAGAGGCTGGGTTACAGCCAGATAACTGCCAGCACACACTCTTTCCTTGACACACTGATTCCAGCAGGTGTCATCCTTGCTTGCAAAGGCTGCTCTCTTCCTACAGAGAGCCCAACTGAGTAAAACTGGCAAAATCTTTCCTCCATTCTAGGGCACAACAACCTGCAAGGGTATCATTAAGACAAGGACATAGGAGAAAATTTTGCCCATATTTTAATAGTAAGAAGTGGCCTCTTTAACCCAAAGTAAATTCTGGCCTATCTAAATTCTCAGGTGGAAGAGGTAGATGTCTGGGGCATGCCATATCCAAGCGCCAATGCCCTAAAGCTCCACAGAGTGGGATCAGTAGACTTCCTCCTACCTGATGTTATTTTTACCTGGTCCCCAGGACAGAGTGTGGCCAGGAGTGTCAAACTCTGCTATCACACGGATACCCCGAAGCCGTGCATATTCAATCACCTCCTTCACATCTTGTGTTGTGTAGATGTGGGTGGCAGGGTTGTAGGACCCCTGAAAGGCACAAGACACTCTTAAGGATCTCATTTCTTGAAGGCTAGCAGAGTAGAGGATACCTGAAATGCCTCCAGATGACTCCAGGACTCCCTGGGTATCAGAAAATCTACCCACCCACGGCCTTTTGGTATCAGGCATTATTTTAAGGAACTTAATCATTATCTTCCACAAGCTATCACATCTATTGTTTTATCTGCATGTCATAATGTCAGTGAGATGAATGACGTAGGCACAATGCCCATCTAACAGAATATTAAGTAAACAAATTAAAAGAAAATGAGACCTGGAGAGATTACCTCCTGAAGGTCACAGAGCAAATAAATGGCAAAGGTTGGACTGGAACACAGGTCTCCTGACTCCAAATCCATTGTCGGTGTGTTCCTAAAACTGGCTGGTTAGGAGAAGAGCTGGTGTCCTTGCCAGCAGGGCCACAGCTAGGCTCAGACATTGACCCATAAATTTCGTCAGAGCAAAACTGAGACATACCTTTCTGGTGAGCTCTGGAAAAGTGAAGCTCTCGTATGGGAAGGAAGAGTCATCGACCAGATGCCAGTGGAACACATTGAATTTATTATATGCCATGACATCCTGTTGGTCAGAGCACACACCCTGTGAACCTATCACGGATTCTCCAGTTTCTTCCTCAAACCTGGGAAGCTGGGCAGACTTTCAGGCTGTTCCACTTTCCCAAACAGGCTCAGTCCACCTTAGCTTCCTATTAAGTGTTTACAGGGTCTACCAGAACTCCCATCACCGAGTGCCTGACACGGAAGAAGACCCAGCATGTGTCTTCTTTCCCCAGGGCACATCCAAAGATGGCTGACAGAAGCGGTGTCTACTCTTTTTGAGATGAGTCCCAGCCACACTGAGGAAAGGGCTACAGCTATGCGGTATCCCAGAGTCAGCCAAAATACTGTGAACTCTAATGCTTCCTCCTGCCATTTGTTTTGGGTAGTCTGACTAGTGTTTATCCAAACTGTGACATCGATGTAAATTTAGTAGCCCCATAATGCATAAATCTCAGAACCAAACCTGATGGATTTGGTTCCACTAGAGGAACAAAGGAAAAGACAGACACCTGAGTTGGATCTGTAACTGTCAGATAAGGCTGTTCATCAAACTCAATGTAGTTAGGGACGTTCCTGGTTAAGGCTTTTGAACATCTCCTTCCTACAACCTGTCCTAACTGAACTAAAGTTAGCTCTGCTGGTCAAAGAAGTCAATTCCCCCAACCACTTTTTGCATCCCTGGAGATAGCCAGGACATGGGTCCACAGTAGCCAGAGGGATAGATTTTAAATCATTCTTGTTATTTTTTTTAAATTTTAGAGTAGGTCATCCTTTGTTTTTCCTATGAGCTCATAAAGTTACTTACATTCTCTCTATAACTCTTTAAGAATATGGCACATGGGCTATCCTTTGCCCCATCACCCCAAAACCCTAAGGGCAAAGAAGGCCTTAAGGCCTAGGTACCAGAGTGTTCAGGATGCTAGTCAGTGGCAGGTAATGGCGAGATGTGTCCAACAACAAGCCTCGATGACGGAAGCGGGGATAGTCTTCAATCTCCGTCTTGTTGATAAAGAACTGTGTGAACCAAACATTGAACACGTCAGGATTCAAAGGGCACTCACCGTAGATGTGGGGCGGGGGTTGAAGAAAAGTCTCCCCAGATCCCTGAAAAGCCAATCTGTGACTGTTTTGCAGGGTAATGTCTCCCTAAATGCCCCACACCTCTACCTCAATGAACGTAAAGCAGGAACCTTGAGAGAACAACTGTATCATGCTAGACAAATACAGCTATACCACACACCCCTCAGCCTACAAATTCTGGATTTTCATTGACTGTTAATGTGTTTGTTTCTTCAATGCAATGTAATCTCCAGGTCGCTGTTAAATAATGACTCAGGGGAACTAAATTACAGTGATTCTACACAGGCCAAGTCTTCAAACCAGTTTCCACCCATGTCTCCTTGTATACTCTTGTTAGGGACACCTCAAGCCACCAGGACTCTGTCTAAGGCAAAATAAGATATTTCCAGGACTCCCAACATTGGGAGCAAACCCTAGAGATTTAAAAGGAGCCCTTTTTGAGGGCCCACACTCACTGTGCCTTCAGGAGATCTCCAAACAAGCTGGCTAAAAGTCTCCAAACCTATGGAGAAGTAGAGAGGCAGAGTAAAGATTTAGGGAGGTGGGGAAAGAGATGCATTCATCTGAGAGGTTTCCAGTGTGGCAGAGGATAATGCCTCAGCACACAGTGAAAGTAGATATAGTGTAGGCTTGATGATTCTCAACACTATGAGGGGATACTAGGACACCAGTACCAATTTTTACTCTGTATTTTAGGAGGTGGCGGTGTAAGGGGTTTTAGTGTCTCTCATAGGAAAATGCTAATCCTCAAAACCCACAATCCTCTTATCCATTTCCAAAGGCATGAACTCACAAGAATATTAAGAAGGCCCAGATATGTGCTTATGAGGACAGATACAAGGACAATCAGCCTGCAAGGGTTAAGGCTTTGCAAAGATAATACTCATTGGAGCTAAGGGAGCTGAGAAAAAGGGTCCCCAGTCTTCTGAACCTTCATTTCTCCCAGATTGAATTATGAAAAAGTGATCATAAACTTGAGTTTCCAAGGAGCCTGGGTCCACACATAGCTGAACCTGAAAATCAAAAAATCATTCACTTTTCCTCCTCAGGCTTGAGAAGAGATCCAGCTATTGGAAGCTGAGGTGTAGCAGGCAGCAACTGGCCCAGGAGTGTCCCAGTCCACAGGGCAGATTCCTAGATCCCTGCTAGGCCCCAGGGCAGGCATGTTGAGTCCAGAGCACTGGATGTTCTCAACAGCGGAAGCCCCACTTTTGAAAACCCAACAGAAGCCTCATGAAGGATTCCCAGAGTCTCAATTTCCAAAGTGAAAGAATCTGTGAGACCTTAGTGGTCACTTAGTACCTAATTTGAGGCAGACTGCTAAGATACTGTTTAGCTTCTTTCCACTCTGATGCCCAGCATCAACCAGTCTAATCATTATTAGTACTTGCACAAGAGGTACAAGAGGGCAGAAAGGGGAGTCAGCATATTATTTCTCCAAAATAGAGGAGAGGGGCGAAGAAAGGCAAGGGAATAAAGACAAACCAAACCAAGGTTTGGAATTCTGTGAGAATTTCCCTTATCTTTCACCAGGAGAAGTTTTACCAAAAGTAGTAGAGGTATTTGGTTAAGTCTTTATGTAAGGATCAAATATCTTCCAAGTAAACCAAGAGGACTATCAAGTGCTAGCTAGTAAAATCCTCATTTTCTCCCCAAATAATTAATTCTACATATTTTATTATTCTTTTTCTCTCTCTCTCTTTTTGACATTTATCTATTTATTTTGATATAGTTTTCCTTTTTAAAGAAGCTGGACAATTATGTGTCTTTAGTGAGAGCTGAACAGGCAGTAACTGTGGCAGAGTCACCCCTCTACCCTGCTGACACCAGAAAAGCAGCCTGCAGGGTCTCCCACTACTTCACCAGAGCACTGCCCAGGAGAGCTGCTGCCACTGCATAGGTGAAACCTGTCAACTTCTTGGGAAAGCTGTAAGGACAACAATCCTTTCAGGGAAATGAGGGAATACTCCACTTGGTCTCCATAAAGAAAGCTTCATAAAGTGGGGCTATTCGCTGGGTGCCCAGTCCTGTCACCCCCACCAATGCCAGTGGTCCCACAACATCGTGTGCGTCTCTCTCCCAGCATCATCCCCACCTTGTTACCTCGGAGAGCTCCCCAGACAGTCTCAGAGAAGAGGAGACACAGCTCACTATTTATGGTCAGGGTGTCTGGAATGACAGAAATGCCCCCATTTGGTTACGGATTTCTACTCTCATGTTACAGATCACACATTCTATATAAATCCTTGGATTAAAAAACAACAGAAAGATCACATTGTTTTTCTTTCAAAGAGGAGATGTCCCCAGAGCAGGGTAGCTGCAGGCCCTAGAAAACGATGCATTATGAGGGTCAGGATGGAGCACCGCCTTCCGTGAAGCACCATTGGCCTTGTAGGTTAGTTTCTTCCCTAAGAAACATGAATTTCTGCCAGCCTTTAGCTGAAAGTATGAAGCCTCCTACTGGCAAAGGGAACAGTGATGCTTGCAGGGGTGGGTCCAGGTTCCGATGTCCCCAAAGTCTTTGTGACCATCTTACTTCCCTTTTGTCCCCAAGCTTCAGCTATCTCATCTAAGAATGTGAGGAAGAAGCCAAATATGAATGTTCACTTCGGAGACTGAGAAGTCCTCAGCTGCTCAGGGAAGACAGAAGACAACCACAGGACTTGACCTCATCTCAGTAGAAATGACCAAAACTTCTCTCCCCAGAGTGGGACTTCTTAGAGAATATCAGCGAAGTACACACATTCTTAAAATAGCAATGGAATTATACTTAATCCAGAGGCAGGTGTCCTGTGGGACTAAGTGAACAGCCAGTGTGATAGACCACAGTCAGCCTATAGACACACTGGCTAGAGTGCTTAGGGAAAACACATCTTCTATGGCTCTTGGCACTTGGTAGCTAGCTCTTGGTCTCTAGACCTAGCATCAGCAACTCAGGCCAGGCCATCCAGAGCTACAGTTCCAGACAAGTGTTTACTCTTCTAGAATGGGAACAGGGTGATACTTACAATTCTCTTCTGACTCCAAAGAAGGAAAATTATCACATTCAGGACTGATCACAAAGATATCCAATGAATTGTTCTTCAGTGTATACCGTTTTCCTGCAAAGACAGCATAAACTCAATGTAGCTGACCTGCCACCAGAAGTAACAGGCAAAACCAAAGCCCCATAAGAGGGTCCTTTGCTCTAGTCCCATCAGGTCACATGCCTGTGTCAAGACGTAAGGGAGGACAGGGCATGTACCTTTGGCACAGAAACTGCCTAGTCATCTGTTCAACGTTTTCATTTTGATCGTACCCCACATCTCTCCAGTAATCCTTCCTGACCATGAATGAATGGTCTGGCAGCAGCCCTCTGGAACCAGGACTCTATATTTCTGGCTTGGTACAGTCCTAGCACAGGGTTCTAAGACCTCAGCAACTGCTTTGAAACTAAAGGCAGCACTAGAGTGTTGCTACTCAAAGTGTAGTCTGTGGATTGGCTGCGATCTGGAAACTGTGTTACTGGCTGGTCATCAGGCAGGAAGCTTAGATGATGCCAGAATGTAAATCAATTATGTCAGCATAAACACATTGTTTAGTTCTAACATTTTTTCATAACGAGGTCTGCTTGATGAAGGGAATAGTTTTATATTCTATATTTATATGCTTCCCATCTCACTGGAGACTAGCACTCGAAATAGCACTGTTCTTGAGGGTTCCAGATGAAGGATTTCCAACTTTGTAAATGCCCAGGATCTAATGCAAGCAGATGAAACAGATGACAAGGGAATCTCCTATGTGAAGGAGGTCTGTAATGATTCAGCTTGTGCCCCAACGAAGGCACATGGTCACCATCCCATCCTACTTCCTTCCCTCCTCATCCCAGACAGGTTCTTTGTCCAACGTAGACTTCTCCTAACAGGGGAAAACCAGCCAGTATGAGTAAACATACTATCTAATATAGTCCTACAGATCCTAATTTATGCTGTAAAAAAAGTCAAAACACCAATGCACTGTCTCTTCTCACTCTCCCACTGGCTCTTCTGTGACCTTCAGGGTGGTTGTGATTGTACTATCCCAAGCCTGAATCTCCATGAACTCCCTTTCACTATTCTTTCTGGAGCTACGTGAATCCCCACTGGCACCGCAAGATCAATGATTTCATATGGAACTACAAAGTCAGGGACAGGATGGCCTGGCAGAAGACAGGGAGAGAGAATTCAGAACCCAAATGGAATCCCAAATGTTGTCCATATCTAGGCAGAAGGAATCCAAGAGCCTTGAACCATCTCAAGGAAGCCTGCTCGCCCCTCCTGAGCACAACTTCCTGGCTGCATCTCAGCTCTCAGGTCTGTCAAGAAGGAGCAATAAGGAGTCCTTTCTCACTATCCTGAACAAATATATTCTTTCCCCTCCTGGTAAATACCCTGCCCTGTACCCTCACTATAATACTTGCCTCAGTTCTGCTGGAAGAAGGGAATTTGAGGTTACTTCGAGCCAGGCCACTCACGACTACATTCTAAATCCTGAAAACTCATCCCCATAACACAGAAAGACAATCAGGCTTTCAGGGCAGAATCTATAGGGTCATCCCAAGCTCCCTAAGCAGACAGGTCATCTCTACCACACCAAAGACCAAGGAGGACTTAACTGAGGGGTGGGGATGAGGAAAGCTATAAACGAATATCCCTCTTTAAACTATGCCTTCATCCCCAACCTCCTTGTCCCCATTCCATCCCCACACTTCACAGAGCCTCATACCACTGTGTGGAGAACTCATCTGTGTATCTATCCAAGCAGCCATTCAAAAGAGGACAAAAGTCTTAAGGTTTAGTGGTAATCCTCTGGGCCTTGGTCTACCAAACTGAGGTGAAATCACAACTAACCAATATGCAGCTGCCACAGTCCCTGTCCTGATAGCTGATGGCAAGAGAGGCTGCATAAACACCAAGTTTATCTGAATTATTCTTGGAAGATAAGAAAACAATTTCATTGTTGTTGTTATTGTTGCCATTCTATCTTATATTTCTAAAATACACCCATACTCTGTGTTCTAAGTCCATAGAATAATGCCCCTAATTTAAGGGCTTGTTCCTTCACCCGTCACTAATCTTATCGTAAAAAATCACTGTCCTAAGTGTGCTCAGTGATTCATTTGGATTTGGGCTGCTGCTTAAACAAACTATTAGGGGACAGGTCTGGGGGAGGTAGTGATGTGAGAGCTAGCAAAAGCAAGGGACATTGGGTCGCTTAAAAGCATGTAAATAGAATATCATTGTGGTTTTCCACCTCCAAGTTGGTCCTCTGAAGAGAGCAAGAAATAGGCAAGGGACAGCACAGCCACCTCTACACACACCCACACACACTACACTGAGCAGCACCGAAGTGTGGGAGGCACAGGATGAGAAATGGCCCATCAGCTAGTAATCTCATGGGCGGGCACACTCACAACATGCCGGGCGGGACAGCAGGAAGTTCTGAAGCCTCAGGTGTTCAGGAAGCAGCATGAAAAATAGCACTGAGCTGGGAAATCAGGAAAGGTTGGTTCTGGTTCTGGTTCTGCTGGTGCCAAGCTGAGCGAGTCTTTGGCACCTATTTCCTCCCCTGTAAACAACGGTAGGGTGGGACCAGATTCTGGATACTGCTCTTCCGAGCTAACACTATGGGATTCCACAGACAGATCACATGCTCCAGGGCCCCAGTCCACAACCACAGCCTCCTATCTTCACAGATCCCTCATCTCCCTGCTTTCATGTGAACTTGCTCCTTTTAGATTCACTGAAAAATCTGTATACATATTTTTTTAATTTAAAAAGTTGAAAAAATTCAAACAGTTACAGAGTGTTTATAACAATAAAATTATCTTTGGTACTCCTCCATTGTTCCCTCTCTGAAGAGATAACCACTGTTAGTTTTCTATCCTTATGCCCTCTTTTTAGTGTAATTCAGCCTTATTCATTACAGACAGACCAGCTGGACATGAAATTCTGAGACCCTTTTACTACCAAAGTCCCACTGTTGAACTTTCTCCAGATGCCAGTACAAAGA
The DNA here is from genome assembly GCA_004027375.1 of Macroglossus sobrinus. Taxonomy (NCBI): domain Eukaryota; kingdom Metazoa; phylum Chordata; class Mammalia; order Chiroptera; family Pteropodidae; genus Macroglossus; species Macroglossus sobrinus. The sequence continues at coordinate 643,130 of PVKZ01000310.1, read as the reverse complement.
CCCCTCAATTTCTTTCTGTTATCAGTCCTCTCCAAACTTCAATTCCTCCCCTCCTGCTCTAAACGTGGTGATCCAACACTTCAAACACAATCTAGCTGGTACTCGCAACAACCCATCTCTTTTTTATTGTTGCATCTAGTAGGCAAAACTCCTCTACCCTAGATCAATCTAACATACGTTTTCTGTGCACTTAATCCTGGCTACTTCCCTCTGCTTGAGGGAAGGGAGAAAATCATGCAACAATAGGATTGGGCCACTGATAAAATCATGGTCTCTCATCATGGCTGGGCCCCTGATGTTGCCTTGAAATTCTTCTACCTCCATCATTGCTTTTTTTTCTTTTCTCTGCAACAGCTACTTCGAACTTACACAACTTTCTTCAAGTCTATATATAGCTTGATCACCACATCCCTTACTCTTAGCAGACAATTAGAACTGCCATCTATCCTTACCTTCCCCTTTCCTTCCTAACAAATATATCTGCAAAACACACCTGGTCTTTACCTTCTCCTCCTCCTACCTTGGTGGAAGAGGTTTCCTTTCACCCATGCTCTGGATCTCTCCTCAGGCTCCTCTTGTATACATTATTTCCCTTGTTCTCAAAGTCTTCAAATTATTTCTTTCTGGTGGTTCTCTCCCATCATCATTAAAATATTTGCAAGTCTCAACTGTATATCATCTCAAACAGTTACTCTTTCGCTCACCTTCCAATCATGAAGAAACTGTAGAGGAAATGTAGCCTGAGCAGAGTGAGACAGATCTGGGTTCAAATCTTGGTTCTAACACTTGGTTCTAGCTCTGGGACCCTGGGCAAGTTATTTTCCCTCTCTGAACTGCAGTTTCTTCATGGGGATCATGACACTACCCAACTTCTGGGCTACTGGGAAGATTAAAAGAGTTAATGCATATAAAATGCTTAGTTCAGTGCCCAGCACTTGATAACTGCTCATGGAGTTGGCCATCCTTAGTCCTCTCTTTGTAGCCACTTCCTGACATCCTTTCTTTTCCTCAATCTACCACAATCTGGCTTCTTTCTACCACTCCTTTGAAAATGCCTTCACCAAGGTCCTGTGGTTCTGTAACTAAATTCAAGGGACCTTTTTCAATCCATCCATCCATCCACCCACCCACCCACCCATCTACCCACCCACTCGCTCAACCGTTATTTATTGAGCACTTTGTACTGGGTGTTCTAAGTGCTGAAGATTCAGCACTGATCAAAACAGACAAAAATCTTTGTCACAAGGTTAAAGTTCTAGTGACCACTCTCTATCTCTGGGATCTCTTGGCAGCATCAGACATCCCAGATCTTCTTGAAACTAAACTCTGTTGGCTAAGGGATCACTGCTCTCTCTTGTTTTTCCTCTAACTCTTTATGCTTCCTCATTTGCTTTTTCTCTCACCAACCCCTTTGTTCTGGTGTTCTCCAGGGTCACAGACTTCTCTTTTCCTCCTCACTTACACTCTCCTTGGTCAACATCATCTACTCTCACAAAGGCGGGTGAATCTCAAATCTAACTTTTCATGCCAACTCTTCTTCTGGAGCTCTAGACTCATACACCTCCATTCAAATGGGCTCAAAAGCACCTCGAATCTTAAATACAAAACTGAACCAACTCTTTATTTTTCTTCCTGGCTGATCTTTTCCCTCAGTGTGATAACCACATCAGCTATTGATTTACCCAGACAGGAAAGCTCCTTCTCCTCCCATCTTTCTGAGTAGAACACAAGTTAATTTATTCAATATTTATGACTATCTACTATGTGTCAAACACTGTGCTAAGCACTAAGATCACAACAGTAAAAAATAAAGACCCAATTAAGTCTTCTAACTACAAAATCCTTATTATCTCTTATCATTACTACTTCCCCACTTCCATTGGTCAATGCCTTAACTCAGCTTCTCATAAATTCTCACCTGGATGACTCTAAAAAATCTCCCACTCGGTCTCTCCCTGCCTCCACATATATATCCCATTTCAATCTACTATCCTTTGTGATCTTTCAATCTGAAAATTAAAAGATTTTGACAATCTCTGCTCCAAGCCCTCCAATGGCTTCCCATAGATTTCACGATAAAGTCCAGACTCCACTGAACTGTAAGTCTCGCCTTTCCCTGCTCCTGTGTAGGAACTCTCACAGTAGCACAATTCACTCTTTATAGAACCCTGAAAATGCAGCATTCATTCATACTTTTCTTTGCATATATTGCTTCCTCCAATTGAAACAAACTTTGTATTGCTGCCACTTCTCATCTGATTAAGAAACAGCTCTGGGTTTCCTTTGATAAAACTTTGCTGTCATGCCCCCACCCTTTCCTAAGAGAACTTCCTATGTGATCATGTAGAAACACATACATACATTTTTCATAACATTTATTTTAATATAAGCTGTTTGTCTATCTCCTCACCGAGGCTGTGAGTTCCTCAACAGCAGGGACCAATCCCAGTGTCTTTGTACTCCCAGTGCCTGACACACGGTAGTCATTCAATAAATGTTTGCTGAAAAAATGAATGATGCTAGAATTAAAAAAAAAAAATGCATATTTAATGGTATATATGCATAATGATTGTGCTACATGATAATCGGGCATAAGTGGCAAACAGTTAATGTAGAGATTACTTTCATATACCCAAACCTAGTATTTCTGAAGTCCTGGGTGGGGATAGGGGATGATAAGATACCCAGGCATATAGAAAGTGCCTTTTCAGACACTGCTCTGAAGATGTATGGGTCCATATGTCTAAAGATTCAGGTCTTTCCACTTCTCTGGAAGAGACTACTCATTGGGGTGCCCAGAAACTATGTCTTTACCTCAGTGAGCCTCTCCCTCCACCAGCCCTGCTCCTCCCTGAATCAAAACATTTCTATCATATCAATGTGTTTAATTCACTGACTCTTAGCAGCATGGAGAAAACACATTCGTTTGGTTGGCAGTACCCACCTTCTGGGCATTTAGTTTGGTTTCTAGGGTAGAAACTGGGAAAGTCAACCCAGCCTTTGGCACCTTACCACTCTTTCAGGTCTACCCTGCCCCATATGTCATGGTACTCTCCTAGCCTGGTGCCAGCGGTGTTCGTTCTCCATGCCCACTTGGTTCCCCTCTCGCTCCCATATTTATATACATCACACCCAGGCTTCCTCTCCCCATACTCAGCCTAAGAAAAACTCTTGAAATTATTCATTTTCCACTCATTTCTTCATTCCAACCAAGAAATATTGAGCACTTACTGTGCATCAGGAACTGTGTTAGGTGCTGGGGCAGTTAAAAAGAAAAAGAAGCCCTGGTCCCCGCCCTTGAGGAGCTCATAGTCTAGTGGGAAAGACAAATACATACAACAATTACAAAACATGTGATAAGAGCTACTACAGTAGATGTTATAGCTACCTCCAGAAAAGGAGGCAGGCTTAACTTTGGAAGGGACCTCTGAGCAGGACATTGAACCCTGAGTTGGTGTTTGCCAGGCTACCAAGAAGGAAAAAGGTATTCCAAAGCCTGGGAAGCCATCAGTGGAAAAGTACACTGGTGTGGCTAGGGGAAGAGGCAAGGCGTCCCCGGTCAAACTCCTTACCCCAGTAGAGCAGGAGTCTGAGAATCCAGCTGCCCTGAGCCTGGAGCCCCACTGTAGTGCTGCTGAATTCAGTTTGGTGCCTCCTCTCATGAGTCCCAAGATTTTTCATCCTCCAGAGATGACTAGCATCCACTCAGAAGTGCAACTGATCCAGCCCACAGATAAATCCTGAATGTTCCCCCTTCAATCTTCTGTTGCAAAAGTTGTAGTTATACTTATGGTTGTAGTGGTAGTCTTTTTCTCCTTACTTTTAAAAATTGATCTATTCTCCTCTCACCATTCACCCCCACTGGAAAGAAAATGCCTCCCTATAGATCCCTAGAGATAACTTTGGTTAACATTTTGCAGTCTTTCAATTTTTGTAAATACAGATTTATTATTAAGTTTTAAAACAAAAATGAGATCCTGATACATATTAATTTGTAACTTTTTCCACTTACCAAACGATTTGCAAATTTTTAAAGTCAATATATATAGACCTGCATAATTTTAAGTGCTGAAAAGAATTCCATTTTTGAGATAATTTAAGAGCTAAAAGTTCTAACTTTTCTACTCTTTTTTGACATTTGGGAATACTTCAAAGTTTTTGATATTATAAACAATGCACTAGTTAACAATCATTACATATATATTTTTTCTTCTTTTTTTAAGCAGTTGTGAGAAATTTCTGTAGAAAAATACCTAGAAGTGGAAATGCTAAGGCAAAGATATAAAAAAATTTTGATTTTAACACTGCCAAATCACTCTTCCAAACTATTGTACTGATTTATATGAGCCCATATTTCCACATCCTTCTAAAACTAGTGCTAGCCTGATAAATATATCATTGTTTTAATTTGTATTTCTTTAATAATAAATGAATTTGAGCATGGCTTTGCATTTATTGGCCATATTCTTTGAACTTTTTTATTGTTAATTTTATTGTTAATTTTCTTTTATTGATTTGTAGAACTCTTTCTTTTAAGGATGCAAATATTTGCCCCATTTTGTCTCTTATTTTTTAACCCTATGGGTTCTTTTGCTTTATTTTTTATGGTTTCCTTTATTTGTTGGCTTAGAAAGCCCTCCTCTACCCCTAGGAATATAGGAATAGTTTCCTTTATGTCAGTCTAATATTTGTATGGCATATCTTTTATCTTTAGATCTTTAATCCACCTGGAATTTCCTTTTGTCACTGACATGAGGTAAAGATTTTAATTTTTTTTCCAAATGAATAACAAGCCACCTCTACCCATTTATTGACTAATCTATCTTTTCACTTTTGATTGGAAATGTTTCCTTTATCGAGTATTAAATTCTCATGTATATATGAACTCTTGCTTATCTCTGGAACTTATTTTCTTGGCAATCTTATAATCAGGGAAATCTATCATGTTATGTTTATATCATCATCTGTCACTGTGCCCAATATGTAAATGCCTCTGCTCATTTCTGGATCCACGCTTCCATTCCTGTAAGTGTTGTTTCCTCTCCCCCACAAACCACCTGTACTGTAAGTCGCCCACCCCCACAAACCCTCTGGAATCTGGTTCATTGGTTATTTAACTACCAAAATCCTCAGTCCCTTCAATGTCCTCCTTAACTGAAGCCCGGCTCTCCCCAGGAATGTTACTTCCCCTCAGGTTGAGATCCAGGGCTGCTTTCAGGTCCTCTGCTATCAAGTGAAAAAACAAACAAACAAACAAACAAACAAACCTCCTTTCTGTGGCTCATGCCATCCAGCTGTGAAATCTTGAGCCTCTCCTTGTCACAACACTCTGAAACTTCCTGGTCACTTTTTTATTTACCCAAGACTTTGGGTCCTGGGCCCCAGTCTTCTTCTCCATCTCCGGGCTGCCTATCATCCTAGATGATTTCGATACTCAAGAAGCAGAATTAACTCACATTCTGGCTTAGCAGTTATCTAACATCTTCCTCCTCCTCAACACCCTCCCATGGTCACCTTTTGGATCTTCTTGTCTCCTACAAGTGCTCCACCACATTCTCGCAAGCTTCAGTATCATATAGCAAACTGTTTGCTAGACACTAGATAACTCATGCTCAACAGGTCCAAAACCGAACTTGCGTTTTATAATTCTCACCCCACCACTAACCTCTTTATCAATCTCTCTCTGTCTTTCCCTCTTTTCACTCCCTTCCTCCCTCCTTTCCCTTCCTCTCCTATTATTTTCCCCATCTTTGTGAATGGCAGCAGAATATATTCAAAATTGCTAAACCATAAATCTGGAATCATCCTCAAATGACTTGGGTCTACTACCTCTTTAGCTTCAGAACTTACTGATCCACCCTAGAGCTGTGTACTTCCACCATACGGACCTCGAGTTCCTTAAATATGGCATAAAACTTCTTTCCTGAAGGCCTTTCCCACATGTAGTTCTTTCTAAGTGGATTACTACCTCCATTTCCACCAACCCCTACTTTCAGATCTGATTAGACAGCTCTTAAAATGTACTCCTGCACACACACATACACACTTGGGCCAGGTGATCCCAAAGTACCTTGTACTTCAATTATCAGCAAAAATCACACCATACTGTGTGTCTGTATTCCCACTTCCAGAGGCTCTAAATTCCTTATGGAAGTCCAATCAATAATCTTTAGCCCAGTGCTACTGACAAATTATAGTAATTTAACAACTACTTGTACTAAGGATGGATGGAAGGAAGGAAGCCAGCCAGAAATACTACTTAAATCTGATAACAATGGGCCAACTACCAAAATAGTCATAATATGATTGCTATCAATTAAACAATTAGGTGTTAGAAGTTGCTATTTGAAGTAATTAATATTAAAGCATGATCAGGGCTTAATCCTACCAGAGGCCAGTAGTTTTCCAAATTGTTAATTGGTATAACACTTGATGAAGATACTTATGAGTAGATTACCCTAAGATTGCACAGTAAGAGGAGCTAAATCTTTGTAGACAAACAGACTTGATTGGAATTTCTGCTCCACCACTACTAGCTTTGTAATCCTGGACATGTTACTTAGCCTCTGTGAATATCAGTTCTGAAGATGGGGATAAATAAACACCAACCTCACAGAGCTGTTGTTTGGATTATAGGGCATAACATATAGCAAGTGCCAGACACTCAATAAATGCTAGATTCCTTCCATTTTCTACTTCCCTTTCTTAATAAGTCAGTTTTGCCACTTAGCTGACAGAGGCCTGGGGCTGGGGTCCTTGTGAGATAACCACACCATAGGAGCAGCTTCCCCAAGGGCTTTTCATGAGCTGCTTACAGAAGCGTGAAGGCTCCACTACTGTGTGACGCCATCCTGTATGGCAAACAGGCTGACACTCCAACATATAAAAGGGTCATAAGCTTAGAACTCTGAATCTGCCTCAAACTAGGACTATGGCCCCAGTTAAAAGACCAAAACGACTAATGTGAGATCCTAGTACTAGTACCAGGACAAGGTCAAATGAGACAGAATTTAAACTTTTCATCTAGTGTACTTGGTAAGCCATCTCCCTTCCCATCTCAAAGCTTTACAAAGAAGGGGAGGCTACTTACTGACACTCAAGCTGACAAGCACCCAAACCTCCTGCATCTGAGAACACACATCTGAGAATCATAGCCAAATCCCAACTAACCTCAAATGTGGACACAATGATAGCATATCACTATTGGCTAGAGATCAGGGTTGAGGACATAGCCAAGAAGCTTAAGCAATAACAGAAGCTTAAAACAAGCAAAGAGAGAAGTTCCCGACACCATGATGGGTCTTATTCACTATAGCCAGAAATAGAGAAGAAAAGCAAATCCATTTATGGGCTGCAGACCTATAAACCTTGAGGCAGATGACAGAAAACCCTCCATACACACACCTTTCTCACCTCTATAGATGCGACCTCCTCTTTTCAGCTGACCGTGCTGTCAGTGGCCCTACAGAGTGGGAGAAAGGTCCTACTTAATCCAAGTAGTTAAAGCTCTTGATGATGCACATTGACTTTATTTCTATCATTTACTTCTAGAATCAGCAGAGGAAATTTACAAAAATGCAGAAACATACACAACTTCCTTTATTTCTATAAGAAGTATTGATTAGGCAGTAAAACTTTGCTTCTCTATAATCAACAGAAAAAGGATTAAGTTTTATGCCTTTAACAGGCTAAGCTACTGACAACATGCCCCAGCAAAAGACTGTGTAGCTATAAGAAAAAAAAAGAGCCCACACCTGCTATCAAAAACAAAAACGAACGAAAAGACAAGAGACAGTATTGACAGGCAAAACCCTGCAATGTCCTACTTCTCTCTTCTATTTGGCGGTGAGAAAGGGAAGTGGAAGAAGAATGGAAGGGCACCACTTAGGCTCAGACTTTTAATTTGTATTGTTCTATTTTTAAAATCACCAAGTTCTTCCTCTACATACCCTCATTCAAAGATTGTGAAGACATTCATCACTATCTCCTTCTTATCTTCATAAATGCTTGGAATATAGACAGATTTTTTTTTTTAAGTAGCAGGGCTGCTTGGAAATTAGGCAATTTGCCTGAGGGCACATAGTTAAAGAGGTGACTCATAAACATTCTCTGGGTGACTCTTGAATAAATCATACTCTAGACCCTGAATCCTCCACTGTATACGGTCTTCAAGCAGCGGGAGCAATGATAGCTCAAGGAAATAAGATTAGAATTTTTCATAAATCAGGCCTAGACTACCCACACACACCTTGATCAAGCAGACCTCCTTGGGCTCAGTACCATCCAGGGCTACTGGAAAAGCACTACAACTTACGTAATAAAGAACAAAACAGGATTGTGAGTGGAGAGCCCTGGTTGAGGCCTGTAGGCCAAACCCTGGGATTCAACATGGGACACAACAATTATTTAGCCCTTCACTAAAAACTAGCTCCTGCTCCCTATCCCCTTTGTAAATTTTTGTATTTGCCTCCATTTTCCACATACCTCTTCTCAAGAAAAATAATTCTACTACAGAACTTTCTTCCTGCATTGTTTTCTTCCCTTTTGCTTTTAAAACAATAAACTCAGGGACAATCAAGTCTTCTGCAGAAATATGCCTTGTCCTTGTCATGGGAAATGTTAAAGTGTACACAGCCACTAGTCCAATTAGAGTGGCGAGAACTAATCAACATTACCCTGTCTCCCTAGCCCAGATGCGGGACCTTATCCATTTCCTTTCAACACTCCCTAGATGCATTTTCAGTGCTTCTCCACTCTGTGATGAGATAAAATCAACCTGAGTTGGGACCACAGCATAGTATGATCCTCCTCTCCCTGGAATCACACGTGTGTATTCCAAGTTTGAAACTTCAAAGAAAAGCAATCAATTCTAAATGAACCTGCAAATCATCTCCTTATTGATGATCTTAGAAATTAATAAAAACCATGAAGCTTTTGTACAAACTTTTATAGAAAGCAGCCTTTTTAAGTTAATATGTCCAACAAATAATTACCTACTATGTTCCTGGCATAGTTATGGAAGGAATAGCCAAAGGAGGTATTTTAGGAAATTCAGATTATAATGAACTAATCCACTTACTAACTTAGTCACTTGTTTAATATCTCAGGACATGTAAATCAAATATTGATAATGGCTGCAAAAGAATCCAGACACTCATATAATAATCTTCCTTTCACAGTAGAAGAAAAGGACTGGGAAAAGGGGTGGAGATTATTCTGTTCAGGGATGATGATATTCTAAGTAACTCATAGAGATGTTCATGTGGACACCAGAACAGGATGGGAACGTTATAAGTGCCATTAAGTACTATGGCTTCAATCAAGAAGTTCCAGAAAAAGCAAAGAAGGATTCAGCCAAATTATATAATCATATTTAGCCCCTTAACTTGAAAAATCAGGGCTTTATCAACTCCATCAAGCACCCAAAAAAGTATTTGGGCCACATTAGATGGGTGTCATCCCTAATAATCAGATCTTTGATTTGCAAACAGGATGTGGTTTAATAATCAAAACAGAGAACTAGGTTCATAACTAGAGCCTAAAATAATTACATTTAACAGGTTTAACAACATGTAACACATACCCCTCCAGTTGGCAGAAACACCTCTCAATGACACATCCACAGGCCATTTCGCAATTGGTGGGACTACAGCTAACCGTTGAAGGTGAATTCAGAATAGAATGGAACCTCAGTACTAGACTTGTTTTTCAGAAAAGGTTGGTATGAATTCCACTGAATTCCAGGTACAGATCAAACCCAAAAGTTGTGCTACATTAAGAACAACTCTGTCCCAGCGTCTACAAAGAAGTTATTTGGGTAACGGACAAAAAGCTGTAGGCTAAAATTTAACCTGCATATGTTGTTTTCTTTACTAAAATCTTCCCCTTAGAGAAATATACATGGGTTTGCAGAAACAAGATTATAGCTCAAGTCATCTGAAAGTCTCCCCAGAAAATTGTGTTCCTAGGGGCACAAGGCTCCATGGGAAGAACAACAGAGAAGGAAGTTATCGTATGTATGTCTTTGGTAATGTTCATCCAAACCAGTTTTCATTATCTCTCAGTGGACAAGAACCCTTCAACTAATAGAGTAATTCATTTACAGGAAGGCAATAAATTGAAATAAATATCTTGGTTTATCAGTCTCTAAATCTCTTTAGTTAGAAATTTACAGCACCTTAATTATAGCTGCCCCATTTCTATATTGATTAAACTGTAGTCCTATAATAATGGAGATAAAGGCTTAATTTAGAAGTATAAGAATTATTCTAATCTATACCATAGTAAAATTAGTAAACATTCTAATTAACTTTTGAGCATTTTATAACATATGGTGTCCTCTGGCTTCGTATTTCCCCAACTGAACTGCAAAGCATAGGCCTAGGTCTCACACTTTTCTTGTAACCTCCAGAGTGCCCAGCACTGGGATAGACACATACTATATACATGACAGACCTATTATTTTTTTTTTTTTGCACAAGCCAGGCCCTAACTATTCTATACCAAAATAAATATATTCTGAGTGCCAATCCCCTGTAAGGTATTCTATTATTTGTCATGAAGGATTCAGAGAAATATGTGAGCTACCAAACACACAATACCAGGCCTTCTGTCTTCCCAGCCTAACACATTTTACCAGTTAAGACTACCTTGATGCTGAGACTGTCACTCCCTAGGCATCATCTGTTTAATTAAATGCTTTTAATTCTCTATATCAAATGAGAACATTTATGAAAGTAATTTAAGCATAGTTGAAATATCATACAAAATGATGCTACCATGTAGCCCAACCATAAATATGGTTTCCACTTAAACACCTACACATCATAACCAGAGAACTAGATTGCAGGAGATTTTCAAGAAAACTCTAAATGTTAAGTTCATCAAGTAGAATTTTATTCCTTTGTGTTGTTGTCTCTACTCATCAATTTGCTTTGAAATAATAATCCTCCAACACAATTTTCAGCAGCTGCCCTAAAGAATATTGCTAGCCCATTAATTTAGATGAAAGCACTATAAAGTACTCCGAATTTTTCATTTAATCACACACTTCTCTCAACCTCATCCCGCCCCACTCCCCAGCTCCCATCCTCATCACACACACCAGCCTAGCACTTTGAGGTCAATCACAACCCTTTGTGCCTCTGCTCAAGCCTTTTATCCTTCCCGGAGAACCCTCCTTTCAGTCCCGGCCCATTATATTTGCCCCCTCGCTATTAAGTGGCTGCTCAAAACTCATTTCTCTATGGAAGTGTTCTATGACTTCTCTCATAGTTTAAACTTTTACTGAATATGCTATGTGTCAAGACACTTAGCATATTCATGTAATTTTGTAATTTTGCGTAAGTCAATACGTTTCTCACTTTTTGTCTTACCAATTTTGGGTGTTAACACTTGTCTCCTCTACCCAGCCCTGGCCACAGCTTTATTAGGACCCTGTGACACTTAAACACGGCAAGAGGGGTCACCTTAGATGACTAAGGCCCAGTATTTCCAGTTATTTGATATCCTGGTTGAACTATAGTTCTATAGCAGGTATTTTGGGTGAAATATAGCCCGAGGATAAGATTCCAGAGAAATCCTGGCCCCAGAAGTCAACTCGGTGAAATGAATGGCAGTAGGGGGCTACACCTGGGGCAAGCTGAAACAGCTGTACGAAAAGGGCAGAAGGAAGTGGAGACTAGAGGGTGGTGATTAAAGGACTGGATAAATACCAAACCAAGGGCGTCTCAAGAAGTCTGGGGAGTTGTCCGAAGGCGGGTTATCTCACAGCCCGAAACCAGGCGGGGCACGTCCGGCTCACCTGTGGGGGCAGGATAGAGCCAAGACTCAGAACCGAAGAGCAGGTCACGGTAGCGCCGGAAAGCCTCGTCCAGGACGGAGCAGCCCGGCTGCGCCGCCGAACTGACGTGGTACTTGAATTGAAAGCTCCGCGGGAAGATGGTGTAGCGCCAGTTGGAGCTCTGGATGTACTGGGGCCAAGGCCATAGGGCCGTGGCTCGACCAGCGAACGCTGCCGCCAGCAGCAGCGAAAACCAGAGTCTGGATCCTGCCATGGCCCGCCGGTCTCCTCCGTCCCAGCGGGCCGGGCCACGTGACCGCCTGGTCAGATGAGCGGCGCCCGCGTGATAACTGGTGTGTCGCGTGACCGGATGCGGCCCTGCGCCCACTACCCGGGAGCACAGACTCTGTGCCCCGCCTCATCCGGCGTGAACTCGGAGCTGTTGCGGCGTGGGGTCAAGGGTGCCGAGTGTGGGCGAAGGCCTCTGGTGCAGGTGGCTCGTCGGCCCGGTGGCGCAGAAGTGGGTGGACACGGCAGATGCCATGCCTGCCATCACAGAACTATAAGAGCACCTAACTGTGGAAGGCGCCAAGTGGGGGGCGGATAAGGAAAGTCCCCAGACTGGGGGACTTCTACGCTGAATCCTGTACGAGAAATAAGAGTTCGCCAGGCCTGCCTACTGCGGGGTAAAGGACGTCCCAGGCCCTGGGAACTTCAGAACCAGAAAAGAGGGTTAAACCCACAGGTCGTTGTGATGTGAAATGCTGTGCGAGCGGAAAGGGGCTGGGATTAGGTAGTCTGAACGGCTCCCCTAGAGAGGGGGTCACAAGACCACAAAAATGTGATCTACTTGTGGCTGGAAAAAAATGTGTACTTTCAGAGCGAGGTTAAGGTGTCTCAGTTTTTGCTTCCGGTGTGGGCTCCTCTCTTGATGCTTGATAATCTAGTAACTGCCCCCATGCAAAACTTAAACTGTACCACAGGAGAGGAGTCATTCACTTAAGTCACAAAATGAAGGAGCTGGACCTGAGTAAAGAAATTGTAAAAATTACCAATGAAAATTCTTAGAGATTCTGATGAGAGAATATTCCAAACATACTATTCCAAATTTCTTCTCTCGGACTAGTATAATCGGGAAAGTAATGAATGACCATTAAAAATTTTAAAAATCGTCATAACCCAAGTAAATGTTCAGAGACTCACATAGAGATAGTAGCAGAGTTTTAAATTAAAATTTAACAATATGAATTTTTTAAGTTAGTATATACATAACTACCATCAATTTTTAGGGAAGAGGATAACAAAAATAATGACAATTTAATATTTGGTTTTCTCTATTCTTCAATTTAAGACAGCTTAGTAAATGAATAAAACAAGATTTAATTCCCATATTTATGGTTTCTAATAAATTAGTTTACATATTAGAAAAAGAATTCACTGTCAGACAATTTGTCTAGATTTTTGATTCATAAAATGGAGTTATCGCTGTAGATGCAGAGAGGAGGGAATGACTAATTTTGCATAGTGAAATTTTTCACAAAAGAGATGACGTTTGAGCTGGCTCCCAAAGTTTGAGTTAGCCAGTTAGAGAAGGGGAGCACAGACAAAACACAGAGGTGTGAAAGAAGATGGCATACTGAGCATAGGGTTTGTGGGATAGCAAATGGAGATTGATTATCCCATTTCTCCCTGGAATGCCTTTCCCACCTCTCATTTCCACTCCTACCACCCACTTGAAGGTCTAAACTTACATTTTACCATCCTGTAAATCTCTGATTTCTCAAACTTGGGTAAATCACATAACCCTTTGAGCTTATCTTCATCAGGACACTTTTTTCATAGTACTGTAATTGCCTGTCCATTAGTCTGTCTTCTCCACTAGAGTAAAACTTAAGGATAAATTCTGTGTTCATTGTTTTATTCCTAGCCCCCGACACAATGTAGCACATAGTAGATGCTCAATAAAGACTTGTTAAATAAATGACTTAAGGGCTCTGAATAACTCTTTTCCTACTTAGCATCTATTTCAAGTATTAGCCTAAACCAGACCAACAAGTATGCTGTGAATGGAGTACAGGCATGCTGACACAGTGATCCCCTCAGTCCTTAGGGTGGCCAGGCAGAGCTTGGAGCAGCTAGACATCCTGGCCAATAACCTTCAGCCAAGAGCAATCTCCTAAGTGTGCTGTGATGTGAGAAACATTGAAAATCACTTAGACATCACCTCCTTTTGGGTGCTGCTTTATAGCACCCTCATTTAGCCTCTACTTGTCCATGTCCCCCAAAGCCTAAATGCTGAATGAGTGGTATCTTGTTTCACAGTTGTAGCCTTACTGCCTGAGCCAGACTCTCTACACAGTAAAGTTCCACAAGTATCTGTTGAATGAATGCATGAATGAGGAAGTATTTGTATTACAGTTTTAAAGACAATCAGAATTTCAATGTATGGAGGAAAAGAAGAGTCTGGAGAACTACAAATCAGAAAGAAAACTCTGTCTAACTTGTTCACTTGAGGATCTCCAGGTCCTAGAGCAGTGTCTGGCACACAGACAATGAACCTTTTGAGTGAATAGAATGAAGTGGCAAATTAACCTAGGCAGAGATCTGTGAAGAATCTGGAGTGATACCAGGAAAGTGGGCAATTCTATTTGTCTAGAATCAATAGTACATGAAGAGAAATACTGATAAAAATAATGTTAGTATCGCCTTTACCATAGGAGCTGTTTAAGGCTCTTGCCCACTTTATGCTTACATCTAAGTCAGATAAACTCAGAAAACATCAGAAATCCTATCCAGGGTTATAACATCACTCCTCTGATATTGGGATTTTTAGACCAAAAAAAAAAGTATACATTTATAAGACAGTTATATGTTGTTTAAGGCCCTTTTAATAAGGATTCCTTTTGCTTAAACTGCATCTTGCTCCAGACATCCAGACAGCCGCTCTGGACTAAGATTACCTTGACTCTAGTCTGCTCTCTTAAGCCTTCATAGGCCTATAGCTTTAATGGTTATAAATGCTCATACTGGTCAGACCCACAGAACTAATCTGAAACTCCTCAAGGGATGTGGGACATCAATGAAACCTTAATCTGAGCATATAAGTAAATATTACACAGAAAATCATTCAGACCCTGAATTGTTTGCCCACTAGAATTCCCCTTTTGGCCCTGAAAGATTTACCACTCACTCCTTGCCTTCCTCCCATTCTCCTTCCTGGGTCTGCCACACTTATTTTCCTTCCTTGACTAATAGCCAGGCTATAGCTTCCAGGGACCCTAGCATACAGATCTCGTCAGTGTTTCATGTATTCTGGCCATCTATCAACATTTGGCTTTAGGAAACATTGGCGGCATATTACTGTAATAGAGTTTTCCAAAATGTCCATTTTCACTGATACTACAGGTGGACCTCTTGGTGCTAAAAGCACTGGCTAAAATGTCTTACTTCTGGTGGCAATGCCTTTTGGATCTTTCTCTTGGATTCCTTTTCTTTCTGTTGGGATTGGCTATCCCCCTTAGAATTTGTCACCTATGTGGGTGTCCCAGAAAATACCTTCAAAAGGCTTCCTCCCACTTGGGAGAGAACTGGGGAGAGGAGGCAGGAGATGTCCAGAAGAAGGAAGCCTGGAACAGAATGTGGTGTAGGCAGAAGGAGCCCCTGTGGCACACAGGGTGGTGATGCCTGGCTCACCCATGTAGAGTTTTCATTAGGGAACTGGGTCAAGGCCTTAGCTATAGTGTTCCTTGGCCTGGAGTGTCCTTACTGTGTCTCTCCCATAGACACCTGGCAGGGTTATAGCATATTAGGCAGTTGGTCAGAATTCAATGGTTTGAAGATTCTGCTCTTGGCCTCCTACTATTCTGAATAAAGATTGCACATCCATACAATTTCATAAAGAAAGAATCTCAAAGATGTAGGGAGGAGCATTGTACTACAGAACTCAAACCAATATATGTTTGTAATGTATGTTTGAAAACTTTGTTTAATCCTGTATTGTAAACTTCTGCTTGAACTAAAATAACAATAACAACAACCCCCTCTAAAGGAGTACAAAGATCTAGTGGAAATTTTTGAGAATCATAAAAGTATAGACCTAGATGTGATCTTAGAAATTATCTAGTTCAGTTCTCTTGTTTCAGATAAGAGAATGAGAACCAGGGAAGTGAAGTGCTTTCCCTCAAAAGCAAAATTAGGATATTATTCATAGTGATACTTCCAGCACCAAACACAGTGCCAGGTACATAGTGAGTGTTCGAAAAATGCTTGTCAAATGACTAAATCCATTCTTTGCTACACATAGTACATTGCTTTGCATGCAGTAGGCACACCAATAGATTTTTACACTAAAATTATTCAACCAAGTGTGAATATAGCCCAAGGGAGGTAAGGCTGGGAATAGACCACATATGGGTGGCCTTCCTGACCAGAGGTGTTTCTACCTCACTAAATTATACCTCTGGAAATGCCTGCAGTCAGCTAGTCTCCTTGAGATTGAATGCCGTTTAATCATGGAACCCAGTGTACCTACATCCTGTTCTTAGCCCACTGACTTATTCTAGGAAGGAATGTTCCTTGAATTTGAATGTGCATGGCCAACTTCTAGTTAACTTAAGAACTAGAAAGAAGTAATGGTGCAGGTGATCTAAAAATCACTGTATTTAGCCAATGCTTTTCTCCCTTGGCAGTAACTGACTAATCTTCCTTAAAAAATTGTGCTTAGGAAAATATTAAAATCAGTTAACCTTCCTTGAATTCACATTAGCCAGATGGTGGCAGAGGGCCAGTAGGATAAAGAATTGTTTGGAGCCAATAAGTGAACACACCAGTAATTATGAGATAATTAGAGCTCTAACCATGGAGACAAAGGTCAAAGAAACAGTGATCCTTCCCATTACTTTGAGTGATGATAGGTAACATAAGAATGCTTTAGAAATTGAAAAAATTCTTCATGTTCTAGGTACAAAAGTTTTAACACTTGATATTCTTGACAGATATCTTTTAGTTTCCAGAAAGAGAACTCCAGCCAACTCAAGGGTGGGGTGTTTATCATCTTCAAAAACATCTAGACATAAGATGCTAATTATAGCCAAGGTCAAATGGGCTAGACTATCTATTAGGATTCAAGGCTATGCCTTAGTCTTTCAAAATCCATCCTCTCTCATCCTCACACCTATATACGCTTCATTCTCTTGCTCTTCCTAATTTATTCCCTCAGTATTCCAGTTTCCATTCTCCAGAGAAAGAATGATTGACTCAGCTAAGAAGAGATGGAACAGGAGCTAGTGAGGGAATGAATTCCCTTAAAAGGGAATATGTGGGGAAGCAATGACTACCATTTCTTTATTATAAAAGCAATACATATTTGTTTTTAAAAATTCAAAGAACACAATTTTGTGTGTAGAAGGTATGATGTTCAGTCCAAAAACTGGGCTATACAGGAATTACAACCTTATATCTCAGAATAATTTCTTTTCTACCTTTATAACCCAAGCTCCTGATCTGCTGGGCTTACAAGAAAATGTTGACACAGTCCTTAATGTTTACACCCTTCCCTGAGCTTACTTCACACTTTTGTGCCCTTTCGTGTGCCAAGGGATCACATAAAAGATAAAGACTACTGGCACTTTAGCACATATTTTTATGCATATATATGTGTACAACATAGTATGTATGGTCATTTCTATGTGTGACCATTTTCAATATGCACGCATCAATAATTGTCAACAAAAATTAAAGCATGAAATAATGACTATTCTGCAAATTTTTCATTTATGTATTATGTAAAAGAGTTGATATTCTGCTTTCCCTCAGTTTCATAGAGATACAATTCACATAAGTTTAGGTTGTATAGCGTAATTATTTGACATATATAATGTAATGATTACCATAAGTTTAGTTAACATCCATCATCTCATAGAGATATACAAATATATGTATGTTTGTGTGTGTATGTGTGTATGTGTGTATGTGTGTGTGTGTGTGTGTGTGTGTATCTCTCTCCTTGTAATTAGAACTCTTAGGATTTCATCTTTTAACACCTTTACGTACATCATGCAGCAGTGTTAGCTATTGTTATGTTGTAAATTATATCCCTAGTACTTGTTTTTCTTAAGTTGATGCCTTTTGACCACCTTTCTCCTATTCCCCCGCCCACACTCCATAATATTCTATTTTCAAAAGCTGAATAATAAATAATAACAATAATGATAGCTAACATTTATTGTGCTCTTATCACATTTCAGACACTATTGTAAGGCCTCTACATATGTTAATTTGTTTAAGCCTCACAATATATTTATGATTGATACAGGTTATTATTTCCATCTTGTAGATAAGGAAATCAGAACTCATAGGTTAGATAACTTGCCCAACATTACATGGAGAGCTGGAATAGTGGGGATGTTCTGTCATTTATTTACCCAATCTTCTATGAATGCACACTTAGGTTGCTTTCAAATTTTCTCAGTTATAAACAATACTACAGTGACCATTATAGAGGATATCGATTGCATGATAGCATCTATTTTCAATCTTTCTCACCATTAATACCTTGTTTTTCACTTGGAAATTCCAGCCTTTAGTTTTGTAGCTTGGATGAGACTGACCACAGCCCTAAGCCCTCCCTGGCTTAAACCATGTAACCAGGGCAACTTTCCTCACCCCATCATTGTAAACACTTAGAAATGTATGATAAAAATTTACATTCTCACCAGTAATGTGTGAAAATAACCATTTCATTACTCTCCTTCAACATTAGTATTATATTTTCATTGCTACTGTTGATGCCTTGAAATTAATTTTTAAAAAGATGTATCTAATAAAATTGATAGATAAACTCTAGCAAGATGGAAACAGAATACATGCCTTCCATATCGTTATAGAAAAAGAAAAAGACCAAAGAAAACGAGACCATTGTGGAAAAATAAGAGGGAGAGGGGAGGCAACAGCAAGAACATGTAATTAACAGAAACTGCAAAGAATAGGATAGGAATAAGCCCCATTTATCCGAACTATTGCACTATATATAAATAGGTTAAATTCTCCCATTAAAAGACAAAGACTTTCAGATTGAGCAAAAAAAAGTCTAAATGTTGTTAAGAGAAATTTAAAATGGTATCAAAATGATGACAGTAAAAGAATGGTATATCAAAGATATACCAGGAGGACGCAAACAAAAAGAGAGCAAGGGGAGCATTTATTAACATCTGACAGAACCCAAGGCAAAAAAATGAGTAGAACAAAAGTGAATATTTTTAAAAGTAAAAGGTACACTTCATAAAGAGGATACACATTATGAACAATTGTCCACCTAACAACCAAGAAACAAATATATATAAAGCAAAAATCAGAAGCAATATAAGAGAAAATAAAAAGTTATAACCATAGTGAGAAATACTAACATTTTTCTGAGACTATTTTAACAAGTGAAGAAAAAATAAATAAGAACATCTTGCATAATGGCATTAATAATTTAAATATAGTAGATTTAGAACCTTATATCTTACAAAAATATATTTAAAACTTTGTATCTTAGTCATTGTTTTTAAATGTCCATAGGACATAGAGAAAAGCCAGCAAAAAGACAAATATTTCTAAATTCCAAAAAATAGAATTTAAAAAATTTTATTGGGGTATAATTGACATATAACATTTTATTAGTTTCAGGTATAAAATATAATGATTTAACACTTGTACATATTACAAAATAATCATCGTAATAGTCCAGTTGACACCCATCACCATACACAGATACAAAATGCTTTTTTCTTGTGATGAGAAGCAAAAAGTAGAATTACTATAGGATATATTCTTTGAGTATACTATATTAAAACTCAGAAAAAATTAAATATGTGGATATATTTTTTTAAATTCTAAATATCTCTTTGGTCAACTCTAAAAACAAATACCCCTAGCAACACATCAGAAAAATAATGTATCTTGTCCAAACATATTTCATTAGAGAACTGCAAAATTAATGAACATTAGGAAATGTATTCAGGCAATGTTTATATTAAATATATTAAAAGAGAAAGCCCATATTCTAGCAAACTCATATTTGTTAAAAAGGACTTTGATATAGCCATTCTAAATTTAAAATCCTGATAAAACAGAAATGGTAGGAGACTTCTTTAACATGAAAATGAATATACAGATGAAACAAAAAGCAATAGAGTCAAGCAAATGGTCAGATAAAAGACAAATACATAGAAAAAAATCGTTTATATGTTAGCAATAACAAATGAGGAAATGAAATGGAAAAATTTGATTCACAAAAGCAAGTTAATGTATATAAAGCACCTACCACAATTCCTAGTAGATAAGAGGTTATATAAATAAGCTGTAATAATAATATTGATTTTATAGATTCCTAGAGATGAAATTACTGAGACGAAAAATACATTTTTAAGATTCTTGATTTATATATTCAAGATAGTCTTTTAACTCTTTATTAAAGTATAATATACACCAAGAACTTTGGTGATCAGTGCTCTAGTACTTCCAGCACCCCAAAAGCCCCAAAAGTATGTCTCATTCTAATTCTTAGTCATCTTCCTCCTATGGGTAATTCTGACTTCTGCCAATACAGATTAGTTTTGTCTGTTTTGTATGTCATGTGAATGGAATCATGCATATGTACTCTTTTGTGTTTGGCTTTTTTGCTTAGCATTATGTTTATGAGATTTATCCATATTGCTCATGTGCTTGCAGATTATTCATATTGCTGTACAGTATTGTATGAATGTACCACAATTTTCCATTCATTGTTGATGGGAAACTGGGTAGTTTCAAGTTTGAGATTATTATAAAAAGCACTGGTAGGAGAATTGTCATACATGTCTTTTGGTGGATATATGGACACTTTATTCATTTTTCTAAGAGTTCTTTATGTATTCTTGCTACAAATCCTTTGTTAGATACACATATTACAAATATCTTACTCCACTGATTGCCTTTTTACTCTCTCAATGGTATCTTCTGGTGAACAGAAGTCCTGGTTAAAAAATAATTTTGGCCTGCTTTAAAGTTACAAAGATCTTACTCTATGTTTTCTTCTAAAAAAATTGCTTTTTATCCAGTGTCATAAAATTATTTTAATATCTTTTTCTCCATGACTGAATATACAAATATAATGGAAGTAATGTGTTCTTCTGCTATAAATGTGGGTGGAATATATCAAAATCAACTGAATTTTCTTTAAATAGTCCTCCAGAGCAACCTGAAAGAGAAGCAGAAAATGCCTTCATAAGAACACTTTTGTGGAAGGACCTAGCAAGCTGAAGTGCAAGTGTGCTTAGCTAGCAATGACATATATTAAGTCACCCACATTTTAATCTTGATTCTTCTGTAGAAAATCTTTTTGTGAAACACCTTGTGCTGTATTTGTCAAATATACAAATATCCAAGGGACAGAACAACCTTCTTCTGCTACCATGATAGGGCCTGCTCTTGAGCATGGGACAATGCCTCTTGCGTTTCCAATGTGACTTGTGATCCATTATACCTAATGTTTCTAGAGTTAAATAGGGTCTTGTGTGTTTTCAGCATAATTTTCCAGTTTCTAAATATCATGATATGCCTTGTCATCCAATTTTTTTCTCCTTCAATGATTTTCATAAGCTATCTTTTGGTCAGACCATGTCTTTTGACAGCAGTTTCCCATCCACTTTTTCTTCTCAGTCCCATGCATGGGGGACTTTGCTTTCTATCCTCCCCGGGCTGCTGGGTTCCTCCTAGACCCCATGAGTTCTCAAAGCCACCATGTTTGCCCATGGGCTCTGGGGGGCACTGATGCCCACATAGGCAGGGGACCCCCAACTGCTTTTTAAAGTGAATGAATGGCAATATACACAGTGACCAAGTATGAATAGATGCTTGTTTTGTTATATGTATCACAGGCTCTAGCAAGTTCCCAGCAGGCCAGAGCATCTTTCCCACCTTTTGGTAGGTCTGAGAGTTGAATGATGGCTAGAAAGTTGCATCATTTACCAAATCAGACACTATTCAGAAAATGACCTGGTTTTACACATTACAACAAAATCATCTTTAGTAATATACTTGTTTAGTGCCACTAGTGAAAGGCTAAAGGGTGACATATCTTTTTCATTTGCATTAGTATTTCATCTGCCTCAGAATGGCCTGTACCAAAGTCATGCTCAAGCAAAGTTTGAAAGACAATTAAGAACAATTAAAATAGAGTATTTACTGAGCACTTATTAATTGCTTGATATAAATAACATATTTTCAGTAATAAAAATAGCCATCAATAATAGAATTTATTGGATAATTAAGGTAGTGTATTAAGAGACTTATGTGTATAATCTTATTTAATCTTCATAAAACTGCTATGAGACAGAAATGATTATTATCCCAATGTCAGAGTGAAGAAACTGAGAGTCATTGAATTTGAGGAAATTTCTCAAAGGAGCCTAGCCAGTAACTGTTGGGACTAAGTATTGAAATGCAGGCCTGCCTGTTCAAAATCTATATCTAGCTCTCCAGCCGACATGTATATCTAATAGTCATGCTGTACAAGCCAGTTTGCTGCAGATAAAAAAGTATTTTCTAGAATCATGCCAGTAGAGCTAGAGTATTCCAGCAATTGAAACTTGACAACAAATCACATAGCATGGCATAGAAGACTTTGTGATTTAGCCCTTGCCCATATCTGTAATCCTCAACCCTTACCTTTGATTTTGTTCCTAAGAGAAGCACACTGCTTCTAGTGCCCTGAGAACCTCAGACTGTTTGTTCATAGCTTCCCGTCTTGAGTCATACATATTCTCTTTGCCTTAAATGTTCTACCTGAATTACTTGGCAAATTCCTTTAAAATCCAGCTAAAATATCACCTCTTCCAATAAACCTTCCCCAAGTTTCCTCTAACAATGTTAACCATTCTGCCCTTTGTGTCAACCTTTGTTCTTTATATAATAATATATTGCAAAAAAATGTACTGCTCGCTCATTCATTCAACATTAAATACTATTTTTTGCCAGACACTAGGCTAAGTATGATGAGACACAGAATCAAATGACACTTTTGCAGAAGGAGGACGACATGGACTTTGAACTGCCAGTAGTTCCCACAAGCTGAAATAAAGAGTAGGTTTCAAGTTGGGGTGGTTTGGATTACGGGTATGCTAGCAAAATGTGATAGGGTGTTATGATTCAGCCCAAACTTAGGAATCAAAGTGTATCTATTTGTGGAAAACAAGAGCTGGTGATCCAGCTGGGCATTTATCTGAATGGACATTCACACTGTAGAACAGGATGGCACCTGTTCAGCATCTTAGGTTGATTTTTAAGCCCTTGTAAGGACAGGAGTTAGCACCAACTCTGGGAGAGTTGTTAGAAATGGGGACTTTGGGATACTCTGGGCATAAATTTTGCTGGCTGTGGAACCAGGGAAAGGTATTCTCCTTACTCCTGCATAGAACTCAACACTGCTGCAGTATCTTGAATGGTAGCTTTCAGTGCATTGGCTGGTAGCCTTTTGGGTTACTAGCCAATGCTGTAACCGACATTTCTGTAGTGGGCCCTATCAGCAGTGGCAGTGGTGGTGGGGGGCAGCCCCTTAAATGTCTTTATGAGCAGAAAGCATTAAAGAAAAGGAACCAGAGCAAGAAGGGAAGAAGGGGGTAGATGCTGTATGAAGGACTATGGCTGATAGACAGGTTCATGAGCCTGTTCATAAGCTTTCCACTTAGAACTGGGGCAAGATCATGAATTCTGGGCTACTGATACACACACACATCGGTATATTAAGATCATGTATATAATCTTAATTATAACTCCAAGCTATTGAGTCTTGGAGACAGCCGAGATACACTTTATTTGCTATTAGGGAATTATATCTTATTCATCTTTATGTCCCAGGAGCTAACACAAATCCTGACCCATGGCAACAGCCGAGAAAATATTTGTGGATTTGTTTAATAAAGAAGTTGTGAGGAATCAGAGAAAAGAGAGGGAGGAGCATCATCACACATACAGGCACATGCTTAAAATGTAATGATTTCTCTCTGATCTGACCAGACCTGGAATATAAAACAGAAATGGGATGGATGCCATAGGTTCTGTCCCTTTTTGAGTCTGCCAGCATGTGTGAGGAGGTGCTCAGACAAATTCCGTGGCAGTTAGAAAGTGAACTGGCTGCCAAGATGGAGAGGGAGGAACAATTAGCTTTGACCTTCCACAATCCTAAAGTTCCTAAACTTAAGGGGAACCGGGAATATCAAAGGGTGAGGAGATACCTGACTACAGGTCAGATGGGAGGATGAGGACTTACTTAAAGGAAGCCTAGTCAGAGTGTCCTAAAGATAGAGAAAAGATTATCCTTTTGTGTTTATAGAAGGGGTAGAGATAGATAACCACAAATCAAACCCACGTGGGGATACTCAAGGTAGAGAGGAGGAGGAGACCTTGGGGATCAAGGGTTATCTCTTTGGATAGGCAATATTTCCCTCATCCTTGTAGCCTACCCTCCCCACCAACAAACATCCGAATGCCTCGATGCTACCCCAGAGGCGGCAGGAGCAAGTGAATCAGACACACATCTACATCCGAATGTTCTGTGGCAGCCTATGTGGTTTTAGCCTCCTACTGATGATCTGCGTGTCCGCACTGAACTGGGTGCAGTTCCTGGTTGTCAAGAATGGTCTTGAGCTTTACGCAGGACTCTGGATCTCATGCAACCATGAGCTGTGCTGGAGCCACACACCCAAGTCACCCTGTGAGTGCCACTAAATTAAATGCTACAGCCCCCTACAGTTCCAAAGCTTTCTGCCACATTGGCTTTCATCTTTCTTCCTCCAAGATCTTTTGGCCCTCACGTTTCCAAATCCAGGATGGATCTCTGCCAACTTGTGAATATAGCCATCCATTTCTTTGGTATCCTCAATGTACGCTTTCTCTTTCTCCCTCCTACCCCAGGGTATTTTCTTTCCCAAATTCTGAGAGAAACTTCTCTTTACTCTCTAGGAAGAATTCTTTTGTCATTTATAACCTGATACTGTGAAGTAATGTGATTGGTATTCCAATGTGGCTTGCAGAAATAGAAAAGAAGTGATTAATTATAGCTGAGAGATAAAGCAAAGTGTCTCAACCTATGCCAGATTTAACTTTCAAGGTCAACTTGTTCTTCTGCTAACAGCAGAAGAGAACTTAAATGCATGGCATATATGTAGTATAACAAATGCCAGCTATTTGTAGTAAATTATTAATATTAAATTTTATGTGAATTTAAATCTGAAAATATAACACAAAATATCTAAAAATAAGCTTTGAGAGCTGGAAGATACCAAATCATGAATTTTCAATCAGAACCAAGAATTAGAGGAAAGGCATAACTACACTAAACAGTTTCTTCATCATATTTACACAAAGAAACAGGTATTATGAAAGAAAATATACATGCGTTGAGCATTTATTTCTCCTTCTCAGAGAAGGAGGGGCCCCAGATGCTGGGAGGGGTGGTGAGGGGTGCACCTAGGCCCAACCCTGAGGTGGAGCATCAGTTATCTGGCCATGGGCTGGGGCATTTGGAACGATGGGGCAGGATCTCAAGCAAGATCTTGGGAAGAAACTAAAATCAAAGTTAGGCAGACAATTCAACAGCATCTTCAACTAAAAAAGAAAAACTAGGAAAAATATATGCAACAAGTATGAAAGATAAGAGATTAATGGCCTTAATATATGAAAATGCATTAAAATTATTGGAAAAAGATACTCAAATAAATAATTTTTTTGTAAATAGAAATGATGAATGTCTAATAAACATAGGAAAAACTATTTTAACCTCAACCACTAAAGGAAGGTAAATCAAATGGATGATGAGAGAATTTTTCAACCATGGCATTAATAGAGATTTTTAAATGGTAATATACTATGCTGCACACTTCCATACACACTGCGGACCATGTATATGGGTATAACCAAAACAAGAGGCTTAGGTATATCTAGAGGTTTACTCACTAGAAAAATAGAGTTAAAGATATAGGCATAAAAGTTAAGCTGCAATTATATTTGCATACCCACAACTATTTGTATATTATCTTTAGTAAAGAGATTTCAGTATCAATGAATCACTGAGAAAGATCTTTATTTGTATCCTGGATGCCACATAGCAAGCTCAGCTTTATTCTCCTTAATCATCACTCCCTTCTCGAAGACTCCATCTATTTTTCTCATGAGATGTTCCCCACTGGACTAACGAAATCTTTCCTTTCTTTTTCTCCTTGGCAGATTACCTCCAATATTCCAGGGCCTTCTTCCTCGTCTCTGTTCTCACTATACTCATTGGCCTTAGCTTGCTCTTTAGCTTTTGCCTTCATAGAAAAGAAAACATGACTACCAACTTGGATCTGAAGGTATCCATGCTCAGCTTCATCTCAGGTACAAACATAGACTTGCAGGGTGATGCCAGTGTAGAATTGTCAAGGGAGCAAAGTTTCTCTGTGGGTCTTTCATCCTTTCTCTTGTTCCTTTTCTGTTCTTCAGTATTACATCAAGCCAGCTTCTGCCCTGTCTTATTGTATAAAATACACTTTAAGTGACATTCCAAGGAAGAGGTAGAAACCCTTTTTTTTCTTCTCCCTTGTTGGTCAATTCCCCCAATTTGATCCTGCCATAGATGTGGCATCTAGAGCAGAAGAAGAGTTGGGGTGGTAGTCAAGGCAGACTGAAGACACTGATGGGTTGTGACATCTTTTCTTCTGGTCCTAGCTATCTGCTTGCTCTTCTGCCTCATCCTATTTCTGGCACAGGTTACCTGGCATGCCAGGGATGCCATGGAGTCAAATCTCCTCTGGGCCTATTATGTTAACTGGTGGAGTGTCTTCTTAAACATGTTTTCTGGTGAGTCAATCCTCTGCTTTATGCTATAAGGATGGAAGGGGAAATCAATTCTTGAAAGGGAAGTAGAATCTAGGAGAAATAGAAGCACTGACTGTTCCTATATTTAGAATACTTATACGTCAAGAGGCAGTATGGTATGGAATTAAAAACCTGGAATTAGTAACCCGTTATACTACTAACTGAGCCATAGACAGGTTGAGTGATTTGCCTAAGACTGCACAGAAGCAGTGTAATTATGATTTGAATTCAGGAGGTTCAAGCTTTATTCTAACCATGTAAGAAATATTATAATGGAATGAAAGCACAAGAGGATAAATTAACTCTGCTGGGGGAAGAATAGGGTTGGATTCACTGAAAAGAGGCCTTTGGAACTGAGTTATTTAAGAGATGAGTAAGAATTTTAAAAGCCAAAAGGCCATGTGTCTATTGAAACTCACCTCAAATTATTCTCTTCCCCTAGGGATCATCTCCTTCCTCAACTACCTAACTTTCAGTGCTATTTCCCTTGATCAAAATGTCACTATGAGTCCTGTAGAGAAGTCAAGGCTGGGGATCGGTCCAGTGACTACTGTATCACCAACTGAGGATGAAGGGTCAAGGCCCGAAGTGACATTTTTAAGTGATAGAGAGGAAAAACTACCAAATGCAGACCTACCAAATGCAGACCTACCAAATGCAGAAGTACTAAGTGTAGAAGTACCAAATGCAGAACTACCCAATACAGAAATGTGATGGTGATAGAAAAACTCAACTATTTCTTGTCTTAAAAATGGGGAAGAAGTTTACTGAGTTGGGAATGATTATGCAGATTCTAAGAAAACTCTTGTAATATCATGTCCACATTACTGAAGGAGACAGTATTAAAGCTGATGAAATGTCTTGTGTGTGTTGGATCTAAAATATGTATGATAGTTATAAAGTAATGAAAACTAATAAAAAGTAAATAAAAAAATTTATATAAGAAAGCATGTGTTTAGAATCATGAATGAAAGAAACTAACAATAGATGCAGTGTGTGGATCAGAGATCTCTTTGGGCATCAAAGATCTCATGGACTAAAATGGGCCATGGAGAAAAATCTCATCTAATTCTGTTTGCAATTTTTTTTGTTATGTGTGGATGGAAGGTACTTGGACAATATTGTTGAGTCTGAATTGGAGATCATTATCAGAAATGGAATGAACACCAATAACAATAATACCTGTCACCTAAAGGTGTTGAGAGGTCCTGGGGCGCTTCTGAGGAATCCATGAGTTTCCATTTCCTATGAAGATTGGTAATGTGAAACCTTTACAGTCTATTATGTGAACCCATTACTTCTCCATAGGCTGAGAGATACCTTAACCATGCATCCACAAACTCTGAAATTCTATACAAAACTTGTGTTTGTACTTTTCTGTGAAGAGGGCCATAGCCTCCATAAGATTCTTGACAAGCCTATGTCTCTTTTGATTCTTTAGGCATCAATTATGTTTTAATGAACTAAATGATATAAAGGGCTTTCTTCAGCCTAAGTATATTAGTGGACCAAGGTGAAAGATTTTCCATGTTTTATATACCCTATAAGACTACGTAAGTGGGGGCAGGGGGAGGATTCTGGCAATTACATAGATCTTTTGATAGCTAAAGATCACTTTCAAACCCAGACCAGATTCCATGAAGAAAGTCTCTGACATTTATTTTGCCCTTTATTCCTTTAGTAGCTGACACTACTACTGAATTGGTTGAGGTCCATTCTTCTCCTCCCCGAGTCTGGCAATGGAATGGACTACAGTGCCCAGCTTCACCTCTTGCTGTTCTTAATGATGAACGCTTAGGTCTTTTTGGTTTAAATAAAGAGTCACTGGCAACACCTTTGTAGGAAACAAACAAAACAGACATGGGTAATTATGTAATTCTTATAATCCCAGTCCCTGATCAGTAATTTCCAAACTTTTCCAGATGGTAATGGAAACCCGATAGATGAATATTTCTGTTTTATTCTCAAGGTTTAGCAGGACACGCTTGTGTGTACTTATACACAGAGACACACATATAAACACATATATTCACACACCTCACTTTGGCTCTGCTTTAGAAAATCCTTTCCCCATGTTGGCTTCTTGTCATAGCAGATGATCTTAGGGCAATATGACTGGTGCCTCCTTATTCCAAGTGGCCTCATTTTAGAGGCTCTTCAGGCTGGTCCTGGGTCTTTATCTGGTTGTAAGAATAGACATGTAGACAAGTCTAACTCCCCTTCCTACTGTCACCATTCACATATGAAGTATACCCCACATATTGGCTAATTAAGGATTTATTGGGTTCATAAGCTTTATTTATAATTTGGTTTTAATACTTTAATTGTATGACTAATTTGACAGGAGCTGAGTGTTGATGAATCTTTAGGGAATGGAAGTCTTAAGTGGGGTGAGGAGAAGGTAGCAGGCCTGAGTAAGAGTGGAAGATACCAAATAATAAAACAATAATGATAAAAACCCTGGCTATTAGAAAAGAATAGGCAGTAATTATAACAAAGTTTTCAACTTTTCTATCAGAGGATGATCTTATAAGTAAAGACAACATTTCATTGTTCCTTTGGAAACTGAATACTCTATTTTCTTTCTCTATTTCTGTGCTTCTAGAGAATTTCTTAAAAGGTTTAAGTGGATTTCCAGTAAGTTAGCTCAGTAAATGATCTTTTGATACATCTCCTCCACTCCACATGCATTGCATGATAGATGAAGTGGAGGAGAGAGAGAGAGAGAGAGAGAAAGAGAGAGAGAGAGGTATTATATTAATCCAGGTTAAAATGAGACAAGTATTTTCACTGACCAGAAAAATAACAAACACACAAGACTATTGTTCATGTTAAGCCATAGACTTAATGCGCTCTAAGTAGAGGTGAGCAGGAAGACAGCTAGCTCCTGTGGAGTGAAAAGGACTAAAAGTGCTTCTCAAAACATGGAATAGAGCCAGCTCCACAACTACAGCACATAACTAGGGACTTATAAAAAAAAAAAAACAGAATAAAAACTACTGCTAAGCACTGACTGGTTCTGTGGCTTATTTGGAACTACAAACCAAAGAAGTAAAAGGAGACAAATAGAACTTTGTTTGATAAAGCAGCCCTTTGATTCATTAACCAGGTCTGTGATAGTCCCTGACCACATAACACAACAAGAAATCTAAAATACTGTACATTGAGACTCAACCCTGGACTGGAGCCTTTGGCCAAAGTAAGGAAATTTCAGAACTATAGGATGGAATATGCATAGAAAGAAACAAACAAACAAGGTGACAAAAAACTTGTTTGTGCCTGCAAATAGAAATTCTAAATATGTGAAAAAAAGTGTTCTGAAAAAACTCAAAGTCAACAATCAGAATATAAATTCATTTCAGAATATTTGGAACATAGTATGATAAAGACTAAGTATTCTTAGGATGTATGAAGAGATATATGATGGAATATAGATTACACAAAAACTCATGAAACAAAAATAGATAGAAACAAAATAAGAACAGGTTTAAATGAAAAAGAACCAATTAGAAATCATGGAAATAAAGACCTGAAACAATGAATAGCACAGAAGAAAACATAGATACTAAACTCATGGACCTTGGATTTTGAAAAGATTTTATGAATTTGACCTCAAAGGGAAAAGAAGTAAAAGAAAAAATAAATGAATGGGGCTATATCAAACTAAAAAGCTTCTGAACAGCAGAAGAAACACCAAGACAAAGAGGCAACCATCTGAATGGTAGAAGACAACACCTCTGATAAGAGCCTAATATCCAAAATATACAAAGAACTCATACAACTCAATAGTAAAACAAACAATCCAATTTTTAAAAAATGGGCAGGGGACCTGAACAGACATATCTTCCAAAAAGACATACAAATGGCCAACAGACATATGAAAAGTTGTTCATCTTCACTGGTCATTAGGGAAATGCAAATCAAAACCTCAATGAGATATCACCTCTCACCTGTTAAAACTGTTATTGTTGACAAGTAATAACAAGTGTTGGAGAGATTGTGGGGGAAAAGGAATTCTCATATGCTGCTGGTGGGAATGTAAATCAGCACAGCCACTATGGAAAATAGTATAGAGGTTCTTAAAAAAAAAATAAAAATAGAATTACCATATGACCCAGCAATCCTTCTTCTGGGCATCTACCCCAAAAATTTGGAAACATTTATCCATAAAGATATATGCACCCCAATGTTCATGGCAGTATTATTTATGGTGGCCAAGACACAGAAATAACCAAAGTGCCCTTCGATAGATGATTGGAGAAAGAAGCTATGGTACATGTATACAATGGAATATTACTCACCCTTAAGAAAGATGAAATATTGCCATTTGTGACAACATTGTGGATCTTGAGCTTATCATGCTAAGGGAAATTTGTTGACAGAAAAAAGTTGGAAACCATATGATTTCACTCATATGTGGGATACATACAAATATGACAAACGAGCAGAGATTCATGGACATGGAGAATAGTTTAGTGGTTATCAGAGGCGAGGGAGAGAGAGGGGAGGTAGATAGGAGTAAAGGGGGTTAAATATTTGTTGATGAAAGGAAATTTAACTTTGGGTGGTGAACCCAAAACAGCCAAGATAATTTTGAAAAATAAGATGGAGACATTTATTCTAACTGATATGGTTATGACTTGTCAAGCTATTGTAATCAAAGCAGTGTGGTATTAGCACAGGTTTAAACAAACAAGTATAACAGAATAGAAAAACTAAAAACAGACACATGCACCTGTGGAAATGTAATATACAACAGCAGTAGCATTAAAAAATGAACAAGGAAATTATGAACTGTTCACTAGTAGGGCTGCTTAAATAGGAAAAAAACATTCTTGTTCCATGATCATATTTAAAAGAAAGAATGTCAGATACATTAAATCTCTAACTGTGAAAAAGAAAAACTCTAGAGACCTCCACTGGCCCATCTGGAGGAAATTTGAGCATCAAAAAGAATAATGACAACAATATGTTGTAATACTTTGAATTTTTAAAAATCCATGAGATATATGACACTCAACAAAAGAAACAGTTAAAGAAAGAAAAGAAGAGGCAGATTTTATAGAAGAATGGCAACTCATAAATATGAAAGGAATGATGAAAAAATCATTATTTTATAATCCCCAATATAATTCAGGCAAGTATCATCAGTATATCATCATTGAGCAAAAGAAGATTGGGAAACAGGATATTAAATTGTACTACCATTGAACACTTATTAATTCCAAAGGGGGAATGTACCCTTACAATGGAAAGATTTGGCAATCACAATCTTAACTGAATAATTAAGCTTAGCATTGCCAAGCATCAAGAATGTGCTTCTTGATGTGACATAGTGGGAGATACACACAGTCACCTTGTGGCATTTTTGGAGATATGTTTGACTTGAGTAGAATGATAACGAATCACACAAATATAGAATGTGGGGCATTATTCTGGATTTTTTAAGTGTATAAACATTATTTTAAATTAATAAGTTTTTATTTTTGTTATAGTTGGCATACAACACTATACTATACTAGTTTCAGGTGTACAACATAATAATTAGACATCTATATAAATCACATAGTGATCACCAATAAATCAAGTGCCCCTCTGACTCTGTACATAATTATTACAATATTATTGGCTATAGCCCTTATGCTATACTTTATATCTTCGTGACTATTTTGTAACTACCAATTTGTACTTCTTAATTCATTCTCCCTATTACGCCGACTCCTACCCGCCGCAATCACCCTTTCCACTCTGGTAACCCTCAAAATGTTCTTCATATCTATGAGTTAGCTTGTTTGTTTATTTTGTTATTTAGATTCCACATATTCATGCAATTGTATAAAGTTTGTCTTCCTCTATCTGACTTACTCCACTCAGCACACTATCCCCTAGGTCCATCGTGAAATACTTTTCCAGCCCATTACTTTTAGTCTGTGTGTGTCTTTTAATTTGAAGTGAGTCTCTTGCAGGCAACATATATAAGGGTCTTGTTTTCTTATTCATTTAGCCACCCTATCTTTTGACTGGAGCATTTAATTATTTTTATTTGAAATATTTGTTGATAAATATGTAGTTGTTGCCATTCTTTATTTAGACTTTTGAAACGTATATTTTTCTTCTTCTTAAAGAAGTCCCTCAAACATTTCCTGTAATACTGGCTTGGTAGTGATGAACATTAGCTTTTTCTTGTCTGGGAAACTCTTATCTGTCCTTCAATTCTAAATGATAACTTTGCTGGGTAAAGTAATCTTGTTCCCAGGTTTTCATCACTTTGAATATTTTGTGCCACGCCTTTCTGGCCTGTAAAGTTTCTGTTGAAAAATCAACTAGCTGACAATTTTATGGGTATTCCCCTGTATGTAACTAATTGCTGACAATCTTATGGGTATTCCCCGTATGTAACTAATTGCTTTTCTCTTGCTTCTTTTAAGATTCTCTTTGTATTTAACCTTTGGCATTTTAATTACGATGTGTCTTGGTGTGGGTCTCTTTGGGTTCATTTTGTTTGGGACTCTGAACTTCTTGGAGTTGTATATCTATTTCCCTCACCAAGTTAAGGAAGGCTTCATCATTATTTCTTCAAATAACTTTTAATTCCTTGCTCTCTCTCTCTTCTCCTCCTTGCACCCTTATGATGCTAATGCTATTATGCTTGACTTTGTCCCAGAGGCTTCATAAACTACATTTTGTTTTGGATTATTTTTTCTTATTGTTCTGATTGGGTGTCTTCTGCTACCCTATCCCCTATGTCGCTGATCTGATCCTCAGTTCGATCTATCTGTTGATTCACTCTAATATACTCTTCATCTCAGATATTATATTCTTCATTTCTGACTGGCTCCCTATTATGTTTTTCATCTTCAAGTTTTTAAAATCTCTTTGTTAAAGTTCTCATTAGTTCATTGACTCTTCCACTAAGTTCCTTATAACCAGTGTTTTGAACACTGCATCTGATATATTGCTCCCAAGATGATACTCTATAGTTTTCTTCTTGACAAATAGACACCATCTTTGGACCACCGAGACAGCTTTACCTATCGATATATGATGTCCATGTCGGGTTCACTACTCAGAACTGGGTCCCAGTTTGTTTTCCTGTGATCTCATTTCCCTTTTATTCATTCATTTAAGAAATATTTATTGAGTTTCTACAATATGTCTGGCAGATAAACAACACAAATGTATATCTTGTTCTCTGATTTGGAGGCATAGTATACAACAAATAATTACTTTATTGAAATTGTATTAAATGCTAGTGAATGAAAGTATAGAATATTGTGAATGTATAATTGAGGAATTACTTAATTCAGGCTGAAGTGGAGTGTGAGGGAAGGCTTCACTAAGGAAGTAATATTTAGCCTAAGATTTGAAGAGTAGAGTTTGGCTAGGAGATGAAACATCGTCTGAAGAACAGCACTTCTGAGAAGTTTAGGACATTCCTGTGAGTGAAAGAAAGCCAATATATCTGGAGAGCAGTAATCATGGCGATATAGAATAAGATAAGGTCAGAGAGGTGGGAAAAGCTCATTTATGTAAACAAGGAGAAAATTTTTGAAGATCAGGTAGATCCCTATTCTAGAAATCTAGATTAATGGAAATATATATTCTTTTGTGTCCAGTCTCTTTCACTCAACATAACATCTGTGAAAGTCATTTGTGTTGTGTGCACAGTAGTGTATTCATTTTTTATTGCTGAGTAGTGATTCAATTACATGAACGTACCACAGGTTCTTTATCCATTCTTTTTCCTAGTCATAAATATTTGGGTTGTTTCTGGTTTTGGCTATTGTGAATGAAGCTGCTGTGAACATTCTTGTAAAGTCCTTTTCTGTACCTAAGTTTACAATGCTCTTGGGTAAATACCTGAAAGGAATTATAGGTTATAAGGTGTGCATATATATTTAGCTTTAAAAGAAATTGCTGAAATTGTACCATTTTACACTCCCACCAGCAATATATGATCATTTCAGTTGCTCCACTTCTTTGCCAACATTTGTTGTTGATCCTTTCAAATTTAGCCTTTCCAGTGAGCATAATGTAGTATCTCAATATTGTTTTAATTTTAATTTTCCTCACATTTATTGATTTCAAAAGCACCTTTTCACAGCCATTTGTATAACTTTCTTGGTAAGTTGTCGTTAATTTTTCTATTCATTTTTAAAAAACTAGGTTGTTTATCTTTATTATTAGTTCCCGAAGTTCTATATGTATTTCAAGTACAAGTTCTTTGTCATCTATGTTTTACAAATCTTTCTCCCAATTTGTGGTTGCCTGTTCATTTTCTTAGTAGTGTCTTTTAATGGTCAGAAGTTTTAAATTATACTAGTCATGTCAATTTCCAGTTATATTCATTTATTCATATAGATATGAGTTACCACTTGGTGGTATGTCTCTTCAGCCTAAAGAAATTTTAACATTTCTTGTATTGGTGGTCTGCTGGTAATGTAGTCTATCAATTTTCATCTGAAAATATCTTTATTTCACCTTAACTGTTGAAGGACAATTTTGCTGGACAATTCTGGGTTGACGGTCTTATCTTTAAACACTTTAAAGAATGTCATTCCACCCTTATGTTCACTGCAGTACTATTTACAATGTCTATGATATGGAAATAACATAAATGATCATTGACAAATGAATGAATAAATAAAATGTAGTATATGTATATATGTGAAATATTATTCAGCTATAAAAAAGGAAATTCTACCATTTATGACAACATGGGTGGACTTTGATAACATTATGCTAAGTGAAATAAGTCAGACACAGAAAGACAAATACTAACTGATCTCATTTTTTGTGGAATTAAAAAAAACTATTTATAGATACAGGAATAGATTGATGGTTGCCAGAGGCAGAGGGTAGTGGGTAGGAGAAATGGGTGAAGGTGGTCAAAAGGTACAAACTTTCAGTTATAAGTAAGTCCTGGGAATGTACTGTTTAGCATAGTGACTATAATTAACAATATTAAATTGTATATTTGAAAGTTATTGGGAGAGTAAATCTTTTTCCCCCTATTCTGGAATGTAAAACTCTTTTTAATTAAAGTATAATTGACATACAATATTATATTAGATCCAGATGTACAACATAGTGATTTGACATTTATATATCTTACAAAGTGATCACCACAAGAAGTCTAGTACCCATCTGTCACTGAATAAAGTTGTTGAGATATTATTGACTACATTTTCTCTGCTGTTCATTATATCTCTGTGACTTATTTATAACTATAGTTTGCACCTCTTAATCCCCTTTGAAAGAGTAAATCTTAAAGTTGTCATCACAAGGAAAAAAATTATAACTATGTGGTGATGGATGTTAACTCCACTTATTGTGGTAATTATTTCACTATATATAAGTACCAAATCACTGCATTATATACCTAAAACTAATGTTATATGTTAAATATATATATTTATATATTTATTATATTATATACACATATATTTAAAGTCACTTCATTGTATCCTAGGCTCCATTCTTTCTTTTAAAAAATCTTATAGTTGATTATTCTGATAAGAAGTCAGATATATATCATTGTTTCTCTCTCACATATAGCTTTATTCTGGCTGCTTTCAAGATTTTGTTTTTGGATTCAGCAATTTATAATGCTTAGGTGTGTTTTATTTGTACTTATCCTTTTGAGTTTCTTTGAGCTTTTTGGATCCATACATCAGTGACTTTCATAAAATTGGTAAGCTTTCAGTCATTATTTCTTCAAATAATTTTTCTGCCCCATACTTGCTTACTCTAGGACTCCACTTACACATTTTTTTCACCCAGTTTGACTCGGACACTGTCTACATTTCTTCATATTTTTCTCTTTGTTAATTTCCATTAACTCATATTCAAGTTCATAATATCCTTTTTTCCCCACTGCCTCCAACCTGCTACTAAGTCCACACAGTGAATTTTTAATTTTAGCTATTGTATTTTTCAGTTTCAGAATTTCTTTTTGGTTTGTTTTTATATTTTCTCTATATTTGTTGAGACCACATATCTGTTAATTCATTATGAATTTACCTTCTTTTAAATCCTTATAGAAATTTATAATGGCTGTTTTAAAGTCCTTTTCTTCCAATTGCAACATCTGGGTCATCTTGAGGTTTGTTTCTTTTGACTGCTCTTTTTGAGCATGGATTATATTTTCCTGTTTCTTCAAAAGTTTAGTGACTTGTTTGTTTTATGTTTTATACATTGTAGTACCTCTGGTCTCTGTTATTTTTCTCTACAGCATGATTTTCAAGTCTTTTGCTCATTTTAAAACCAGGATTTTTGTTATCTAATTTTTTAATTTTAAGAGTTATTCATATATGTTGGATAACAGACCTGTATCAGATGTGTCCTTCGCAAATATTTTCTCACAGTCTATGGCTTATCTTCTCAATTTTTGACCATGTCTTTGCAGACCAGAAGTTTTTAATTGTAATGAATACAAATTTGTCAATGATTTCTTTAATGGATTGTGCTTTTGGTGTTGCATTAAAAAGTCATTGCCATACCCCAATGTTACCCATTATCTTCTATATTATCTTTTAGGAGTTTTATAGTTTTGTGTTTTGCACTTAGGTTATTGCCCCATTTTGAGATAATTTTTGGGAAGGGTGTAATGTTTTTTCTTTTTGCATGAAAATGTCCAGTTGTTCCAGCACCATTTGTTGAAAAGACTATCTTTGCTCCTGCTTTTGTTCTGTGTCAAAAATCAGTTGACTATATTTATGTGGGGTCTATTTTTGGGATCTCTATTCTGTTCTGTTGATCTATCTCTCTACTCTTTCTATAATAACAGTTATCTTGATTACTGTAGCTTTATAGTAAGTTTTGAATTTGGGTACTGTCAGTCCTTTGTTCTTCTCCTTTAATATTGTGTTAGCTATTGTAAATTTTTTGCCTCTTTATGTAAACACTAAAATCAGTTTGTTGACACCCACATAATAACTTGCTGGCATTTTGATTGGATTGTATTGAATCTACAAATCAGTTGGGAAGAATCGATATCTTGACAATATTGAGTCTTCCTATCCATGAACTTGGAATATCTCTTCATTTATTTATTTTCTATTTTCTTTCATTAAAGTTTTACATTTTTCTTTATATAGGTCTTGCACATGTTTTGTTAGCTTTATACTTAAGTATTTCATTCTGGGGCTTGTTAATGTAAATAATATTGTGTTTTTAATTTTTAATTCTACTTGTTCATTACTGGTAATGATTGACTTTTGCATATTAACTTTATATCCTTCAATCTTACTAATTACTTATTATTTCCAGAATTTTTCTGATTCTTTTGCATTTTCTACACAATCATGTCATCTGCAAACAAAGACAATTTTATTTCTTCATTCCTAATTTCTATACCTTTTATTTCCTTTTCTTATATTAGTACATTTCAGTATGGTATTAAAAAAGAGTGGTGAGGGGGACGAAAGGGAACATCCTCACCTTGTTCTTGGTCGTAGTGGGAAAGCTTCTAGTTTCTCACCATTAAGTATGATGTTAGCTATAGGGTTTTCTTGTAGATTTTTAAAAAATCAAGTTGAGCAAGTGCCCCTCTATTCCTGCTTCACTGAGAATTTTTATCATGAATAGTTGTGAGATTTCATAAAATGCTTTTTCTGCATTTATTGATATGATCATGTGATTTTTCTTCTGTTTTTTTCTCCCATTAACATTATCAATTACGTTAAATGATTTTTTAATGTTAAACCAGACTTCATACCTGACATAAATCCCATTGATTGTGGTGTATAATTCTTTTTAATACATTCTTAAATTCAATTTGCTAATATTTTGTTGAGGATTTGACATCTATGTTTATAAGAGATATTGGTCTGCTTTTTTCTTTTCTTGTGATGCCTTTGGTTTTGGCATTAGGGTAATTCTTGCTTCATGGAATGAATTAGGTAATATTCCCTCTGCTTCTATTTTCTGAAAGAGATTGTAAAAAAAAAATGGTATAACTTCTTCCTTAAATGTTTGACAGAATTAACCAGTGAACCCATCTGGGCTTGGTGCTTCTAGTTCTAGAAGGTTATCAATTATTGATACAAGTTTTAAAATAGATATAGAATAATTCTTGTCTATTTCTTGTATGAGTTTTGCTTGATTGTATCTTTTAAGCAATTAGTCTGTTTTACCTAAGTTATAAGTTAGGGACATAGAGTTGTTCATAATATTCCTTTATTATCCTTTAATAAGATCTGTAATGATATCCCTTCTTTCACTTCTGATGTTAATAATTTATGTCTTCTTTTTTTCTTAGTTAGCCTGGACTAGCGACTTATTGATTTATTGACCTTTTGGAAGAATCAGCTTTTAATTTTGTTGGTTTTCTCAAGCAATTCTGTT
The DNA here is from genome assembly GCA_004027375.1 of Macroglossus sobrinus. Taxonomy (NCBI): domain Eukaryota; kingdom Metazoa; phylum Chordata; class Mammalia; order Chiroptera; family Pteropodidae; genus Macroglossus; species Macroglossus sobrinus. The sequence continues at coordinate 604,126 of PVKZ01000310.1, read as the reverse complement.
TTCAATTTCAATGATGTTTGCTCTAATTTTTATTTCCTCTTCTATTTGTTTTGAAATTAATTTGCTCTTCTTTTTTCTAGTTTCCTAAAGTGAGAGCATAGATTATTGATTTTAGATCCTCTTTACTAAAATGTGCATTCAATGTTATAAACTTTCCTTTAAACTCTGCTTTCATTGCATCCACAAATTTTGATGTTATGTTTTCATTTTCATTGAGTTCGAAATATTTTTAAATTTCTCTTGCAATTTCTGCTATGATCCACATGTTATTTAGAAATGTGTTGTTTAATCTCCAAGTATTTGGGGATTTCTCAGTTAACTTTCTAATACTGAATTTTAGTTTAATTCTATTGTGGTCTAAGAGCATACATTGTATGATTTCAATCTTTTAAAATTTGTTAGGGTGTATTTTATGGCCCAGAATGTGGTCTATCTTGGTGAATGCTCCACATGAGCTTGAGAAAAATGTGCATTTGGCTGCTGCTGTACGACGTTGTACAGTGCAGTAAACAAAGCTTTAGAAATGTGCTGGAAGCTATGGGAGAGGGAAGTGTTCAATAGTCCTGTAATTAGGTCTTAGTGTTTTAATGACCCTATGCCTCTAGACTGTGAACTTCACAAGTGCTTCTCAGGCCTCCCAATCCCCTTAGGTTGGATAGGACGGATAGAGTGCGCTGAATTGGGCATTTTCCTCTCTACACATGAAAGGTTAGAGCAGGCTGGAGTTGTCTATTTTCTTTTCTCCAGGTCAGTTAAACTCTAATAAAACCCCAAAAGTTTAAGCTCTAGTAAGATAGTTTCTCTTTAGGAAAGGCCTTGTTAAGAAAAACAGAATGCTCTGCATATTTCAAACTGCTAGAAGCATGAGGGGATTTGTATCTGATTATTCACTGAGAGAATCTGCTGGAGGTAAAATTCACTAGAGTGTTGGAACCTCTCTATGACTGAGTACTCCCAGGTTTTTAATTTCTCAGACTTATTCACACTAAACCTCTATCAATTCCTCAATTAGAATTCAGGTTTTTCTGCCCTGGCACTGGTTCCTGCAGCAGTTTCTGCTCTCGTAAATTGTGACTCTCTGTATTTGTCTTTCTAGTTCTCCAATTTTGGGGGCCATGTTTTGCCTTGTGGTCTCACTATTCTGAATTTTCCATTTGTTTCATTTTTTACTTGTTATAATGGAGTGACTACTTCCAAGCTCCTTGCATGCCAGACTATAAACCACAAGTCCACTTTTCTCTTTTTACCTTTTTAATTTTCACACAATCCAGAAACATTTCCTGAATCATTATTATGTTCTAAGAACTGTGTTGAGTACACAAAGCTGAATAGGATATGTCCTTGCTGTTGGAGCATTTCATGGAACAGAAGAAAATACAGTGCTGTAGGAGCGCAAAGTTTGGGACTGAAGGGTGGATTCAGGGAAGGCTTCCCAAAAAAGGTTAGACTGAAATAAATCTTGACTAATGTTAATCTAGACAAAGATGAGGTGGGATGTGTGATAGATAGCATGTGCAAGATAGATACTATATTCGCCATGTGCAAGGGATAGACCATGGCGGGTTTATAAAACTGCAAAAAAGAATAAAATTGTTTGCAGCATGAGGAGAAAAGGAGGGAGTGAATGAGCTTGAGTGTCATAGGCTTTCTTCTCCATGACAGTGAGGACCATAAGCAGCAGGGAACAGATGGCTTGCTCAAATTGGTTAATCTGGGACAGTTAAGGGAATATTTACAAAGTGTCTTTGCACCAAAAAGGATTTGGGGAAACCATCAGTGGGAAGTCATTACTACTCATAAGCCTGATCACTAAGCAAAAGGAGCAGTTACCAGAACAGAAAAAGGTGGGTCAAAGGAAAGGGCTGCCTGTTAGGAGTTCCACCTCGGGTAAAGGAACACAGGCAAACTCAGCAAGCTGGTAAAGATAGAACCAGTGAATAAACACACTGATTTCTGGGTCTCTGATCTTCTGCCCATTCCTGTCATTGGTCAAACCTAATCGGAAGTTGAATGGCAGGGGAACCCACTGATCTAGCCCACAATAGTCAGCCTCCTTGAGCAAGGAGAGAAAGTGGATCCGGAGGGACACATGGAAGATATCCAACACATCACTGCATCCTCAGTACCTAATACAGCACTTGTTTCAGAGGAGGTATTGAATGATTGAATGAGGTTGGTAAGCAAGCAGAAACCCATTCTTGCTAGGTTTAACCTATTAATGCCAACAAGTTAGAACTTTACCTGGCAGCAGTGTGCACTGAAAGTCTTTTAAGCAGAGGAGAGACACAATCAAATTTGTATTTTAGAGCCATCAGTCTTGGTAACTTTATGGAGAATAAATTGAAGGAGAAAAAGCCTTATTAGCAGAGAGATGAGGTAAAAAACAACTGCAGAAATCCAGACAAAGATGATAAAGCAATGTTCTAAGGAAGCAGACATAGAAATACAAGATTGGCTTGAGAACATTAAAGAGGTGGAACTTGCAGACTGCATTGTGATTGACTAGTAGGAGATAAGAAAAAGACACAGGATAAGGGTGCAGGATGGAGAGAAAAAGAATGACATTTCTTTAAGATCTCTTGGTTGTGGTGAAATCTGCGAGAAATCCAGGTTTGGCAGACAGATGTCTCTAAGTATCTGGAGTTGAGCAGAGACCTGGTCAGGTAAAAGGGATTGGACCAGATCTAGCAAATAAGACAGTGACATTGTACCATATAATGTGTTCTGACTGTGTGTTCTATTACCTGTGGTGGGGAGAAGGGGCAGGAAAGGGTGTTAGGGCAAAGAGGGTTAGGTTCTAGGACATTTGAGAAGAACAGTGTGCCAGAAGCTAAGATGGAAAGAAAGGAAGGAAATGTGTGACCTTTGACAGTGTTTGCAATGCCAGCATTTCAGACTATCCAACATACAGGGTGAGGAAGCCTTCTGTAGGCTGCAAAGAGTGTGGAGTCCTATTGGAGGAAACAGCTTTTATGTGACATTGGGGAGAGGCAAAAGTTACTCCATTAAAAAAAAAAAAAAACAGAACAGGTGAAAAACAAATATATTAAGAAAAAGTTAATATTAAAAAATAAAAACCAGTGGGAGGCTCTGGAGCCAGAGGAGAAAAATACCCTGAAGTATGGAGGCAGGAGGCATTCCCCCAGCAGAGGACCCAGGGCTTGGCTTGGCTTTGACCGGAAATAAAGACACTTAAGATGAAATGCCTTTTATTGTGCTCTTCTCCCCTCCTCACTGCAACCAATTCTTCTCCACTGCATATATAACTTCTATGCTATCCCGCCCTATCAGCGACAGCTCCTGCAGAGGACCTGAAGTTACATCTTCATGTTCTGTGCTTGACTCTGGGGCTTCATGTTGGCCCTGCTGCTCTGCTTGTCCCCTTTACACTGGGTTCAGCTCATCGTGCTGAAAGACAAGAGGCTCTTGGCGGGGCTCTGGATCTTGTGCCACATTGATCTCTGTTGGAGCCACATACCAAAAGCACCCTGTGTTTACTTTCCAAATCCTCGAGCCCCCATCTTTGGTAGATCTGCTCAGATCCTCCACAGCTTGCCATTCTTCCTTTTTCTTTCCCACAACCCCACTTCTTTCTTCCTTGATTGATAAGCATGCAAGGACAGCTCTCCAAGTAGGGTAAATTTACCCAAGTTTGTCGTGACTAGACTCCCCCAATGACTTAAAAGCCACAGTCCTTTAATTATTGGATGATAATGCCTAATGACCTTGAGCTATTTCTTACCTTTTGCACTCACAACTTCCTTCAAGAAGTATTAGTCATTTACATCTTAATATGTAAGTTACCTCATAATATACCTTTCAAGGTTATAGTTATGATTTCATCTTTTCTCTCATTGTGGAATAAGTTATTTCTTTCCTTGTTAAAAGAATCTCACATGTCAGTGAGGAGATGGGAAGAAGGTCCTTATTGGTGTCTGTGAAGCCACTCACTTGTTAGCTCCTTAGTCTGACTCCATTAACTGTAAGATAGGCCCTGATTCTATTCTCCTTTGTCCCTTAGGTCCCTCCCTTAGGTCTTGTGTAGCCTCCTTTAAAGGCAGGTCACCTCTGCTCCAGCCAAGCCTCTCCCTTTCCCATTCCCCTGGCTACCTCCAAATACTCCAGCACCTTCTTCCTCATCTCTGCCCCCACCATCTTCATTATTATATGATTTAGCATCTCTCTCACCAAAGGCAAAACCTACACGATTTGGGCATATCCATCTTCTGTTTCATCTCAGGTACAACATGATGAGGTTGGAATCCTTGTATTTCTTCCCCTTCTATGCCATTTCTATTTCCTTTACCAAATCACTTAACCCAATGGTAATGTCTCTAAGATGGGCTGGTAGAGAAATTGTATAGGCCCTTCTGGCACCCAGAAAATTACCATAAAGCTAATTAGCTATCTAGTTTGTCCATCTTATTTATAGTCTCTACCTTGATAGGCTTATTCCAGTCACTCTCTCATCTTGCTTAATTGCCAGATAGGTCTTCACATGATCACTGCCTCCATAGCATAACTGAGATGGCTAAGGGTGAAAAGAAAGTGCAAATAGAGGGAGAAGGGTGGAATGGGAGGGAAGGCAGAAGGAAAGTTATAATGGCTTGTGATAGTTTTCATTCTGATTCCAGGCACCTATGTACTCCTCTGCTTCATTTTGTTACTGATGCAAGTGAAGTTATACAGTAAGAATGTCTTGGAACCAAATGTCTTATTAGTCTACTCCTCAGTTGGTGGGGCAGTATCTTCTACATGATAGTTGGTGAGTTAATGCTCCTGTTAAATAGTGAAGCCACAGAAAAAGCAGCTCTACATGGTTAGTCCTCCTCGTTCTCATTCTCTATCTCTCAGTCTCCTGTGCACATAAATTTTTTTCTTTTTTTCCCTTTTTTATATATATATTAGAACCTCATAATTTGGAATAGATTTGCAAAAGTTATTTCCATGTCAGTGAACAATCTTTAATAGCAAGTGCTTCCAATTTATTTAAAATATTTTTTCTGTAATGATACCTGACCCTGCACAGACAGAAGCAAGATTCAGGAAGTAGAGGAAGAAGGCAAACACATAAATGAACTATTCATAGTTATTCTGTCCTTCCAAAAGACAGTTCCTAAATTCTCCTCTTTTTTAAAAAAAAGCATATCAACCTTTTCATCTGTATGGATCTGCAAAATAGTGTCAACATATGTTCCTCTGTAATACTACCAGTATTAAACAGAGCAGTAACATAGAAGTTTTTCCTGTATAACTCCTTCTAAGCCATGTACATATTTTTACTAATTAACTACAACAGTGGTCTCCAAATCATTGCATTTCACACTTTATTAGTAAAACACTTTTTAGCAAGCATTATAAAAGATCCATGCTTATTTATAAAGTACATGTTATATCACTAATATATTCATTTATATTATAAAATATACTTAGTCATAGAATTTAAAACACAATCTGCTAAAAATACAAATAGAAACTATTAATTTCTTCCCATGCCCCAATGAATTGGCTTGCATAACCCCTGGGAAACACTACTACAGAAAAGCTGGGATCAACATTTTTAATCCCAGGCTCCTAAAAAATAATAAACAGGATATTCAGAAATATATTGTTAATCAAATCCATTATAACTGAGCCAGTGCTACTTTTCAGGGTGTTCGATGACTTGAGATTTTATCTATTACTAATCCATGATGCTGACCCTGATCTTTTATTTTCTATTAGGGTTCCTCTCTGGACTCAGTCATCTAAGTTCTCAGGTTTCTTCTTCGGATCAAAATCTCTGTGTGATCCCCATAACAAGAACAAGATAGGAAATTTAGTCACAGTAGAAATGGAAGTGGAGATAAATATAAGTGTTTCTCCATGGATGAGTCAGGCACCAGAAAGGCAGTCAAGTTCAAGGAACAATCAAGAACCCAAACAGAGGCAGGGGTGCAGACACAGCCAGAGATGCAGACAGGGCCAGAAAACCTAAAAGAAAGTCATTTGCATAACAGACCCTCAAAATGCTAAAACTCAGGCTGAATCAGAGGCCTATGGACTCAGACAGAGCCAGAGATAGGAAATGAATTAATAGTAAGGAATGGGTTAATAACTCAGGCAAGGTTAGCTGCTGAGATAAAACCAGTGGACACAGCTGAGCCAAGACCTGAGGCAGAAATAATAGGCAATATGACTAGTGATATGCAGAGCAACAGACTTGAAGATAATGAAAAGAAAATGACTGAAGACAGGGATAATGAGGACAGAGATTCAACTGATAACGATAAGAGAAAAAAATAATCTTAGCTTTAAAATGGTAGTAGAGGGGAGATACATCTCTATCTCTATCTATCTATCTATCTATCTATCTATCTATCTATCTACCTACCTACCTACCTATCTATATAAAGGCCTAGCAGGGAGGTTTCCCTTCAGTATTGAAGACAGTTTGTGGTTCTGTATGAAGAATGGTAGGAGCATCAGAGGTAACCTGAAGATAACAGTATAATGACTCTGTTGAACCTTCCCTAAATTATGTCTTGTTCATTGAACCAGTCAATATTATGGATGAAAGAAATTCATCTGTATGAGTCAAAGGCACCAACAACTTTAGAATAACATGATACTGATGTAAGTTTATTAAAGAAAGTTTCCACGTTAGTTTTGCGTGCTGTGACAGGAAAGGATGGCAATAGATGGGGTGTCCAGACCTCCAAGCCTTTCCAGTTTTCCATGACGACACAATGAAACATCTTGGCAGAATGAAAAGAGCATTGAGTTTGGAAATTCAAACTCTTACTTTTGGTCCTCACTCCTCTAATTAGTTAGGCTGACCTTTGACAAATATTTTTTTTTGTCTAAGATCCTTCATTGACCAGCTAGACTCTGAGATTTCCTCTAGTGGTGTTTACAGCCACAGTGATAAACAGAGAAGTTTTTCCTGTTGATCTATATAATCCCAGGTTATTTTAGTAGGCAACTTAAGCTAGTCAGAGTAATTAAATTCATTTTTCTACTTTGAAGGCTACTTTTGGCAAGTCACTTCTTGTTTTTTATTTATACATTTCATTTAAAAAAATGTAGGTTATTCCCACTATTTTGAAGTATTTTCAAGAATAGTAAAGGAAGAAAAAAGGTAGTAAAACAACCTAGATTATCTGAGAGAGACTGTACCATCTAGACTCAGGAAAATTCGGTGAGGTCTTAAATAGTTTCATAAAATCCACTTGGCCTTTGAAAACAGAAGTTAGTTTTTGGTTGGCAATATGAGTAGTTAACCATGAAAACCTCCTGGTAACTCCTTCAACAATCACTATTTACTATTGCTATCTGCCTGTACCTCTTACAAGTTAGTCAAATTCTCTGGCCCTTAATGTTATCATCTTTAAAAGTGGTTTCAACAAATGATGTCATCTCTATTCTACATATTTTAGGGGAACCAAGAGACAGTGATGAGTGCATAGGGCAGAAAGCATTAAAAGATATTTCTCCTAGTAAATATAAATTGACAGATGACTTAAAGTACAAATTTTCTAAGGGAATAGTTAAAATTTTAGTCATATCTTAATTCAAGGATTACTTAAATTGATCAGATAATTACATAACCGAACTACTAAGCAGATTCTCTGATAATAGAGAGAGGAGAAAGAAGAAGAAACTTTGTGAATAGAAAGTCTAGATGGCAGGAGAATTTTGAAAGCTTTCAGGCAGGATGCAGGGGCTGGTTACCTAGAGGGCAGGGATACTGAGAGAGTAGAAAGAAATGTGGGAGATTGAGAAAGGCAAATTTCAACTCCTCCACAATTTTGCCAAAAACCATGGAAGCATCAGATGTTTGGCTGTTTTTTAATAGCATTTAATAGGAATTTTAATAGCACACAAAAGCACAGCATACTCTATTTAGTCTAGGGGGTAAGAGAAAAGTGCTCAGAGGTAGTAAAACAAGAATGAGTTCATTCTTGCAAAAGAGGAGATGAGATAGACTTCAACTAGGAGAAAAAAAATCACTCAAGTCTTTGTTGAAGTCTAAGAACTTCTGTGAAGCTGACTTTCCTAAAGGTTTTTTTTGGAAGCAGAATAATACTATGACAAATTATATTTAAATAAACTTGTTCTTATATTTTGATGGTTGTCAGGTGGGAGCAAAATTGGGAGAATGGGTGAAAAAGGGGGAAGGATTAAGAAGTACAAATTGGTAGTTAAAAAATAGTTACAAAATAGGAAATATAGTCGATAATATTGTAACAACTATGTATGGTGCCCAATGGGTGTTAGATTTATTAAAGTGATCACTTTGTAAATTATATAAATGTCTAATCACTATGTTGTATATCTGAAACTATTATAATTATAATATTGTATGTCAATTGCAATTGAAAAAATAAAAAAATTATTTAAAAAATAAAATAAAGTGATGTTAAAACAAACAAACTTGTTCTAAAAAAGTAAAAAGCACAATAAAAACAAAACTTCCTCAGGCATTTTCCTCCTTGGATTCTGCCTTATGTCATAAACTCTTGGCTTTCTTGTTTCTCTTCTTTCCATTGTCCTTCTTTAATTTTTTCTGCCCTATTCAATTTTGAAGCAATATCAATTTTCATCACATTTTCTTACACACAGAAATTTCACCTTTCCCCAATCCTTACTCCCAATATCATCTCTTGGGTCTCCCTATGGAGATCCAAGGGCTCAACTAGTTATTTAAAAACATTGTTTTTAAAACTATAGTTTTTAGGAATGGTCCATCCCCTAGTATTAGAAAATAGGTTTATTTAATTTCCTCAGTTACACTTTCTCTTTGCAGTATTTTGCATAACCATTCCACAACTTCCCTTTCCAATAGCAGGTGAAGACAAGACAAAACACAATTGAACTGTGATGATTTTCTTTCTCATTCTTCTGGGAAATTACTAAAGCTTTTCTGTCTTTAGAATGGGTATTTGTTTCACTGCTTTCCTCTTCAAGGTGTGCCTTTGGATTTTCCCCAGGCCTTCCTGAATGGCTAAACTAGTTCAAGTGGCCTACATTTGAATAAGGTCTAAGAAAGAAGCCATTCTGATGCCTCATTCAAGAGTGTCAGTTGTTCCATCCTCCTCTTCACCTCACTGTCTCAACTTACCATCAGAACTAATTTAAAAAAAAAACATTAATTATATGGATGAAAGAGTGACATTTAAAAAGCAACAGCTAATTTTAAAATTAGTAATATAACCAATTAGAAAGTGTAACAAAATATATTCATAATAGTAAAGAATAAGAAAATACTGAATAATAAACAAACATAAAACCTGAAAAAGAAAAAGTGGGAGGAATCACTCTACCTACTGTTAAGGCTTGCTACAGAGCTACATAATAAAGGCAGTGTGGGGTTGTTGGAGGGATAGATGAATAGATCGAAATATAAGACACAGAAATAGATGAACACAACTATACTGGATTGAAGTGCAAAGACAATTTAAGTGTAGAAGGATAGCGTTTCAACAAACGGTTCTGAAGTAATTAGATATCTCGTAGCTGAAGAACTGAACCACAACCTTAATGACACATCTTATACAAAAACTATCTCAAAAATGGATCACAGACTTAAATATAAACTGTAAAACTATGAAGCTTTTAGAATAGAAACTAGGAGAAACTCTTCAGGACCTAGGGCTAGGTAAAGAGTTCTTAAGATCTGACACCAAAAGCATCAATAAAAAAAATTGATAAATTTTATCTCATGAAAAATTTAAAACTTTGCTCTGTGAAAGACCTCATTAAGAGGAGGAAAAACAAAAGCCACAGACAACTTGGAGAAAATATTTACAAACCACATATATGACAAAGGACTAGTACCTATAATATAAAACTCTCAAAATTCAACAATTAAAAAAACACAAATGGAACAACCCAATTAGAAAATATACAAAACACATGAACAGTTTTTTCACCAAAGAGGATATATAGGTGACAAATAAGCACATAGAAAGATATTCAACTTCATCAGACATTAGGAAGATGCAAGTTAAAAAAACACAGATATCACTATGCACCCACTGGAATGGCTTAAATAAAACATAGGATACTCCCAAATGATGTTGAGGAGGCAGAGAAACCACATTATCCATATATTGCTAATGAAAAGGTGAAATGATACAACCACCCTGAAAAATAGCTTGGAGGTTTTTTATAAACTTAAATATATGATTACCATATGACACAGCAATTGCACTCTAGAGCATTTATTCTAGAGAAACAGAAACTTATATTCACACAAAAAATGTACATGAAAGATTGTAGCAGTTTTATTCATAACAGCCCCAAACTAAAAACAATCCAATGTTCTTCAATAAGTGAATGACTATACAGTGGTATATGAATACTATGGAATATTACCTGGCAATAAAAAGGAACAAACTATTGATAAAACAATTTGGATGGCTCTCAAGGGAATTAAAGTGGGAAAAAACAACCTCAAAATTAAAAAGCTGAATGAATCTATTTATATAACATTTTTGAAAGGATAAAATTTTAGAGATGGAGAAAAATTTACTCATTATCAAGGGTTAGGGATAGAAAAGGGAGGAGGATGAAAGGGGTGTGGTTATTAAAGGACAATAGAAAGAATCTTTGTGGTGATGGAACTGTTCTGTATCTTGACTGTTTTAGTGGATGCATAAAGCTAAATGTGTGATAAAACTGAATAGAACTAAATATAGTAAAGCTTCTAGAAGAAAACATAAGCGAATATCTTCATGATATCAAGGTGTGCAAAGATTTCGTGAACAGGACACAAAAATAACACTAACAATAAAAGAAAAATGGATATATTAGATATCATTAAAATTAATAACTTCCATTTTTCTATTCATCAAAAGATACCATTAAGATCGCAAAAAGCCAAGGCACAACTAGGAGATAACATCTGACAAAGGACCTAAACTATCATGAAGGAGATTGGTTTGTAGTTTTTTTTTTCCTGTATGTGTTATCCTCTGACTGAACAATCCTATTCCTAGATTTCCACAGAAATACATGCATGTGTTCACCAAAATTCACATACAAGGTAGTCTGCAGCAGTTTTATTCATAATAGCCACAAACCAGAACCAACCCAAATATCCACCAAAAGAAAAATAGATCAATATGTTGTGGAATATTCATACAGATGGAACACTACAAAGCAATAAAAGATGAGGAACCACTGATACATGCAAAAACATGGCTGAATCTCACAGACATTATGTTAAGAAGACAGACATGAAAAATTGCCTAGGTATGATTGCATTATATGAAGTTAAAGAACAAGCAAAATGTACCAACAGTGATGAAAGTGAGAACGGTGGTTACCTTTGGGGAGGTACAGTAATAATGGAGGTCTTGGAAATGTACTATATTGTTATCTTGCTGGTGATTACATGTGTGTATTCAGATGTAAAATTTATCAAACTTATAAATGAGCTCTGCAAGGTTACAGGATGAAAAATCAATATAAAAAAATCAATTGTATCTTTGTATACTGGCAATGAACATTATGAAAATAAAATTAAGAAAACAATTTTATTTACAGCAGCATGAAAAAGAATAAAATAGGGATGAATTTAATGAAAGAAGTGCTGTAAACTATAAATCATTGTTGAAATAAATTAAATATGTAAATAATGGAACAACATTCTATGTTCATGAATTGAAAGAAAATATTGTTTAGAAGGCAATCTTTGCCAAATTGATCTATAGTTTTAACACAATTCCTGTTAAAAATTCAGCTTGCTTTTCTTCCCTAGAAATTTACAAGTTGATTATAAAATTCATATAGAACACAAATTACCTAGAACAGCCAAAAACAACTTGAAAAAAGGAACAAAATTGGAAGGCTCACAGTTCCTAATTTCTAATCTTCCTACAAATCTACAGTAATCAAGATAGTCTGGCACTGTCAGAAGGATAGACATATAGATCAATGGAATAGAACTGAGAGTTTGGAAATGAACCCATACATTTATACCATACAAAAAAATTAACTCAAAATGAATTATAGATCTAATGTAAGAGGGAAAACTATAAAACTCTTAGAAGAAAATGTAAGAGTACATCTTTGTGATCTTGAGTTAGACAATGGCTTCTTAGATATGACACCAAAAGCACAAATGATGTAAGAAAAATAAATAAATTGGACTACGTCAAAATTAACAACTTTGGTGTTACAAACAGTACCATCAAAAAAGTGAAAAGACGATTCACATATTTACAGATGGCTCACAGAAAATGAAATCCAAATGGTTCCTGAATATATTAAAAGATGCTCAACTTCAACAAGGTACTACTGTTTTTCATCTATCAGAGAGGTAAATGTTAAAAATTTGGATATCACTTAGAGTGGAAAATGTAAATTGGGACTACCTCTTTTGAGAGCAATTTGTCAGTAACAGTCGAAATGTTTAAAACATACTTATTCTTTTTGACCCAACAATTCAATTTCTGGAATTTAATTCTACAGATATATTGATACACACGGGAAGTGATTTAGTCATTCATTGGTAAAAGTAAATCTTTAAACAACTCAAATGTCTATCATAGATACTGAAAATAAATAATCATTTATTCAGTCAATGAAATACCATTAAGCTATTAAAAAAAATAAGGAACCTTTTCATAAATCAGTAGGGAATAGTATTAAAAATATACAATTTTTAAAGGTGAAAAAAGAATACATATTATTATACCTATAGAATTATATAGTATATAGCACCCATACACATTATGCAAATTATATATAAATATATATAAAGTTTTAAAGGTAAAAAAGGAATTATATATATATATATAACTTCTATACATACATGTTTTTGAAGATGAAAAATAAATTGTGTATAAAAACAAGTTATATATACATAAAAATTTTCCATTAAAAGGAAGAGAGAAGTGATAAAAAATCAAGCCTGTCCCCTTACTTCAGACTCTGTTCTTTCCAATTCGTACTGCATACCAATAGGTCAAATTTCTAAAATGCCAGCCTTCATCAGTTTATTAAAACAAAAAATTCGGATTCAGTAGATTCTAGAGTTGTGAGGTTCTGCAATTTTAACAGTTCCTGTGGGATGCTTTTGTTGCTGTTCCATGGACCACACTTTGTGCAGCATAGAGCTATAATGTACAGACTAAATTCACATGACATTTACTATATGCATCTTAGTGTTACAGTGTACCTTTGTTTTACAATGTGAATGTCTTGCCTACTCAACTGCATTTTACATTCTAAAAGAGCTCTTAGCAGCACTTAAATGGCTGATTATTTTTTCTTCCTCAAAACAATTTTTTCTACTGCTTCCTTGACATTAGCCCCCAAGTTTCACTTGTACTTCAATGGTCCCAGCTTTCAGTCCTTGCATAGTGAGTGCTAAATAAATTCATAAATCTCCTATGCAAATCCATTACCTATTGTTAAGTAAATACTAATATAAATACTACACCTAGCTACTGAATGGGGTTAGAAAGCCTTTTTTAAACTGTACCCCCCAATAAAAGTGTATAGTTGTGTGGGTGGACAACTGCCATGTAAACAAAAAGTTGGTGATAAAGCTAGAGATAAGACTCCAGGTAACATACTCATTGATTAAATTATTAAATATAATTCTGCTATGGTTTGAGGGTTTAGAGCTGGTCACATTATACTTATTTTGAAACATCGTGTTAGGCTGAATCTCCTGCTATTTTTTATGTACGTATACTTACGATATTTTTAGCTGCATGATGATGCCTGACTCAGGCTCAGGCAATATGAAATTTTATTATCTCACAAAACAGAACGTCTAGTGGCTAGGGTCTCTCTGGGTAAAGTGCAACCATGTTCTGGCTCCATTTCTATGCAATTCTCACAGCTCTGCCCTTCTATCTGTTGGGTTCACCCTCAAGTGGATTCCTTCTTGGTCACATGATAATATCAAGCAGCAATAGTGGTAACATGTATCCTTGTTCACTTACAAGTAGAGAGAGAAAGGAAACCTCTTACCTACTATGAATGTAAGTCTTTCCCTTCAGTTTGATTGATCAGACCAATAAGGATCACTATGAGAATGCTATGTACTGACCGACCGCCTTAAGCCTGGTACTGGAGCAAAAACAAAGGATTAGGTTAGCTTCAAAGAATCATATGTAGAGAATTCTTAAGTGCCCCAAACTATGAGTTCAACTGATTTGGACACAGAATTAATTTATGGAAAAGAATCATTAAGTCCATCTGGGTTCCACTATTGAACTTAACAGATCTTCTGCCTCTTTTCATGTTTCTGTTAATATAGCCCCAAATTATGTGAACTGACATCTGTGCCCAATTGATTGTTCATATGTAGAGAATTCCTGTTTCTCTGCCTAAGCTTGAGTAGAGTTTTATAAAGTTTAAAACAGAACCTAAACCTCATCCTCATCCTCCTCCATTTCAGTATCATGCTGTAAAAAACTTGTTTATATAATAGACTTTATATTGGAGGTATTCAAGCAGAAGCTATTTGAAAGTACTGATGGGATTGGTGTATCTGATCAAAGGCTAGACCAGAGAATACTTCCTAGGCATGCATAAGCAAGAGAATTAACTGGGTAGTTTCTAACAATACAGATTCCATATCCAGACCATACTGAATCAGAATCCTTGGAATAGAGTCTAAGATATGTATTTCTAAGAAGCACTACTAATAATATTTTACAGCCAATTTAGCACCAATTCCTGGGGAAGTATTTAGGAACCCCGGATCAGTTTTTTTTAAAACCAATTTAAATATACTTAAAGTTAACAATCCATCAGAGTAGAAAGAATATTGCACTAGAAGTTAGGCAATTGCAATTCTAGTGCCAGCTCTATTACTGGTCACTTAGGTGACATGCAAATCAGTTTTCTCTGTTGAGGCTCAGTTTCTCCTGTAAATGAGGGACTTCTAAAGGCCTTTCCAGCTCTAAACCCAGTCAATTCTATTTGTTTAGACATTCTGGGGAATCAAGCGCATATTATAAAAATTCTAATTCCTAATACCAGCTGTTTAAGAGAGATTATGCATATGGAGCTTTGTCATCTCAGGAGAAAGGTTCTAGATGGGGTCCATAGAACTCTCAGGTGTGCTATTACTGTTATGTTAACTTTGAACAAGTTTCTCTGAAAAAGGGAGTGACAAAAGGCCATACCACAGACACTTGGACAAAGGTATGCCTGCAGCTACCACCTGAAACTATATTGGCTCTGACTCCAGGACCAAACTTTCTGTTGTTTGATTGGGTGTTACAAACCACATCATACTTAGGCTAGCTTTTTAAGAGTATAAAGGATTAGTTTTCTTACATAATTAATGCTTATAGGAAGGTTTGTCTCTCTTTCTCCCAGTCTTTCTCTCTCCCCGCCCCTCTCTCTCTTTCCCTCCATTGCTCCCACTCCCCACGTCTCTCTCTCTCTTTCTCTCTCTATGTCTCTCTCTCTTTCTCATACACACATATACCTTGGTTCAGAAAACATGGTTTTTGAAGCCTATTCCTACTAAGACCCTAAGGTTACCAATTCCATCACAGCCCAAACTTCTACAGAAATTTCAATTCATTGTTTATTTAAAATTCTCCTATGATCCAGTTTCTGTCTAGTTATTTTGCTCTAACTCAATCCTAGTTTCCTGATTTATACTTTTCCTCTTCACCACAGGCTCCTTTTTCTATTTTTTCCACCTCCACACACAAATTCAACTTCTTTGACCCTTTCTTCTACAATTTTTTAGTTGTACCCCTGTGTATCTATCATGTTATAATTTAAATACTTTATTTATGTTGAATAATAACTAGCTAATGTTTATTTAATTCTTGCTATGCGCCGGGCACTGTATTAACAGTTTGTATATTAATATGTCAATCTTTACTAACTCCTAAGAAGTAAATTCTGTTAGTTCTTCCTCTTTACAGATGAGACTTAGAAAGATTAATAATTGACTTACCCCATATTACATAGCTAGTTATGTGGTGACCCAGGATTTGAAACCAAACACTTTGATTCCAGAGCCTCTATTACGCTGCCTCCTATATGAGCAAGGATTAAAATAAAAAAAAAAAAACAACAGTAGATTAAGAAAAAAGAACGAGCGTTTTGATTTAAGCTTTTTGACACTAACTAGCTAATAATGCCACCATGGGCAAACCATAACCCTTCTAATGTTCTCATTCAGAAAATAAAAAGCTTGAAGTAGAGATAACTAGAATTTCATTTCATAATATTCTGTGATCCTCATGTGAAAAATGTATCTTTGGATTTTATTTTTTCCTGACATGGAAGGGCTTTAGCATTTACCCTCCTCTTGCTCATATTTTCATATTTATTCCAGTACTGGCTTACATACTAACAGTTAAACATAGGTATATGTTCTATTTCTATTTTTGTAAAGCAAAATGTGTTTGAGTGGGATAAAACTTCAGAAAACTTCAAATCTCATCCCTGTTTTTAGGGCATTTTAGATCTGATCTCTCAATGATGGCATAAGATATTTAAGGGCGAAACATCATTGTGGTTTTGCCCAAGAAATCAGTGTTTACTTGATACATATCCTATAGTTTCCACAGTTGTAACAACTGGTTATTATATATTGATCTTTCAATAAGCAAATCTATTCTGTTACTTTTTTTTATTCCATGTTTCTATTTATTTCTTGAATTTATTTTTCCTTAAGTTTATCAAGTCTAATTCCATTTACTTTTAAGAATTAAGGTTGAGTTAGAAATTTTAAGGGCTCCAGAACTAAAACTCCTTATTCCTTTAAGCTGAAATATGTTGAGAGGATCAGCAAAGTCAGAAAGAAAGAGGGCAGGTAGGAATAAAAGAGTAAAGCCCTTTTGCAAATAGACACATATACAATCTGAAAGCAGGTTGTTCAATCTCTGTGAGTCTTCGATCCCTCTGTAAGAATTATCGGTATTAGCTTGTTACCTTTTTCATTCTTTAGAAAATCTTTTTAACTGCCATTATAATTATTTTGGCATTTTATATTTTGCCTTTGTTTTTTGGAGAAGACAGTAGTAAAAGAAGAATTAAATTTTAAAAATTACCAGTTATATGCACTTATTGTAGAAATATAAGAAAATATAGGTAAATAAGAAAAAAATTCCTTTAACTGAAATACGACAGTTGCACAGCTCTGTAAGCTTATTTACAACCATTGAATTGTACACTTAAAATGGGTGTGAATCTTATGATATGTAAATTAAAATATAATAAAGTTTTAAAAAGCCCCTTAACTCACTCATACAAATGCACACAATACACCATAGGACCAACCTCTACCACTGCTTCATTACTGCCTCCCACACCCCATTTAACCGCATATCACGACCATCTTTCCAGACCAATTCGTATTTTTCTGCAATATCATTTTAAAAGGTAGCATAATTTTTTAATTTTGTATATTATAATTTGTTTAATCATTTCCTTCCTTGTACATTTTACAGCTAGAGTTTGGTACAAATGTCCTTAGGTTAAGTTACTAGAAGAATTAATTCTGGTTGAAGGATATACTTATTTTAAGGTTTTTCTTACTAAAAAAAAAAAAAAAGATTTTTCTTGCTTACAAATCATCCTCCAAAAAAGCTGTACCAAATTGTACTCGTAGAAGTTGTCATTCTGTCCTTGCTTCTTTCCTATTAGTATCAGCATTTTATAAAGTCCCTACCATTTTGATAGGTGAAAATGGAATATTATTAATTTCCATTTCAATTTCCTAATAAAGTTGACCTTTTGGGTCATTTGTATTTCAGTTTATATCTTTCTATCTCCCAAATATACTAATACATGTACATATGTATACTTCTAATTCATATAAGATTTTTCTACATTAAAGATAAATAACCCGTTGTCACATACGTTGCAAATATTTTTCCAGTTTGTCTTTGTCTTTTATTTATGTTGTTGTTTTTACAAAAGGGAGCTTCAAATTATGTAATCAAAACTATTAATCTTTTGCTTAATAGATATTGCCATTGGTACCATCCTTAATAAGGCTTTCCCCACTCTCAGATAATTAAATATTCACCAATATTTCATCTACAAATTTTGTTTTCTTTAGACTTAAATATTTAATTTATTTGGATTTTATTTTGACATATGAAATGTGGTAAGGATCTAATTTGGTTGAAAGAGTTATTCAGGAAACAAATTAAGGTCTATTATTACCGTATTTTGTATGCCTTTTGAGTATCAAAAACTGAGATATATGTAGTCTATAGTAATAAAAAAAAACAGGAATAGTCTTCTCCCTCATGTAATTTACCAATTCAGAGAGCAAACAGGTATTATTCAAGTTTGATCAATGCTATGAAGAAGAGCTAAAGGTGGTGTGTACTAAGCAGAATCTGACCGATTATTTTGGTACCTATTGAACAATTGACCATTTAAAAGGATATATTTTGGTTGAATTTCATACAACAACAAAAATATCTCAGAGTATCTGTGGGTCAGAATCTGGGTGTGGCTTAGCTGGGTCTTCTGTCTCAGGATCTCAGGTGTGGGCAGGGCTGTTTGACTGCAGGAAGATTCACGTCCAAGCTCACTCACTCACAAAGTTGTTGATAGAATTTAGCTTCTCATGGGATTTTGAACTAAGGTTTTCAATTCCTTGTTAAAGACTCAGTTCTTCATAGGCAGTTCACCAGAGATCTCCCTCAGTTCCTTGGCAAACAGGCCAGGAGAACTCAACTTTTTCCTGGGAAGGATACTTTAACTTTGATAAACTGACTTGTAAAGAGTGTCTCTAGAGAGTAAAAATTAACATAGTATTTGTAGTCTTAGTTATAGACTAAGGACTAAAATGAAAGTATATACCCTGTGAATCTTCTGGTTGGTATAAATTAACATGTGAGTGAATTAACCATTCATAGAGAAGTAATTACATACTGAAGAGGACAAACACATAATTCTGTACAAGTTATGAATGTCAGGAAATGTTTAAGATGATTAGAATGGGCTGAAGTTGAAATAATGATCGAACTTGAGTTTTTCTTTCAACTACATCATGGTTATATCTTCAGATTATTTTCCCTTCTCTCCTTCCCATCACACAGACTATATTGTTACACACAACGTGGCAATCCTGAACTCAGCCACCCAGGTATGAATGAATATACAAAATTATTAGTTTTTTTTTTATCTAATGCCATGAGTTTTATTATTCATTCAGGAAATTTAATTTTAAATTATATTTAATCATTGGTAGATATTTGCCAAAATTCTGAAACCAGAATTTGACTACAAATCTTAGACTTTCAAAGTGATAGTCTAGCCTAGCATATACAATTTCAACATGGGGAATATTGCCCCCAAGGGGGTAAAAATTGGTTCTTGGAGGTGTGTGTAAAAAAATAATGTACTCTTTTTATGTATAAAGCACAGATCTATATATAGTACATAAATATACAGCATATCTGTGGTATTAAAATTTCACGGGTGGAGGTGACTAGGATTAAAAGCTCTAAAAGCTTCCTTAGAAGTTGCTAATTAAAAAAAAAAAAAGAAGCTGAGAACAACTACCCTAGCATTAAGCTTAAGTGATAGCTGTTAGATAAGCTGTTTTCTATTTTAATTATTTTTTTTAATGGTGACATTGGTCAATAAAATCCGGTAAGTTTCAGCTATACATTTTAACAGTAAAGTGTATATATATATTTATATATTTATATATTTATATTTATATTGTGTCTACCTCCTGTAGTTAGGTTTCTTTCTGTCACCACATATTTGACCACTTTTACTCCATCTACCTCCTTCCTCCCTCTCCCCCCTATAGATGAGCTGTTTTGCATTCAGTATCTTCCTGTATCATTTTCTGTATTAGATTGTAACCTTCTTAAGGGTAGGAAATTTAACCTGCTTTATATTTTCTTTTTTGTGTGTGGGAACCTTTATATATGTTTTTTTCATACATATCCATTAATTTTATTCTTAAAATTATTTTTTAATTTTTATTTTTTAAATAGAGTTGACATTTAATATTATTTTATATTAGTTTCAGGTGTATGGCATATTGGTGAGACAGTTATATAATTTATGAAATGATCCCTCTGATCCACCTGGCACTATATATAGTTATTACAATATTCTTGACCATATTCTCTATGCTGTACTTCATATCCCCATGACTATTTTGTAACTACTTATTTGTACTTCTTAATCCCTTCACCTTTTTCACTCAGCTCCCTAACCCCCCCTCATCTGTAAATCATCAGTTTGTTCTCAGTATCTATGAGTCTATTTCTGTTTTGATTCTACGTATAAATGAGATCATGTGGTATTTGTCTTTCTCTGTCTGACTTATCTCACTTAGCATAATACCCTCTAAGTTTATCCATGTTGTCACCTTTGCTTTGTATATTCAATAATACCTACTACAATAATTTTTGTACAATTACATTTAGTAAATGTATAATTAATTAATTGAATTAATGTGGAATACATCTTTCCCTCCTTCCATCCATCCTATTGTCCCATATAATCCAGAAACAAAATCAAAATTAGTTTAATAAAGCAAGTAACCTGACATAGCTTCTCTCATAAAAATCTTAAGAAAATGACAAACTTTACTACTAAAAGAGTGAAAAATCTTCAAAGGATAGCAGGAGAAACATAGACGCCAGAGACAGGTATGAATCAGGGCTTCAATTTCTAACTCTATCATTTGCAAGCTATAGAAGCTTTGGCCAAGTTATCTAAGGAGGAAGGGGAGAGAGGATAATAAAGAATGGGAAAGGGGAAAGGAATATGAGAATTGTACAGAGAAGGAACAAGGGCATTTTAAATAATCTCACATACATCTTAAATTTCAGGCATGTTGACCAAACAGGACATAGTTCAAATATACCATATTCTTTCATATTTATATATACTCTCTCATTCTGGAACATTATTTATATTTCCTTCAATACTCAGTTTGGCCACACCTCCTCTAAAAAGCTTTCCATGACACCCTTGTCTGCCTCCTACACGGAGATGTCTATCTTCTTGCTCCCTTAACATTCAGATCATACTTCATTACAGTACATATTATATTGTAATTAATGTTTTATATGTCTGTTTCCTTCAGTAGTCTCTGAACACTTGAGAGCTGAAATGCTTTTATTTATCATCTCATTCTCAACATCTAGCACAGTGCCTGAGATACTCTTGGTGAATAAACAACCTGTTGCATTAACTAATAAAGAATCAGGCATATCAGAAGAGCATAGCAACATTTCCGACAATTTGACAAATGGATAATGGTCTGTATCTTCAAAGGGCTACTACTTTAAAAGTGACTGAATAATTATCTTCGTATATTTTCAGGTCTGAAACAAAACACTGTACATTTTCTGCATCCAATAATGATGATATAATGAGTCCTTTACATTAAGTCAGTTAATTGTTACAATCCAATGAGGAAATCCTATTATTATTATTCCTATTTTTTTAGATGGGAACTAGGCTCTTAGGAGGTTAGGTAACTTGCTTAAAGTTACATAATATTATATATACTAGTTGTGGAGCCTATGGTGCTGACACACCATAGTACCTCTCATAGTTAGCTAAGAATATCCACTTTGTGCAACATTTTTCTGTCTGACATCCAACATGTTAAATTATCTTTTCATGAAAGCAACATGTAAAGCAGTTCATAAACAATTTTGGACAAGAAGTCATGTATCAAAAGTTGTCCACTATTACTTTACTGTGTGAATAGAGGATAACACATCTATTTATTCAGTACTCTAAATTTACATATTTCCAAGAGGACCGAATATTACATACAACATTTATGCTGACAATCTGGACTTCTGTCTGCTTGAGGGCATGTACTCTAGTTCTAGTGCCAACATTACCTTAACACATAATATGGATAATGAGTTGTATGAAATCTCAGGTTCAACAATAAAGTCTACAGACCTTGTTTTCTAGAAGGATAGTAGAGGATATCTTAAAGAAAGGGCTACAGTCAGGAATCGAATTCTATTTTTGGTTATTACTATCTCTCTCAGACTGCTAATGAGGCATAGAACCTCAGTTTCTCTAAGCCTTATTATTATTTATCACACAGAACTGGTGTGATAAGATCCATCTCTCAACAATGATGTAATACTTAATTGTTGTTTGTAACAAAATTTGAAGTACACAGACAGATGTTTTTTAAAGAAATGTAAAGTACTCAATTAGCTTTTTAGTATCTCTTTGCACTTTTGCTAAAATTTAATTTAAAATTAAATTTATATTAAAATTAAATTTATATTTTCTTACCTTCTGCCTGGTAAGACACAGGAAAAACAAAAATAGTTTTTTAAAAAGCAAAACATACTGCATTAAAAAAGACTTTATAAACACAAGGACAAAAAGCAATTTCTTTCCATTTAGTTTTAGAAACAGTGTTCTACTTATATCATATAATAATTTTTGTGGGGTACATTGTAAGGTGACCATTTCATTTTGCCTGTGATTTCAGTTTTAGCACTGAAAATTCCATATCTAAAGAAACCCCTGCTCTATGCCAACTGGGATGGTTGGTCAGTCTGTGTTCTGCCATTACTAGAGGCTTTTCCATAACTTATAGCTCTATTGTTTGCCCTTGAAAAATTCTAGTGCTATTTTAATTTCTATTTACTTGAAAAGCACTTGCATATTCTTCCTGTTGGATTTCGTTCATAACCATTTGTGAGCATAAAAATATTTGTGAAATTTTGCTCCATGAGTATTTAATAAATGTGTACTAATATTTTTTTACCTTATTTGGACATGAGGATAATGGAAGTACCTAATTACCAACAGTGATTCTTTTGGCACTAAGGAAGAATTAACTTGCCTATTCAGTTTTTTCAAGGACCTTGTTCTGTTGTTGTTTACAGACTATATTTCTACCCCATAATCACCATAGCTGAGAAAGCAATATCACAGGCAATGCCTTTACAATCAAGTCATTTAGAAAAACATTGTATGTGGGTCATCCCTTGGATGACTGGTTTCCTTAAATAGCACAATAATCTAACCTGATTCTAAGATAATTTAAAAAATATCAATGGAATGAATGTTGCTAAAAAAAATCTGGTTATGAAGGTTTATCCATGAATAGGAGATCCCAAAATTCAGAAGCATTATGATATTTCCTATGATATTGGCCAAATAAGAAGTCATGAGATAATGGAAAAGTTCCTGAGAAAGCAGACCAACTTTTTTCCCAAGAAATGGGGATGACATTGACCATGTACATACATGCATTATTAAAATGAAATCAATTAAAAGGTTATAAATCCAATTGACTATATTTTTTTCCCACAAGATGTAAGGTGACATATGACATGTTTCTAAAGTTCTAATTTTTTAAGCAGTTAACTATGTGCCAGACACTGTGTCAGGTGCTTCAAATCATTATTTCACTTGATGCTCTCAAAGAATCCTATAAGAATAGGAATTATAATCCTCCAAAGTGAAGCTCAGGGAACTTCAGTAATTTACTCAAGGTTATAGACAGCAACTGGAGAAGCAGAAGCAATTTCAGCTCCATCTTCTTCAAAGCCCAAGCTCTTAAACTTTAGCCTATGCTGCTCCTTAACATTGTAGACATAAACTCTGGTGAAATTCTATCTCCAATCCTAACTTCTCCTGATCTTCATTTTGTATATTAGTATACGGAACTACCTATTCAATACCGCTACTTCATCTCAAATTTAACATGCTTTGCTAAATGACACCCAGTTGTTCAAGCCCCAAATCTAGTAGGCATCCTTGATTCTTCTATCAACCGCCACAGTCAAACTATCAGCAAATCTGGCTCTACTTTCAAACTATACCTAAATTTGACTATCTCCACTGTCACAATCCTAGGCCAAGCCATTATCATTATTCATTTGGACTACTGAGATAGCCTTATAACTGGTCCCTGCTTTCATAGTCCATTCTCCAAAAAGCAGTCATAGTTATTTTTTTTAAAACACTGATCATATTATTTCATTTTTCTGCTTAAAACCCTTTAATGCTTTCCATTGCAATGACGTAAAATCCTTAGTATGGCCTCCACGGCCCTACTGGTCCCTGCTTTGATCTGTCTTCTCTGACTTCTCTGATCTGTCTTCCCCTAACATTCTCTTCTTTGCTTAGTATGCTTCAGTCACATTGATCCTTATGATTTCAACTTTCTCTGTGATGTAAAGCCATCTACTTTGAGAGGATTTGGATAAGCAAGGTTGGGTTTTGAGAAAACTGGTGAAGATTTGAAAGAGCTGCCTAGATAGGGAGGATAATTCAGAAAAATTTAACAGGATTGCTGGGTAGTGTGGAGGATTCCGTTGTGATTGCTGATTGGAATTTAGTAATAGAATGCACGCTGTTGTACAAATTTCTCCAATAGTGGTCATTGCTCCAGTACCAAAGAGGAGGATATGAATGGCAGGGTTCATTCAAACAAGGGGAAAAAAAGATAGGGCAAAGGAATTTAGGATATTGATAAGTACTGCTGATTTTCTGTGTAACAATGGGGGTGGAGTATGGAGAAAAGGGTTGTTAGTGTCTTTCTTTAGCTTGCCCTAGTTGTGGCAACAACTCAGAATTGCTCAATAGAAACAGAATCAAAGGACCAAGAACTACCAGCATGGATGTTAAAAGCTTTACTCTGCAAATCCTGAGATTATTTTAGGAAATCTGATTACTTAAAAGCTCACAAAATAGAGGCTTATTTACATTATAAAAGAATTTTTAACTTTTCAAAATTTCCAAAGGGTACCTGTAGGTTGAACACTAAGGTTTATCAAAAAGTTAGAGATTCAAATTGAAAAGGTTTTCAATCTGATCAATCCTTCAAGTTTTCCCAAAAGGGAGCTTTCTCATGCCTCTTCTTCCTTCAGAACACTTTTTTTTTGGGGGGTGGGGGGCGCTCCTGCCCTACTAAGATTTAAGTCCATTCTTAGAATGGCATAAAATATTCTTACTGTCCTGGCACCTAACTTTCCTGGTATCTTGCCATTTACCCTCCTTACTCTTTAAGTTCCCCAAACTAAACTACTTTACACCTACTGCGCTTTGCTTCTATTATTCCCTGAGACCATCTTTGTTAAACTCCTAGCATGGGTCAATACTCAGCTTACATATTTCCAAATGTGAGAAGAGTACTATATCTTTTGCTATATTTGGTCCTCGCAATTTTCATTAGTGCCCGTACTGTGTTGTATTAAAATGCATTTTATATTTCTGGTATATAATACGTATTGCATTATAAAACATTTTATGATATTTTAGGTCATCCAGTGGCTAAAATAGGACAAGTATTCTGTGGCCTTGGTCAAGCCCCTTTCCAAAGGTATAAAATAAGTACTGTGAATCCGTGAAGATAAGAAAAAATATATCCAAAACCCTTCTACAGTGCTCAATTGGTGTTCGTTGAGCTTTCAAGAAAAGCTTCTTTAAAATGACGTCATTATAGGGTACTTAAAAACCACTGCAGTCTGTACCAAACGCACTGAATCAAACTAACTACTGAAAATGAGGTTCACTTGCCACAGTTTAGAAGTTCCGCATAAAACAGATTTCCATTTAGTAGCGTGAGCAAAGGAATTTTAGCTCAACAGCGGAGGTCTTCACCAGATTGAGAGAGGGGGGCTGCATCCCTAGGGCCTGCGTCAAAAACCACTTGAGCGGTCCAGAGGCGCTTCTCGCGGGGACAAGGAGGCCGTATCCGCCTCAAGCATGGGGTTCACGGGTCTTGGCCCATAGAGCGACCGCCGTCAGAACCGAGAGAACGACTGTTCTTTCCGGTGCCGCGTTCCCAGGGCCAAGAAGGGCCGTGGGGTCTCCCCGAACTTCACGCAGGGGCGGCGGGGCGGGGCGCGGTGACGCCAGGAGTAGTGACGCAACGACGCAGCGCGACGCGGTGACGCACGCCCCTTTGTTGGCTCAGTAGCGGTAGCAGCGACCGTGGAGGTGGCGCTGGGGTCTGTTTTCTCTCCGAGGCCGGAGCAAAGCCGCGTTTGACTGAGGCGGGCGGCGAGCGGCCCCCTCGCTCCCTCCCTTCCTCCCCGCTGCCGCCAGCCTCCAACCGCCAACCGCCGCGCCCGGGGAGGAGCCGCGGCCCGCGGGGCCGGAGCCAGGCCTGCGTCCGGACATCAGCCGAAGCCGGAGCGAGAGCCGGGGCCTCGGCGTCCCCGCCCTCTCCCCGCCTCAGGGCCAGCGTCCGCCGGGCCTCCGCGCGTCGCACCATGGACTCGGACGAGGGCTACAACTACGAGTTCGACGAGGACGAAGAGTGCAGCGAGGAAGACAGCGGCGCCGAGGAAGACGAGGACGAAGACGAGCCGGACGATGATAACCTGGATTTGGGCGAGGTTGAGCTGGTGGAGCCCGGGCTGGGCGTCGGCGGGGAGCGGGACGGACTGCTTTGCGGGGAGACAGGCGGCGGTGGCGGCAGCGCTCTGGGGCCCGGAGGTGGCGGCGGCGGTGGTGGCGGCGGCGGCGGGCCGGGGCACGAGCAGGAGGAGGATTACCGCTACGAGGTGCTCACGGCCGAGCAGATTCTGCAACACATGGTGGAATGTATCCGGGAGGTCAACGAGGTCATCCAGGTGAGGGTGGCCGCCGTGCTGGCTTGACCGGGCCAGACAGGGGAGCAGATTCGAGCGGCCCCAAGGGGCAGGCCCGGGCCTGGTGCGCAGCCCAGCCCGGTGCCTCCGGCCTTGTCTCCTCCGCAGCCTCTGCTGGGGATAGAGGGTGTCGAAAGCAGACATTCGCCGGTTAGCCGGTGTGGGGAGGTGCGCTGGGGGCGGTGCTTTTCAGGTCCTACTATGGCGGAGGCCTCCGGCCGCCGGAGACTTCCCTTGCGGGCAATGCCTGCCTGTCCCTGGGCCCGGTGTCCTTCCTCTGGCCGAAGGAGCGCCTTCAGAGGCGGGGCGGGGCGGAGGCGGTGTTTGAGAAGAGCAGGAAGAACTGGGACCCTACGAGGGTTACCCCGGCGTTCAGTCATACTTGAGCACTTTTGGAAGGGGATAGAGTAGGCCTAAGAGCAGCTTGGTGTACGGTTGCCCCAAGTGGGCACCAGTTAATAAAGAAATGGATCTGCTTGGCAATCTTAAGTGCCTACTTAGAGGTGGGGGAGGGGAACTGTTTCTCGGAAGAGGTGCTGATGGGCCTTCTTTTCCGATGGTGAGGCTCTGCTTGCATCTTTTTACTGTTTGCTTGAGGCCTCTTACTCTTCCTGGTGGTCCATATGACTTGACTTGAAGTTGTTGGAAGAGTTACTGCAGATTGCACACCCAGCCTTGGACCTAATTAACAACAAAGCGCATGTTATTGTCTAATATTGGATAAGACTCTACTGTGAGTTAGAAAGTAGAGACTTTTTGCTTATGAACTCTTTTCTCTGGTAATTTCTATTTCGTGGTCAGTAATTTAGACTTGATTTAAGTTGATAACCACATTTTATTTAACCACGTGTGTCAGATTTTGCATTCTTGAGCTTTAGGAAATAAGTTTCCATTTGCTTGGGGAAAAAGTTATGATTGGGGTCAGGTGTATAGTTGAATGAAAATGAAGTCTCGATTCAGTGCAACTTTTAGAGAACACTAGTTACATAGAAGGAAACTATTGAGTAGTAAGTACGATTGCCACTCAGTCATTACATTTTTATCTTCTTAAAATTGGTTGGCTAATATTCACTGGCAAATTAGCAGTGTGTCACTGCCTAGTCTTTGACTTTGCATGATTATCAGACTTTTGAAAATTGAACTATTTAGACCCATTTGAAGCGTTTCAAATAATAGTAAAAAATCTGAGCTGTTGCTATTACTAAACAATGAAAATCTCAATTTTGCATGTAGATAATGCAGTCTAAGGAGGAAATTGAAAAGTTTTGGGAGGAAGATAAGTTTTACCGCTCTTTTTCTGATCCTCAAAATATGACAGTTGACCTCATAGGCCACAATTTTTTTTTTGAGGAAACTAGTGAAAGAATTCACAGTAAAACATTGAATTCTTTATATTTATTTGCAGCTGTATAAAATTTGATGTTTTCAAAATTATTACTTGGCTTATTGGTATTTCAGTTAGCTTTAAAAAACGAATATATGTAATTTAACTTTCGAACTAATTTGTTTTTATGTAGTTAAAGCTTATCAACTTCCTCAGCTCTTAGGTGTGTCTTAATCACGGAGGCTAAACCTTGCAAGTTCTTTATGTTACTTCTGGAACAGAGATGGAGTTAATGCATATGACATCACTCTTTCTTTGTTAGTTTAGAGGAGAGAGAATAAATTCAGATGAATTGAACTAAAAAGACCTACAGAATAGTAGGGATTTCTTTAGGTGTCTTACTTTTTACCATGTTTCCATGCTTGATTTTTGAAAACTTTTTCTAGTCTGTGTTAAGGATGCTTTTTAAAAGAATTCTTGAATATATAAATAACTATCCCTTGTTACAGTTCATATTTAGAAATATCAGAAAATCAAAGGATAGGATTTATCCCAGTCTTATCTTTTCTCTAAGTGGTATCCTTACCACATCTAAAGTGTGTTCTGGTAATGTTATAGGTAATTTATGTTAATAGATTTTAAAAAGTTACACAGGTAATAACATGCACATTGTAAGAAAGAAACTACTTAGGCAAGAAAAAAAGGCAAAATAAGCCTGCCACCCAGAGACACACACCAAAATTTGAACTGTAGTTCTTTCCAGACCCTCTGGGTGAGCTATACATATTTTTAATGACAACAGAATCGTACTGTGTTCTATTTATATTTTCAATAGGAAAAAAGCAGAAAGAATCTCAACTTTCTCCTGTCAGTAAATATTTTTCAAGTGCGTACATGATCATAGATCTAAGCTAATTTATTAAATCAATCTGATATTGGCCTTTGTATTTTCTAGTTTTTGGCTTTTATAAACCTCATTGGGAATACTTTCATAGGTAAATCTTTGAATGTTTTCTTAGGATAAATGAAATTGCTGAGTCAAAGTATCTGCTGATTTTCAAGGCATTTGAACCATTATCATATTGTTTTCAGAGAGGTTATGCTAGTTTTCTCTCCCACCAGTTGGTGCTTACTCAGGATAAAATAGTAATCATTTATAGAATTTGCTTTTTGAAAAAGGGATGAACTTTTAACATGTTTATCAGGCATTGATATATCTTTTGTAAGTTACCCTTGCATTTGCTCACTTCACCCCCTTTTGGCATATTTATCTTTTGATTTATAGGACCTCTTTATATTCATACAGGCTTTAAATGTCAGCCTAGGTTTTTCACTTAAACATGTTGGTTTAATGTGACGATAAGTTTTATGTTTATCAAGTTAAAAACCAGTAGAGAGCTTACTTTTAATTCTAAAATATTTAAATCTCCTGCTGCCCAGTGCTACTTTTCAGTATGAAATCAGATATGTTATCAGTCTATTTGAAAATAAATTTGCAGGAGAAAAAGACAAATGTAAAAAGATGGATGGCCAAGGTGATCTTTCCTTGGGGATGTGATTACCTTTTCTGGGAGAATAATTCTGGGCAGCAATAGATAAATACTGTTATTTGTAGATATCTGCAGGTTAGTTGTAGACAAATAGGTGAACAGTGTTTTGTTTTGTTTTTGAAAACTCTTGGTATTCTGGCTTCCTTTAACTCTCTTGTTATGGTTTACTTTGGTCTTATTTAACTCCGTTTTGGCTACCTAGTTTACTTTTTGAACTTTTATGGTCAAGGATTTCCTTGAACTTCAACCTATACCAGTGATAGAAAAGTGCTTAAAGCCTTTAACTTACCCAACTATATTTAACTAATATTAAAAAGTAGTTTTCTAATGTCATTGTCTGATTAGCTAGGTAATTTGTTAAACACTGCACAATTCTGCAATTGAAGGATGTTTAAACTTCTCATTTTGTTTCCACAACAGTGTTCAGCAAATGTTGGTTATGCCTTGTGTTCCAGTTACCATGTTAAGTAGAGGGCATAGTTTTTGCCTTAGAAGCTTATAGAAATGGGGAACTTAGAGGTCCCTGGGCTCCATTCCCAGAGATTGTTATTCATTAGTTAAGTCTGAGTTGAAGCCTGAGCATCTATATATTTTTAGCTACTTCAGTGATAGTTCTGAACCACTGGAATAGTCATAGTTCATGCACTGTCATGATTTTGACCCTCAAGAATAATGAGTAGAGGGCAGTACCTCTTAGGAACACCACATTTGAAGCATGTACTGAGGGAGAGGACCCTGAATAGGGTTGGATGTGAGTGGTCAGAGAGGAGGTATAGAGAGATGGGTGGGCGATTTGCTGTTATAAGATTTATTATGCTAAATCTACTTTAAAGACAATAGTGATAACTAACCCTCACTGGGAGAAATTTTCTATTGGCTGTTTGAAAATTTTAATTTGATTTCACCTATTTGTTTAAAAGATTTAATTTAAAGAACTTCTAAGGTGAGATTTCAAGCATAGATGGAGAGGCAAATATATTGGGAGCCGCTTTTTCTCTAACTGGCGATTTATAACTTAGAACCTACAATTATTGTTAGGCTTTCTTTGTTTCTTTGTTTTTAATTTGGGAACTTAAAATACGAGAATTAAACTGCTAGATTGATCTTTTTTACATTAATGCTTTGTTTAACATTCTTAATTGGAGATGCTCATTGTTTCCAAGAATTTGAATTCTAGTGTGCATATCAAGATGAACGGTTGTTTGGGTGGAAAGTGGAGTGTAAGGGAGAGGAAGGTGAGAGAGAGACTCTGAGTGTGTGTGTTTTGAAGCTGTTGAAATGTTTGGTATGATTTACTTTTCCCAGCTGATCTCCATGAGCTCTAAGCTGTAAATTACCTTAATTCTTGTTGAATTCTTTATAGCAGTACTATGAATCAGAAACTCTGGGTTTGGGGTCCATCAGCATTCCAGGTGATGCTGATGCAAGCTAAAGTTTGAGAACCACCAATGTATTTAAAATTTAACGGTAGTGTTTCTCCATGTGTTACAACTAGTTGTGAATTACTACAGAGGTGGGTTAATGATGGAAGGCAAGTTGTTTAAGAAACTAATGAAAGGAAAATTTCAAGAATCTGGACAACACTTATGAGGCTAAAATAATAGAGTTGAAGGGGATTTGTCATCATTAACTGCTGTCCTTCAGATAAGGTGGTCTTTACTGAGTTATTTCAATTGTGCAAACCAAACTAAGGACATCTCACGTTCTAGGTTGGAGCACCTGATTTTCCTCCCATCCATCCCCACTGCTTGGGAAGGTTTTTTTTTTTTTTTTAACAAAAATAATTGAGTTTATTTAATATACTGGAAGGGATATAAGGTCTTGATACTGTAAATGCTACTCAGTACTGTATTAAGTGTTGCTATGAGAAGATTTATTCTGGAGGAGTTCATGTTCTCTTTGAATTTAGACATTGAAAGCTATTAGGTCAGTAAGTAGGTAAGTGCTAAGTGGATAGTAATAGGTATTCAGATATGGAAGATGACTAGGATTTGGATGGATAGAAAAGAGGAATGGGAAGCCATACTAAGAAATTGAACCAAGTGAGAATGAGGAAGGTGTGCACCTACCTAATGGTGAGGTCAGCCAAAGCAGAAGAGTTTATAAAATGATAAGTTGCAGAAGCTTGGTGGTTTCGTATTATGAAATAAGATCAGCAGAGGTCATCAGTTTAGATTCCTTTCTTTTGGATTTGACCTTTGGTAGCTACATGAATTCTCTTTAGCATCATATTACCCTAAAACTTAATGGCTTAAAAATAGACATTTATCATTGCACAGGTTCTGTAGGTCACGATTCTGGGTGCAGCTTAGCTGGGTGCCTCTGGCTCAGGGTCTCTTCTTATAAGGCTGCAACGAAGGTACCAAGTCAGGATTGCAGTTCTCAAGGCTTGATTGGGAAAGAGATCCCCTTCCAAGGTCACTTATGTGACAGTTGGCAAGCCTCAGGTTTTCACTGGCTGGTCGTTGGCCAGAGACATCAGGTACGTGCCATGCAGGCTTCTTCATAAAGTGACTTAACACACAGTAGTTTCTTTACTTCAGAGCAAATAGTCTGAAAGAGAGCTTCCAAGATGGAAGCCACTGTTTTCATAACTTTTTATAACATCTCAGAAGTGACATCCTATCACTTTGCCATATTCTAACTGTTGTAAATGAGTAACTAGATCCAGCCCACACTCAAGAGGAGGGGATTACACAAAAGTGTGAAGACCTGGAGGTGGGGATCCTTGGCGGTCCCATAGAGGCTGCATACCTTGATCTATGTGTCTTGCTTAGTCAAGAGGTGAATGGGCAACTATTGTATAATGCTTATCTATCCAGTCAATATGTATACTAATGGGAGGGCATCATAGTTTGAATTTTTTATTTTTGGATTAACTATACATTATTTGTATTTGTCTTTGCAGAGCATTATTATACTTTTAAATGATAAACATTCCTAATTCCTTTTGGTGGCTATATTGAAAGAATAGTTTGCAGTCTCTTAGCGGAAATATGAAATTCTCCAGTCTACTAATTTACTTTTTTTTAACTTAAACTACAAAGCAGAATCACTTGGATTTTTTCATCACACTTTTTATTTTGAAATAATTATAGATTCATATGCAGTTGCAAAAAATAATGCAGAGAGATTCCACATACCCTTGAGTGATTTTGCTGCAATGATAGCATCTTGCAAAACTGTGGCATAATATCGCAACTAATATGTTGACATCGATGTGCTCTTATCTTACTCAGATTTCTTTACCTGAGGATTTTAAAATATACAGATGTTGAGGTCCCACCCCAGGCTAAAAATGGGTCTCTGGGAGTTTGAACCAGGCTTTGTCATTAAGCAAAAATCTTCCTTTCCCTGGATTATTTTAATGCACAGCCAGTGTTGAGAGCCCCTGTTCTTGCCTAATGTCTGTAAAGAATCCTCTCTAACATTTTAATCTCTGTATAAATACAAATAAATGACAGTGAGCTATTTTGTGATGTAGCTCATTTCAGTGTTTAACTCTTGATTTTTTTTTTTTAAATGGAATTAAAATCTGCTTCCACGTTCCCTTAAATGCATTGTTCCTAGTGTGGCCTTTTGGATGCAAGGAAAAAAACTTGTAACGTAATTATTGTTTTGGAAGCTTGAAGGAAAGATTTTTCTTCCTGAAGTTAATCAATCTCCTTTTCCTCATTTCTTTTATGACAGTGAATCTATATCTTTGGTTATGCACATTACCTACTTCTCTATTTAACATTAGATACTGTCTTTCTTTTAATAGTCACCTACTTTATCACAGGCCATAACTTTTGTAAGACC
Organism: Macroglossus sobrinus; assembly: GCA_004027375.1. Lineage (NCBI taxonomy): Eukaryota > Metazoa > Chordata > Mammalia > Chiroptera > Pteropodidae > Macroglossus > Macroglossus sobrinus. Next base: position 570,896 of record PVKZ01000310.1, on the reverse strand, counting down.
TTGACAAAATATATTTGGGTCTTCCTTTGATCTTGACACTGGTACTGTGTAACTTTGTAAATAGCTTAATTATTACCTTTAAATGGTGGGATAAGTAGGAGGATGAAAATTTATTTAGGCTGACATTTGATGATTACTTATTAGGTGAGAGAATGATCTCTGGTCATACTTCTAACCTGGGATGACTGGATCCTTTGGGGCCCACAGAGATAGTGGTGGAAGTCCTTGCTTTATTTTCAGTGTTTTAAAAAGCCGAATGTATTTAAAACAAAGCAAACAAAACTGTTCAAGCTAATTAAAATGTAGGCCAATGTTGAATATTCAGTTTCAGAAGAAAAGCCCATTTTATAGTCAGTAGATTTCTACAGTCATATAATTTGTTTATTTCTAAATTTTTGCTTTTTTTCCTAAATTCTCATTCACCCAACAATATGTGGTCATCTGGCTTTATCTTGAATAATGTCTCATTACTTGATGTAACATGGTGCATAGTCAATGCCTGATTGGTAGTTTGGTATCTCAGAAAGCAGCTTAAAAGAGTTCTTATTGAGCTAGCAGCTGCTCTGGCAGATTAAAATTTTAGAGCCTTGCTTTTTTTCAGTTTTAAAAATGAGAATGCTAGTATTAAGGACTAAAGGTTGTGAAGATTTAAATGAGAAATGTTAACTACTGTGCTGGGAGTTTTCAGATGTAATTTTTTAAAAACTGTAAACATTGTTCAATAGCATTTTTCTTTTTTGCTATGTTCCGTTTAAAAGAAGTGTCACAATTGACCTGGTACTTAATACATTTTGGCAGAAAACACAGCTGATAATGAAATATTAGGTAACATTTCCTTAATACTAAGACATTTGTTTAGACAATGCTAAGAATAGCTGTAATCCCACAGTCATTTCTCCCCAGGCTTGCTTTGCTATATCTCTTTTGAAACTGTCATAATTCAAATAGTAACTGACTCCAATTACTTGATAATATATATTCTCTTAATCACAATTATATATATATATATTTTTAGAGATTAAGTATATCCTAGGGATTGAGAATATTTTTTGATTTTTAGCAGGTACTTATACATAAAAATTTTTAATGTGGATACACTGAAATTTATGACATTTTGGACAAGTAAGTCTTTCTCTAAAATCCATTTGAAACTCAGAGTTACTGCCTTCTCTCCTTAAGGCGTTTTCTTCCTTTGATTGACTTGTCAGTTAATCATTCTTGGAATTTTCCCCTTCACTTGCCATATTCAGTTCGCCTTAATCAAGTTACCTCTGAAATTTGTTTTGTTATCTCTAACCTTTTTACTTATTAATCCTAATCTATAACCTTTTATTTTGCATCCTTTCTTCTAGTATGGTAGTCTGCCATACTACCAAATACAAATGTAGTCATTTTCCTGCTAAAAAAGACTACCCCATTATAAGTCTACATCAGATTCCGTAAGAGGGCATTCATGACTTCCCCATCATGTCAGCTAATTTTTTTAGTCTCATCTGTTGCTCCTGATTCTCCTACCACCCATTGCACTACTTAAAATTCCTTAACATTTTTTTCTATAACACAACTTTATAATTTCCTATTTTTGCTCAAGCTGGTCCTTGGAAAATTCTTTCTCTTCTTTACTGCCTGATGTACTATTTAGACCCTACTCAGATAATGTTACCATATCTTTTTTCTGGGTCCTTCCCCTCTACCTTTCCAGTGCTTTCTTATTTATGCATAGCACTTCATACAATGTTTGAAGTTGTAATATAGTCATCCCAATATCTGAGTGTCTCTAGCTAGCTAGATGTGAAGAATGAGAGCTGAATCTTCTTCATCCATAGCATATAGCCCACTAACACAGTCTCCGACATAGTAGAAATTCAGTAAATACTTGAAGTTTGTTCTTACTGCCTTGTTTTCCTTACCTGTAAACCAAAGGAAAGCAGACGAGATTTTTTTTCTGGCACTAATTATTTTGCGGTTTCTAGATAATGCCTCTGTAGTCATGTAGGAAGATGGCGAGAAAAAAGTGTTTAAATTCCAAGAAGACAAGCTTTTTAAGGTCTCTGAACATATGGCGACCCTTTTAGATTAAACTTTATTTGCATGAAGTTCACTGGCACTTTATATAACCTGACAGTGATGTTAAAAACAACTGAGTCACTCCAATACATTAGTTTTCAAAGTATTATCCATGAAAGTAAAACTACTTTATGATAATACTAAGATATTACTTGCTTTTCTTTACTATGCTGACGTTTATACTGATGGTACAGAAGCAATGGGTGATTAAAACCACAGGAACCTTAGCACAGATCAGATCAGTGGCACCAAGCTATACTAGTAGACATTGTATTCTCCACTGCCACACACACAGTAAAAAATACCATTTTCACTTAACTGTCTTGGATGAAGCAGTAAAAATTTCTGGTTTTATATCCTATCCTTTTACGTACACATCTTCTTAATAGTTTATATGGCAAAATTAGAGGTATGCATAAAGCACTGCTGCATACTGAAGTACAGTGGTTGTCTCAAAGAAGAATATTTGTGCAGTTGTTTGATTTGTGAGCTGAACAAACTGCTTGATAGAACACCATTACTCAAAAGATTGACAAACTAGTAATTTATACAAATGGCAAATAAACATATGGTAAATGTTTCTTCAAATGAATGAAATACACCTGTCATTTCCGGGAAAACTGCATAGTTATTTGTTGTTAATGATAAAATTTTTAAAGTTTTTAAGTGAAAATTAGAATTTTGGAAAGCTCATCTCTGCCGCTGTGAAACTGACAGCTTCCTAGTTCTTAAAAACATCTGATAAGCTATTGTATAATAAACTATATTAACATTTAGAAGATCTGCATAACATAAGGAACCAATATTTTCTGAATGACCAATTGTTGTATTTCACAATCATGCATTGGTAAATGATCCATTCAAAGTACAAGATAAGCCATTGGATTTTGATATAATAAGAGTATGAAAAGTTCTTTGCTTCGGTTTCAGATTGTACCTTGTAATTAGCCTTTAGGAAACTACTGCTTTTTCAGTTTTGGTGTAATATCAAAAAGAACATCCATAGTTATCTGAAAAGGCTATGAAAGTGCTCCATCTTTTTCCAACTACATATCTTCTTTATTTTTCAAACAAAATAACATGTCCAAGAGATTGAATGCAGAAGTAGATATGAGAATCCTGCTATTTCCTAGTTAGCCAGATAGCAGAGACTTTCAGATATATAAAATATTATGCTCTTCACACTAAATTTTTGTTTTAGAATGTATTTTCATAAAAATGTTTTTGTATTAACAGTATGGTTTACTACTGTTATTTTTAATGAATTAATATTTTTTAAATTCTCAGTTTTAATATCTATGATAGATATAACTCATATAAACAAAACTTTCTGGCATCTGCAATAATTTTTAAGCTGAAAAGGGATTCTGAGACCAAATAGGTTGAGAATTGCTACTCTTATATTCTGAAGTATTTCTGAATCATAAAAGAAATGTAATGTAGGGTTGCAGGGAGGAGATGCGATTAACCACACTATATGAGTTTGCTATAAATTAGCAATGGGTTATAAACTATAAATTAGTTATTACTGATTAATCAGAAACATAATTATATATAAGCAATGTTAGATGCTGTGGGGAGTATGAACAGAAATATTAGATTCAGTCCTTAAATAAAATCTAGGAAATATGAATCATAAGATATGACTAGTTGAGGATTGATGATTGGGAATGAGATTGGATGCTTAATTTTTTTAAGGAGGAGCTAGCAAAGATACCTATCTTACATATTCTGTTTGTCATTTTGTTTGTATTCAGACTTCTTACATTAAGATGAAAGCTCTATGAGAGCAGGTGCTTTGTTTTTTTATTCATTGCTGTACTCCTGGTGCCCAGAACAGTACCTAGCACATTGTAGCACTTAGTAAACATTTTATTGTAGATATTTTTATTTCACCTCCATTTTTAAATGGTATTTTTTATTAGTATATAATTTTAGGTTGGTAGTTTTCTTTCAGCACTTCAAAGATTTCATTATTTTCTGGCATCCATTGTTTGTGGTGGGAGGAAGCTAATGAGTCTTTGATATGGGTGCATGTGAGATGTTTTACTTTGTCTTTGAAAGGCTGAAAGAAAATTATTAATGTTTCTAATCATGATTTTCTTTGTGTTTATCTTGATTTGGATTTTCAGATCCTTTTCATTATGTGGGGATGATGTCTTTATCCTTTTTTTTTTTTTAAATTTCTATTCTTTCTGAAATCCAGTTAAAATCTTTTAGGGCTTTTTATGTTCCTTATGTGTCCACTGTTCTTTTGTGTATCTTATACTCTTTTTTCTGTGCTTAAGTTTGGATACTTTGTATGGATTTATCTCTGGGTCTTCAAATATGTCTTCTGTGTCTGATCTGTTGAACACCTCTTAATTAGTTTTTAATTTCAGATATTGTATATTTCAGTTCTAGAGTTTCTATTTATTTTTTATAGATGGTAATATTCTGGTGATTTCTTTTTTATGTTTTCCATCTTTTGCTCTATTTTTTTCAGCATATTAATCACTTATTAAAAGTTTTGTCAGCTAACTGCAGTATTCAGACGATCTGTTAATCTTTTTTCCTATCTTTTTTCCCTCTCAGTTTTCAGTCATGTGTTCCTGTCATTTGTCATACTCTAATTGCATGCCATACGTTGTGTATAAACTATTTTAGAGATTCTGAATAATGATAGATTCCTCTAGAGGGAATTTTTGTATTTCATTCTGATTAGTGGTTAGAGCGATAAATGCTCACTTTAATCCAATAAGACTGAGTTCTAGCCCTGTTCAGTTTCAGTCTGTCTTATGAATCTGCTGCTGACTCTTTAGATTCTTCAACTAAGAACCTGCTATATTGTCAGCAGTCCCTCCCTTAGGGGGTCTCAAACTTTAACCATTGTTTCCCTAGACTGCTGGAACCACCACTCTGCTTTTGGGAGGCTTTACCTTTAGATTTTTAGTCTTGGACCGTGCAGTCCCAGGATTCAGCAAAATGCTTGAGGGGAAGACTGACCATTTTTGAGATACCTCTTCAAGTCTCAGTATTTATTAGTTTCCTTTTATTGCTGTAATAAGTTACCATGAGTTTACTGACTTAAAACAACACAATTTTATTTTAAAGTTTTGAAAGTTAAAAGTCCAAAGTGAATCTCATTGGGCTAAAATCAAGGTGTTGGCAGGCTCTGTTCCTTCTGGAGGCTCTAGGGGAGAATCTGTTCCCTTTTCGACTTCTAGAGGCAACCTAAATTCCTTGACTTGTGGCCCCTTACCCATTTCAAGCCAGCAGCATAGCTAGCATCTTCAAATCTCTGATGTCCACTTTTGCTCCCTTCTTCCATTTTAAAGAATGTAACCTTTTGATTACATTCTTTTGACCTAGATAATTCAGGATAATCTTTTTAAGGTCAGCTGATTAGCAACCTTAATTTCATCTGCAACATTAATTCCCCCTTGTCATGTCACATAACATTCACAGGTTCCAAATATAGTATAGAAAGTGAACATCTTTGGTGGGGCCACTATTCTGCCTTTAAGTAGCACCCCTCTGTGGTGGATTGTTAGTCTGCTAGTTCTCAGAATTTGCAAGTGTCCCAGGGTAAAAGCCACTTCTGTTGTAAGATCACCAGCTCCTCCAGTACTTGTTGCCTCAGCAGCTCTCTACTGCTTTCAGGTTGATGATTTCTGGACAGTATCTGGCTTTTCTAGTTCTAGATGGGAATGCTAGCCTACCTCTTAGCTACTCTGTCCTACCTGAAAGGGGAACAATAAGTGTTTTAAAAAATCATTGGATATCCTTAGTCTCTGGATTATGTGTTGGGGATTTTTGAAGTATGTGTTCCATGGGAGCAAGCAATTACTTTGTGGACTGTAGAATGCACTTTTGAACTTGGATTCCAGCTATAAAGTTTGACATTTTAAAGATTGGAGTAAGGGATCTGAGAGTCGGGACAATGACAGGTCGGAGTGGAAAAAAAAGATCTAATTTACTCATTTTATATAAGGGAGACTCACAGACATAGACAGAAGTGGTAATAATAACTGATATTAGTGGACTGTGTTATGTGTATTTGTTATGAGATCCCAAAGAAATAGCATTATCTTCATTTACAGATAAGTAAATTGTTGAAATTAGAGAAGCCAAGAAATGGTTTCTCAGAGAAGACTGGTGGAGGTAATAAAAACTGTCTTTTTGACCTTTAAAAGTACTAGGTCTTTCTGCTGTACCAAACTTTTTCAGACTTTAGTTGGACTTTTGTCTAGGCCAGATTCTTTTACTTAAGTTTTCTTTGTGTTTATATGCTGAAAACAATACTAAAATAACCTTTTATTGTAGCTAATTGACTCTGATTTTAGATGAGTCACTTGTTAGTTATCTATTGCTACATAACAGCTTACCCCAACAAGTGACTTTTTGAAACTTAAAACAACCCACATTTATTATTTCAGAGTTTTGAGTGGTATAGCTGGGTGGTTCTAGCTCACTGGGTCTTTGAGGACGTTGTAGTCATCCTGTCAGCTGAGGCCATGTTTATCTGAAGGTTTGGTTTGTGCCTAACTGCTTTCAAGATGGCTCACTCGCATAGCTATCAGTAGGAAGCCTCAGTTCTTTATTACATGGGCCTCTCCAAACTTGAGTGTGTCTTCACTGTTAACTGGCTTCCCCCAGAGCAAGTAATCAAAGAAAGCAAGACAGATGCCATATATATATATTTTTTTGTTACCTAGACTTTGGAAGTCATACTTTGTGATTTCTGCAATGTCCTATTGGCTACACAAGTCACCCTTATTCACCGTGGGAGGGGACTACACAAATACCAGGAGGCAAGGATCATTTGGGGCCATCTTGGAGGCTGGCTACCACAGATACCCTGTGAAAGGAAAGGTAAGATACAGGGATATGGCTATAAGGCTAGATTTTAGTTCCAGAATCATGACATTTTTTTTTAATGGTGTTATGCTTAATGAATAATAAAAAGTGAACTTGAAAGCCCTCCAAACTGAGAGTAGAGCAGCCTCCTTTTGCATAGTACAGTATATTTACCAAAATCAATATTTAAAAACTTCCTTATGTGAGACAAGTATTTATAAAGCTCTTAGGTACCTAACAGTCACTTTGTCTATTTAATTCACATTTCATAAATTTCATAAAACTCTTGTACGTTACAATCTAGGTTTAGAGTCTAGTCTCACTTATAATACTAAATATATAACTTTATAGACTAAATCAGCCACTAGTCTGAATCTGCCCTTGCAAAAGAAAAGGTTTGGACTTGATGGCTTTGAAAGTTTTTTTCCAGTTATAAAATTTAGGTTATGACAAAAGATAATTAGTGCAAATGCTTTCAAGATAATAAGAAGCTAAAAGACCAAAGCTTGCTTTCCACCTGAACTAATTCTACTGGCTATCTTGAACTTGGTCCTTTTGGATTTTACTGTTCCTAAAACCACTATACATCTTCTTATCACCATGTTTTGCCATATCTGTACTCAGTCTTTTGGCCACATGTCTCCCCATGGGACATGTGCTTGACAGTAGGAGTACAGAGATGAGTTGAAAACATTCCTTTCTGTTCCAGGGCTCCTAGTTTAGGAAGGAGCAGAAACGTAAATAAATACCTGATTACAGAGACAGTAACTCACAACCCATTATGCTCACTTTAATCCATGTGTAGCCTGATCTCAATTATTTCCTATTTCTGGACTTGCTCTGGCCTGGTTCTTAAAGTGGAGGATATTAGTGTATGTACTGCCATTACCCAGAGCCACACACTTACAGTTTTCCTTTTGAAGTGTTATTTTACACAGTGTTAACCCTGATGTGTTTCAGTTTTGTTGTGCGTTGGCCCCTCTTTGCTGCTTGGTTAAGGAAAGCCCTGCCTTCCAGAATGATTAGTTGGTATTTAGGAAAGAAGGAACGTGTTGACTTTTGTGTAGATAAGTATAGTCTTGTTAAAAGTGATTAGAAATTATTAGAAGGTTCTCATTGGCAAAATCAGAAAAATCAAAAGAACATGAAAAAGGTGATAATGATGGAAAATGAAATCATGTGAGTAGAATAGTATGGTCACCACAGATTTTTCAGAGAATGCCGAATGCCTTTTTTTACAGGCTGGTCATCCTATTCAGTTTATGACAGTGTCAGATATAGCCATACTTGTCTCAATTTTATGGCCTGAGAAAATTTACCAGATCTTTGATTATTCCTGATAAGCAGTGAGGTAGGAATGGGATAGGAAATGGTGTTTATGAGGAGCATGCTTAGCCTAAGGGTTTTGAGCCTCTGGGTCCCAGTAACTAGGCTACAAGAGGATGCAAATTTGGAAAAAAGATTCTTTAGCATGATAAATCAGGCTTTTCGTAATTCAACCCCGATATATTTACCAGCCGTTTTTTCACAGTCATTCTGGCATAGCAAAATAGTAATATTCCCTATGAAACTTTTCTCTGCTTTCATAGGGCTTTTTCCTTTGCTTCAAATGCTTTCCCCTGGTAAACTTATTCATACTTCAAGATCCACTTTAAACATCATTTCTTTTTGAATCCTTCCCTATGGGTGCGTCTAAGAATTTTGTAATATTTTTATTTTAAAAAGCTCTTATCTCTGTTATTTACTTTCCCACTAAATAGGCTCTGAAATCCTTAAGAGTAGGATCAGTGTATTTATTTTGGTATTCCCATTTACCAGCACAGTTCCTGAAACATAGCTAATGAACACTTTGAATAGTCGAAATTAAATGTGAGTTTTCTTACTGATTTTATTATCGATAAAAAGAAATCTTAGTACTATCCCTATTTTTATCATTTGCAAATTGTTCACATTCCTCTTCTGTCCACTTCACTCAATTAACTCTTCTCTCATTCTCTAATATACTGGGTTTTTTTTTTTTTTTTTTGCTCTTAAATCAGTTATTTAAAGGAATGCTAGTCATCAGAACTACTCTCTGAAGTAGACGGCATTTTTACTGTTTTATGCGTAAGGAAATTGAGACTCAGAAGAATTAAATAACTTGCCCAGCTTTTCATAGTTGGGATTCGAACTCAGTATTTTATATCATTAAATAGAAATAAAACATGTGAATGTTATTGTCTTTGTGCTGAGTATTTTCTGACCACTGTACCTTTCTCCATCTAGCTCTGTGCCCTAGGAGATTGACTTGTACAGAGTTAATGGGCTTTGACTTGTGACACATGAATCCAGCTAAGAGAGGAATAGAGTCAGAGGTCTAATACAAGCCCCATTTACACTTTCTAGCCTGCAAATGTACCATTCGCAAGAAAAATTTAAGCCAAAACTGCTATTACAGCATTTACTATTTTCTAGTCCAGTGTAAGCATTTAAAAACAAAGTTTTAGCATAAAATAATTCCACTACTTGACCTATGTTATAATATGCGTATATATTATGTAAATTTATTCATGATTTACATGTGAAATTACAAACTGAGACCAGTGGTCCACAAAGCCCCAGCATTCTTCTGACAGAAGTACTGAGTGAGAGATTCTGGAAGAACAGTATTGTGAAATGTTGTGGGTATGCTGAATAACAAATCTTAAAGAGAGAATGGCTGACTTTACTTATTTTGCTAAGTAATGAGGACATTGTTTTTATTACTGATACCATTTAAACTCAAATATAAAGAAATGTCTTTACCTTTCATTACTTAAGTTCATATGAAGCAAAAACTTAGTGGGCTTGGGGTTGTCATTTAATATGGAAATAATATTCCTTTGAGAAGAAAGCATATAATTTTATTCACTATGCTGACTTTTAGATATAATTCCTTTCATTGGCCTTAAACATATCTGTTTTCTATAATCATCTCGTTAGATTAATTTAGTAATAGCTGGCACCTCAAAATATATGATGGTGTCTGAAACTTAATTTATAAAAGTTTTGTGTTCTACACAGGTGTAAAGCCAAAGGGGTGGAAATAGGACTTTAAAATTCACAAAAAAATATTCTAGTCACCCTTAAGAATGAAAGTAAAACGTTTAAACAATCGCTAACGAATTAAGGATGACATAAACTTGTCTAATCTTTATTTTGTATCAGAGTCAACACAATTTTTGATCCACATAGAATCAGATTAACAGGATGAAAGGAGTCTTGAAGGTTATCCTGCTTAATCATTACCAACTGCTACCTCCCTGTAAAGTAGTCCCTGAGCCTAGTCTCATACCTCTACAGTAATCTAAACCCCCACAGATACTTATAGAGGTGAGCACATTTCATATCTGAACAGATCTGATTTTGAGTTCTTTCATATATTAATACCTGTCTGTGGCTTTCTACTTGAACCTACTACCCAGTCGTAACCCTTCTTCACGATAGCCTTTCTATATTTTTAAAGATTATTTAACATTGATGATTACCAGTGTATTAAACTATATTCAGGCTGACACTTTTTTTGTATGTATGCAGAATCCAGAATAAAGCTTTTGCTTTACTTCTTATGGATTGTTGATTAGGAAGATTATTTTGGGTCAGACCTGTGTGCACGTCTGCTCAAGCATAGTTACATGCACCCTGTTCAGTTAAATAAATGCCAGACAAGGGGAATGCAGATATGTTTGTTCATATCCTCTTTGCACACTCGGAAGTTTTGCTGTAACAAGTGAATAAATAGGTAACTCACCTTGATGTTACCGTGTTAATAGTTTTTGGGTTTTGAGTGCTGTATATTTCCTCTGATCCTGCACTTATAGAGATAAAAACAGATTCTAGACAAGTTAACAAGTTAGCTCTGAATAAAATGTGTTCTGCTACCTTTATTAAGCTCTGGGTCAGTTTAAGTGAATAATATGAAGTTGAAGGTACACACTTCTTATATTTGTGAATCAGGATTTTCTTCAGTGGGTGTAACCAAAATCAATAAGTTTCAAGCGGAGGCCAACATAACTGAGCTTTCCTCAATAACCTCTGATTTAAAAAAAAAAAAAAGTTTTAAATAACCTTAGTATTCTAAACTGTTGATAAACTTTTTTTTTTTTTAAGGATTTAAAAAATGTTATTGTTTGACTATGTATATTTTCTTGGCTCTGAATTCAAAGTATAAAAGATTAAAAAGTATAGAAATCTCCCACCATAATATCTTAACTACCTGGTTCCTTCCCTCAGAAGCAACCACAATTATTAATATGTTTATTCTTAATAACTTTCTCTTAAATGTAGAAAATTCCATCCTCCCCTGCCCAATTTTAAGATCCTAAATATCATGTTGTAATTATTTTCTGCAATTCTGAGGTTAATGGATTCTTAAAAACAATACTTTAGTTTAATTGGGCACAGTAGATAAGTTAAGTACTTAATTGATTTTTTTTATACCAACTAATATTTCTTTAGCTGCTACACTGTGCCGGGAGAATATAGATACTGAACAGCTCTTTAAGGAGGCATGTATAAATAAATTACAGTTCAGTGATATGTGCAGCAGTAGAATTACAAAGTCAGAGAAGGAATGTTTAATGCTGTCTTCTGGGAGAGATTGACAAATCCTCCTGGTAGAAATGGGTCTGAAGCTAGGTTTTGCAAAATGAATAGTAGCTCACTAGGCAGAAGTGGTTGGAGGTGGCATTTCATACAGAGGAGGAATAGAATATAAAAAAGAAGAAGCTATTAATGGTCTGATATGTTGAATGAACACTAAAGAATTGAATATTGCTAAAATAATTGATAAGTGGTTTGGTAAGTGCTGGACCTAGACAGGCATTTTATGAAAGATGTTATCATAGTGCTAAGTGAGATGGAGTTAGCCCCTTAGGCCAGGTGAAACAACTTTAAACTTTTAAATTAATATGGGATTACTGTTTAAAAAGAGCACTTTGCTGACAGTATAGAAAATAAATGAGAACAAAATGAGATTAGGAAGCAAGGGCAATAATGAGAAGTCTATTATGATAATCTGAGCAAGAAATATATGGTAAGATTAGCAAAGCAGGAATGGAGAGGCAGGTGTGGCATTCAAGATATTATTAGGAGGTAGAATCAGTGAGAATTGGTGAATTATTTTGTTAGGAGACAGAATAGTTTAGTGATTAAGTCTTTGGCATCATACAGATATAGTTCAATTTTAGTCTTGCCATTATTACATCTGTTGTAAGTGCATTTGGTTATCATCTGTATGTCTTTGTATCAGTTATTTAATTTTAATTCTTTTTCCTCATCTGTAAAAATAAGTATCATAAGCAACCTTCATTTCACTAACTTCCTGGATTAATAGTTGCTCTTCATTCCCTCCCTGAAACTTACTTATTAGATTATTAGAGGTCCATGGCAAGCTCTCAATTTTTTTGGCCTTCTTAGATAAGTAAAACTAAATGATGAAATTACTTAGTCATAAGAGGCCTCATACTCTATGATTTCATTTATATGAAATGTCCAGAAATAGGCAAACCCATAGAGACGAAAAGTAGATCAATGGTTGTCAGAGGCTGTGTGGGGAATGGGGAGTGACTGCTGATGGGTATATAGGGTTTTTCTTTTGGGGATGGTGAAATGTTCTAAAATTAATGGTTAACACCACTGTGTGTCACAATCTGAATACAATCAAAACCACAATTATACATTTTGAAAGTGAATTTTATGGTATATGAATTATATCAATAAAGTTGTGGTAGAAGAAAATTTAATATACATACCACATCTACATTTCTCCAGTTTTGTCCATTAATGTCTTTTAGAGCTTTTCTTTTTTAAGTTTAGAATTCAGTCCAGGATCATGCATTACATTTGATTATCATGTTTCAATACCCATTCATGTTTTTGAGGGGCTACATTAATAAATTTGTAAATGGTTTGATCTACTGGAAATAAAGGGAGAAACATTTTTCCTCAGTGTTTTTTAAATATATTGCATGGATCTATAGTATTTTAGATGCATGCAAAATGAGATATTTGATTAAATTAAAATGGGTTTTCCATGGATAAAAGCTTTTGATGAAACTTAAGCCAAGCCAACATTTTGAGATATTAAGATGTTTCTTAAAAAATAACTTTTAGAAGCTACTTTTTGAATACTTGTTTGAGTGGATTTGAGGCAACAAGAGGACTTTACATAACTTTTAAAGATACTGTTGATAATTTTGTATAGAATGTTTTACTTTTTCTCAGAAATTGATATAAATGGCAGTATAATATATTTTAAGCCCCCACAGTTATCTAGATGAGGTGCTAGCAACCATTTTTATATAGATAGGCAATGCAGAATGGTAAAATGCTGAAATATGCCTTTGATTCAGTAATTTCTGATTACATAGACCTTGGCATTACAGTAGAAAATTTCTGCATGTAATAATTGCCTTTTAATTTTGGCATAGGAAGTCTTTAGTTTTGATAGTTTTTTGTATATTAAAAGAGCAACCTATTTGAGGAAATTGCGTGGCATGGTTACAGAAGTGCTTGTTGTCTTTGTACTATCAATGTTATTATGAAAATCAATAATTTATTTGGATATGTGTATTGGGAGGATTGCAGATGTGAAGTTCAGTTAATTTACTATAGAATATAGGTAGATATGTTTTCTTCTGGTTCCCCCCTCCCCTTTATATACCTTGATTTTAATTTTTATCAAGTCTGTGTATCTGGCCTTTGCCGCTGTGGCCCATTGATCTGTCCATCTGTCTGTTACAGTGCATATTGGGTACTTCCAGAAGTATGAATTCAGTGATGCAAAGGACAGGCGGGCTGCAGCAGCAAAGGTAGGACAGAATCATTCCAAAGACAAGTCATTAAAGGACCATTAAACACACATTGCACGCACACATACTGGCAGCAAGTACTTCATTATTTAAGGTCATAATGCTTTTCCTGTAAATCTTTATGGAAAAGCCTGTTCTGACATGACAAATATAACATATGTATTTATAAAGGACACAGTTTTTTTTTTTTTTTTAACCAGAAGCTTACTTGGCACTTAGGCAACAAAATAAATTGCCATTTGACACTATCTTTTTGAAAAGTGCTTAATAATAGAAGAATTGTTTAAATGTGTAGGATATGATGGTATTTGATCTATTCATAAACCTGGTTGATTTCAGAAACAGTGGTGACAAAAGATCCCATTTGTAAACCTGTGGGAGAAGCAGAAAAGATAGGTTAATGTGTCATGTGTGTATATTTATATGTTAATATTTATTTATATTTCTGATTCTGGAATATTTTGATGGATGTAATCTTAAATTTCAAGGTTGTTTTTTAATTTCTATAAGGAAGCTTAAGGATTTTTATTTAAATATTTGTATCCATTTACTTGCTGAACGATAGCAGTTATCGCAGTTCTTAGCTTGCTTGCTTGCTTACTTTTTGAAAATGCTGAGATAAAAAGAGAGCAATAATAGTAGCCTTTTTATGCTGAATCCTAAGACCTAAGTAACAGACTTGTTTTAAAGGTGTAGGCAGTACGATGCAAACATTTGAATAAAATGGAAGATATATATAAGGTGTAAAGTGCTAGTAGGTTTTTTATATTACTCATAATTGGTTGTAAAGTTAGGGATTATAGGGATAGCTGAATATAGATAGTTTGCGTCATTTTCTTTGCTATTAGCTACTAAAAGGAAGGGGCTATGTTTCTCCAAATAGGTTAATAGAGTGCTTCTCAAGGCTTCTCAATGAAAAGGCAGATAAAAGTTTGTATTTTGTTTTCAGTGAGGATTGCTAGGTTTTCAAAATGACTGTAAAACCCAATATCTTAAATATCCACAGTCTCAATTCCGGCCCAAAACTCTGATGTTAGTAGTTAACACTTTTAATAAACTCTGTGTAGTATATTGAGGAGATTAGTTTACTACCTTTTGAATGTGGAAAGGTAGTTTGTAGTGAAGTTTCATGGTATACCATAGTAGAGGTATTTCGATTCAATAGTCTTAAAACAAGATACTTTGGTGTTTTAAGATGCCTCCCTATTGTCTTGGAAACTATTTTTGATTAATTTTTTTACTTTCATAATTCATATTTAGCTTCTTCCAGATATATTTTATGTATTTCATGATCTAAATAGATCATAAATCATTTTTACCTATTATAGTATGACTAAATTAAAATGAATATTAGTCATGAATCTGTAATTTATTTAAAATGATCAGATCTAGCAGTCCAACTCAATATAAAGCAAAATAGTTCTGAATATTAGAGGCCTGTATTTGTGCTAATCCTGTCTCTGCCACTGTTGGTTGACATTTCAGAATAACTTTTACTTTTCAGTTTCTCCTTTTTAAAATGCATGTTGGCTTACAAAATTTGGTTAATCTATGTCTTTGTTACAAGGGTTTCTTAAGGTGCTGAAGATGGGAACTGTTCAATTGGATCTAAATTTTTGCTAAGATTTGATTTTTTTAAACCTATGCTTATGTCAGTAAATAATCTACAACTGAAATGATTTAGAAGAAAAATGAGTTGTATTCGTGCTCTTTCCCATTTCCTACTCCAGTTCCACTTTATTCTGCAGGTTGCTCTTTTATTTTAACATACTGTGGATTTAACAATTGTACAGTATTTTCTCTGCTGTTGGACATTTTGTTAATTCTGTATTGTGTATCTCCTTTTTGTCCTTTTCCTTTTCCTTTCTAGATATAACCTTACCTTGGAAGTGGGCTTGCTGGATTTTGGGTATAGACATTTACAGTTTATAAAGAAGACTAATTGTTTTCAAAAAAGATTATTGAGTTTATCTTTCCACCAGCAGTGTGTGAACTGTCATTTTCTGTACACCCTTGCTAACACTTATTAAGAATCTTAAATTTTTTCATTAGTCTGATAAAATATTATTGGTTGTTTTAACATTTCTCTGATTGCCTTTTTAAATCCTTTCTACTTTTTCTTAATGAGAAAAGTAGTAATACATGCATATGTTAAAGAAGTATTATGTCTTCAAATTATGTACCTCTCTTTCATCACCTTTTGACATTATCTCTTTCCTCTTTTCTCACCTTTGAGAATCCTACTTTATGCCAGCTTTATTTTTTCTGTTATCAGAGTCCTTTTGCCAAGGCTTAATTTGCTCATAGCTTAAATTTTAAAAATGACACTATTGAATAGTGTTTGTATTTATGGTTATAATTTCATTCAGTGATAATTCAAGAGTGTATTAACATTGTTATTACTTTTTTTTTTTGAATGGGCCTAATGTCAGATGTTCTGGACATTTCCTACGTGCTTCTGGAATCAAGGTCATTTGGATTGTGTTTATGCTCCTCCTGAGGCCCTCTATCCTGTTCTTCTCTAATTAGGATGTACTTCTCTTGTAAAGCTATCAACCATGAACTTTGTATCACTGTTCTCCTGGACCGGAACCTCTGCTTCTTAGATCTCTGTCTTTTTTTCTTGGTTTAATCTCATTTTACTGGGATACATTCTTCATTTAACTTTTCTTAGGATATTAAGAAACATAACTTTTCTTAGGATATTTTCCTTGTGGTCTTGATAGTGTCTTTAATTTGTCTTTAAATTTGGTTGCTAGATTGGCTACTGGGGAAACTCTAGATTGGAATGTTTATGAAAGATATTGACTTCTCTACTCTTTGTTACTAAGTCTAATACCAGTCTGGTTCTCATTTCTTTATGACTTTTTTTTTTTTAAGTTTCTGCCTTTTCTCTTTATCTTTGGTGTTCTGAAGAGAGATGTGTGACTCTTCTAATGGATTGTGTTGGACCCCTAGCAATCTCTCATCTGGAAAACTTGTGTCCTTTTAAAGCTTTGGGAAACTAATTTCTAGTACTGCATTGGTAATTTCCTTCCCTCTCCTCTCTTTCTGAAAGCCTTTTAGTTGATAAAAACAATGGATAGTGGCTTAAATAAAAACAAGAAAGATTGTACAAGAAAGATTGGGGGGAGAGTGCATGTATGAGTGCTAAATCTTCACTTTCACATTAGGAAGGTTATATATTTAAATGGAAAGATAGTAAATATCTGAAAATAAACTTTTATGATAAAAGTAAATACTAAAGAAACAGCCAAAAGAATTTAAAATAGTTGTCTCAGGGAACTGGAAATGATTAAGATGTGGCGAAGAAGCTTGTTAAACCTGGAGGTTACTATTAACTTCTGAAACTACACATACATTAAATTAAAAAAAATTAAAAGTGATTTAGTTCAAGCCTATAATCAAAGGTGATACCTTCATTCTGTAAAATTCCCTCAGTAAAGGTATGTAGAAGTGTTCTTAGTCCAAGAATTTATTATAAGCCTCCATGAAAGAAGAGTCCGGTTGTGTATACCACAGATTCCTTTTTCGTGATTCTCAATCATTGAGCTCTGTATTTTGAGAATAATTGGCAAGTGAATGTACAGAAGATGTACATGTCCTGTTACAACTTGGTTATAAAACTTTCTTTAAATAGTACAGGAGTATATTTGTGTCTATTTCAAGATCATTTGGATTTATGACTATTTTTTGAACTTTAAAGAACTTAAGCTTTCTTATAGAGTTTTTCTTAGAAAAAAAGTTTGTGAGATGCAAATTTACTTAAATCAAACTTCCACACTTTTTAAATTAGCACTATGATTTTCAGGTAATCTCATGTTTATATTCAATATTGTGTGCACTGTAGAAACATAGAGAGTATGATAATGAATCCGAATCCTACTACTTATTTTGAGTTGCTATGATGGGAAGGGAAGGATATTAGTAAAAACATACGGTTCGAGAAAGTGCTAGTTCAATTACTGTTACTTCTTAATTTATTATTAAGAAGTTGTTGGGAATTTATGTGTATCTTTTTTTCTAAATGCCTCCAGATGTAGAGGTAACTACATACAAGACTTCTTAATGGTATTGCAGTTCACTTTACAGAACTAATTTAATTTTTGTATACCATCTCTAGGTATTTTAGAGATGGCTAGTGGTCGTGTTGAGAAAAATGGCAGTACATTGATGTCACTTAGATGTTTTGGTTGTATGATTGGTGGAACACTTTCAGTGCGTGCCCCAATAGTTGTGTAGATTACTGATACTTTGGGCTTGACAGTTGGAACTCAGAGGTGAGACTGTGAATAGATAACTGAGATGGTTACTAAATAACATAAATTATCTCTTATAATTATGAACTACCACAAAAATAGTAAAGTAGAATGAGGTGATCTATATAGAATCTTCATTCGTGGTTTAGATTAGCTCTGTAATGCCAAAGTAGTTTGAAATTGAAGTTACCTGGTTCTTAGCTTTAGCTTTTTAGTTCTTACTCTTTTTAATCTATAAGATTAAATCCACCACCACCCACTGCCCTCCTTCAGGGATGGGGCAGTTAGGAGACTTAAGACCTAAGAAAATCTTGCCTGAATGGGGCTTGGTGGTTTAAAACTAGAGTTATATTTGTTGGAAATGATTTGGCTCTTGGTCAAGTAGATGCTAAAGCATATAGTGGTGGCGGGGGGAAAGAACTGTTTTAAGTCTTGAGTTTGTTTTTCTAATGTAAAACAGTTTTACCTTATTTATTGTTTCTACTGTTTATATAAATATATCCCTTACATCCTCCACCCCCATTGGTTTAAGTTGAACTTTTACAGAATAAATCAAATGATTATGCACAGTATTAGTATTCTTCCTTACATTTACAGAAACATTTTATTTATTTTATTAAATTCTGATTAAACACTTGACATTCTGTAGAGGTGAAATCTTTGACTTTCCAAATTTAAGATGATATAGAAATAATTTTTTAAAATGCGGGTGAAGAACAGCAAAGCCATGTTTGAGGTGTTGATGAGTAGTTGGCTAGGTGTATTCATTAACAAGTTTTGGTACATCAGAATTACATTTGTAGTTTAAATGCTTATCTGAGCAGAATTTGGAATTAAGTATCATAGATGTACAGAATTAAAGGTAGTTGGTCAAAACTTGTCAGTGTTAAATTTTGTTTTAAAAACAAATTAAAAATTTTGTTTTAATCTCCAACTGAAATTTTTGCCAAATCTTCCAGGAAGCATCTTCAATGGGAAAGTCTCTCAAGAACATTAATTACCCTCATCATTTTTCCTTTCTCTCTGACCTTCTTCTCCTGAGGGTAGCTTAGAAGTAAATATTCAAAACTGGAAATTTCAAGGATTAGTGTTGTTTAGTTACAGATTCTTTTTAAATGCATATAGCTTTAAAATCATCTGGGAATTCTGATTGTCTTCCTCAACCTTCCTAAGCACCTCTCTGTACTGCTGGGCTAGAAAGCTAGAAACTTTATTTCTCAAACTATTTGCATTTATGGTTTTAGATATGAAATAGCTGACAAATATAAGTGTGTGTGAGAAATTTGAAAGGAGTTCATTTTTCTTCCATTTTCTGACCCACCTCTTTTTGCTGGGCTGTGAAGATGTGAGGCTTTTCCGCAGTATCAAAAATAAAGCATTGTGCCGTCCGTTCTTCACCTTTCTGTGTTATCAAGAAGTGTTTGACTTAGGCGAGCTCCTCATGATTCAGTTGTGTAATGTATCATTTCCTGTAGACATAGTTTTATAGCCCCATTCCTCAGTCCTCTTAACACTTAAATAATTCCTTTTATTAACTCTGCCTTGGTTTCAAATATTTAGTTAGTGGTTTCTGTCACCTGCACCAAATCCTGATTGATCCAAGTCCAGAGAATCTTTTGGTGGCAAGGTAGTACTCTTCTTCCATTTTGCCTTTGGTACTGTATGAACTTTGGATACATCAAGAATTTATTTTATTGTATGTCACTGACTAAGTATTAATTATATTGAAGCCTTTTAGTGACTTTTAGTATATGAAGTCCTCAACGTAACTTTAATGTGGATGCAAATCAGCTCAGGAATTTGGTGGTCTGATTGAATTGAAGATTCAGTGGATGTTGGTTGGGACCTAGGATTCAGCATTTCTCACAAATTCTCAGTTGATTGTGATTTTGTGGAACACACTTTAAATAGCAAGGCCTGTGCTCTTTATAGTTATTATAAAATAATGTTTTAAATTTCTATTTATGTCCATAAAGTAGGAAAAAAAAACCCACTTTCACCTTACTCTGAAACCAGTCAGTCCTCAAGGATAACTCTCAGGGATAGCTTTTATAGCCTTTGAAACTTTTTAAAAATTGCACATTCACTATTATCATATAAATTTACCTTTTTTAAATATGTAATTAGAATGTTGTACACTGCTCAGTAATTTTTTTTTAAACTCATTGTTCTCTCATCCTTCCATGTCAGGGCATACAGATCTGTTTTGTCTTTGGTTTTTTAATTGCTGCATAATTGCTACAGATACCTCAGAGCTATTGTGGTTTTGGTTACAGATCACCACAGTAAAAGAATATTGCAATAAAAGGAGTGATATGAATATTTTGTTTTCCCAGTGCATATAACATTACGTGTGCACTATGCTGTAGTCTTTTAGATGTGCAATAGCACATTGTCCAAAAAAATGAACATACCTTAATTTTAAAAATTGCTTAATAATGCCAACCATCATCTGAGTCTTCATCAAGACTTAATCTGGTAGAGAATTTTGCCTTATTGTTGCTGGGTGCTGACTGACCGATCATGGTGGCGATTGTGGAAGGTTAGGTGGCTGTAGCAGTTTGTTAAAACAAGACAAACTGAAATTTATCACATCAGTTGACTCTTCCTTTCACAAATGATTTCTCTGTAGCATGCAGCGCTGTATGTTATCATTTTACCCACAGTAGAACTACTTTCAAAATTAGAATCAATCCTTTCAAACCCTACTGCTGCTTTATCAACTAAGTTTATGAAATAGTCTAAATCCTTTGTTGTCTTTCAACAGTCTTTACAGCATCTGCACCAGGAGTAGATTCCAAGAAACCATGTTGTTTTCTTTCTTATCCATAAGAAGCAATTACTCATCTTATAGTTTTATCATGAGATTGCAGCAATTCAGTCACATATTCAGGCCCTACTTTTAGTTTTCTTGCTATTTCCACCACATCTGCTTGTACTTCCTCCAGTGAAGTCTTGAACCCCTCAAAGTGTCACCCATAAGGGTTGGAATCAACTTCTTCTAAACTCCTGTCAATGTTGATTTTTTGACTTCTTCCCATGAATCATGAATGTTCTTAAAGGCATCTAGAATGGTGAATCTTTTCCAGAAGGCTTTCATTTATGTTGCCTACATTCATCAGAGGAATCACTGTCTATGGCAGCTAGCCTTATGAAATGTATTTTCTCAATAATAAGACTCGAAAGTCAAAATTACTCCTTGGTCCATGGCCTGCAGAATGGTTATTGTGTTAGCAGGTAGGAAAACAGCATTAATCTCATTGTACATCTCCGTCAGAGCTCCTAGATGACCAAGTAATGTTTTGAAGGGAATCTTTTTTTTTCCCCCCAGCAGTGAGTCTCAATAGTGGGCTGAAAATTTTCAGTAAACCATGTTGTAAACAGATGTGCTTTCATCCAGACTTTGTTGTTCTATTCATAGAGCACAGGCAGAGTATGTTTAGTAAAATTCTTAAGGGCCCTAGGATTTTTTGAATAGTAAATGAGATTTGACTTCAACTTAAAGTCACCAGCTGCATTAGCCTCTAACAAGTGAGTCAGCCTGTCCTTTGAAGCTTTGAAGCCAGGCATTGATTTCTTTGTAGCTGTGGAAGATGTAGATGGCATCTTCTAAAACAAGGCTTGTTCCCTCTACATTGAAAATTTGTTGTTTGGTGTAGCCACTTTCATTCATTATCTTAGCTAGATCTTCTGGATTACTTGCTGCAGCGCCTACATCAGCATTTGCTTCACCTTGCACTTTTGTGTTTTAGAGATGGTTTTTTCCCCTTAATCTCATGAACCAGCCTCTGCTCCTTCCAACCTTTCTTCTGCAGAGTCTTCACTTCTTTCAGCCTTCATGGAATTGAAGAGAGGGCCTTGCTCTGGATAAGGCTTTCTCTTAAGGGAATGTTGTAGCTTCTATCTAGACCACTAAAACTTTCTCCATTTCAGCAATAAGACTTTCACTTTCTTATCATTGGTATGTTCACTGACGTAGCACTTTTAATTTCATTTAAGAACTTTTCCTTTGTGTTAACAGCTTGGCTAACTGGCAGAAGAGGCCTAGCTTTCAACCTATCTGGGCTTTTGACATGCCTTCCTTACTAAGCTTTATTATTTCTAGATTTGATTTAAAGTGAAAGACTTGCAACTCTTTAACTTGAACACTTAGAGGCCATTGCAGGAGTATTAAGTGGCTTAATTTTAATACTGTTGTGTCTCAGGGAATAGGAAGGCCCTAGGAGAGAGAGAGAGCCTGAGTAAGGGAAGCGGTAGAGAGAGAAACAGCTGGTTTGGTGGAGCACACACATTTATGATTAAGTTTACCATCTTAGCATGGGCACAGTTCATGGCATCTCAAAACAATTACGATAGTAGCATCAAGGATCGTGGATTACAGATCACCATATGAAATACAATAATAATATTGTGAGAATTACCAAAATGCAACGTAGAAACATGAAATGAGGAAATGCTGTTGGAAAAAAATGGAACCAATGGCTTGCTTGACACAGATTTGCCACATATCTTCAATTAGTAATATAAACAGTATTTGCAAAGTGCAGTAAAGCAGGTATTCCTGTATTAAGTATAAGTACAGCATAATTTATAGACAATCTCGTCTTGGGAAAATGTAGGTTATTTTTGCTTTATTATGTTTCCAAATAATTTGCATTGTCAAATTTCTTACTTCTGCCCTTTTATACTTGTGTATTTTTGGGGGGTAGGTTCCTAGAAGTGGAATCTCTAGGTCTTAGGTCATTTGCATTTAGAATTTTGATCAGTTCTACCAAACTGCTTTCACAAAAGTTTTCACCAAAATTGCCATCTCACTAACTTGTTATGGGCCATTTCCCCACATATTCATCCCTGGATCTTACCAGTTTTTAAAGATCTTAGTTAGCCATTGCAGTAGATTAAAAACTCATTATATTGAGGAGATTGAATGTTTTCTTATTTTTAGCCAATCATGAAAATTTATAAACTGTCCATTTCTTATTGACATGTATGTTTGTTTGTTTACCTTTTATTATACATGTTACAAATATTTCTATACATAAGTTTTTGTACTTTATGGCTTTTGGCTTTCTAATGTTTAAGAAGGCATAATAAAACAATAGTCTATAAATGTTGGGCTATCAGCAGCTCTCTTAAGGAACTCCTAGATTAAGCTAGATAGAAACAATCTTAGAAACACGAGCCCATTCTTGCGTAGGAAAATTGTCAAACTGAATTTTGAGATGGAGCCTGTAACCTCTTTAATTATTTTTTACATCAAATACTTAAATGAATAAAAAGCTAGGCTTTAGAGGCCTTTCTGTGATGTTAATTAGGATTTAAGAAATCCCCTTAACTTCTGCAGAATTCTGATATATTTGGCTTGGGTTTGTCTTGCCCATCAGTTTAAAAGCTGCTCAGATGATTCTAATGTGCTATTCCAAAGTTAGAACCACTTGACCAAAGGATAGAGGATGATAATGCATTGATATTAAAGCCTCAGCTGGGACAGTTGACATATTTACACTCACCTTTTAAAAATGCAGAAAGATAACTTTCAAAGCAAACACTGCTCCTGTAACCCTGGACTGTAATTTTCTTTAAATTACTAAAATATTATACTTTATATTCATATGGGAGTTTACATATATACCTTACTTTTCAGAGCCCCCATTGCAGGGAACTATTTAGAATAGTAGCTGCTAATTCTGGCTGCATTTTGCTATTTGGTGAATTGTAGGTGAAAGTTTGGGGTGAAAAATACAGATATATCCAAGTTCCATCATAAACAGTTGAATCAGAATTGCTGGTGGCAAAGTCCAAGTATTGATATTTCTAAAGTTCCTCATGAGATTCTAATATGTAGCCAAATTGGGAAACTGTTGTTTTAGAGCTCATGACTAGGAAAGATATGAGATTATAGGTTGCTTTATTGTCCTAAAAGTTAAATGTACCTCTGCTAGTATTAGTTTTCTGATTATAGTTATTTTGCTCATTAACTGTTTTTATTTGGTTTATTTATGTCTTTAAAAAATGAGGAACACAATATAAACAGAATGAAGCTGTTTTTTTTTTTTTTAAACCAAGAGCTTGAATTGCCTTTTTGCTAAACTAATTGTGAATTTTGGTAGCACAGATAGATTCTTTCCTTTCACCAGGCCCTGATCTAGAGCAATTAAATCAGAATCTTTGAGGTGATGCTACAAGCATAAATTTTTATAAACTCCCTCTAATATGCAGATTCTTTTTACCTACTTTATATTGAATCAAGTTACTTAACCTCTCTAAACTCATCTGTAAAAAGTAAATAATGCCTACTTTGCATTAACTATTGATACAAAGATTAAATGAAATAATAATGTATATAAAGTGCCTAAGAGTAAATAATTTTATATCTATCTTCTCTTCAGCATTGCCCTTTTGACATTCATACTTTAAATGTCAACTCCAACTATAGGTACTCAAGTGCAGGTTAGATTACTTTTATAATTTAATATTTTACATTTATATTTTAATTTACATACAATAAAATTTATTCTTTTGAGTATACAATTCCATGAGTTTTGACAAATGCCTGGAGTTGTATAACTACCTCTACAATCAACTTACAAAACAATTTCATCATTATTCCCTATACGAGTCCCACTTTCTTCCCTGTTTGTTCAAACCCTCCCTCACACTTAATCCCTTTGAACCTGTCAGAGATTTGTACACCATCCCTGTAGTTTTTGCCTTTTTATCCTGTCATGTAAATGGAATCATAGCCTTTTGGAGTCTGGTTTCTATCACTGAAAATTTGCATTTAAGATTATCATATGTTACATGTATCAGTAATTTTTTTTTTTATTGCTGAGTTGTAGTTCATTTTATGAATATGTACCATAGTTTGTTTTTTCATATGCCATTTATGGAACATTTTGGTTTCCAGTTTTTGCCAGGTACAAATAAAGCTGTTAATAAACATTTTTCTATAGGTTTTTTGGTGAACATTAGTAAGTTTTCATGTCCCGTGGGTCAGTCCCTAAGAGTGAGGTATGGGGGTTGTAGTAAGTATATGTTTAACTTGATAAGAAACTGTTAATCTTTTTCCTCTTGGCTGTACTTGTTTGCCGTGTATAAGTTCCAGTCGCATCACATACTCCATAGCACTTTTGTGTATCTTGAATAACTAATGATATTGAGCATTTTTTCATATACTTTTATTATGCCTCTTTGTAGATTTTCTTTGAAGTGTCTGTTGAAATTGTTTGCTTATTTTTTAAATTGGCTTTTTGTTTTCTTCTTGTGCCTGGAGTAGTAGTTAGATGGGTAGGACTTACCATGTCATCTTTGGCTTTTGAGGATATGAATATGTGTGTATTTTCCTGTGACAAGTGGTATTGTTAAGAACACCTGGTAGGGATTTCTTTCATGACATGATTTTTATATGGGATTACTTTTTAACTAAATCAGTAGTTAACTGATACTGTAGTCTGGTGAAATAAAAGTTTTATGCACAGCAACTTTTTTTTTTGAAATATTGATATAATAAAATTATCCATCTAATCCAAATGAGCTGACTCTGACATTGTAACTACCTCTGGTATCTTTGAACCTGTCAGGCTTAGCTCATCTCTTAGGCACCATGGCATTTTAAGTTAAAATTCTTACTCAAATGGTAAGCTAACTAGTTTCATGGGAAATGGAAATATTTGTGACAGCATTGAATGATATAGGGCAGTAAAGTTTTCATTTCATGGCATTAGTCTTTCCTTTCAGAAATTAAATAATCTAAGATTACACTCTATAAATTATTACTCAGTACAGATATTTGTCATTTTTATTAAATGTCTTTGAAGGACTATCTGGCTCAAAATGGGTTGGAATCATTTAAACTATTCAATACTTAAGGTATTTGAAATTCTATTAATAGTGTGCCGATGTGGCAGTCGTTAAATCTTAATGGAATAAAAGTTCATTTTAATTACTGCTTGATTTAATACTGTAATTTTTTATTTAAATACTTTTTGTCTTATTTTGAATTCTGTTTTAGAAGCATATAGAATCTTGCAATATTAGTGTGGCTTATTATTTTAAAACAGTTTTAATCTTATAATTAAAATTTTTGTGTTTTTTTAGAGAAATAAAGAAATATCTTAGGAAGGGAAACTTGGGTGCAGTGTTACAGAAATTTAAATTCAACCTCAAAATTCACTAAATGTCAATGAAGTGCTCTTACCTTAAAATGACTTTTTTTCCCCCTTTAGAATCCAGCAACAATCACAAGAATACTCCTTAGCCACTTCAATTGGGATAAAGAGAAGCTAATGGAAAGGTAAGGAACTATATCAGCTTTGTATTTAGAAGTAACACAGAAAGCTCATTGAACAGAATTTATGCGAAACAAGTAAGACTGGTTTATATACCGATAGGTTAACAAACTAATGTGCAAGTAGTATTTGCTTTAATAAATCTGTAAATTTTGCAATAAATTTAATGTTAAGAGAACTGAGACTTAAAGTTTCTTGTTTTATTTTAGAGGTGAGGTGGGGCTTTGCTTCAATGTTTTCTACATATACTTCTTTAAAAAATTAATTTATTTTCAATTTTTCAATGTCACCACATATTTGGCCTCTTTTACCCCATTTACCTCTCCTCTACCCCGTATCCTCTGGTTGTTACATAGACTTTTGAATTCTGAGAATTAAAAGTAGGTTTTAGTGAAGCCCTTAAACATTCTTGTAACACAGGAATAGATCTTTTAATTACTTAAATTTTTTTGCCCATAAGCCTTTGAAGCTGTGTTAGTTACATTAATGACACTCAGTAAAAACAAAGTTTATTAGAGTATCCTAGTCACCAGATCAGCTGTTTGAACTAGTTCTCTGGTTTGAGTGCAGGATTTTATTCCCTTGGATATTTTTTATATTTTTCCTCTGAAAATATTTCTTATTCTAAAAGGGAAGAAATTACTGGGACTGTAGAATGACAATACTAATGATATTCTTAATCATTTTCTCTTCCTTAGATTGGAAGTTTGGAGTACTTGTTAAGGTGATAGGGTGACAGCCTCTATTCTCTCAGCCTTATTCTGTTTAAAATTAGCAATCCTAGAAAGAAAAAATAAAATAAAATTAGCAATTCTCATTTTAATAAAAAATTACAACTAGTGATTGGGAACTGAGAACCCAAATATTGTAAGAAATAAATGAAAATATTTCCCATTGGATTTAAGAATTGAAAGTACTTTGTAAAACAGATATTAAAACAATACCAAGAATATTACCCAATTTCTCACACCTTGTACCCCAACTGCAATTGAACAGTGACAGTTATAACTCAGTTTTTGAGCCCTCTGTGCCAGACAGTATTTCATTTTATCCTCTTGATAGCTTTATTGGACTAGAAACTATTATACCTACTTAATTGATGTGGAAACTAAGGCTTAGAGGGTAATATATTTACCTCAGTTTCGTTACACAAGGAGTTAGCACTCAAACTCATGTTTGTTGGATTTCTTAGATGCATACTATCTATTACAACTTTCGCAGGGTTCATGAAGAATAAAGTGCTTCTTACAATTAGTGTGATTGTAATGTGACCCCCCCCCACACACACACACACCTCCAGCCTCTACCCCCCAACACCGATGAATCTCACCATCTTTTTTGAAGTCAGAGATACTTCTTAAGTTTGGTAACATTTATTTTCAGGCATATTTTATGACACCAGTTAGGAAGTTTTCTTTGTTTATATGTGATACTCTTCTAATGAATTAATTTAGTTTGTTTCTTCTTAATGTATTTTTCCAACGACATTCTGAATTTTGCTCTAGAACACCGTTTACACTGCTGAAATCATTTTTCAAATAAATTTTCTGCTTAATTTTGGTAAGTATGAATTAAAAAGTAGGTCACTTCTGGGAAACGTGCGTGTGTGAACTTTTCAGTTTCTCCTTGTTAATTTTGATTTTTGTTTGATATATTCTGAAGTTACAGAGTACCTATAAATCTTTAGTGTTTTTTAAATTAATATGCACTATTTTTGTCTCATTTAATGAGTTTTACATTATATCCTATGTTGCCTGATATTAGCACTGCCACAGTTTATTTTATGATAACTAAAATGTTTAGATTTAATTACGGCAATTGTAAGTTGTGTTTTATATTCACCATGTTTTTCTTCGGTTATTTTTTTTGCCTTGATCAGGTTTTCTTGCCCGCCTCTCCCCCACCGCCCACACACTAATTTCAAAGTTAAATATTTTAGTGTTTCTAGTGATTACTCTTAAAATCTGTATATGCATCCTTAAAACTATAAGTTTATAACAACATTTAATTACAGTATTTATATCTATACCTTGCATAAGACAAAAATTATGGCTTACTTTTTCTCTGTCCTTTTTTCTCTTAGTTTGATAGTTAAAATTTTCATTTCATCTTATTTTTTTATTCAGTATGTTTAACTTTTAAAATTTGTTCTCTTGTTTCCCATTGTTTTCTCCAAATTAATCTTTTTTTCCCTCTAGAATGCAGTCATTTAAGTCAAGTTTCAGATGTGATAAATTTTTCAGTGCTCTAAGCGAAATTCTTAATATTCTGAGTTTTTGAGGTAGGTTTTGAAAACAAAGACTTTGGGCCCCTTAAGTTGGAGAGCTCATGTTTTTGGTTTTGGGAAATTCTTAGCTGTTATTTCTTCAATGTTAATCACATGTTGAAACTTCTGGATCTCTCTTCCAAGTCAGATTTTTTTCAAAATACTTCTGTACTTGTCATCTTTGTCTTTCTACTCTGGTCTGTGAAAATTCCTCAGGCTTACTTTTAATTCACTAACTATTTTTTTTTTTCAACTCATCAGGAATTTTATTCTGATATGAATATACCATTTTACAGAAAAAATTTAAAACTTCTGGTATTTCTGTTACTAACTTGCTTTTTCTTTGCATCCACTCTGCTGTTTAGCCATCTTGAATTTTTTATTTCAACAGTATCCAACTTTATTCATTCTAAAAACTTTATTGTTGTTTTGTGGGTGCTATCTCCATTATCTTTCCTGGCATATAACTATTCTTACACTGTTTTCTTTTAGTCTGTTTATAAGTAAATAAACATAGAATTTAAAATATTTATTGGTATGTGGTACCCTTCAGAGTATATTATTTTTAAATTGGTCACATGCTAGGTTATAATAAATTTGAAGAAAAATAAATACATTCTATTTTCACACTTCCAAATAACTCTTAGAAACCAAAAAAAAAAAAAATTAAATAATTAGAACTAAATAATTAGAGTACATACAAATATTGAATGCCACTGAAGACGTACAGGGAAATTTACAGTATTCCTATCTATAAGAAAAAGAAAGATAGGTCGAAAACAAACTAAGCCTTTGAAATTGGAAGTTAGAAAAATACAGAATAAACCCAAAGAGAGTACAATATTTTAAGATAAAGCAACATATTGGAATCAAGAACAAAAATAATAAAACAAAAAGATAGCTCTTTGAAATGGATTTTAAAAAGAAATTATCAAGGGAATGAGAAGACAAGTCACAGACAGGGAGAAAATATTTACAAAAGACATCTGATAAGCGAGTGCTATCCAAAATATACAAAGAACTCCTAAAATCTAACATACATAGAACTCTTAAAATCTAACAATAGGAAAACAATCCAATTAAAAAATGGGCAAAAATCTGCATAGATGCCTCCCCAAAGAAGATATACAGATGTCAAATGAGCATATTAAGGGTACTAACATCTTTTATAATTAGGTCGTTGATGGTTAATATGAGATACTACTGTACACCTATTACAGTGAGCAAAATTCAAAACACTGACACCACTAAATACTGACACCACTAAATACTGCTGAGCATGTGGAGCAGTGGGAACTCTCATTCATTGCTGGTAGGGAATGCAAAATTGTACAGCCATTTAGCTTCTAGTTTGGTGATTTCTTACAAAACTAAACATACTTTTACCCTGCAATTTAGCAGTCAGCCTTCTTGGTATTTACCCAAATGAATTAAAAACATAGGTTCACACAAAAACCTGCATACAGTTGTTCATAGTAGCTTTATTTATAGTTGTCAAAACTTGGAAGCAGTCAAGATACCCTTCAGTAGGTGAATGGATAAATCAGTTTGGTATCTCCAGATGATGGAATTTATTGTTCAACGCTAAGAATAAATGAACTCTCAAGTCAGGAAAATGGAGGAACCTTAAATGTGTATTACTAAATGAAAAGCCAATCTGTAAGGATGCATACTGTATGATTCCAACTATGTGACATTCTGGAGAAGGCAAAACTATGGACAGTAAAAAAAAAAAAAAAAAAAAAAAAAAAAATTAGTGATTACCAGGGGTTGATGTAGAGGGTGGTGAATATGCAGAGCCAAAAGGATTTTTAGGGTCGTGAAACTATTCTGTATAAAATTGTTATGGTGAAAAAACGTCACTATACATTTGTCCAAAGCCATAGAATGTACAATACCAAAGTGAACCCTAATGTAAACAGTGGGCTGTGGGGGATAATGATGTGTATCAACATAGATTCATTGATTGTATCAGATGTATCACACTGTTGGGAGATGTTAATAGTGTGTGAGGTTTTGCAAGTGTGGGTATAGGGGTATATAGGAATACTCTACCTTCTCAATCTTGCTATGAGCTTAAAACTGCTCCAAAAAAAGTAAAGTCTATTTTGAAGGGGGCAAATATGGGAGTAGGGGGAAAAGGCACAAACAAAACTGGGAATAATGCATAATTACAGATAGGAAAATATTTCAAAATAATAAATGATTACTGTATACCACTTTTACCAATACATTTGAAAGTTTAGAAATGGAAATTACTTAAATTGCCCCCCAAGAAGAAGTAGAAAAAGAACCATGGAAAAATGTAGTAAATATACTAAAAGATACATACTTCTTCCCCAGAAAGCAATAGATGATTTTAGGAGCAGGTTCTATCTAATAAACCTTCAAGGGACTGCCAGTCCTACTGAAAATTATTTCAGAATATAGATCATTAATTCATGTTAGTCAAATCAAAGTAACCCCTGATTACAAAATTTGACAAAGTTGACCATATAAGGAAACCATCTTCATTATGAACATAGCTATTGAATTCATAAATAAAATAATAATTGAATTGGATTTATGGCCTAATAGGGTTCATCCTAGGAATAGAAGAATAGGTCACCATTGGCAGAAAAATAACTCATCTAGAGCATTTTCTACTTTTTAACAAGTTAATGAAGAGAAACCAAAATGTAAGCATAGTAAATACCAGTAATGCATTTAATAATAATGTGCATTAATCCATGATTTAGAAAAAAACAATTTTTAGCAAACTAAGAAGATAATTTCCTAGCTAATAGAATATCAACTAATAATCTACAGCAAAGTTATACTTAATGTGGAAACATTAGAAGCATGCCCATTAAAATCAAACAAGGTTACTGGCTGTCACCACCATTATAAATGTACTGAAAGTTCTGATAAAATAATACATGGAAAATTTTTAAAGTGGTGTGAAGATTAGAAAGGAAGAGAGATTTTATATAGACAATTTAATTACCTAGGGAACTCGAGAATCAACTGATAAATTGTTAAAGTTGTTGTATATTAGCATCACCTGAGAACTAAAAAAAAAAAAAATACCAATACCTGGGCCCCTTGCATTCCTTTCCTCAACACGCACACCTTAATACCCTTGGGAAATGGGGGGAAAAAAACAAAAACAGAATGTAAGGAGTCTTAGTTTCAGTGAAATTATGTACCTCCCAATTTTTTAGTATAAAAATGAAGGATACTGAACGTGCATAAACAAAATGAAGTTTAAAAATCTTATAACTATTTAGAATCCTAGGAATCACAAAAGGTAGACAATATGATCAGTAATTTTTGTTACGTAGCATTAAAAAATATCTTGCTTCCCACTTGATAATAACAGAATGTGTTCAAGTATTATTTCTATTCATTTTAACATACTTGAAGATAAATCTTATCTTGGTCAAAATTGTAAAATATTTTAAATTTTGACTTACCTATTCTTGTTCCTCATTTCTGTATATCAGGCATATCAATGTTCTTTTCTTTTATTCATTAGTGAGCCAGAGCCCCTGGCCAGTGAAGAAAATAGAGGTATAAGTAAATTCTTGCCAATAAATCCTCTTATTTGCCCCCAAACTTTTGGTCCACTGTTAAAACACATTTGTTCTGACCTGAAATATGAGTGATGTATTTTTTTAAAAAATAAATTTTGGTGAAGAAAGTGTGGGAGAAGATAGACTGGTGGAGAAGGAAACATTTTAGCTTTTTAGTCTCTTTTATCTCTCTTAGCAGCTTTCTAGACCTTTGATGGTTTCTTCCACACCCAGCCTTCAGTGTTTTTATGTCTGTTCTGTTTTACAGAACAGAAATTAATTATTTTCTTCCCATGCTACTTCAGATGAAGAAAAACAGCAAATCAGAGATTCATAAGTTCAGCAATGACTATATCTCATCTCCTACTTTAATGCAAACTTTTCTGTCTGGGCTTTGATCCTATCATAATTTTTTGGGGACGTTGTTTCCATTATTTCATCTGTCATATCTTGAACCTTCTTTTCCTTTCCTAGTGCAGCCATTAGGATTTCTTATTGTAAACCAATTCTGTGGGGTTAAGGGAAAAAGAAATTAAAGACTGAGAATTAGCCATGAAAGCTGTGCAGCCAGGAAAATGCCAGAATTACTGTGTCCCACTATTTTAGTGGAAGCGCTGTTACTGTTGCCATTGGGCATAGACCACACAGCTTATATCATCAGTATTGTGCATGCGACCACACAATTAGTGCTTCTGTTATTGCAGCCTCTGAAAGCTGGATATCTCCTTACCCCATTGACAGGTGAACTTCTCATTGAACCTTCTTTTCAGGTACTTTGCTTTTCATAAACCTTAGGTCATCCTGTCCTGCTAGGTATGAATCCTTTCAGCAGGAGAGAACTGGGAAAGTGAGTTGTCTCTTCCCTTTCTTTTTTATGGCAACTCTTAAAAATCCAGCTCTGTCTGTCTGACATCTTATTTTTATTTTTATATCTTTCTTTCCATTCTCATATACTTACTTAGTAGATGAAACTTTTAAGGTAGTTACCAAATTCATTTTTGTGTTGCCTCAACTTTGGAAATG
The DNA here is from genome assembly GCA_004027375.1 of Macroglossus sobrinus. Classification (NCBI taxonomy): domain Eukaryota; kingdom Metazoa; phylum Chordata; class Mammalia; order Chiroptera; family Pteropodidae; genus Macroglossus; species Macroglossus sobrinus. Next base: position 537,770 of record PVKZ01000310.1, on the reverse strand, counting down.
ATTTCTTTGTCTGACACAGGGCTTCTATGGGTATCAATGTAGGCTGTAAGCTACGCAGCTCTGGGAAACATCTTTAAAATTGTACGGTCATTGGCCCATTCCTGTCATGCCCTTCTATTGCCCTTTTTCGTAATTGTTTTTCAGAATTTAAGCTTTACTTCTAAGATGGCTAAGATGACTTTTCTTACTTCTCAAGAGTTAATCATTCCTTTGCATCTTAATATGTGTTTGATTTAATATTTCACCATTTCTATTAGAGTTCTTTGTGCAGGAGCTATCTTAACTCATCTTTCATTCCTAGCACTTAACAGAACTCCTAATATGTAATCAGTGTTAAGTAAATATTTTAATTAAATTTAGCCATTTCTAGATCTTCTTTTCTGTAATAGAACTTATATTGAAATTATGCATAGATGTAAATTAGATTTCAGTTTGGCAAGAGTTACAGGCAAAACCCCTAGAATCAAGCTCTTCAGATTGGAAACAAGTAAAAAGTCAGTATCTTCTCTCTTGCAATGCATTTCTTTTCTTAAAGGCCTATTTTAATAAATGTTTAATACTCTTTTTAGTTACTAGTATATAACATTGGGTGTTAATGAATTAACTGGCATGTTTGAAGTGAGGGGAAATGTAGGTGGTCAGTAACTCACTACTTTTAACTAACTGGTGTCATCAAAGAATATTGAAGACTGATTTTAATCTTTTCCAGACTGTGTTATAAGTAGCTTTCTATTTTTTATTCTGAAGCATTAATACCCATTTGGTGAGTACTAAAGTTAGCATTTCTGTGTTACTATGATAGCCACATTAGTAATAATATATTGTTTCATAATTACCTTATGGTATGTGAAGTTATTTTTATTTTATCCAATGTTATCTCTAGTCTTTCTACAACTTGACTGCTTCATAAATTTCAGGGATTTTTTTAATATCAGCTATGTGTAAGATATTGAGCAGAAGTTTGGTGATGAAGAGATAGACACAACAGTGTATCATACACAGTTTCTACTCCCAAGGTTCTTAGAGATAAAACTTTATAGGAGTATATTAAAGGTTATTTCTGACTTAGTTGGGAAGGGATTTGTTGATGAGATGGCATTTGATTGTATTCGGAAGGACAGGGGGAGGTAGAAACCTTGACATTTTAGGTTCAGGAAACATTTCCTGGTGTGGAGGAAGTTTAAGGAACATACGTTGAATGGTAATGAGACTTAGAGTGACTAGAATACATGAAAAATAGAGGGGAAATGATTGGATGGATTTAATAGGAAGCACATTATGGAGGACCTTGAATTCTAAGCAAATGTGGACTTTTTTCCTGTTAGTGGAAAGGCTTTGAAGGCCGTTTTATGGAGAAATGTGATGTAAGAGCATTATTGCAGGGGGGAAAAATCTAGTAACAATATGAGCCCATTGGAGGCAGGAAGACCAATTGGAAATGATTTTGATAATCTAGGTTAAAAAAACGTTGGCCTGACTTAGAATGGTGACAGCTAATTAAAAGCAAAATGTAGATAGAAGAGATAAAAGTGGAAATTTAATAAAATTTAGGATTCTTTTTTAAACTTCTGTTAATTCGAACTTTTCCATCTACTAAGTAGGTAGAATGTAAGAATATCTTTTTAAAAATTATACATCAAAGGATTAGTAAAATAGGAATTAGAGGATTAAGGCTTAAGAGAATTTGGCAATCTAGAGTAATGAACCAATTCTTCCACTTTGCTTTGTCCTAGAAGTATATGCTGACCCAGAAAAGACTAAGCCAAGATTTTTTTGTTGGCCCTTTGCGTGGGAAGAAAAATTGGAGTCCTAGGCCCACCCAGAGTGAGGATTAGGTCAGCCAGCTCTTTTGAAGACTGAAGATAGAGATTCTCCCACCACCCTTGGTCATGGTCCCAGTAGGTTGTTTAGGTGGTGGGAGGAGTGGCAGCTGCCAGGCAGCCCAGCTTCCGGCCTGGCCTGCCCTCACGATGTCCTAGAGGAAGGTCGTATCCACTGAGGCAGTGGTGAAGGACAAGCCTAGGAGATCAGCAAAATTGTGGCTACACCTGCTCTTGTAAAAGTAGAAATGAAGCCCAAAAATGTGGCAGGATAAATCAGAAAAAAAGTACAAACACAAGGGAAAGGGGTAGGAAAAGGAAAACAGGCCAGAGTGGCTAACCAAGGAACTAAAGATTTACCTGGAAAAAATGGAAAAACTAAAAATCAGAGGTGTGCAGCCTCTGATGAATCAGGAGAGAAAGAAGCCAAGTCTGATTAATATCATACACCATGTCTTATCAGACCAGATCCCTGTCTCCCTTCTTGTACAATTCAGTGGAGGATTTTTATCAATTAATTATCTTATAAATGCGAGTTTTTTTGTAGCTCTAGAAATATTTTTAAGAGGAAGGGAATTCCACCTCATTCCATTTTTAAAGTATAAATGCTTTTAAGAGGTGAAATTATTTGCCGGTTGTTTATTTTTTGGTGCACTGAATATGGGAGGCTTTGATTGTCTTGGGTGTTAACTTAATATTTCATAGATGGAGGTAGTTCTTATATACCATATATAGCACAAGCATATTAAATGGGAGTTGGAGTTAGTCATTTATTTAATATGTCTTGAACATTTTTTTATTCAAGAAATGATTTTAATTAATTTGTTTTCTCCGTCTGTCTCCCCACCATCTCCCTCCCCGCTACTCTCTGGTAACCACTAGTCTGTTGTCCATGTGCATGAGTCTCTGTTTGTTTGTCCTGTTCATTTGTTGCTTTTAGGTTTATATCCCACGTATAAGTGATACCATGTGATTTTCAACTTTTTCTGTTTTATTTTACTTAGCATGATTATCTCGAGTTCCATTCATGTTGTCACAATTGGCAGTATTTCTTCTCTTCTTATGGCTGAGTAATATTCCATTGTATATATGTGCCACAGCTTCTTTAGCCAATCATCTGTCATAGGACACTTCAGTTGCTTCCATGTCCTGGTCACTGCGAATAATGCTGCTATGAACATCGGTGTGCAAATATCTTTTCGGATGAGTTTTCAAGTCTTTGGGGTAAATACCCAGTAGAGGGATTGCTGGATTATATGGTAGGTCAAATCTTAGTTTTTTGAGGAACCTCCATACTGTTTTTCATAGTGGCCGTACCAATTTGTTGAACATTTGAAATGACTTCTATTCCTGTGTTTTCAGTAGAATTATTTCCTAAAGAAAACCACAACTTGATCTTGGATCTCTCTGTCAGAATTTTGTGTACTGTGTAACATCTTTGTCATGGTAATTCAGTTTTCCTAGTAACTTTGTTAATGTGCTATGAAAGATTGAGAATTTGATTTTGTAGTGTATATGAGATTGTGAATTAGTGGGACTTTGGTGGCATATCAACATTTGAAGATAATTGGTACTTCATATTCTATTGAGGAAAATTGCCTCCAAATTTTAAGCTGGGAATTTACCAGAATAACTGTTTAGAAAAGAATCACAACTACATGACTTAGACTTAGGTTTTTGGTACATACGTCAAGAATTGTATAGAAATTGAAATGTATACTTATTCTCAAAACAACCAATAAAATCTCAGTTATTAAAAACTGAAGATAACATTCATGTCATCTGGGTGGCCCAGAAAATCTCAAGCCTTGGATTAAGGTGGTCCCACACTGTTAATGTACATGAAAGAACATTAAGGCCTCAAACTACTTTCTCAAATTAGTTTTCTAATTGAAACATACCAACTTGGGACTCTAGATATTAGAATTGTCAGACCTAGTCTAAAATAGATATGGTGTCAGCAGGGAACTAGAAAATATGAGTTATCATACAGATTTGAAAGAAACAGAATTTCTAAAACCAAACAAAATAAGGAAATCAACTTAGTGAATCAATTTAACAGCAGAGTGAACATTGGTAAAGAGAGGTTTAGCATACTAGAAAATCAAAACAGCATTTAGAATTAAAGTACACTAAAAGTTGGGAAAAAACGAGAAGTTAAGAAATATAGAAGACTTAATGAGAAGATTTCATTGAATCTTAGAAACAGGAGAGAATGGGGCAGAGAAAATATTTGCAGAATATATTGGCTGGTAATTTTTCAGACTCGTAAAAGACAAAAGTGTCAGATTCAAGAAGCCTTACTGTTCTCATGTATTATAATAAACGTGATTTCACTGATCCTGAGATGTAGTTTTTCACACTTTGAAATGTCTGAAATCTTAATGTATTTTTCAGTTGATGTTCCTTTACAGCCTAACAAGATTGAAATTTTGAGTTATGTCAAAATTTTCCCATTTCACTTTTTAGTAAGATCATTAAATTTACATACTAAAGCATGTAAGGTGTTATGAAATACGTTGAAGAAATCTACATTTTAAAACATCATAGTAAAACCACAAATGACAGCATAAAGATACAGAGAAAACTGTTAAATCAATTAGATACAAGAAAGATTACCTTCAAAAAGTGAAAGTGTGTGTGTATATATACTGCATGTAGAGAAAAAATGTAGAGTATCTATTATACTGTTATAGAGAACATAGCAACAGTGGAAGTGATAGTAGGATGATACCTTAATAGGTTAAAAGAAAATAAATGCCAACCTAGAATACTATGTTCATGGAAAATGTATTCACAAACAGTGCTGTCTTTTAATATAAATAGCTTTGTGTTGTACCTAGCTTTGGTATTTTTTAAAGCCAACATTTTAAGTTCTATCATTGTTAATTGAAATTTTAAATACATTTATTTAAACAAGTATTCGGATATTAAGGGGGAAAAGTGGGGAATGCAGACTAAATTATGCTTAAGAGTAGAGTTTATAACCTTAAATGCATAAATAAGGAAAGTACTGAACTAGATATGTCCAAAGGAAGAGCTACAAAATAAGTTCAGAGAAAATACAAGAAGAAATAACAGAGCAGAATTCAATAAAATAGAAAAACAATAGAGAGAATCAAGAATCCAAAAGATGTTTCTGGGTTTGTTTGTTTGTTTGTTTGTTTGTTTTTTAAGGAAAAAATAATACATTGACACACTGGTGAGATTAATAATAAAAAAAAGTCACAAATAACCAATACCAGGAATGAAAAAGTATGTCCCTTTGAATCCTGCAGATATAAAAAAGTTCACAAAATATTGTGAATAACTATGTCAAATTTTGAAATTTTACATGAAATGGACAAAGTTTTAGAAATTTGCTAATTAACCTAAATTGACATACAAACAGAAAACCTGTATGGGCTATAACTATAAAGTGAAATTTTCTGTAAATAAAAGTTCTTAGTCCAGATGGGTATACTGGAAAGTTCTACCAACATTTAAGGAGAAAGTACTCCAACCTTATATTCTCTAACCTTAATATTCTTTTAGAAAATAGAAAAAAGGAATTCCCCACTTTCATGAGACTATCACAACCTTGAAAACAAAACCTAAAGAAAAATTACATGTCAGTTTCACTCGTGTATATAGATGCAAACAAAAAACCAAATCCTAAAATATTTGTATGTTGACTTCAGCTGTACATAATCCATCATGGCCAATTCATATTTATCTCAGGAATGTTACATTGGTTTAACCTGAAACACTTCAATATCATTGGTTACTGGAACAAATTAAAGAGAAAAACAAGTAGACTCAGAGGAGAGGTTACTAAAAAATCAGTAATCATTCATGATTTTAAAGAAGAAACTATTAGCAAACTAGGCACAAAAGAGAACTTTCCGTAATCTAATAAAGCTATAAAAACATCTGCAAGAGATACCAGTTTATGTTGAAGTGTTGAAAAAATTCACCTTTTAGATTGAGTTCAGGTCATGGATATTTGTTATCTTTACTTTTGTTCAGCATTATACTGTAGATGATCCTAGCCAGTAGTGTACCAAAAAAAGTAAAGGTATAACTTGTAAGAGAGATGCTAAATAGTTAATATTCAGTAATTATACGAACTATGTACATAAGAAATCCAAAGTAGCCTACAGATAAGTTGTTAAAATTAAGCAGTTTTAGAAAGAAATATAAAAATGAATTTTATTATTATTTTTTCTTAACATGTACATGTATATCTTTGATCTAGTAATTCCACTCCCAGGTGTATACCCAATAGAAAGAAATATGCATATCTGATTTGAAAGTCATATACTGTAAGCTTGTTTACAGCAGCATAATGCATAATAGCTCCAACTACTAACCCAAATATCTATAGACAGGTAGATAAATAATTATGGTCTATTTATATAATAACTATTGAGCAATGAAAAATAAATAGAGCTAAGTGACTACATAGATGAACTTAAAAATCATAATCAGTGAAAGGAAGACAGATCCAAAAAATACCTGTCTCCTATATGTTTTTGTTGACATGAATTTAAAAATAGGCAAAACAAAGCTATATTGCTTATGGATACGAATTTAGGTGATAAAACTATCAAGAAAAATGGGATTGTGATTATCTCCTGGGGGAAAGAAGAGCTTGTTAACTGAGATGGATGTTTGGTGTACTAACAGTGTTCTTGTCTTGGGTTTTGGGTATACTCAGGTGTTTGCTTTATTATAACTTGTAAGCTGTTCATTTATGTTTGTGAAATTTTCTAGAATTATTACCAAAAAAAACGCCACAATTTTAAGACACTCATACATAGACGTAGGAAAAGGAACAGCCTTTAAGGGAAGTTTTCAGCTTATTTTTTGGACATGTAAGATTAATAATGCCTTTGATACCTTACAAGTAAATCTAAAATTTTGCCAAGACAGTTGCCCCACTGTTTTCCTAGGCTCTAGTATCAAATCTGTCTTAAACTTAACTTTGATCATGTCAATTCATTTTATCACTACCTTAGTAGTTATTTCTACCACATTAGTTACACCATCTGACTTTTGAGTCCTTCCATACTTTTACTCCATTCCCTATGTCTATACTTAATTCCTGTACACTCTGTTGGAATGTCCTCAATTGTTCAGGCCCCAGTATCCTCAAGAGCAGCTACACATGTCTTTGCACAAATTCAGAGAGCATCAATATTTCATTCTGGGGTTGCACTCCCTGACATTATGTATTGTATGATGCCTTCTGGATCTCCTTATTCTCTCTGTATTCTTACCTAACATTCATTGTTAAGAGATTTGAACCTTCTTCCACCTCTTGCATACTTAGCATATCGTTTTTACAAATAGCTGTCCCTGTCTTCCTTCAGAGCAGTAGCATTGCCTCTAGCTAGCAGAATTCCCACACGTAGTTGCTTAATCTGTAAGGAAACTAAGTAAAAATGGATCTTAATTATAAACTATCTTTTATTTAGATTGCTTAATCTTAGTTTTAGTATAGCTAAATTTTAAACATATTTTGGTTTAAGACTCTCAACATTTACAACCTGAAGACTTCCATTAAATATACTGAAACATGATCAAAAGAATAAAAGGATACTTGTTTTCATATACTAGAAGAGACCATATTTCTCTTTAATTGGAAAATATATATTTAGGCCTATGATGGTTCCATCTGTACAGAACATGTACAGACTTTTTTCTTGTCATTCCCTCAACAATACAGTATAACAACTATTTCCATAGCATTTACATTGTATTAGGCATTGTAAGATGATTTAAAGTACATGGGAAGATGTATGTAGATTATATGCATATACTACAGTATTTTATTTGAGGGACTTGAGCATCTGAGCATTTTGATATCCATGGAGGGTCCTGGGACAATTCTCCCTAAGATTCTGAGAGACAACTGTATTTAAATTTTTTTTTGGTAATAGGATTGGAGCCTTTTTGGAAGATGGCCTGATTTTGCTAATTAAAGCCTAGGAGTTATCTTACCTCTGTTTCATTGTAGTTAGTTTCTTAATATACTTCCTTTCATCATGGCTCAAACAAAAAAGATAAAGTATAGAGAAACAAATGGCAGAAAGTTTCTCAAAAATTACGCAATAAGATTTTTGGACTACAACTTGAAAATAGTAGTATTATTTACTAGCTTTATAAGTGATCTTTTGCAGAGCAGTAAACAAGCTCAATAGATTTTATTATTTTTTATTATTAGGTTAACTTTTCCCCAATAGGGGGGAAATTTTATATCAATCTCAAAATTTATTCTACTTTTCCTTAACAATACATGATCAGTATGTTTATTTAGCTATATACCACATATAATGTATTAATATTAAAATGTGAACTAAATTTATTTCTTAGATTAATATTAAAAAACCCAAAACTTTTAAAGCAGGTTATAGACTCATAAAAGTCTTCATTAGACCTTTTATTGTTATTTTTAAATGAGGTTCAAAAATCATCCTTAGAAAAAAAGATTTTTATCCCTATTTCCTCAATTTTGGTTCTGTAGAATTCTGTAGAGTTTATATGTGTGCCAGTCATCTTACATAATTTTAGTTCTTCTTTTGAATGATTAGTTTTTAAAACCACAAAGGATGCCATGAATCTTTTATTTGCATGAGAATTTATATTCTACTTCAGGAGCCCTTTTGAAATTTTTATCAGTCATATAATTATAGTTTTTAAAAGAAGTCTTAATAGTTTAATAACTTGTGTATACTACCATATTGTACTATATCTACTGGCTTCTTTCTGTAGAAAGAAAGGGTTAAACTCAAACTAATATCTACATATGAAGACTGGGAAAATCTCTTCTAGTGTGTCTAGTGTCTTGTTCTATTTTATTGTTTTAAGACTCATTTTCATGCCTTATTATTTTTGTTTTTTATAAATTTTTATAAATTCTTATTCAGATGATTCATTTAAATCATCTGAATTATAAATTAATCTGTTTCTTTGCTCCTTTGACATTTTTGCTTTTTAAATATACCTTTTCTAAAAGGGCAAAAACTACACCATTAGAAGCAGGTAATGGGTCCAAAATACAGTTGAAATGACAATTCTTAGAAGAGATGATGTCACAGATCTTTTTTAGTGCTTTGTCAGAACTATAAGTAAGGTATAGAATAATTGTGGCTGTTTCGTTGTTTTTTGAAATTGAAGTCTGGTACTCATAAAATGCTACCTGAAAATGTTGAAATAAAAATTATTTGGTTATTCAGAAGTAAAAGTATATGTATATGTATGTCTATATATGGATACATATATGTATAGTGTATAATGTGTGTTTATAAACTTTCATTTGTGTGTTTGTTTTTGCTCCCTCTCAGGCTTATAGCAATAGGTTATTAACTTGTTATAAATATGTAATGAGAGCATTAAAGACCTATATGGAGGATTAAATTCTGATAACCTTAGAATATACAGTAGGAAAGCCCACTGTATAACTTTAAATTAGCTTAACATTTTTACTTTTTTGATTCTTTTGTGAAAATAAGTACTTCTTCAATAATGGTCTTTTTATGAAGTATGAAGCCCTAGTGGCTTTTAAGGTATAGTTCTAATGGCAAAGTTAAATACTGATTTTTATGCAAACAATTCTATAGTCATTTAGAATTCAGAAAGAAACACTAAGTGGTGATATACTTTGTCAGCCATGTCTCCTCTCTCCACAGCCATAGTTTTTAGGCTGTAACTATTTCAACCGTGTAATTAAGCTCTAAATATTCTGGAAAGTTGGCTGATTAAGTGCTAATTTGCGTAACTATATTTCTTTTGTGCATACTAACCGAACATAAATTAGGAAGAACCCTAGAGAGAGATTTACAGTCTCTACTGAGAACTTCCCAAATTGCCCTTCTAACAGTTTTAATCTCGAGAAATCAAGACCATCTGAGAGGTGGGATTAGAAAACTAATTGTGCCCTTCTCCCACTGAGGAAGGGCTGAATTGAGGGAAGAACCACAGTGGCATTCTGTTTTTATTTTCATCAATATGGTTTTCTCAAAAGGATGAGCAAAGGTTGCTCGAATGGAGAAAAATAATGTCCCAGGATAAGCTTTGCAGGTGTTTACCAAAATCAGTGAAGCAGAGAGAATTTGTGTTAATTCATTAAACAGGGTGCTTGAATTGCACCCTGAATCAGTGCCTCTTCATTTTGGCTTGTTTTTCACAAGCAAAGACGTACCTAAAAGCCAGCAAACTAAAGGAATTTTTGAATAGTGACCAGGTAAACAGTGTTAAGAATCCACTCATTTTCCTGAGCATAGTAATCCTTAATAGTAATTAGGGGGAAAAATTTCTTCGTTCTATTTAAGGAAATTAAAAAAGACTGTGAGATTAGGAAAGATGAACTGATAAAAGAAGATGGAAAGGAAAGCTCACAGAACTAAGAAAAAAAATGAAGGACAAATTATTACTTGCAGAATTTAAAACCACATTGGCAACAGCAAGAAATAGAGCAGATACTATGGAAAATAGAGACGTGAGACAGGAAAAGTGTAAAGAAGGAATTAGATGGTAGATACAGGAGACAGATTATCAAAGATTGAGTTGGGTACAAATCAAGCAGGATGGTCTTAATAACTAAAGAATCTTGAAGTAATTAAGAATGGCATTTCAGAAGAGAAAGTTAAATGCTAAGATAAATCCTATAGAACTACTAAACTTCAAGAATGAGATTTATATATGTGCCAGTTGAAAATGGATTTGAAGTAAGAGGAAAATTGTTTTTACTACGGACTTCAATAGCAATAGGTATCAGAAAAAAAATGGATGCTGTCAGTATAGAGAATATTGGGAGAAGACATGGGTGATGGGAAAATTTGGCCAACACAAGTATTTGAGTACATTTAAACATTTGAATTATGTCTCAGTGGTTAGGATAACCAAGTTTAGGAAACAAAAAATGTTTTTATCATTATTTTAAAAGCTATATATGGTAAAAACAATTTAAATTAGTGAAAACATTATATAAACTTATAATTAACTGAAGAGCTCCCAGAAGTTCCAACCAAAACTCAAGGGTTAAGTGTAGGTTTATTTAATATAAGGGCAATCAATGTATTATTTAAAGTTGGCGAATTAAGAAATAAGTTTAAGTATTGATTTTAAGTTGTTTAGTAAAAGTAAATTGGATTTGACTATCTTCTAAATAACCATTGCACAGCCATTGTGAGATAAATTGTGTAATAAATAAAAATAAAATAAAAACATTTTAAAGTCTTACATTTCTCATAAAATGGAACATGAAAAGACTTTTAGAACTATTGTGCCCAGCAATATGAGTGTATTCTTAAACTCCCCATTCTGTTCATGAAGACAGTATTTGAAAGTTTTTTCATAGCTTCTAGCATGGATTGAAAAGCTGTAAACTTCAGTATGTGCTATCTTTAAGAAATATGCCTAAAGCATAAAATTCAGATTTATTACGGTCATTTATCTTTAAAAAGTTACTCTTTACATTAGTTACTCTTTAGAAATAAATTGAATGATTAACATAGGGATTCTTCTAGATACTAGGAGTACAACAATAATAAAATAACCCTCATGGGGTTTACATTCTAGCAGAGAAAACATAATGATTACAGAGTTTGTAATGTGGTAACTGTTTTCAGGACTACAAAATACCATGAGGATGTAACACAAGGGAGCCTTAGTTGGTAGGGGTTGGGGTGGGAGGAACTGTCAAAGAAAACTTACTTGAGGAAGTGAGATTTAGACCTAGAAGTAAAAGAAACACGATTCAGTAAATGGTTAGCCTTAAAATGAAATGCAATTTCTACTTTATTACATAAAAATAATTTCCATGTGAACCAACAGTTTTAATGGAAAGGCCTAAATCATGGGAGAATTTTTATAATTTTGGCTATAGAGATCTTTGAAAACCATAGTAAATCTAGAAATCGCAAAGGATTGCATGGTAATTTGCCTACATATAAATTAGAAGTGGCAATTAAACACCATTAAATAAAGTTGAAAGACAAATTAGAATTGGGGATGAGAGCAGTCCATGAAACCAACTTGTTATTCCTGTTTACATACTGAACTCATGAAATAATAGTAAAATTTTCACAGAAAAATGTGTTCAGCCTAATAAAGTGCAAGTTAAGTCTAGACATTTTTTCTTCTATTGGATGGGCCAGGATTTTAGTCTAGGATTGATTATATGTGGAACAGCTGAATATTCCTCAGAATAAGATTGGTTGAATAAATTATAGTACATACCTACAGTGGAATATTACGCAACAAAGAAAAAAATGTGGACCTATGTTCATTGATAAAGATGTCTGTTATATATTGTTTAGTGAAGAAAGCAGGTTATAAATCTAGAATAATTTTTTCATAATTTTTATGAAATTATATGCACATGTCTGTTTTGCTTTGTATGGATAGCATGCTGTCTAGAATGTTTACCAAAGTATTAGGAGTCATTACTTTTGTGTAGTTAAGTTTCAAATGACAAGTTTGTTTTGTGAGCATGAATATTTGTTTATAAAAAATGTGTTTAATTGGCTTACCTATTTATGTTTGATGTGAGATATGCTTTCTACTTTTCAGATAAAACCTGGCTTTCTCAGAGATAAAATTTGTAGGAAAGCATTTGATTTTCTGCTCCATGTCCTTTAATTAGCTGAACCATCAGGGACAACTTTAACATTATATGACTTCCCTTTATGTAATGCGTTGACATTTTGATTGATAATTTGATAATTTTATTGAAACATACTGTAAAGTACATATTTATGAAAAGATATTTATCAATCTTAGATTTTTTTCTCATTTGAGTGATTTTTCTGGAGCTATAGTAAGTGCTGTGGCACAAAGCCAGAACAAGACCTTTATTAAAAATATTGGAAATCTCCTTTGAGAATTATTTTTTAACCTGAGAACCTTCTGTTTGTAAAGAACATTGTAGTTACAGAAACCTGGTCTTTACAAGTTGAAAAGTAACCAGATTCTGCATTAATATTTTTGCTGGTTATATTGATTCACAGATTGAAAAATATTTTTTAATCTATTGCTTTTCCCTTTTAAGATATTTAAGGAGGCCAAGGATCATGTCTCTCAGTTGGATTAATGGGAAATATCAAGTATTTACCACTATCTTCTGTCAAGAAGTTTGCAGTTTAGCTGAAACCCTATTGGTAGTACTTAGCATACCATGCTTCCTGATATCTTAGTGAACTACTTCTGTATATTTAGATACATGGTTAATGAAAAGCTACTATATAGATTATTTGATACAGAAACATTTTAAGATATACTTTTTTCCTTCCTCCCCTTTCTCGGTAAATTAAAAATTATTTCAAATGAATATTTAGAAAGCAGGCTTATTTTGTAAAATGAGAGTTGCATAATAATTTCATTTTTTAAATGATTTGTGGGATGAGTTATGCTTTTGTAGGTGGTTTACTTGCTAATATATTTAAACTGGTATAACTTAAATTATTAATAAAATGAATTTACCTGTATAAAATATAATCCAGCCTTTTAAAATAGCATTACTCTTTATAAGGTACCACTAGAGATAGTACTTAGTTGTAGTATTGTTGAAATGCTAATAGCTTAACTTCCCAGAATAAGAACTAAGTAAAATATATCAAAATAGCAACAAAAACTCAATCTGCATATGTATATACCTCCATTTGAAATATTTTGTAGCCACACAACTCATTTCCTCTTAGCAAAAAAGGCTATAATCTTCGTTTATTTTAATTCAGTTCATTGCTTTTCCCTATAGAAAAATCAGGTTTTGGGAGAGCTCTAACAGTGTGCTATTGCTCTCCTCTCATCCTTTCTATTTAAATAATACAGGTACTTTGATGGAAACCTGGAGAAGCTCTTTGCTGAGTGTCATGTAATTAATCCAAGTAAAAAGTCTCGAACTCGCCAGATGAATACAAGGTCATCAGCACAGGATATGCCTTGTCAGATCTGCTACTTGAATTACCCTAACTCGGTGAGTATCTGGTAGTTTTAAGGCTAGTACTGATTCTATTTCAGAGGGAAAAATCACCTTTCATTATTTAAACAAAGGAATACCTGGGAGTCTGAGGTTGTAGTAAAGCAGTAATTTATCAATATACTAAGGATAAGGAAAGAAAAAAAATAAGATGTTGTTCTGTCTTCCTCCTCCCCTATTTGTTTTTTAAAGTAGCAGCTTGTCCAAGTTGTCGTTAACATCTAAATCTTTTCCGAGTTCATTTTATCACCATGGGACAATTGTATAATTGTATAATTGAGAATTATTTTTTATCCAAATTAAAATAGATTTAAAGTTGTTTTTAAAAAATGTATATCTAAAACTCTTGTAAAATGTCTTTAATATTATTTCATTAGGGAGCTTTCAGGATTCTTCATAACAAAATACTTTTACTTATACAGATCTATTCTAGTGGAAATTGGTAACAGCGAAAAATATCCCTTTTAAAACCTGTTGAATTTAGATGATTTACTTTGGTATGTCTGGTAAAGAAATTTTAGGCTTAAATAAACATAATCTTCCTGTGAAGGTGTTACTTTATTAGTAACCATAGGAAAATTATATTTGTGGCACTAGATATGTTTAGTTACTTGGAATTTACCTCTTAATATTTTTTTTCAAATATCTAAGAAATAACTTAATTCTACAACAATTTATAACTACCTTGTTCAGATTCTCTGATTTAATAGTTAAGCAGCTCTTTCTATTAATTACCATATACCAAATCTTCGTCACCAGTATTATGTATTTTAATATATTGGATGTTTTTCATTATTTATCTTAGAATATTATATGTATATCTCTAAAGAGGCTCATTTGAAGGGAACTAATTTGTTCACATGTACAAGGGCTTATAAAAGAGCTTTAAAAGAATTAAGTCTTCTTAGAGAAACAGAAAAATCAGTGAATTACCGTAGTTGATACTGTGATGAATTGAATTTCCAAATTCCAAATTTTTGGTCATAGCTCTAACACTAGCTATTTGACTCTAAGTAGTAAATCATTTAATCTCACTGGGTCTCAGTTGTTTTTCTTTTAATCTTCCAACTGGGTTTAATAAGTAAGATATTCTTTCAAACTCTTTCAGCCTGAGAATTTTATCTTCTCTCCCTCTTGAAATCACAATCATAACTTGAGTATTTTTAAAAAAATCAATTATCACTACTATTAAAAATACATTAAGTTCATGTTTGACCATTTTATTATCTATCTTTAACATTCTCTTCGCCAGTTGACATTTATATAGTGTTTATAGTTTATAAATGTCTGCGAGGTAAGAGGTAATAATACTAAGACCCAGTCCCAAATTTAAAAGATTTCCTTGCCATACTTTTTGGCATTTCTCCTCTTGCTCTATTTAGCCAGCTCCTCCTTACTTTAAATCTTAAATATAATTTGTGTACTGAAACTAGCTGCTTACAGATATCTCCTGTAACGTTCTCAGTGCCATTGTTATTGTCTTAACAGTCTCAGCAGATTAGAATTGAAAATCATGACTGGAGATTTGCAATGTTAATTTTACTTGAATTTGTAACTGATGATGGAAAACCCACTGTTCATTCAGTCAATACAACAGGCGCTGTACAGGTTAGCTGGGCAAATAAGTAAAATGCCTTATTCAGAAAGAATGTTAAGTGCTTCGAAAGGGCAAGATACTATGGGAACATGCTGGAAAGACAGCTAACCCAGTTTTGGTTGGGGAAAGACTTTCCATAGAAACAAACATTTGAACTAACCTCTGAAGGTGTGAACGTTTGGAAAATATAACAATACAGAAGCCAGAGGAAGAGAACAAACTTCCAAGAATGGTAAACAGTGCTAAAAGCTTCAGTACAAATAATTGAAAAGTGAATTTGGAAATAACATGAAGTTTGCTAATGATCTTGGAGGGTTATTTTAAGTAGTGTGGTAAGATGTAAAACCACGCTGCATGGGCTGAAGAGACATTGACTTGAAGGTGGAAAAGGAAATGGCAGCAGTAAATATAAACAAATTGCTCTTCTCAAGAAAGTTTGGCTATGTAAGTGACAGCACAGAACAGCAGCATGGATTGGAATATAAGTTAAACAGTTACGGAAACTATGCCAAGCATTATGAACAATATAATGACACTAGGACTTACAGTTTTTAGACTACTATAGAAGGATAATTTTAACCTTCAATTTTGGAACTAAATGTCACCCAAGATTCTTCAGTGAAACATTATTAATTGGATGAGTGATTTCTTCATACTTCTGAAACTCCCATGTTTCCATTTCTACTACTATTCAAACACTGATAATTACCTTTTATTAATGTATATCTTCAATACATTTATTACTCTTCTAGAAAGCAACTTTAGCTTTATACAGTGCTATGTGACAACAAGCTTTTTTTTTTTTTTTTTTACAAAATGCTTCTGATAGTTTGGTTTATGTAACACTTTGGAGTTAACTGTCCTGGTGGTCACCTCTTTCAAAACAATTACCTGAGACTTTGGAGCACTTTTTAAATTCGTAGATTTTTCCACCCCGCCCCTACTCTGGGGCAACAGTTAGTCACTTTATAATAATGTTGTTTCAAATAAAACAATAAGATCTAGATGTACTTAACCCCTCATTCTACTAGGAAATATAGCTTGGGCTACAATATCTCATTTTTATGAAGTAAGTAATTTAAATTTTCAAAGAATAAGATCTGTTAATTAGATAAAAGCAAAGTTAAAGATTGTGTGGATATTCTGTCCCTCATCCTCTACCCCTGAGGCACTTCAATGTTTTTTTCTTTTGAGTATACCAAAAACATCTGATCTAAGTCCAACTCTATCTTTCCTTTTAACTTATTCCATTTTACAGATGAGGAAACTGATGTTTTGATTATTTGCTCAGTTTTTATAAAGAAAATGGCTTCAACTTTAGAGATTATTATATGGGGAATCTCTGATGGAGGAAATATAATTCTTAGTGCATTTGACTTTAGTTGCTGTGTATTTAAAATAGAGGAGGCAGTTGAAACTTTTAAGAGTGTTTACTGTTCTTTTAATTTTTTTTCAGGAACATTGATTTCTGTTTTAGGTAATATTTTATACATTTTTAGTGTATTCTTAGTATTTTATGATATAAAGAGGGTTATGTTATGTTTGATGAATATATAATCTGATTTCCTGAATCAGGGAAAAGCTCAGCAAACCAAGTAGGTAAGCACAAGTTAGCAAGGGAACAAATATGTCACATGAGAAGGAGGAAAAAGAGAAATGAGACAGACAGGAAGAAACTCCAAATATATTCATAATAAGGACACAACTCTTGAGCACAGTGGATATGTCTTTATACCACAGGTTAGTTTTTGCTTTATTTTTAGACACACGTGTGATTTATTTTTCTAATTTATCTTGTGTAGTCTTACCTATTTAATTAGAAAAACTATTGAAAAGAAGCCTTTAAAGATTTAAAAACTTTTTCTTTATCTTTTTATCTTATATGGACTTTGATATAGAAGTCCCAAAGGTAGAGATGTTACTTTACTTATAGTCATCACTCAGTAACCATTGTGACCTTTAATCTCTGTCTTAAGGATTTCTTACAAGAATAAAGCACATAAGGATGTTTATAATTTTATTTGGCAAGTTGCGATAATGGGGTGAAGGATTAAAGATGTATAAATTAGTAGTTGATAGATAGTCACGGGGATAAGGGAGCATGGCATAGGGAATGTATTAGCTTTAATGTAATGGCTGGGTGGAAAGCCAGAGAGAGAGCAAATTAGGGGGATCATTTTATAAATTATATAAATGTCTAACCAATATACTGTATACTTAAAACTAAGAAAGTTAAAAAGTAAATAATATTATAAATAAAACATTTTACAATTATAGATATGAGTTTTATATTTTGTCTTTTACAAGATGCCCCTTATCATTAGCCATGAAAAACAAATGCTCTCCATTAGTGATATGGCAACCAGTTATTGCCATATCTACTTCACTGGTGGGGAATAATGAGAATAGATTTTTTTTTCCCAGATCTTTTTTTAATGGATGAAAATATTGATTTCCCAAACATTTACCTTCACTTGTTTTGTGAGTGCATTTGAATCACTGTCAGTCTGAATAGCACTGTATTTTAAATTTGGTAAATGTTTTCCATTTCATTTGGTTTGTAAAACCAGTCTCAGGACTCTGATACATTTTCTTTCATCATTGCTTTTGGGCATTTTTTTATGTGGTTGATGTGCTATAATATAGAATTTTGAATACTGACTATTCACATCTAATTTCATAAGCATATTTCAAATAACAGCTAATTAGAGAATGTAATGGAATTTTAAAAACCTGTAAGAGGCACAAAAAGAATGAAAGAGCTAGAAATAAACTTGGCAAAAAATGTGAAAGATCCATATTAAAGAACTTTAAATACTAAGGGAAATAAAAGGATGACTTAAGTATTTAGAAAGATAGAATAATTGTAAGATAATGGAAAAGAAGAAAAAATTGATGGGATCGGGGAAGAATTATTAGCCCTGCCAAATAAAAGAATAAACAGTACAGTAGAATAGGATAGTTAATGGCCAACGAATACATGGAAAGATACTCAGCATCGCTAGCTGTTAGGGAAATGCAAATCAAAACCACAATGAGATACCAATCTCACACCTGCTAGAATGGCTATAACCAACAGGACAAGTAATAACAAATGTTGGAGAGGATGTAGAGAAATAGGAACCTCATACACCGTTGGTAGGACTGCAAATTGATACAGCTACTATGGAAAACAGTATGGAGGGACCTCAAAAAACTGAGAATTGATCTACCATATGATTCAGCAATCCCCCTACTTGGTATTTACCCAAAAGACTTGAAAACTCGTATTTGAAAAGGTATTTGCACACCAGTGTTCATAGCAGCATTATTCACAGTGGCCAGGACATGGAAGCAACCTAAGTGTCCTACAATATGACACATATATACAATGGAATATTACTCAGCCATAAGAAGAGATGAAATACTGCCATTTTGACAACATGGATGGAACTCAAGATAATCATGCTAAGCGAAATAAACCAGACAGAAAAAGTTGAAAGTCACATGATATCACTTATAAGTGGGATATAAGCCTAAAAGCAACAAATGAATAGGAATGGTATAGAGTTAAATATGTATGAGGAGAAGTTAGTTTATGATAGAGGAGGCATTTCAAATAAGATGGATTATTCAGTAAATGGTGTTGGAACAATTTGGTAGCCATCTGTGATAGAAACTTAGATTTTTACCTAACTCCTTACATCAAAGTTGACTAATTCAGAAGCCATAGATTTTTAAACTTAACACATTGTACTACAAAAGAAAGACTTTCTGCATGGCAACAAAATGTGACCATTCAAATAAAAACTGGGAGAAAATACTTTCAGTACTTACAAATGGCCCTTTTTTTTTTAATAAGTAAAAATCCACACTAAATCATTAAGAAAAATCCCATGAAAAATGGGCAAAATAGTTAAAAAGAGTGCACAGGAAAAAAATAGAGCCTTAAATCTCTTTTTTTTCAAAAGTTTAAAATTATAAAGAAATTAAAATCAAAACTAATGAAGTTGGTTCATTTTCACATGTTCAGTTAGCAAAGATCAGAGATGGATAGTGTACTTTGTTGACATGGGTGTGAGAAACCCAAGTTATCTTGAATGGTATCAGTTGCTACAACCTTTTTCAACAGAGATTGATGATAATCTGTCAAATTGTAAGCATATACCTATTATAATTTTACTTGTACAGATTTGTCCTAAAGTATATTTATCTGATTACAAAGATATGTACATATAGTCAATGAAGTAGCAATAGTAGACAAGAGAGAGTCCAAATGTCCATTAAAATCTATTAAAATAAAACACCACAAGATGCAGAATAGATTGTGGTCCTCATACTGTGCGTACTATGTACATTAGAACATCTCTGGAAGAATATGTAAGGTATTGCAAATAGTGATTACTTCTGTGTAAAAAAGTAGACGACAAGGATAGAGATGAGAGAGACTCATTTTTCAACATAAACTCATACTATTAAATAATTGTTTTTTTTATCATGAGCCTGTATTGTTCACTTAAAAATAATTTAGTAAATATTATCAAATATTCTTTAACTGAAATATGGTAACCATTTTTTGTTTTTAAAATACATTCCTCTAGACTCTCTAATGTTAAAGCACTTAATATCCCATTACAGAATATAGTATACTTCATTTAACCATCCTTCAAATAAATAATATTTCAAAAGATATATGATTAGACCAAAATGATGTTATTCTTACTAGTCTGAATAAATTTTTTGGTTTCCATAAGATTTTCTTTTCTAGGTTAGCTACATTTTATTTCTAGGTTAGCTTCCTGTGCAGCTCCATGAAGTTCTATTTTTGCATGACATTTTTTGTAACAGCTTTATTGAGATATAATTCACATATCATACAGTTCAACTAAAGTGGTTTTTTAGTATAGTCACAGTTGTGTAGCTGTTGCCACAATTAATTTCAGAATATTTTCAAAACCCCAAAAGAAACCCTGTGTTGTGTCCTTTTATAGTCACTTCGCATTTCCTCCCAAGCTTTAGGCACCCTAATCTACTTTCTTTGTCTATGAATCTTGCCCATTCTGGATCTTTCATATAAATGGAATCAAATAATGTATGGTCTTTTGTGACTGGCTTCTTTCACTTAGCATAATGTTTACATTATGTAGTATGTATTGATACGCTGTTTCTTGTTTATGATTAAATAATATTCCATTATATGGATATTCCACATTTTATCCGTTTGTCAGTTGATGGACATTTGGATTTTTTCCACTCTGGGGCTAATACAGATAATGCTACTGTAAACATTTGTGTACAGGTCTTTGTGTGTGGGGATAAGTGTTCATTTCTTTGGGAATATACTTAGGGTTGGAATTGCTGAATCATATGGTAATTCTATGTTTAATTTTTTTAAATCAATTTTTTATGGTGATATTGGTTAACGAAATCAAATAAGTTTCAGCTGTACACTTAATTTAACTATGTTCAATTTTTGAGAAACTGCCAGAGTGTTTTCCAAAGTTCCTATACCATTTTACATTTCTACCAGCATTATGAGTGTTTTCATTTCTCCACATGCTTGCCAACACATATTGTTATTTCCTTTTGATTCTAGTTGTCCTAGTGGGTGTAAAGTGGTGTCTCATTATGGTTTTAATTTAAAAACTATCTTTTCTAAGAACTATAAATATGTACTACAGATGCATTTCTCATTAGGTGTTTTGTGTTCACTGTATTTGCATGTCTGTATTCATCACCTGGAAGTTCATTTTAGGAGCCTGTCTAGTCTTGTCAAATTGGACATTTTAGCCATTATGACCTAGTAGAGCCTTATTGAGTCACTATGTATAGTGATTTTTCTGATGTCTTTTAAAAGTTCATGTATTTTTGTTGCAGTATTTCACTGGCCTTGAATGTGGACATAAGTTTTGTATGCAGTGCTGGAGTGAATATTTAACTACCAAAATAATGGAGGAAGGCATGGGACAGGTAAAGATACCTTTTTCTTTCTTTCTTTTTTTTTAATTTTAGTTTTTGTTGACTTTCCTACAGTGTTTAGACCCTTGCACAAATATAAACAGGAGAAGCATTCTGGATTATGAATTGCATAGGAACTTTTTTCCTGTATTAAAACACCTATAAAATAATTGAGGCTTTTTCTCTGTTTACATTGTGACATTCCAATTAAAGATCCAATCAGATAATGTTTTCTCAATGGGCATTAACATTCATATATATCGGGCAAAACTTTTTGAGCAGTTTTTTCAGATCTCTCTCTTCTTGCCTTTCAAGTTTTTTATTGAAAAACCAAATATTCAGGTCAGCAGTTCTGGTTACCTTCTGGTGATAAACACAGTCATGCACATATGTTGTCTTTAATAGAAAGGGAAAGATTAAGACCCTGTAAATGTAAAGGTACCCTCAGAACCTAGCAAAGTGCCTGGCGATGGTAAGCATTCAATAAATATTTGTTGAATGAAGACATAGTTTAAATTTCAATCTTTTTCAGACTATTTCGTGTCCTGCTCATGGTTGTGATATCTTAGTGGATGACAACACAGTTATGTAAGTATTTTTGATAGATTCTGCATGTTGAATATTGGTTAGTTGGTTTGACCCAATTTTTGCTCAGCACTTCAAAAGGAGGTGAAGTTTTTAAAGTCTAAAGAGACTTTCTAATCTACATTCTTTTGTTGCACAAAAGCCTTTTGTAATTTGGTTAAATGCTCAGTCACTATTCTGGTAAACTTGGCAATACATGATAGTTAAATTTCACTAAACCCTGGAATTAAAAGATAGGATATGTCAGTGTATCCGTTGAAGCCCTCTGGGAAGCAGATGCCAAAGATAGAGATAAAAAGGGTAAAAATTTATTCTGGGATGACATCTGTGCAGGGTAAAGAAGAGGAGGAGCAGAAGCAGACAGACCTCGATGCAGGTCTGACACCTGTAAAAAGAGAGAAGGAATGAAGGTTTCAGTAAGAAGAGACTCAGACTGTGATGCTTCTGTGAGAGTCTTCTGGCAGCCCTGTGGGGTGCTCCATGGCATAAATTGACTGTAGGGCAATGCCTCAACAAGCAGAAATGGCCCCTGCCGTGCTCAGTCGTTCACTGGGTGTTACCCAAGGAGAATGTGGCCTCAGCTGGAACACTCCTATGGATGGATCCCAGAGGCACTGCAGCTGGAGGCTGTTGGCTAACTATTCTTGTGAAAGATTCTCTTTTGAAGGGAGAAAGAATCTTGACCAAACAAGTCTAGTTAGTCTCTGAACCAGGATAAAATCTCAGAGTGCTTAATTCTGAGTCAGTGCTGTTTTCATAACCTCAGAATACCTATTTGACTTAATTCTAGGAGGATAGGTAGATTGAGGGCCTGAACAGTCCACATGTTGTTTTATTAGTCTTGGATAATTGCCTATGTAGAAAAGTATGTCTGTGTTTAAGCATTGGGATTTGAAGGTATTAAAGTAAAAGCAGCCCATGGGCTTTAATGAGCAATTTATTGACCACCAGCAGAATTTATAAAGCTCACTGATGCTACTTTAACCTCAATCTACTTTGATTTACTAAAACACATCTACTGTTGTTCTCTGCTCTGTATTACTGTTTCTATTATTCAGTAAGTGTTATTGTTGTTTTGATACATGGCGAAAATAAGCCATGTATCATATCAACTGAAGTGCCACCATCCTTCCAGTTGTCCTGATACTTTGATGCTTTCTTGTATTCTTTTATCAATATGTCCGTTTCATCAATGCATTTTATCAGTATAAGTCACCATCTTTTCATTCCACATTTACTGGGAGCCTACTATGTATAAGAGAACAAAAAAATTAGGATACATTTCCTTTTCTCAAGAGATTCATAATAACTAAATTCAGAGTTTAAATTTTGTTTATAAGTGTATGTGCAAAGTACTGTTAAAAAGAAACAAAATATTTCACCTGAAGAGTTTAGGGGAGACTTTACCTAAGGAGTGATATGAAAGGTAAAAATTTGGGTTGAGGGAATAGTAAGGGTGATACTGGTTAAAGAAGGGATGTCAAGTAAGTCATGAACTTCTCTATTAAGTATTCTGTGGTAGCTGGAGGACAGAATAGCAGAATATCAGCAATGAGAATGAAAAGAGTTGACAGTTTATGATGGGTTTTGCCACAGAAGTTTGTTAAAACGGTGGTAATAACATTTGTATTTTAGGGATACAACTTTGGTGGTATAGTGGGAGGATAGTTTAGGGTGTGGAAGCATTTAGGCAGTGAGATGTGGTTAGAATGCTATTTTTTCATGAAATTTTACTTAAGGGAATCTAGATGGCAAATGGGGAAAATATTTTCAGCACCTAAAACAAATGTGGTTAATAACATAAAGGCTCTTACAAATCAGTAAGAAAATCCCTATGGAGAAGACATGAACAAGCAGTTTACAGTGAAAGAAATTTAAATGGTCATAAACATTAGCTTTTATGCCTAATTAAATAAATGCAAATCAAAATTAGATACTCCCAACTTTTTAAAAAAGTTTTTTTTTTTACATTTTATATTGGTAGGGATTAAAGAATTTGATAATATCCAAAGTGAGTGAGAATATAATTAAATAGGGAGTATAAACATTTGCAACTTTTGTAATGCAGTTTGACAATTTCTGCAAATTTACATACTCCTTGAGTTTTCATTCAGTAGTTTCATCATCACTTTGTTATTCTACTGCCTTCTTGCCTCCATTGTTTTCAATAAGTCAGCTGTTAATCATATTGTTGTCCCCTATTTGCTGCTTTCAAGATTTTCTTTGTTAGGATTGGGGATAGTTTGACTATGATATTTAGACGTGGTTCTTTGTGTCTATTCTCTTTGGGGTTTCTTTAGCTTTTTGGATATGCATGCAGCCTGGTACATGGCACAGAAAACTTTGAGAATATTCATAAGAGAATATTAATAGTGATATATTAATATTCTGTGATATATAAGCTGGGAGTTGGGGGTTAGGAAGAGAGATTTTTATTTTTTACTTTATTTATGGTACGTATGGTACTATTGGTACGTATCTTCCATTTTCTTTTAAATAAATAATGTCTTTTAGAATTTAAAAGGTTAGTTAATTAGAATGCATTTTGTAAATGTTTAATCTCAAGGTCCACTAACTGAAATGTGCTTAAATTTTTAGTATGAAACAATCTGTCCCAGTCATGATATTATCGTTTTTAATTTCCAGTTTGATAAATTAACAATTGTTATTTTGTTTCAATTTGAATTAAACTCATTTGGAACTTGAATTGAAACTGAGACCCAGTTCTTTCCTGAAGACATATTTTGCTATAACCTTCTCAGGTTGGCACTAGGCTTTTTCCCCCTATATACCTCATGGTCAAGAGGTGAAGTCATTTTCACCCTTAGTCCCAAATGTCTTTTTCTTTACTTCATAGAATCAATCCATAAATCCTTTGAGGCTTGTGTTATCCTACTGTATCACATTCCTTTGTGCTTTTATCTTCTTGAGTTTTTGGTCTCTCCCACTTAATTATTCATAGTACTTATACCTCACTCAGTCTTTTCTTCCTCAGTGCCCATGTGTATAGTTCATTCTATCTCATAACCCTGTAGCTCTCAAAATGTTGTCCCTAATCAGCAGCATCAGCAGAATCTAGGAACTTGTTAAGAATGCACATTCTCAAGCCGAGCTCCAAGCTTAACTGTATCAGAAACTCTGGGATGAGGCCTGGTAATATGAATAACAAACTCTCCCAGTGTGGTTCTGATGCATGCTTAAGTTTGAGAACCACTGTCTTAGCCTTTTAATGCTTTGATTTGTTAATTTCCATTAAAATCTCCTTTATCTCAGCCACCTACCCCTAAGCCCACCACCCTATGTCTCCTCCAGATCTATTCTAATTGATTTTGCAAGGTCATCTTTTTCTGTCTCTTCCTAAACTCCTTGGGGTTCTGTCCAACCCACTATTTCTTATCTCTCTGTATACTTTATATGCTATTCCTGGGCATTGTTGGAAATTCACAAATTTAAATCTCCAGATCAACTCTCTTTTTTGAACTTGGGTCTCATATACCAGCCTAGGCATCTTCATATGTATATTCCTCAGGCTTTATCTTGGCTAACCTTCCTACTTCCACCACCACCAAACTCACTCTTCTTGCTTCTCACCATCAAAGAATGGCATATTAGGTGTTAAAGACATGCCTAAATTAGAAACCTTGATGATATCCCTGATTCATTTTTTTCTTGCATTTCTGGGTCATTCTTATACCAAATTCTGTTAATTCCACATTCTTATTACCCTTAAATCCATCCATTTCTTTGTTTCTACTGCCATTAACCTGACCAGATTATCTTTTAGGTGGGAATCTGCAACTGGCTTCTAAGTGATTTCCTTACACCCACTTTCATCACCTTTCAGTTCTTCTTTACAAATGGCTTCCATTGTCTTACATTGCTCACCTGTACAGCTTCATCTCCTGCCTCACCTTTTCTCACATTCTCTATTCTAGCCACGTAGAACTTGTTTTCTTGAAAGTATTTTGCATTGTTATTTGCATTTGCTTTGGTTTTATTTTGTTTACTTTTTTTCTCTGCTGTCTCTTGACTTTCTTACGTGCAATACTCTCTTGTTTTATTCTTCAGTTCTCTTAACCTACTAATCCCCTTAGTCATTTTTTAGGCTTTAGTTTAGATTTTCATTTTGGTTTGGGCAAATGTACTATATGCTCCTTAGCTTCCCCTTATTTCCCTTACTATTAGCTTTTGTGATTGCCCATATTCTTGTTTTTAGTTTTTCTTAGGCCATAAGCTGTTATGACCCTAGATACCCTGTTTATGTTAACTGAATTCTTTGCTTGCTTCCATAAAGGATGGAAACGCTACACTGAAAGTCTTTATTCACTGACTCTCAATGCTTCTCAGACTCTTACATTCATTCTTAAGATTAGTGATTCAATGGATTCAACTTTTTATTCCTTAGGAATACATATATATATATATAGATATAGATATAGATATAGATATAGATATAGATATAGATAGATAGATATAGATATAGATATAGATAGATATAGATATAGATATAGATATATATGTATATATGCATACAGTAAGCATGTATTCTTGAATATATAACTGGAAATATATTATTCTTCCTTGCTTTCATAAGCATATGCCATTATTACAAACTTCAGTGGTTGAATCGTGCCACGATACCATCAAGGTTTTTGGCTAAATGGGGCTCCGCTACACAATGGCTTCATATAGTTATATTTACAAAGTCAGGAAAGTACAATATACTTTGAGAATTTTCTTGGTCCCAAGATTTGTCTTGATGCTTTTGTGAGATTAATAAAATTATTTCTACAAATTATTTCACTTGAAATCAAATAAATGTTCATCTATTTCTGTTCATCCTAGCAATTGGTTATTTTTTTATGTAGTTTAGGGCCTAAATTTATTTTATTGCATATAGCCTCTCTAGTAATCTGAGGGATGATAAAGGTAAACTTGTATCTATTAAATCTTCAATGACCTTCAAGTAGTATATACTTAGCCTCATATTGACTAATCATTGATAATATTAGCACACATCTGTATTGTAATGTTTTGATTCAACATACTTTGAGGTATGTCTAAAAATGTATGGTTTATTTTTATTTAAGGATTTTAGGGACAGACAATGACAAGAACTTATTGTCACTTATTTCTAGTAAAATTATGCTTTTTAAAAAGCTTTAATTGATATATAAGCTCTTTTTAAAAATAGATCTTACAGTTCTGGTAAAGATAATGGACACCTCTGTTGGCTAATTCTCCACTTGCTGAAGTTCTTCCCCCACCCCGCCCCCACCACAATAGATTGTTTAAATTAGATAATATAAGTGCATTCCTTATTTTATTCTCATTCCATCAACTTGAAGCAGTATATCTTAAATCCTCACTGTGCAAGGTGAGATTGATGCCTCTATGCTGTCATTCACCTTTATCTCTTCTACCTACTAATTTCTTTCTGATATATAATTACAATTATGTTGTAAACTTTATAGTTATTCTTTTTATTCTGGAACAAATTCTTTCATATTTTGTCAACAGTACTATTCACAAAATTGTAAGTTAGTACTTTTATAATACTATAATTATGTAAATACTACATAAAACCAAATAGTTGACTGGATCCAGAGAGAAGTAAATGTAGTCCTCTTAAGTCTGTGCTGCTCTAAGAAGACACTTCCACTCATCCAAATCAGATGATTATTTTTTGCATTGTAGTATTTTAAAAATCACAAATAGGGTTTTGAAGCTGTCTAGAACCTCACATGGTTTGTACCATTTGAGGAAAGTGACAGACTAAACTTTCAAATGTGAGTTAATCTCAGTGTAGTAGAACAGGAGTCCCTAGTCCCTGGGCCGCGGACTGGTACCAATTTGTGGCCTGTCAGGAGCAGGGCCACACAGTGGCAGGTGAGCATCAGGTGAGCAAGTGAAGCTTCATCTTATTTGTAGCCGCTTCCCAGTGCTAGTAGCATCACCGCCTCAGTTCCACCTCAGCTCATCAGGCATTAGGTTCTCATAGGAGCACTGGTCCTTAGTGCCAAAAAGGTTGGGAACTGCTGTAGTAGAGCATCTTTTACAGTGGAAAAACATCATTCTTATTTAATTATAATAGGCTTAATTTGCTATGTATTGATTTTTATTTAACTTTTTAATTAAGTTCTAAAATATATTCAGCAAAGTATTTAAAGTACACTAGCTTTTAAATTGTTTTACTAACCATCCAGATCAAGACATAGAACTTTTCCAGTACCCAAGAATGTTTGTTATATACCTCTTCCCAGATAATATCAATCTCACTTCTGCTACCTGTCCTGACTTGTCACCATCAATTTGTTTTGCCAGTTCCTCAACTTCATTTAAATGGAATAATGTAGCATGTTTTCTTCTATGAGTATCTGCTTCAGTTAATGTCTTTTAGATGTGCACGTTGTCAGATATATTTTGGGGTTTATTTTTTCTTATTGCTATGTAGTTATTTAATTCTCCTGATAATAAACATTTGGAGTTTTTTAAATTTTATTTTTATTTTTATTTTTTTGGCTGCAGTGAAAAACCTACAAAGAATATTTCCTATGTATGTCTTTTGGTGGACAAGCACTGATTTGAGTATATACTCATAAGTGAGATTTTTAGCTTTACTAGATATAGCCAGATGGTTTTCCAAAGTTACTGTACCTACGTTCTTCCCAATTATGTACGACTATTCTAGTTCTTGTCCACACTTGTATCACTAGGCTCCTTAAATTTTAGTTGTTCTGGTGCGTGTGTAGGGCAGTCTCATTGTGGTTTTAATTTGCAATTCCCTGGTGGATAATGATGTTGAACATCTTTCCATTACCCATTTGGGTATTTCTTTTTGTGAAGTGCTTTCCTTTTTATTCAAGACACTTGCCCTTTCTTAAAACTTTGTTACTTTGTTAATTAACTTTATAAGAATTCTTTAAATATTCTGGTGTGTCTTTTGTTAGAGATATGTATCACAACTGTTTTCCCCAATGTTTGGCTTCCCTTTTTTCTTTCAATGATTTTTGGTGAATAAATTTTCATTTATGATTAAGAAATCTTTACCTACCCCAAGGTTGTATTTCTTTTTAAGGCAGTCCACAGAGAGTTTATGGATAATGGATAATGATTTTAAAGTTATCAGTCTCATTGTGGAGTAAATTGAATGCCCCAATCCTTTCTCCACAATGAAACAGAAAAGCACTATTTTAATATTCTAGGTAAGAAATTTAGCACAAAAGCTATAGAGCACCTGTTTTAAGGGATCATCGCTCAAATTCACACTGAAATAATTTCCTATTCTCATTGAAGCGATAAATGAAATGATATGCTAGGCTTTGTTAGTTAATAAAACAAAGTATAGTAGACAGGAGTAAATTACTAATAACTATTAATTTAAACTTAAAAAATGTTTTTGAGCTATAAATGTAAACTTATAGATTGAAGGGAGGTACAGAAGGGATGTATAAGGCTGATTATATAGGACCTTATAGGCCGTTATAGATTTTTGGCTTTTTATTCTTAGAGCTTTTAGAGGATTTTGAGCAGAGGAGCGATACGGCCAGAGAGGATTGCTCTGACCGCTGGTGTTAAAAAGAGACTATAAGTTAAAGCAGGGATATTGGGTGACTATTGCAACAGTCCTGGTGAGAGATGGTGGTAGTTTGGTCCAGGATATTAGCAGAGGAAGTAGTGAGAAATAGTTGGATTTTGGTTGTATTTTCAAGGTAGAGTCAGGATTATATATGGGGTACAAGAGAAAGAGATGAGCCAAAGATGACTCCTAATATTATTTTAACCTTTAATTATAATTAGATGAATTCAGATAATAGTAAATATTATATTTTTAATGACCAGAAATTTGAGCAAAGATTTATTATAAAGATATTAATCACATTGTCATAACCCTACAATCCAAAATATCCAAGAGTAGGGGAGGATGGACTATAATACAGCCACTAAAATGATTTGTGAATTATATAAATGCATTAATTGGAAAATGTCTATAATGTTAGTGAAAAAAACTAAGATAAAAAATTATATGTAGTTAGTTGTCTATTTTAAATTATGTATCATACATTTACCAAAAAAAGAAAAGATTGACATCTGTAAACATTCTGAATGGTCTTCTGCCTGAGTGGTATAGTTATAGGTGATTTTTATTTCCTTCTTTATGCTTGTGTATAATTCGTATGTCAGGGAGGGGCACTTTTTAAAGAAAAATATTTTGTCATTAGTCCTAAATTGAAGCATAGTTCTCTTGATTTGCTCAAGGTACTATGTAAGCATAGGCATAGTACTAATAGTACCTGGCACTAAAAAAAACCCTTGTATTTAAAGTCGCCTGATCAAAACACAGCTCTCCAGTTATTTCATTCGTAAAAACGGAGAACTATCCCAAAACACAAGGGTGGTTAGATGCATCTGATGCTGTGCTCAGAATGTATAGTGGATATTTAGTAGAAGTCATTTTGTCTACCTTTATAAAGAACTGCCTTTTCTATGAGAGTTGATATAATAATATTTTCAACACTGATGGCAATAGGTCTTTGTCAAGAAAATTAGCTTATCAATGGCCAGGATGATATTTGCCTTTTTGAGAATGCTTATTCTTAAGGATGGGAGATCACTTTCTTTTTCTTCCCTATTACAAGATAAACTATGGCCTAATAACTAAGACCTAATAACTTTGGCTTAATAGCTATGGCTGACCTTTGTTCTCACCAGTCCTGGTGGTCCAAACAAGGCTTAGACAGCTGCTTTAACTAGAGTCAGCTATAAAAAATCATTAGGGTTTGTCACATTTATGGGTAATAGAAGTAAGATGTGTTTGAGAATCACATTTGACTTTGGGTCTGATTCTTTCCTTAACTTTTTTTAAATTAATGTAAATTTTATATACTATTCACCATTTTTAAAACTATTTTAAAGTACAGTTCAGTGGCTTTTAGTATATTCATAATGTGCAATCATCACCACTATCGAATTCCAGAACATTTTTACCACCCTCAAAAGAAATCCCATATCCATTAAACAGTCACTCCCCATTCTCTCCTCCCCAGAGACCCTGACACCCACTCTGTACAGATTTGCTTATTCTGGATATTTAATTTAACAGTCATAAAATATCTGATCTTATGTTTCTGGCTGCTTTCACTTAACATAATGTTTCCACGGTTCATCCATGTTGTAGCATATATCAATGCTTTATTCCTTTTTATGGCTAAATAATATTTCATTATATGTATATTCTATATTTTGTTTTCCCATTCATCAGTTCTTGGATATTTGGGTTATTTCCATTTTTGTGGAAACATTTGTGTTGTTATATGAACATTTGCATGCATGTTTTTTACTGAAAACCAGTTTTTAATTCTCTTGAGTACACACACAAACACACACCCAGGAATGGCATTGCTGAGTCATGGTAACTCTGCATTTAACATTTTGAGGACTCACCAAACACACTGTTTTTATTTTTAATTTTAATTTTTACTTTTTACAATTATTTATATTATTATTTGTGTCTACTGCACCTGGTCTTCCTAGGTGGTCTCCCATTCAAGTACTAACCAGGCCCGACCCTGCTTAGCTTCCGAGATCAGACCTTGAGCTTGTTCAGAGTGGTATGGCCGTAGACCATGGACTGTGGCGCCACTGGGGCACGAACCCAGGACCTTCTGCATATAAAGCAGATGTGCTAACTGTTCTACATTATGGAATCACATCCAAAACACACTAATTTTAGAACTCAGTTTCAACATCTGTGAAATGTGGAGGTTTACTCATTTTAAAAATATTTATTGAACACTTTCTGCAGGCTAGGCAGTCTGCTGGATACAAGAGATCCTTTCATGGAGCCTATTCTTTAATTGGGGACAGTGGAGCAGGAAGGCTGATATTAAATGATTATACTGACAACAGTCTATGAAAATTATGACATTCTATAAAGGAGAGGTTTATAAGGTGCCATTGAGAACTGAGAGGGTGTCTGCATCTAGACTGGGGCAAGGAATTGTCCAAAAAGTCTTCCTTGAGTAACACTATATTTTAGCAGAAGTGAAGTAATAGTAACAGCAGCATCTAATATTTATTGAGTGCTTACTATTTGCCAGGCACTATTCTAGTCTCACAACTCTTATTTCTGCTATCCATTTTGCAGATTAGTAAACTGAAAAAAATGGAGAGGTCAAAGAACTCACCCTGAGTTCATAGCTAGTAAGTTGTGAAACCAGTGTTCAAACTTAAGCTGTCCTTCCTTAGAGCCCCAACATGATATTTTTCCCTTCTCTTTTCTAACAAAAGCCTCTGAGAAAGGGTGGTGCTTATTATTTTGTAAGAATACCAATGTGACTGGAGTACACTGAAAGTGACACAGGAAAGGGTGGGGTCTTGTGAAAAGGAGAGCAAGTGCCCTAAGAAGCTCAAAAATCAGATGAGGCCAGATTTACAAAACTTTTTTGTTTTTTTTGAAAGGTTTTATTGAGGTTGGACTATGTGCATATTTTATACAGTTCTTACTGGCTTTGTTAATGCTTAAGTTAATGAAGCTTAAACTTTAATGTTCTTTAATTTTGTGGATTCCTGTGTTTTTTAGAAATTGTTGTGAAGTATACTGTGTTCTAGAGGGACAGGAGAAGCCAGATTGCAGTCAGTAAGCATTTCTGGTAAATTACCAAGAGATCTCAGAAGAAGGGCCCTCAGAATTATATTTAGCAAAACCTGGATCCATTTCTTAACATTCCTGTCAACATCTCTTATTTCACACACTGAGTTTTTAGAAGGGGTCTGAGGGAAAGTGACTAAGAATTACAATCTTAAAGCAAGATATTAGAGTCAGAAGACTCTGAAAAGAGCCTAAATTTGGCAATAGTTGGTAAGTCTTTAGATTATAATATAAAATACTTAAGAGTATAAAATAAATTGGGAAAACATCTACCAAAGTAAAACTATAGAAACTTTGAAATTACTGTTTTCATTACTACCGTTATATTTGTTGATAGTCTGTGTGCATTTTAATATTTTCAATCTAGGGCAGTTTTATAGCCATATCATTGAAATTTTATTTGATAAATGTGGAAAATACTCTTGGCTGAAAACTTCCGAATTATTTTTATTCTTGCTTTCAGGCGCCTGATCACAGATTCAAAAGTTAAATTAAAGTATCAGCATTTAATAACAAATAGCTTTGTAGAGGTAAGTGAGTTCTCTTGTTTTCTTTCTTTTTAAAGTAAACAGAATTCTGTTTACTAATAGCAATACTAGTTTTTCTTACATAAAAATACTCTCGACATTAAGAGGCACTTTTACCATAAACATGGGTTATGGACTATATTTATGAAGTATACCATAACACCTTTATTCTCAAAGGAATGTGACAAATCAATAAGTAGATGTCTCTTCATAGATCCTGAACTTTGATAATAAAGTTATTTTTATAGTATTTTTCCTTTTTATTCCTAGCAGAGAATTATAGCTGATTATTAATGACGTCATGTTTAATCATTTTTGGCACTCTAACTCTGCTGTCTCTTCTTATTTTAGCTTTCATTACTAGTAAACTTTGTTAATAAAGAATGCTATAGTTATATGTTTTCATCGATTGTCTTTTGTCAGAACAGAGGTCTACAAACTATGGCCAACCTTTTTTTTCAAAATAAAGATATTTTGGAACATGCTCATTTGTTCTGTACTGCTTTTATGCTACAGCAGCAGTGTTGAGTAGTTGATAGAGAAGCCACTATGGCCTGCAAAGCCAAAAATCTTTTCTTTCTCGCTCTTTACAGAAGTTTGCCAGCCCCTGTATAGGAACATATAATTTGATATGTAATTTGATATTTTAACTCTAGAAAGTAATTTTCATTTCTATTAGCAATTAAACTCACAGTCAGATCTTTTAGAAAACAATATTTTAGGAATAATATATATTTTTTTAATGGTCAATGAACTTGAATTTTGGTACAGAGTTTCTAGCTATGTTTTTTCCATAACAAAAATACTGTAAAAGTTGTTTCTTTTTGAAGAACAAAAATGCATCCCGTGCCATAGTTTAGGAACTGGCTTTTGTTCTTAAAAGAGCTTTTTATGGTCAATGGGAGAAATTACATGTATATCCCTTAGCTTGTTTCAAATTATTTTGTGTCATCTAAACACCTTTCCTGAGTTGAAGCATATTTTTTTATCCTGCCTCTTTGAAAATTGCCCTTAAAAAGAACCATAAACAAATTGATAGTTTTTAATGATCACATAATGGTAATTATTTGTAAGTTACTCATTGGAATTTTGAAGATAGAAGAGGTTCTTCATATATTTTATAAAACTAGGTCTTCAAGGGATTTATAATTTTGGAAAAACAGCACCTTCAAAAGCATTGCTATAAAAGACTAAGTATTGGTGGCAGGTTTTTTATATGCTTCCTTGTGCTAGGGAAGCAATATAAACGTTTGCTTGGTGTGCTAGGAAATCTTGCATCTTGATTTACCCTACCTACTGTCATTTTTTCTT
Source organism: Macroglossus sobrinus (assembly GCA_004027375.1). Lineage (NCBI taxonomy): Eukaryota > Metazoa > Chordata > Mammalia > Chiroptera > Pteropodidae > Macroglossus > Macroglossus sobrinus. The sequence continues at coordinate 503,380 of PVKZ01000310.1, read as the reverse complement.
TTCTAACTTGTGTTTCAGTGCAATCGACTGTTGAAGTGGTGTCCTGCCCCCGATTGCCACCATGTTGTTAAAGTCCAATATCCTGATGCTAAACCTGTTCGCTGCAAATGTGGGCGCCAGTTTTGGTAAGCAAGTGATTTCTTAAATTGGAATAGTGCACATAGCTTTTCTATTTATTCTTGGTAGTAAAATAGAAAGTTTTTTTTACATCAGGTAGGGAGGTGGGTGGTGTTTGTTTAAATGAGTGTATATATCTTTTAAATAAGAATTAGATTTAAAAGTCACATCTTAAATTTCCTTTTTTGCACTAACTTGGATGTATTTTATATATGGGGAAAAAATACAGCTATAATCACGTTTTCTCGTGTGTTCCAGTGGAATTTAATTGGAAGCAAACTTGTAGATCTAGAACAAGATCTCAGCTCTTCTCATTTGTGATTGCTTCATTTGTCATATTATGTTTCATTTCTTTATGACTTTTGCTGTAATTTCAAGTTCTCTCTTGTAGGAATAAAATATAGTTAGGACTTTTCTTGTTCTTAGGAGAGCTTTTTATGGTCAAAGAGAGAAATTACATGTATATTCATTAGCTTGTTTCAAACTACTTTGTATCATCTAAACACCTTTCCTGAGTTGGAGCATAGATTGTTCACCTGCACCTTTGAAAATTGTCATGAAATAGAACCATAAACAAATTTGGAAAGATAAAACATGGTTAATTAGATAAGCTTTTTAACTAAGAGTTTTTCTGTAGCTGCTCCGGCTGCAGCTTTCTTGGTAACCTGAGTTCTTGGAGTTTACTGAATATTCTTAAGCCTTTGAGTTCTAGATTTGACTTACCAAGGAATATCCAGTAATAACACAGAGTAAAGATGATCTTTTTCTTTCCTTTGTTGACCTTTTAGGAATGAGAAGCCATTCGAGCCAACAGGCTCTAGAGCTAGCAAATAGATATTTTATCGGTATTCCATACCATCCTTTTCTTTTGTTCAAACATCTATAGAATTAGACTTACACATCATTAACATTAAATATTTTGAAAAAAATGCAAGTAAACGCAAAGACATTAAATATGTATAAAATACATGCTATTTTGGTAATTATTAAATATACGTTATTATTTCTGTAGAGAGGGGAGTCTGATTCCATACGTACTTTCAAATATATATTTTAGTTGGAAATATTTCTAATATAGACTAAAACATAGAGTAATAGTTATGCAGTGAATACTTATGTAGATACAACCCAGCTTAATCAAAATTAGTAATTTGTTTGTTTTTTATTAAGAAATAAAACAGATATGTATGAAACCCTTTGGTTCCTTTCTCCATCTAAATTCTCATCATCTTTTCCAGAAGTAACCATTATCCTGACTTCATTTAAATTGACAGCACTTTATTCCTCTCATTTGCCATGGATTTTTGGCATTCCTAAATTATTGATTAGCTAATTTATCAGCCGCGGTTCCATGGTTACTTTTTCATATACATTTGTGTTGATTCTTAGTTTAAACTTTTTAAACAAATGGATATACCGCGTGCCTAGCAAACAGAAAGGCATTCTCAATTACTATATTCTTAGAGGATATTTAGTTACACTCTTGGTTTATATCTTCTTTGGTACAATTTATCTCTGCTGGACTGAGATTTATGTTTTTGGATCGTATAAAGATGTGGCCTTTTTGCTTCCTGCATATTGCTAACAGTATATTAGTACTAAATTATATATTACTCTACAAAGTCAGACTTTTACTCTGCATTTGGGATGTTAAGTAAAAGATAATATATGCTGACAATGAAGCATTGGTTGAAATTTAAGTTCAAATTAGTGAAAGTAATTTCAGTTTGGCTTCATTTAGAAATGTTTGCAGCAACTATAAATTTTAAAACAATCAGAATAATACAGGTCTAAATTTTTCTTTGTCTTAACAGTTTGGTAGCTGCTTAGATATTTATTACAAAATTGTCGTCAAAGCATGTCTTCATGCTTATAGTCATTCTTCATACATCCCCTATCCCCCACCCTCCACCCCCCGACCCCTCGTATACACTGGTTCCAATACTAAATTCCAAATAATTTATTATAGAATAAAATAAACATGATTCCTGCCCTTGTATTTGCCAATTACTATAAACTGGTGAAAATATTGAGGAACTATAAAGCATGAAATTGTTTGTTTACATACTGTAGGTAGGACTTAATTTTTTTTAACTCTTGCTCATTTAACAGCTTTAACTGTGGAGAAAATTGGCATGATCCTGTTAAGTGTAAGGTAAGATTGTCCTTTTCATTTTTAAAAAATGCAGTAGAGCACTTCTAAGACTTGACTGAAAACTACAGCCTACAATTTTTTTATTTTTCCATTAGTAAATAGCAGGTTTTATTTTGCTCTTTTTATTTCAGATGATCATTGCCAAGTATTAAGGGAGCATTCCTTAGGAGTAAGTCAGCTCCTGATATATTATCAACATAAATCTGGTTAAGGCACCTTCTTTGGCAGGCTTTGTAATTAGCTGAGGGGAATGACACACCTTGGGGTTGGGCTTCTCAAACTCTAGGTTCCCCATTCAGCGTCAGCCAGAGAAAGTCCTCTTTGGTTGATTTTTATATAGTGGATGTGAGGACTACAGGATTTTTTTTCATTTAAAAGGAGGCAAACCCAGTGATGTCCGTTGGGTTTTATATTTACACTTGATTGCATTTAAGTGTTAAAGTAATCTGCTACTTCTGAAGTCTTTTGTTGTACCCTAACAGTTGTTGTTTTCAAACAGTGGTTGAAGAAGTGGATTAAAAAGTGTGATGATGACAGTGAAACCTCTAATTGGATTGCAGCCAACACAAAGGTGGGTATTTTCCTTCCTAAACTCTTGGTGGTAATGAACTGAAGAGGATAGGTTTCATCAGCATTAGCAAAAGCAGTTAAGTTTACTTAGTTACGGGCCTTGTTTTACCTTTTTCTTGATTAAGGTTTGTTTTTTGATTTTTTTTCCAGAATAATTGCCTGTTAATAATTTTTTATATTTTAATGTTTGAGTTTATTGAATACTATACTGTAATGTGCACAGTACTCTAGAAGTTTAGTTAGAAAAACACTTTCTGTAGAAGAAAATACTGTTAATTTTTCTACCCTGGCATTTGATACAATGCCTTTCATATTGTTCTTGGCTGCCTTTTAGTATACAAGTATATTGTAGAGTTTACTCCACCTCGGTTTTATTGGTCTAATTTGTGTTTTCTGCCTTTAAAAACCTCCAGGGTTTAACTTTTAAGGAATCATTTCTTAGATCATTATTCAATCAGAATAATTGAGTAACTTTGTTATGTAATGTCTTTAACATATTAAACTTCTATGATTTATTAAGAGATTTGACTCTTGAGAAATAGAAGTTTGGGGGTAATGTGGGTATCCCTTGTTTTGTTTTGTTTTGTTTTGTTTTGAAGTGCATTGCTCAGGATACTAGTTTCAAAATTTAATCTCTTTATGACCACGAACCACTTCTTTAATGCTAGACAAATATCTTTTAAATGTTGGTAATATTGGGTACCCTTGTCTTCTGTCATTGATAAGCAAGCATTTGAATCTCAAATGTGTACCAGCCAGTCTCTTAATAGAAGATTGTATAAATACCCAATTTTTATTAAATTCAATCTTATATCCCATCCATATAGGAAGTGACTTAACGTAATGAATAAGGTTATTCATGCTCTATTCATTTTTAGTATTGCCTTTCACATGTGGAGACGGTGCTTTAAAGAACAATATGTTGTTTGACCAGTGTTAGTTGTATAGCTTTGTACTTTTTTTTTATCACTGTCACAAGATGATAAGAATAAATGGTACTTAAATGATGAAAGCTAACACTTGATTTTATACCATTAATACCCTGCTCTACCCAGAAAGTTTAAAAAGTATGTATTAATTTCTATATCACAGAAAGCATTATCAGTGAAACAGTGAGTCCTGTCACATAGTATAAATGCCCACATCTTTGACAAATGTATGGTTGAAATAAATACTTTTGTGCTCTCTAAAACCATCAGCTAAACATAAGTCAACACTTATGAAAACCTAATGTAATGTCAGAAAGTGGTTACTTTTGTTATTTAAAAAATTTCCTAGACAAGCTTTCCTTTTTAAAAATTGAAGGTTTTCCCACCAAATGTGTTTATTAAAGCCCCAGATTCCTTAAATATGCTTGGTAAAACTAGTATTTAGAATAGGGCAACTGTATTTTTATTAAGTCATTTGGTTAAAATCTTCCCCTCTTTCCGCATCTAGAGAAATCCCCAAATACTCAACCACCAAAACAGGAAATACAGGCTTCAATACTTTATTTAGAAAGTAGATTATTGAGGAAGAATGGCAATTTGTAATAATAAATTTATCTACTTGGTAGTTTTGAGGTGAAACAAACATTTTTCTCTTGAGAGATTTCAGAAGCTTTTATTTATAATTGTGGTTTATAGATTGTTGATGGTATCCTTATCATAATGAGCGCTTAATACTACTTGGTTAATAATAACTAAGTGTAGTGTAGAGTGAAACAGGTATTTTAGGCCTAGAACTTGCTTCTTTGGGAAAATGTAAAATTTCTCATGTGAGTGACTTCAAAATTTTGATTTAAAATGTATAATTAAAAATTGCCATGTTGACTTATTTAAAATTACTATTGTTTATGGGCAGTGTAGTCTGTTTCACAAAGGTTGAATCGTGCAAGTAATATGAGTGTTTCCCCCACCCCTTGTGGGAGTTATAGACATCAAACACAAATACAGCAAAAATATAAGCTTTATATCTTATTTATGGTTTTATTACAAATAATGAATAAGTTTGATTTTCTGTATTTTTCCAAAGAAAAATACAATAGGCCTACAGGGTAATAACTTTGGCTCAGTAGCAACCAAGAAAATGATACAGACTGTGGGGAAAAAACCTTGATTCCTGTAGCACAGTTGTAAATGGACCACAATGAGAAGAATTTAAGACAAGGGTATTAGCAGAAGAAAATTGAGAAATTCAGTAGCTACTTGCCTGACTCTTGAGGCCAAATTGCTTGGGTGTGAATCCTGGCTATCATTTGCTACCTGTGTGACCTTGGACTAGTTTTAGATTCTTTATTATTTTTTCTCTCCCTTAGTTTATTCATCTGACAAATGGAAAAGAGAATAGCATCTCTCTAAAAATTATGAGTTAATACATATAAAACACTGAGAACAGTGAGATACAGGAAGTACTCAATAATTATTTCTAGATGACACCAGAGAGTATATTATAGTTACATGAACAAAATGTTTTTATTTCCCATAAAACTATTGTTACTACATCTTTGGTTAAAAGCACTTAAAGTGTTTGTGTGTCCTCCAGCCCCACTAAAACAAATCCTTAAGATGTTGTATATTTTAAAAGCCAGTAATCTGATAATAGCTCATTTACAGTAGTACTGTTTGACACTGTTCTAAGTGCTTTACCTGTATTAATCACAATAAATGTGGTATTTACAAATAAACCAAATCTAGAACTGGCTTTTCCTCAGTGGTAGTAATACAACCCAGTGTAGCATTGACACCAACTTTATAGTTTCTCTTCATAGGAATGTCCCAAATGCCATGTCACAATTGAGAAGGATGGCGGTTGTAATCACATGGTCTGTCGTAACCAGAACTGTAAAGCAGAGTTTTGCTGGGTGTGTCTTGGCCCTTGGGAACCACATGGATCTGCCTGGTAGGTTGGGGAAATGAAGGGAAGAATATGTTCACATAAGTATGTGATGTGTGCTGCATATTATGAATAAGGTTTCTACCTCATGGAAATCACCATCTAACTTGGGAGCTAGCTAAATGAATACAGTGCTTGATCAGTGTTAGAAGTATATGCAAGATAATCTAGAGAGAAGGATTAATTAGGCATATTTTACAGAGGAGGTAATAATTGAGATGAATTTTAAGGAGGACTTAAGAGTTCATTAGTTGAAAAAGTGTCAGAAAAAACATTCAGGGCAAAAGGAGCAGTGTGAGCAACGATAAAATGATGTGAACATACATGGCTTATTCGGAGAAGAGTTGCATTGTCTATTATGTCTTTCTAGGCAATAGTTGTAAACAAAAAGACAATTGACAAAACCCAGTGTGCAGTTAAGTAAGTGTTTTACTTACTCTTCCCACCATTGGGCAAAAAATTTGTCCTAAACTTTGAAAATTGATCGACATAGTCCAGATTTTTAGCTTCTCTTTGAAACGTAGGAACAGGCTTGCATTTCTGCTTGGCATTGACTAAGCCCTTTAGATGGGGCCTTTTGTTTACAGTTTGTTGTGTTTCCCCAAGACTGAAGCTTAATGGCATTTGCATGTATCATGATGGCACTAATCACATTTAGTAGAAGAATATACCTTTGCTCTATGCATATTCTTATCAATTTGGAAAAGTACAAGTTAGACCAAGGATGCCTTGAATTTTGAGAAAAATGGGAGCTAGCATATCTCTTAGTAAAAGTGAAAATATTTTCTAGTGTTATAATATTCAAATGGCCAGTTTCAGTAATTTGAGTTACCTGCCTTGTCCCCTATTGACATTTGAGTTTGTGACCCCTCATAAGTTGTGGGGAATAGGAAAAGAAATGTAGCCTTGGACCTAAAGTGGTATGGACATTGTCAGATGGATTTTAAGGGAGTGACATGATTGGATTTTATTTGGATGAGAAGATTCTGTATTATGTTACTTAAATACATTATCTCATAAATGTGGCTACTTTGTAGAAAGTGGATGCGAGGAGAAGAAATTGCAGGTTAAAGATAAGATGAGAATTAGAACTTAAGACAATGGCAAGTCTTCCCTTTTAGTTTCATTGGAACTTTAATTACCTTCATTAGAGGAATGGTATGAGGGATTACTTGTCTGAAATTAATTCGGAACTAGGTAAAAACTAATTGATTAAGTGGAAGAAAGTGATTTTACAACTGTCAGAGCCAAGGAAGGGTGTTTGGGGTTTTAGCCAGACAGCAACACTGGATTTTAAGTAGGCATACTGGAGGATTAGTGTTCCCAGAAACTAAATTCACTCTAGTGTATTTTAAACAAGGCTGGTGAAGGAAAGGAAATGGGGAAGAAGAGTTATTAAATAGATAAATTTTTGTGTGTAAGGTAAACTCTGATCACAACTTAAATTTTAAATGAGCTGCATTAAAACTGAAAAGGGTATGAAACAAATGATGGATACAGAAGAATGCAAAGTGACCTGGATCAGGAATGTCAGAAATGTTGCTTTTGTCTTGCCTTTACCCATGACTAACATTGCTAATGAATCATGCTATACTTTCTTGTTCAAATATGAAAATGCCTCGGAATCCTCAAAGTAGTGGTCCAAGTAGCACTATCAGTCATCTGAGTTAAAAGGATCGATGAACCCTGTTTGCTTTCCTGGCTTTAATATTCTTAATAATGTTGACAGATTGAAGCCCAGAATTAGGTGAAACTTATAAATATCTGTTTTTTAAAAAGCCTCAAAAGGAAAAATTTAAAGTATATATCAGATAGGAAAAAGATAGTCACCAGTAGAGAGCAAGGAAAGGTGATCTTTGGGCTTAATTGAAAGAGCAATTATTGTTAAGAGAGGATTATAATCCAAACTGTGAGCGGGGGAGGTGATTAATAAAATTCTTGACCTAGGTGAATTGTGATCTAGGTTATTTTAAAAACTTGAGATCAGTGAGTCATTGTTGGTTATTCTGAATAATTTTGGAAGATAAGAGAGGTACCAAAGACTGGTAGCAGACAAAATGTAATTCCAGATTTTGTGATTGATTATGCAAACCAATGGTATTATTAGGATGATATTATTACGATGATAAATTAGGGAATGTTTTATAGATATCAGCAGGGTATTTCAGTGGGGACTGAGAATTTGTGGCCTAGGCTATGAATACAGACAGAGAGGGATATTTGAGATTAATTGAATGATTATTTCTTGGAGTACAGATAATGAAATGGATTTGTGTCTTCCTAATGGAATGCTTTAATGGTTTGCTGAAAAGCTTTGTCCTCATCTTTTTTTTCCCCACATAAATTATATACTCCTTTTATGGTCAGTTTTATTGATGACATTTTTGAACTAACATGAGAATCTTACTTGCATTTTGGGGTAACATCAAAGAGGGCTATTGAATATAGCCCATTAAATATATAGACCGTTAAAATCCTGAAGAACTTGTCAGAGTAGAACAATGGATCCAGTTTAACAAGATTTAAAGTAACCTCAAAATCCTTTCTTTAGTTTTACGAAGATCACTGTTAAAAATCCTGTAGACATGACAACAGCATGTGAAAGAGCATGGGTCTCAGTTGGCAGACACGCATGAATTTAAATCCCAGCTCTGAAACTCTAGTTTTGCAACCTTGAGTATTCTACTCATCTTCTCAAAACTTAGGTCTTCATCTGCTCAATGAGGATAATAATAATAAACACATTTTATAAGGTGGTTGAAGGAATTAAGTGTGATAGTATATTTAAAGTTCTTAGTAAGTGGATTGTAAGCACTCAGTAAATATCAGCTGCTTCCATAATGGATGCTCCCATAAAAGAAGAGGTAGAGTAAGCGGGGCAAGGGAAATGTCGATCTTAATCATCTCCACTCTGGGCAGGTTTTCCTCTGCTCCCTGTTTTGTGCATCATTCAGTTTTCAATGACTTTTACAAACTGCAATAGCATTAGTATATAGAGCAAATAACACAGCATCTATTACATAGTAGGCTGTCAACTATTGGTTCTCTGGTTTATGAAAGAGAAGGTAAAAAGGTAAGTAACTCTGGAAAAACTAGGAATGTTTGGCCTAAATAATAGCCTAGGAGTTTATGTGAGCTCATCAAAAATTGAGTTAGAAGTTTAAATAAACTACAGTTAGTAAATGGTAGTTCTGGAATGACAGCGTTGTAATGATTATAGGTGAGTGATTTGGAATGTATTATCTCCTACTTCAGAAGGTGGGGTATTCCCTTTTACTAGATAGAGAACTGATGCACTATTATAGAGAGAAATGAGCACTAGGTGTGGATTAGATTCCAAAACACGGAGTTCCTTTCAGCCTGGTGATTCTGTTATAATGGTAGAACCCTGGGTATTTTAACACCTCAGCTTATCTGTATAAAGAAGAATATTGGTTCTTAGATAATCTCTAATCCAGGCTAAAATTCTTTGATTTGTTCTCTTTTTATTGATTTATGGCTTTATGGAATCCTCTTACTTTACTTTAAGGTACAACTGTAACCGCTATAATGAGGATGATGCAAAGGCAGCAAGAGATGCACAGGAGGTAAGTACATTTACTTTGGGGTGAAAGTTGAACAGGCTGTGCTTTATGTGTTTATTAGGAGATGAATTAGCAGAGTTTTCAATTCTTAAGAGATTCGTGGAAATATACTCCAGTGAATATTAAATATCTGTTCATTTAGAAAGAGAATCTACCAAACATGCTTATTGGTAGCATTTCTATTTATAGGTTTGTTTGCTTTCTTTTAATTAATCTACTCATGTAGTACAATTCCAGGTTTCAGTAGTTGTGGTGTCAAGATTTTCACTCCCCAGCAAGGAGACTAGAGAATAATATTTGTTAAATACTTCTGCTATTATTTATATGCAGTCTTATTTTTTAATTCTTTTTTTTTTTTTAACCTCATTCATCAAGAAGCTCTAATAATTATAGGTGAGCTCATTTGAAATGTACAGCCTCAGGAGGTAGAGAACTCTCTATTACGTGATAGGGAACAACCACTAATAAGGGATTCAAACACTAGGTGTAGATTAGATTTCAACAATGAGTTCTTTTCAGCATGGTGATTCTATCATAATTGTAGACTCCTAGAATTCCTTATATTCATCCATTCCATATTGCAATTCCCCAGTTCTCCCAAATATATTTTCAAATGGTTTTCCTTGTCAGGATGCAATCTAAAACATCTGTTTCTTCTTATTGTTTCACTTTTTTTAACATTCCTTTAAGATTTTTTTCAAATTAAAGTAGCATAAATTTATTTCTAATTAAAAATGCCATAAATGCAAAAGAACATATATAACCTAGTCTGTCATGTTGTTGGAAGTGAAAGTTCTATGTCTTAATTTTTTTAAAATACTGGTCAATTAGATTTTGTTTTTATAAATAATGAGTTGTGTTTCACAGACTTTCACAACATTTGTGGTCCTTTATTTAAAAGGAAAAAAAATCCCCACAGATTCCAATGTTGATTTAAATTATATTCATTTATGTTATTACTTAAATATGTTTAAACAGAAAACCAGCTATAAACTCTTATGCTTTTATACAGCTATACAGCCAAACCAAGAGAAGTACAAAACCAGTGAAACTCAAGTTAAAATTATTTTGTCAAATTGTTTGCTGAAATTAAATTATTGTTGATAGACTGTTATAGCTGATTTTTAAAATTTAATATAATTTATTTTTCTTTAAGTGCCATATGATCACGTGTCCCTTCACCAGTTTTCTATATCTCAGTTATTGTAAACCGTCATTCCTGATTTGATTTGATCAGAATTATTGATATATTCTCATCACTTATTTTTTCTTCTCATTCATCTAATATAGGTAAAGTAATATTGCTTGGTACCAGTTTTAGACATTTCACAAATGTAAGACCTGAAATAAAATTTAGATTTTCAATTATAGGTTCGTTCAGATGATACACAGTGTTTTTTGTTTTTTTTTTTTTTAGGTTATCATCAGATTTTTAAATATTTTTAAATTCCATGATGTTTTTAGACCACATCATTTCACAATTTTACCCTAGTCAAATCTAATAGACTTTTATTTGAGATAAATCACCCCAAGTAATTTTGATATAAAATTCTACAGTGATATAAAGTTCTACAGTGATAGTCATGCTTTTCTAGCCTCCCATTTGGACTTGATTCTACTGTTCTGTTTTTTATTTATTTATCTCAGTTTGTCATTGTATCTCCTGTTGTTTTTGTTTTATCTTAGACTTTTCTCCCTTATGGCTTTCTGCTTCTGTTTTAAGTAGTCATGAGTATCTTAAATCGTATTGAAGGGACCATAAACTTTCCTAAAACTGTTTGTTATTTTGATAATAATTCTGCGTCCACAGTGAAATATTCTTTTTCCCTTATGCTGTATTATATTTTTCTTAATTACTATAGTGAGCTTTTAGTTTTTACATATCCTGAATGAGGAGTAGTCTAGCTAGATCTAGCCAGATGAAGTATTTGTCAACAGAGAAAATATATGGATTATCCTTGGCCGCACACAAACTTCGTTTGGGTGTTGGTAGAATCCCTTTTTTCCTACCACCTTTCTTGAAATATCATAGACAGTTGCTCGTATTTATGTTGTATAATCAATGACTTTTCTTTAATTATAATTGGCATACAAAAATATATTAGTTTCAGTTGTATAGCATAGTGATTAGAGAGCTATATAACTCACAAAGTGATCACACTAAATATAGTACCCTTTTCCCTCCTTACATATTTATTATGACATTGTTAACTATTTTCCTTATGCTACACTTTATATCTCCATTTCTATTTTGTTACTATCCATTTGTATTTCTTAATACCTTTGCCCTTTTTCTCTGTCCCCTGCAACCTCCCTCCCATCTAGTAGCCCTCAAAATAGTCTCGGTATCTATGAGTTTTTCTTTTTGTTGTTGTTGTTTATTTTGTTCTTTAGTTTCCTCATGTACGTGAAATCATGTGATATCTTTCTCTATCTGACTTACTTTCATTCAGTTCAATATCCTCTAGGTCCATCAAGGCAATATCTTTTTCCATCCCCTTCCTTTTAGTCTGTGTCTGTCTTTTAAACTGAAATGAGTTGGAGCACTTAATTATTTTCCATTTGAGGTACTTGTTGATAGGAATGTAGTTATTACCATTCTTTATTCTTGTTTTTGGTACATGTTATTTTTTCTTAAGGAGATCCCTCTAACAACAATTCCTATAATACTGACATGGTGTTGATGAATTCCTTTAGCTTATTTCTGTCTGGGAAACTTTCTCTGTCCTTCAACTCTAAGTGATAGCTTTGCTGGATAAAGTATTCTTGGTTGTAGATCCTGGGTTTTCATCACGTCAAATATTTTTTTTTCTCAAGTCCTTCTGTCCTGCATAATTTCTTTTGAGAAATCAACTGCAAATCTTATCGGTGCTCTCTTGTAGGTAACTTAACTGCTTTTCTCTTGTTGCTTTTAAGATTCTCTTTGTATTTAACCTTTGGAATTTTAATTATAATGTGTCTTGGTGTGGGCCTCTTTGGGTTCCTCTTTCTTGGGACTCTCTGAACTTCCTGGGGTTGTATGTCTATTTTCTTCACCAAGTTCAGGAAGTTTTCCATCATTTTGTCTTCAAATAGCTCTTCAACTTCTTGTTTTCCTTAAGGTACCTCTATGACACGGATATTTTTACATTTAATTATGTCCCATCGGCTCCTTAAATTATTATTATAGTCTTGGTTCCTTTTATTTCACCATTCCAGTTGGTTGTCCTTGGCTTCCCCATCCTCTATATCGGTGGTTCAGTCCTCCTCTTTATCCACTCTGTTGATTCCCTGTAATATTACTCTTCATCTCAGATAATGTGTTCTTCATTTATGACTGGTTCCCTTTTATAATTTCCATTTTTATGTTTTTTATTTCTTGTTCTCACTGAATTCATCTACACTTCCTAAGTTCATTAAGCATCTTTATAACCAATGTTTTGAACTCTGCATCTGTTAGATTGCTTGACTCCATTATTTCTGGATATCTGTTCTACTCTCTCATGTGGTTTCTGCTTCTTATTCTGCCTTTCTGTATCTGTTTCTGTGTACTAAGCAAAACTCCTAAGTCTCCAGTCTTATTAGTGCTGCTTGGTGTAGTAGGTTTCCAATGGCACAGTCCTGACAGGGGTTCAGCTGCAGGTCAACTTTATCCCCAGCCTGTACCCCTCCAGGGCCACCTGTTAAAATTCAGTAAGCAATCCACAAATGCTGTGTTTATAGTTGCTTCAAGAAACCACTCCAGAAACTGAGATCAGCTGCTACCAGTTAGGGTCTTGGAGCTGTTCAGCCAAGTTTCACAGGACTTGCTGAGGACACACCTGGATTTGGCTTGGATGGACCCACAGAGTTGGGAAGGTGGAGTTTCAGGGAATCCTCTGGGTGGGGGGCGACCTCTGTTATCCAGTTTGTTATGTCTCAGCTATGGCAGCAGCACTGAGTTAGCACACTTCAAGTATGGAGGGCTCAAGAGGAACAGTGGATTCTGCCAGAACTTCTACCTGGCAGAGAGCCTTGCCTTTGGCCCTTGTTCCCACAACTCAGTGTCCCCATGTAAGTCCCTGGTGCTCCCTGAGCAGCCATTCGAGTGCTGGTGCTCAGAGCGAGCAGATCCGTCACCACAAAAGTCTGCTCATGGATATTGGCGCCTTTAAGAAGTATCTGCAGCCTCTGTGCCACTCAGCCGCTCCGGACAGGGCAGCCTCATGTCACCCTCTCCTGCTTTCTACCTTTGTAGGGTAATTTCTTCTCTCCCTAGTTATAGGGCTTCTGTTCATCTAGTTCCCAGGCTACTTTGCTTGCTGTTTGCTTGGTGTTTGTGTCACAACTTTGATTTGGTCGCAAGAGGGATGAACAAAGTCTCTATCATAATCTACAGTATTTTTTCCCCTCTCGAGTTCTTTTAAGATCTGTAGGGACAGTGGATTATTGGGCATAGCTTCTAAGGTAGTTTCTATTGTCTAGATTTTAAATGCCAGAATGCATTTTTGTAGTTCACATCTACTGGACTAAATTAGAAGCTTCTGATTCTGTGGGTGTGCAGGGAAAGATTTCATATGAGAGCCTTTGTTTATTTCAGAGGAGCCATGTCTTCTAGAATAGAGCACATCATTGCATACCATCTGGCTTATACTTTTCTCACTTCCAACACTTCTGTACTCTGGCCTAGTGTTTACAGGGAATTGTCTTAAAAAGCACAAAGTTGTCACACAGTCTAGAAAGAAATTGGTGGTACTTTGAGTGCCTTGGAAAGGAGTACCTGTGTTGTAGAAAGTTTTTGACTTAATATACTAAGCCACATTGCTGACAGTGGTGGATATTTGAATTTTCTTATCTTCTAGACAAGGAGTAGGGTACACTTTTCTGGGAAGGGCCAGATAGTAAATATTTCTGAACAAGTAAGACTGTTTCAAGCTAACTTTATTTACAAAAATAGGCAGCGGCTGGATTTGGCTGGAGAAATAGAGTTTGCTTACCCCTATTCTAAGCAGTCAGATTTTTTTCTTGTTTTCCAATTCTTTTCAGGTCACTGATTGCATTTCTTAGTCCAGATTCTAGTATTTGATTTAAAAGTTGGTTTTATTTGTAGTGGTCTTATTTATAGGTTTTCTTTCATGTTGAATTTTAGAGGTAGTTTAGTAAGAATCTGTTTCAGAATTGTTTGTCATATTAAATTATGTTCTCTAATACTATACAGCTTAATATGGTAATTTAGGTTTTCCATGTCATGTTAGGAATTTGACAGGCTTAAAAGTATTAGTGTTTGGGGGGAGATAGAATGTCAGGCAGATTACTTTCCACATGTTATGTTTTTAGATATCATTGGCATAATTTTCAGTTTATGAATATGTACAATATATAACAATATATTTAATCTAATAATGATTAGATATAATTGTCATAATTTTCCAGTGTGTAAGCATTGATTTGTTACCTGCCTAACTCTTGAAATAACAAGGCTTGTATAGGTTTTTTGAGATATTTCAATGTCATATTATACTGGGTCGTGTGATTGGCTAATTCTGTGGTTCAGAGGTAGTATTTCTAAGCAAGAGACCAGCCATAGGGCCTAGTAGTGTCTGTGCTGTTTGTTGGCTTTAAGGCATGAGGAGAGGAAGAGAAGATGATAGTAAAAGAAATGTGGTAAGATGTTCCTACATGGTAAGAAACCCTTTCATAGTGGTTGTATTTAACAAGCTTTTCTTAATCATTTTCTGCATGTTAGGTACTAGAGATAGCAAGATTACTTTTTTTAAAGTGTATTTCCTTTAGAGAATTATAGTATAATGGGAGATACCTATGTGAATATTCTTTGCAGTGTTATAGATAATATGAAACAAATCTAGACCAAATGTATTGTTTCTTTGGTAATACTTCATGTTTCTTTAAAAGACTGTATTAATATAACTGCAGTCTATCATTGTTTTTATATATATTACAACATGTATTATTTTATAATTAAACTATATGTTTTTTGAAAGCAGTACTTTGTTAATATTATCAACTCTCCAGTGTTCAGATGTCCCTATTTATCTCATAAATTTCCTTTAATAGTTGATTCAGATCAGGATCCATACCAAACACCAAATTAGCTTTGATTGATATTTCATGAGTCTTCTCTCATCTTTAAGCCCTTCCTTTTTTTTCTTTTGTTTTCCACCTTGCCATTTATTTGTTGAGGAAACTAAAGTCATTTTGTCTTGTAGAATTTTTCACATTCTGAATTTTGCTGCTTGCAAAATTTTGTGTCATTATATAGGTTCCTGTATTTCCTGAAGCTGATGGTTAATTCTAGATGCTGAATTCAGACTAAGTTTGATGGGGTGGGGTGTGGGAAGGATACAGAACACTTAGCTGATAGAACGGTAGGTATACTTTCTATTGCAGTATGTCAGAAGTTATATGAAGTCTGGTTGCCTCTTTGTTGTTTTATACTTTAAAACACTGATGCTTCTTGCTTGTATTACAGCTTATTGCATACTGCAAACTGTGATATTTAATAGGAATTTCTGTAATGTTGGAAATATCCTTTATCACCACTGTCTAGTTTGGTAGCTACTCACCACATGTGACTTTTTTGAGCACTGAGGAACTGAATTTTTAATTTTAGTTTAAAAAGTCACATGTTTCTCATAGCTGCTATATTGGAAAATAGAGCTATAGGATATTCAAAGCGGTATTAAATAACAAAGCTAGTAGCAAAAGATGTCTATTTTTTCCTGATTTTAGCCAAATTCTTAGACTGCTTCATCAGTAAATTTTATAACAGCTTTTGTGTATATATAGCTAATGTGACATTAATTTTTCTTAATGGGACAGAGATCTAGGGCAGCCCTGCAGAGGTACCTGTTCTACTGTAATCGCTATATGAACCACATGCAGAGTCTACGCTTTGAGCACAAACTGTATGCTCAGGTGAAGCAGAAAATGGAGGAGATGCAACAGCACAACATGTCCTGGATTGAGGTGCAGTTCCTGAAGAAAGCAGTTGATGTCCTCTGCCAGTGTCGTGCCACACTCATGTACACTTATGTCTTCGCTTTCTACCTCAAAAAGAATAACCAGTCCATTATCTTTGAGGTAGGAATAATTATTGAGTGGGAGAAAAACCTACCTTATGTCATATGACTACTTAGTCTTTCATAAATATGTAGAGTTTTAAAGGTTTCTGTCTGCTTAGAAAATGTGGATTAAAAGTGTAGTATTAGAAAGATAAGAGAAATTTAGATATTTCCTAAACTACATTCAAACGTTGTTGTAGCCAACTGGTGATTAAATATGCAGGCTATGCAGTCAGCACTTCTTCACTTTCATTTAGGATATTGTGAGGTTTAAGTGAAACAGTTCATGTATAATGCTTATATAGCACCTGGCACATTGTAGTTCTCAATAAAAGCCTTTATTCAGGTAAAACTAATACATGGCATTAGGAATTAATAGTTACTTTGGTAGAGAAGTAATGACTAAAGGGGCCTTTTTGCAGTAAAAGTTTTTCAAGTAGAAATGTTCATGATGCATGAAACATTGATGTTAATAGATAACACTGATTAGCAAATGGGAATTTAGATGGGTAAATGTATGGAACTAGCCATAGTAATAGAAGATAACGAAATTTTAATCTTTCATACAGTGTTCTCTTATAAGAAGTAGGTGCAGCCAGATGTAAGCAAGAATGGGTTTCTATTTTTTACCATTTTCCTTTTAGTTTTAGCAAATAGCAGTTCTCAGAACTAGAAGATTGCTAAAGACTTTTTATGTCCTTTCAAATTGTCCTTGATGTTTTTCCAGAGGTTAATGGGTAAATCTTTAGTTCTTTTAACATTTAACAAATTGTCCTGGAAAAGAGAGAACAAGTTGTTAGAGGCAAAAGCAGAGCGTAGCTTTACAGGTGCAGTTAAAACTCCCTGGGAAAATTATGGAATCAGTGTTGAGAGTAGTCTGTAGGCAAGGAAGCAGCTAAGATGGCATACCTTTTAGCTTTCTTTTGAAGCCAATATTTACTATGCATTCATTCTTCTCTTACAGAATAACCAAGCAGATCTAGAGAATGCCACAGAGGTGCTTTCGGGCTACCTTGAACGAGATATTTCCCAAGATTCTCTACAGGATATAAAGCAGAAAGTACAAGATAAGTACAGGTGAGACTTCTTGAAAATAGTTTTTGAGCAAAAGTTTCTGCCATTGGTAGTCTGTTATGCCTTAGTGGCACAATTGAATCAGATGATTTCTAAAGCTCTTAGGAATTTCTAACATTTTATGCTCTAAAATTAATACCACAAAGTGGGAGTCATGGCTTTTGAAAAATACCTTTTTAAAATTAGAAATAGTTTGTTGTGTCTTTATATTAAGACCTGAAAATGCGCTATTAAAAACAAGTACTTAATTACAAGTCTGGATAGAATGTACGAGTACCTTAAAAAAATAAGTAAATGCCTCTTTTTCTTTTTTTATTGATGGAGGGTAACACCTTTTTTTCTCTTTAATTACAGATACTGTGAGAGTCGACGAAGGGTTTTGTTACAGCATGTGCATGAAGGCTATGAAAAAGATCTGTGGGAGTACATTGAGGACTGAGAATGGCCCTGCATAAAATGAACTCTGAAAACTTTACCATCTAGAGTGCTCATGCAATTAAAACAAACAAAACAAAACAAACACAAACAAGGAGGCATGAAGCCTATTCTGACACTGCTGGTCTGTAGTACCAGAATTCTGTTTTGTTAACGGAAAGTTTAAGTAAATTATATTGTAATAAAAAAAGGTAGATAAACCATTGTACAACAGTATTCTAGGCCGCCAACAAAAGTGTGACAGACACACTAAAAGCCCTCCAACTTTAACTTGTAACGTAGCTTCATTCTCAAAGCTGACTCCTTTTTTTTTCTTTTTCTTTTTTCCAAGTGTAGTACAGTTAAAATTTAAAACTGGTCCTTGACAACTGCTTTTCATGTCCAAACTAGCCATTTTGTTGTACTTTGGTAGAGGACCTCTTCCCCTTCCTCACTTACATATACAGATACACCCACACACACAGACTGACTCTCTTTCTATCATACCCCAAGGTCATGAGTGATTGATGATTAGTTCCTTGTAAAGAGAATTCTTGGGGCGGGGAAGGGGGTAGGCAGCAAAAGGAATTAAAAACAAAACAAAAAAAAAAAACTTTGTATATGACTTTTAAAACAAGAGGACAACACAGTATTTTTCAAAATTGTATATAGCGCATATGCATGGACAAAGCAAGCGTGGCACGTGTTTGCATAATGTTTAATTACAAAAAAAATATTTATTCTTTAAAAATCTTCAAGATTATGTCTATTTGCTGTGCATTTTCTTTCAGTTTTATCTTTCCAGGGTTGAGGGTTGGGATAAAAAAGGTGTCCGTTTAGCACCTCTGGAATACATACCTAGAGCTCTTTAATTTCCCTTTTCTGAGATTATTTTGCCCTTTATGGTTTTCATATTTCTGTTGCTGGCCGTGGGCCTCATGCTTTGAATTCCCAGTGCTTGATCAGGGCCAGGGAGGTCAAGCACTGACTAAATGCTCTGGCCTGGTAAGGGCTGCGACAGGAGCTTTGTTGCCACAGTTCAAGAATGACCCAGTCCCTAACCTCATTCCCCTTTGTGGCCTCATACATCTACTTACACCTTCGTTCGCCCATGTCACACACACAGGCGAAGGCTTCCTAGGCTCCCTATCACACCCAGAGGAAACATTTCGATTTTTTTTCTTTAATTGCTGCTTTGAGCCTTTTAAGATTTTAGTTATGGCTCTTCTCTCACCCCTTCTTTACATTAGGGTGTCAAACAGAATGTTTTTGCTTTAAATATAAATATAAATAGCCATTTACTTAGTTTCAGATTGTGAATTTACAATGGCAGATACTGAAATTGCTTGTGTGTGTTGCTGTGGGTTCCAGTTTGAAGGCAAGCACCCCTAGAACATGATATTCCCATCTAGCACATTTAAACAGAAATCACTGACTTTGTTTTTTTTTTTTTTTATTGTCAGCAGATAGGAGAATTAATAATGCATTTTAGCTGTGATGTCCATTTTTATGAGATTTCTACTAAGAGCTATGTTAAAAGTAAAGGATGGTGGTGGTTTTATTAACTTTATACCTGTTTAGGCCATTCTGGCTGTGATATTTTTCAACAGGTCAGCATCCCTAAACTTTCAGTTTTATACAGGAATGCAGAGTGAACTAGGCAACTATATTAAGAGGTCTTAAACTTAAATACCAGTTTGGGCTGAGGACCTCTTTGTCTTCCTTTAAATGTCTTGCGCCTAGGGAGTGTTTACCATTTGTGAGGCAGCTTTGTCTGCCCTTGCATTGTACATCTTATTACTCCATTGGGAAGTAGGTTCACTTTCCTCTGGCCTTTTGCCTAAGTTAGGCTTTGCTGAATCAATCCTACTTTTCCTTTTAGAAAAGGTTGTTACATGAGATGTACTTGCAACTGTTCTTTTCCCATCAAAAATCAGTGAATGTTTGCTGAGTATATTATGCTGCTTCCTTAAACCACTTGTCGCTTTAGGATCAACTTTACCCTGTACCTTTTATTCTCTCTCCCTTGTCACCTCAGGTGCAAATCTGAACTTGGTGTCTGCTTTTTCTATATTATTTTCTCTCTTTTTTTCCCCATCATCCATTTGACTTTATTTTAAATGAGTGCATCAATCTTAAAAGGCATTTATCAAAACTAAGGAGTTTTTGTTTGTTTGTTTTTTTTTTTAAAAAAAGCTTGAATAAGTTTCTTTCCCTGGTAACTTTGAAAAGCAGCCAGAGTTGCTATCTAGATATATGTGGCTCCCTTAACATGTTTTGTGTATGTGTGGTGTTTTTAAAAAAATCTTAACCAATTAACTGCAGTATCTAAGTTTGAGTGTCATAAATCCTCTTTACACACTTCCCTTGCAACAAGTATCCAAAAACTGTGTGCACTTCGTAATATCAGCCCCTACCCGTGGAAGAACAGTGCTTTTTTAGACATGCTTTCTAGATTCAGTGTTGGCATATTACCTGAGGGTATTGCAGTTATGGGTGCATTCCCTAATTTGTATGGATCAAGGTAAACTGGTCTTTTCTACTTCCAAGCTTTTAACAACTATCCATATTTGACAGATTTCCCTGAGTTAATTGCTTTCATTATTAGTAGCTTCTGTGACCCCAGCTAGGATAGGCAAGCCATATTGTAAGACAGCTTCCCCATTTCACTTACCTAAGTCTATCAAGAGGGCTCTATTCAGGGTAAGCACCGTGGTCTCCCTGTCTTCTTGAGGACAGTTACATTGTCTTTCGAAAAGTGCATGCTTCATTTGAACAATTCATTGAGCAATAGATGGACTTTTAAATTATTTACAATAAAATTTTGATCCAAAGCTCAGGACACAAACCACAGTGGTAAGATTGAGTAGCATATATCATCATCAGACTAAATTCTGTGTAATTTGCTGTGACCCAGATTGTATGTGTTTTATGTGTGTTTAAATAAATGCACATGTGTATACATACACACATATATAAAACAGATCCAAGACTGACAGACTTGATTTGAAATGGTTGAATCTGCAGTGTGTAATGTGATTCAGCCATGATTAGGAACTGAAATTTAGTACAAGAGAGAGAAAAGGACTTAATGTAACTAATTCTTTTAGCTGCAAATCCCGGTATAGAGCACTTGGGGGATGGGAGGGGGCGGGTTGGTGAGACAATCAGATTGGTAAAATTGATTAAATGCTCCTAACCCTGTAATTTTGTGCATAGAGCACCCTCTGCTGTGGAAATAACTGTTCTTAGATTTTCATTGTAACTGGACTGTTCAGGTTGCCCAGAGGGAAAGAACATTCCTAATTCTAATAAAATAAACTTTTATTTTGTTATTCCATTAGTTACTTATGTTTATTTTTATAGTTAAAAAAAAAAAAGACATACTGGTGGTGGCCTAACAGTCACCTTAATTTATGTGCCTTACTCATTTCCTACTTAATATGTCAAGATTTTGTTCAGTTTCTTTGCAGAGAACTGAATGAGACTATCCCCAACAATTAACTTGGTTAACGAAGCCTTTAGAGCATTTTCTGAAAGTTTTTCGATTTCTGTGTCTTGAATATTGAATTTAGGTTGCTCTTAATGTTGTAACGGTGATGTGTGTTAGATGCTTAGTAGATCTTTGTCAATTTCTTAAAGATAAAATATTTTAGAAGTTATTTTCAACCTTAAGACTTACATTACTTCCATTTAGCTTACTCTTAGAAGCTGGTATCTCCCATAGGGATGAAGGGAGAGTTGTCTTAAAGAAGGTCTTGCGTTGGAGATCTTTGTCATTAGTAGTCTAGCCAAGTCCATATTTTAGGACAATTTAATTTGGTTTTATTTGGATCTATAGTTATGAGACTTAATTTATTACTTTTATCTTTAAAGCACTTTAACTTCAATTACCACCTAAAGCAAGTGGGATAAAAATTGCTATTTTATAAAAGAAGGAAAGGTTCAATGAGTTTAGGTAACCTGCCCCAAATTTTCTTCTCCCTGGGACTCCATTAACATAGTATCATATTTTCTTAATCTAGTTTCAGAGTGACCTGACCTAGCATTCAGTACCAGGGAAGGTGGTTATTGGCTATGGTGTTGTACTTTTAAAGCACATCAAAAACTATATATAAATGCCTGTAGCTGCTATTGTTAAGGGAATGCTATATAGTATCTCTAATGTTTAATTTGTTGCAGTTTGCAACTACTGTATTTTGCCTAATCAAGCAACCAGCCATAGATAGAATAACCCTCATCTTATTGATTGGGACAGTCCACATGAGAAGACTATCACATGTGATAGTTGATAGTAAATGGTTCAGCATTGTTTTATAAATAGTGGGCAAGCATTTTGTAGTTGTTGGTTTAGTTATTTGTTCAAATGAATTTCCAGTGTAAAGAATTTTGGTTAGTCTGGAACTTGTTAAGAATTTGTTTTACAACTGGAAACAAAACACAGATTATCCGATATCCATTTGTTCTCAGCATTTCTCCGTGAAACTGGATGACATATGGGGCTTTAAGAAGATAAGTAGTGAGCATTATAGGGGAATCTTGGCTCCTTCAGAAACAGGAAAAAGTGTAGGCCCATCAAGATTTTTTTTAAATGTCTTTGGAGATAAAGTTGGTTTCTGGTTTTATTTTTGTTTTTTGGTTTTTTGTTTTTTTGTTTTTAGGGAATTTGCTTCTCCACTTAATTACCCAAGATGAAATTGAAATAGCTAACTTGGAAATGCTCAACTGGAAATAATCAAATTGTGCCTACTTAGGAGTAAACAGTAAGACAACTTCTGAGTTTTAATTTTTTTTGCAACTGTTTTCAAGGCAACTGTTGATCTTTGTCTAGTTGGTAGCATTTAGGGTCGGGAAAATCGATTCTTTTGAAAAGCAGTATTCAGACTATGATTAAACCACAGATATGCACGTTTATGACCATTTTTAGTATAGGAGCCAATTAGTATACAAATTGGTCACATTTATATGTTAGCAGCTCTAGCAATGCTAAAGGCACAGCTCTATTACCACAGTAATTCAGGAGTCTCAAACTCAGATGTCTACAAGAGCCAGGTAGATATTTTAATAGACTACTCTGGGCTAAGTGGCGATTATTATTAAATGTGGGTCAAAGGAAAACTGCACTTGGCCACATTTTTAAACTTGTGTTAATCTTGGCTTGCAACTTAATGCCACTGTTCATCTGACACATGGGAATCACCGAGAAGCTTCAAAAAAACAAAACTAATGCACGAGTTCCCGTAGAAATTATAATCTAATTGCTCTGGGTTATGTTTTGGGCATCAATAATTTTTTAAAGCCCTGTCCGCACCGCCATTCCTGATGATTGTACAATGCAGTTTGAGACCTGCAGATGTGGTTGAGGCCATTGATCAAGATTCTAGGACTTAAGGGACAGGAGGACTTGTGGCAAGTTCACAATCTCAGGAAAGGGCCACACTGTAGGCCCTAGCTGAGTGGGGTTTGTGGTATGATACTTCCTAAGAGTCTTAACGTGAAATGACCAGTTTGTCAATTTTCTAGTAAGTGGTCTGCCTTGGGGAAAATTAAATCCACAAAACCAGAATAAATGTAAAACTGACAAGCAGAGTAGAATGTTCACATCAATTGGCAATATATTCTCTTTCCAAGGGAGAGAGATCTATCTGGGAAAGTAAATTAGAGTCTGAGCCAAGGTAGTGATTCTTAAATGATTCAGATCATTTTAAGAGTCACAAGTTTCTCATTGCTACTTTCATTCTTTTGATGATCTTGTTGGTTAAGATTGGATTTTCCTGTTTTCTTTCCCTGTGTGGTGTAGTGAAAGAATATCATATTTCTCTGCCATATTTTTCCCTTTTGTAAAATGGGGCTAGTAATAGGAGCTGTAGTTGCTACTTGTTAAATGCCTTATTTTTATTATCTGTATCTTCTAAACAGCCCTAATACAAAGTAGGCATTGCTATCCTATTTTATAAATGAGAAAATAGGTTTATAGGCTATTAACCCAAAAGTTACAGAGAATATATGTCATTCCTGCTTGTCTGTTTCCATATGTTCATTCTATCATGCTGTATTGTCTTTTATAGGAATATTGTGAGGATCAAAGATAATGGAAAGACAAAGCCTACTTATAAATGATAGTCATATTAGTACTAACTGGGGTAAAAAAAAAAAATGAGGATACAGAGCTGTCTCATAGAGTCCCAAAGGGAAAATGAGATTGGATCCAAGAACTAGAAAGCCATTTTGGACTCCCGAATTGGCATTGTTTGCCATGAGTACATCCACATCATTTTAACAGCTTTTGTTTTTCCTGTAGCTACCCCATAACTCCAGGTGTTAACGTGTTAAACTGTTTCAGACATGTAGACAGAACCAAACAGCCATAGGACAGGCTCACTGATATAGATGTGGCTCTTGGGTGCTTACGCCTGTGGGTTGGGAGGCAGATGTTGGAGATCATGGTTTGCTGGCTGCATGTCACAAAAGATGTCTTGGCAAAAAAACAAACAAGCAAACAAACACCAAAATGACCTGAAATGAGCTAAGATTGCTATACAGTAGATAATTATGCTAATCTATTTAGTTTTACTAAATATTGCATGTCCATCTTTTTAAAACTCACAATCCTATGAGATAGTTACCATCTCCATTTTATAAATGAGAAAACAGAAGCTCAAAGAATATGGATAATTTCCCTCAGGTCATCTTTTTCTAAGTGGCAGAGTGAAGATTTAAACCTAGGTTCCTTCAGTCAACACCTATGTCAGGCACTTGTTTAGACACCAGAGGTATTGTAGTGAAAAAGGCCTGTTGGTTTATCTGAAGCTCAACCCTGATTCTACATGAAGACTCATGGGTTGCCCAAGGTGTCTCAGCCAGTTAATGGCAAAGCTAGGGGCCTATTTGACCATAATGTTATATTCTTTTCATTTTACTGTAGCTGCTTCTCAAACAGCCTTTCCAATAGCACCTGCTGAAATTATAAAGTTTGGTTAGGGAAGACTTTCAGCTTTAGATTACCTTTGAGACTCAATGACCAATTTTTATTTTTGGCTTTTCTCTGTTCAAAATATGTCTCTTGTTAACTTCACATACTCTACAAAGAAGGACCCAACATATGCCCTTTTTTCCCTTACATTTGAGAGCTGCCATAGCATTTTAATGAGAGTTAAGAAGCAAACTCTGTCTTTCTAAATCTCTGGAAGGCCAATCAACCTATTTTGAGCTGATGACTTGGCTTCATATTATGCACAAAGTAACATTTTCTGACTTGTTGTCTTACTTGGCACCTCTATATCTCTTCTCACTGACTACACCTGTGTAAAAGTTTGGTCTTTTTGAGCTGCCTGCCTTTTGCCATGGGAGTATTCTGGGTGAGAATTTAGAAGGTGGCTATAGAAATATAAAACGTTCTCTGTAGTAGACAGTTAATTCTCCAGATAGTTCTTAAAACTTGTATAGATTTTAGATTTCCTTCTGATGGCTAAAATTGGTTTCTGTATGCATAATAAGTCACTTTGGTACACACTAAATGGCTGTTTCTTAGAATTGGGAATCTGGGGCTTGTGCAGTGAGGATCTGGCTCTCTGGGATCAATTGGCCAAGTTGGGATTCTTGAGTGAAAAACAGCAGGGTTTCATTCTGTTTTCTGAGGGATTCTATCCAAAAACACTCCTAATTATTGAATGTCCCAGCTTCCTCTTGTAGGGAGACTCCCTTTGTGCACTCTCATTGCTGCAGTTTGCATCCGTTTCTCAGAGGAAGTGTAGCATAAAATTATAACCTGCATTTTAGGAGCAGGCTTAGGCAGTAAACCTTCTAACAGAATGCTCTAAAATGGTAACTTATTGCAGCTGTTCTCATTTATAACCTAATAGCTGGTCATCCTGGCATGGACAAAGTTTGCTTATTAATAAATTCCTACCATATAACCCTGACTTGTGGTCCACTTCTATATAACTAGAGCAAATACTGAAGTGTTTCCTAACAAAAGATGAGGCATGACCTGAGCATCCACCTGTTCTGGAAGAGATGCCTGCTTTGGATAGGGATAGGAAATGATTTTTGTTTTCCAAAATACAGCCACTGTGTTGGAGCATAGTAAAGTTCATAGCAGCAAATACCAGAGAATGGGTTTAACGAAGAGTGATAGTGTTCTATATGCCTCTGAAGAATTATTTTTATTGTTATTTTGACTAGCTTGCAATAGAGTAGATTAAGTATTGTACAATCTATTCATGTTAAAACCACATTAGTACAAGTCAGTGCCTTATGATGGTCAAATGTGTTGCTCACTAATCAATGGAAGTAAAATGACTTCACAGATTTCTAAATGCTATTTCCTTGGGATACTAGATGGTGTGCATTTTAAGATAGATTCCATAATCATGGTCCTAGCCCTGAACAGATTAGAGCCCAAAGATCTCACTGAAGAGATCACTAAGAGGGTTGAGGACAGATGCTCCTGAAATAGAAATCCTCCACTCACCTTTATTTTAACTTGATATGTAGAAATCAATACATATATTATGAAATGCACACATTTTAAGCATTCGGTTTGGTGTTTCGATAGTTCTATACACCTTGTAATAATCACCCAAAAGTTGATAAAGAACATTACCATTTACCCAGGAAATTCTCTCATGCATCTTTGAAATCATCCCTACTCCAATGATCATTTGCTGATTTTTATCACTAAAGATTTATTTTGCCTGCTTTGGGATTTCATAATGGAATCATATAATATGTACTCTTGCATCTGGCTTCTTTCACTTATAATGCTTTAAAGACATCCATATTGTATGTATTGGTAAGTTATTCTTTATTGCTGAGTAGTATTTCCTTCTATAAGTATAGCACAATTTGTTTATCCATTCTCCTATTGATGGACTTTTAGGTTGCTTCCAGTTTGGGGCAATTATGAATAAGGCTGCTATATAAATTCTTACATAATATTTTTGTGTGTGTGTGTGTGTGGATACGTGTTTTAATTTTTCTTAGATAAATACCTAAGTAGAAAATTGCTGAGTCATATGGTAACTTTGTAAAAAACTGCCTTCCTGTTCTCCAAAATGGTTTTACCATTTTGTATTCTCACCAATAATGTTATGAGAGTTCTAGTTGCTTCACATCTTTGTCAACATTTACTGTTGTCAGTGTTTTTTATATTAGCCATTTTTGTGGGTATGAAATAATTATGATTTTAATTTACATTACATTTCCCTGATCATTAATGATGTTGAACACTTTTCATATGCTTATCTTACATTTGTGTATCTTTTATGATGTGTCTTTCATGTCTTTTTCAAGTTTAAAATAGAATTACCTTTTATATTGTGGTTATTATTCTATGAATTCTGGATACATGTCCTTAGACAAATATATGTGCTGTGATTTTCTTTTTGGTGGACTATAGGTTATCTATTCACTTTCTTATTAGGATCTTATAACAAGCAGAAATCTTTATTTTGATAAAGCCCACCTTATCAATTTTTTCTTTTATAGTTTTATGACCCCAAAGTCACAAAGAACATATTTTCTTCTAGAAGTTTTATGGTTTGGGGTTTTATGACTATAATGGATTATACATGGTCTATGATTTATCTCAGTGGTTTTAGGTTTCACATCTATGGTTTGAAGTATTACATTTAGGTTTATGATCCATCTCAAGTTAATATTTGTGTATAGAATGAGGTTTATTTTATTTCAACATGGATATCCAGTTATTCCGGCAACATTTATTTATAAAGAGTGTTCTTCACCCATTAGATTTGCTAGTATCTTGGTTAAAAATCAGGTGATCATATGTATATGTAGTTAGTTATTCCTAGACTCTCTATTCTGTTCCCCACAGTATTTAATTATCATTGCTTTTCCCATTTTTTAGCTAATCTAAGTTTCCATCTGATATAAATTCACTTCAAAATAAAGAAATTCTTCTAACATTTCTTCTATTGCAGTTTTTCTAAAGATGAATTCTCTCAGCTTGTATCTGTCAGAGAATACATTTTTATTTTTGAGGGGTATTTTAGTTGGATAATAGGATTCTGTGTTAACCTTTCATTACTTTAAAGAAGGGATTTCTTTGTCCTCAGGTCTCATGTGTTTCCAGTGAAAAGGCATTCATTTTTATTTATCTGTCTATAATGTATTTTTTTTTCCTCCTCATGGTCACATCTGCCCCTTTGATTTTCAGCAGGTTGACTATGACATGTCTAGGTATACTTTTCTTTGTGTGAAGTTTACTTAATCTCGTGGGTCTGTGTTGATGTCTTTCATTAATATTGGATATTTCCTGGCCATTATCTCTTCAAATATTTCTTTTATTTCATACTCTCTCACCTCTCCTCTCCTTCTGTAACTCCAAACATGTATTAGATGATCTGATATTATTACAGATCTCAGATGATTTCCCTCATTTTTTTTGTTTGTTTTGTTTTCAATTTGAATACCTTTCATTTAGCTGTGTTCAAGTTCTGTGATACTTTCCTTTTAAACCTAACTAATGAATTATTTCTGATACTGTATTTTTCATTTCTAGCATTTCATTATGTTTGTGTAGTTAACATGTTTCTGCTAAGTTACCATTTCTTCATGCACGTTGTCCGCATTTTCCACTAGATTTTTTAAACATTTAATCAGTCATTTTAAAAATCCCAAATGATAATTCATTCAACATCTGGGTCATCTCTAGTTCTGCTTCTGTTGAGCCATTCCTCTTTTACCATGGATATCATTTTCTTGTTTTTGCATACGTCTTGTATATTTAATTGTATGCTGGACATTTTGTATTTTAAAAAAAAAAAAACAGGAGAAACCCAAGTAAATATTACTTACCTTCAAATGGGGCATGCCCATATTTCTTTTAGCCACCTGAGTGGTGGCTCAGTCAATCTGATGTATATTTGAGCTAGATTGAGCTTTTTTGCAGTTTTAGTTTGATTCAGTTCACCAGTAGCTTCAAATATTTTGAAGACAGAAATTTCCCTTCAGTAGGTCCTGGGTTTGGGAGATTAGCAAGATTTCAGAGATGGGACTTGGCTTCATAGCCAAACTGTCAGCTTTTGTAAATGTGGGAGAGCTCTCTCTGCTTTACAGCCTAGCTGCTAGTTTTTTTGGTCAGTGGGATAAAGGGGTAAGAAAGTATTTTTCTCAGCTCTTGCATGTGCTTTTGGTCTTTTGAAGATGAATGCTCACAATGCCTGGGGGATGGGTCCACTGGCTCTCTTGCCCCACTTTTATCCTTCAAGAGTGCCTCTGATGGATTTCTCAGCATTCCTGCCTTGCCCACTGATTTTGAAAGGGCATCTTGCACTTGGGAAAGGTTCTACTCACCTCAATGTTAGGGGCAATATGTCTCAGCTCTTGTATTACCCACCCCATCCCACTTTTGATCTTCTCTGTATTTGGCTGCCCTCCAGGAGGTAAGTTTGATGGGTGGGTGCAGGCTTTTTCCGTGAATTTGGGTCCTCTAGATTCTAATGTCATGTCAGCTTTATGAGGCTGTTAAAATTTTGTTAAATTTCAATTGGTTTCTCTTTACTCCCCTATAGTGGATTCCTCTTCCTAGCACAGTTCACCTAGAACTATGAGTAGCCATGGGTCTCTTCTATCCTATGAAGGACCTAGCACTTTCTGGAGTTTGGTTCATTTAGGTTTCTTTATGTCCTCAGCTTTCTAATGAGTTAAAAATATTTTTGATTTTCTAACTCATCTAACCCTTTCTTTATTTGTTCGCTATAGTAGGAGTTTTATACTTTTCTACATCTGAATCAGAAGTGAATTCCAGGAATGAGAGTTTAAAAATGGTTTCATTTACATATTTTATTAATTAGTTTTTTAAATAAAAATAAATTAATAACAAAATGTTAAATTTTATAGTATGTTAAACAGTGGAAAGCAAGTCACCATCTCATTCTATGTTCCCTAGTCTTCTCTACTCCCTCTACAGAGACAAACATCACCAGCTTCTTGTGAATCCTGAAAATTTTATTTATCAAACATGTGACTACCTCCTCATTTTTTAACACAGATGGAAGCATATTTTCTGCACTTTGCTTTTCTCATGTAACTATTTTACCATCTTGAAAAGTCTTTTAAAGACTACAAAATATGTCTTAGTATAGATATACTTTGGTCTATTTAAGCAATTTCTGGTGATGGACTTTTGGGTGTTTTTCAGTATTTTTGCTCATAAACAATGCAGTATATATGCCTTTGCTCACATTCACTATTGAGTATATCTGTGGTTCCAGTACCAGGAATGGGCTTATTTTAAATGCTTCGCGAAGATCCCTAGAGCTTCATATTATTTTTAAAGTGTTTCTCAAGGTGTTTGTTGGGCTCTCAGCAGTTGGTGATATGGTTTTGGTGTGTGTTGGGATCAGACACTGCAAAAGAGGCATAAGGTGTTAGAGAGTTTCCTGGCAGGTTATATAATCTGCTGTTACAAAGCTGACTGTATATCCTATCAGAGCAGGAATGACATGTTAAAATATTTAAAATGTTGGGAATCAATTGTAACTCCTTTATACATGTATTGGGAGTGTCAAGTTACTAATGTCCAATTCCTGCTTTCTCAGTTCCTGTTATTGGTGGGAAAAAAAAGATAGATGCCATTTTGTTTGGAATGCCTTACCCAGATGTATGACTTGAATGATCCTGATAGGTCACTTCCAAGGAGATTTTATATGGGAAATGAAGACTTGTGTCACACAAAAAACACTGTCTATATGATTTTTGGATTTTCCTGTGCAGATATTATGTTTTTTGAGATTTTTCTAATTACCTATCTAATTAAAGCACATTGGTTATTGCAGTTTGAGAAACCAACCTGCTTTCTTAAGAAAAAGGCCCTTGCACAGAATGTACTCCTATCTCTCTCTTAAAATCTGAGGTCAAATAAGAAATTTAAAAGATATGGTAATAATTTTAGAGACTAAAACATGATGAAAATAATAGAAGAATAGCTTCTATTTAATAACATAGACATAATGAATGTTATTTACTCCTCACAAGACCCCTTTCAGGGAAGTTTTATATAGTGGGAAGCATGCTCATAAGCTTTCTGCCAACATCTTCCCTAAGGTTCCACATTTCAGTAATTGTATTATTCATCCAATTGTGATATTTTTGGCCTTTAAAAATTAATGTTTAATTTATTAAAGTTATATACTCAAAAATCTAGTTTTATCTTAGCATTCCATTTAGCATCCTATTGTTTTTAAAGTTAGAAATCTAGGAATCTTCCTGTTATAGCTATTTCCTTTTCCCTTATTCCCCCATATTTAATTCTTCACCATAGGAGGTTTGTTTTATTCCTAAATTTCTTGAGAATCCTTTCACCTTTATTTCCTCATCACTCTAGTCCAAATGAACTACTTCATTATTTTTTGTTCTCAGTATCCTTTAGTCCCCCGCCCCTAGTTTATCAATTCTTATCTTACCCTCAATTCATTCTCTACTCATTATTTAACATGAACTCCTTAAATGTTCATTCTGACTATGTCATTCCTTGCTCAAAACTCTCTAATCCCTTTTCAATGTCCTTAGACTAAAATCTCTCACATGGCCTCTGTGGATCTGCATCACTAGTCTATCCTACCTCTCCTCCTATTGCAACCAACACTCTTCCCCATACCTCTTTCCAGCCACACTGGTCTCTCTGTGTTGCAAACCGGCCAAACCTTTTCCATCCTCAGGGCCTTTGTACAAGCTCTCTCTTTGCCTTAGAATTATTCCCTGTCCTGCTCACTTCCTCATTCCTCTTCCCCAAGCTAATGCCTTATCCTTTAGGTCTCGTTTTAAGCATCTCTTACCTGGGGAAACTTCCCTCTCCTAACAAGTCTAGGGTAGATCTACCTGTTATTTGCTTTTACTACTCTATATTTCTCCTTTGTATTTACTACAATTCTAGTTATATAGTTATGTTGTTCTTATTTATTTTTCTCTATTACTGGAATAGGTAATATATCCATATAGTACAAAATTCAAAATGCACACGAAGTATAGAGTAAAAAGTCTCTTTCCTTCCCTGTTCTTCAACTAACTAACCAATTCTCTTTACAAGTAACCACTTTTAGCTCTGAATATCCTTCCAGAGATATTTTCTAAGTATATAAGCAATTATGTACATAATATTCTTCTTTATTTTTTCCTTCTCTTTTATTAACACAGATAGTACATACATTTTTCTGCACTTTGTTTTTATCTGTTAATAATGTCTTGACAATGCTATATCAATATGTAAATAGTTGCCTCTTTCTTTTTCATGTACCATATTGTATGGGCTCATGATAATTTATTTAATGTCAATTATTGGGCATTTAGATTGTTTTCAGGCTTTGGTTATTGTAAACAATGCTGCACTGAATAACTTTGTATGTAAAGTCATTTCTCACGTTTATACCTATAAAATAAATTCCTAGAATTGAACTAATTGAGTTAAAGGTTATGTGCTTTTTTAATTTTGGTAGTTATTGCCAAACTGCATTCAAGGGAGGTTGTACCACTTACATTCCCACTAGCCACAGATGAGAATGCGTGTTTCCTCACAACTGTGTCAGAGAAAACGTTTGTTCTTTGCCAATAGAAGAGTTTGAAAGTATCTCTTGGAAACCTTAATTTGCATGTTTTTTTCCTTCTCGCAAAGGTATATTTCATACGTTTAACAACCATTTGTAGTTTTTATTTAGTGAACTGTTTCTTCATAAAGTTTGTTTATGTTATTATTTAATGTCTGACTCCCTTGCTACTCTCTAAGGCCGGTCCTCCAGGTTCAAGGTTCCTATTATGTACGTCCAATACATAGTTTCTAGTACTGGGATGAATGATACTCAAAAAATGACTGGCTCATGTCATACAGCAGTCAGGCCCAGAACTCATGTTTGACTCCAAAGCCCACACAAATCCATGATCATCCAGTGGAAAAACCAAGAATTTAATTCACCACACCAGGGGCCAGATAGGTAATGTGAAAATAGCTGAAATGTGCTGGAAAGTGAGGACTGGCAAAAAGATGAATTAATGCCTATCTACAGTCACAGTATTTTCGGATCTATTTCAGTGCGTTGGAGAAGTGCAGGTCCATTTTAGGATTTTTATTTTCCTGAGGCTGTTTCTGGCTTTCTTGTGAAATCTGATTTTTGTTGATGTAAGAACATCCAAACTTATAGAGAATTTTTATAAAAATTTATTTGAGCCAAAAGAGGATATGCCTGCATATCGCAACAGACTGAGAAGATCGCAACAGACTGAGAAAATTCTCAGTTTGACAGTTTGCAGCTTATTTTATGCATTTGGAATTAAAGCAACTACAGAAGAGTACATGAAGGTGGGAGAAAGCAAGGTGGGATCGGATTACAGGATAGTTAACAAGATTATGTACTCTCTTGAGGGCAATTATTCTTCTGAGAGGTCCAAAAAGAGGGGTTTCAAAGATGTTTTAACCTAGGTGCACAGAAACAATGGACAGGACTTGTTAAGGCAAAGATAAACCTTTTATGAAAAAATTTCTATGCCTAGAGTGTGACTACCCATCATGACCTGCCCAGTTAGGAATTTATGATCAGATCACCCTGTGAGGTTACTTTCTGGAGAACTCCCTTTTCATCCACATTTAAAAATATTTCCAATCAAAACAAGACTGCACTTAAGCGCAGCCCACCAGGATTGGGTTTGCAAACTCTGGGGTGAACAAGAATGGAAGGCTGATGAAGTGAGTATCTCAGTTGGATAGTGACAGCCAACAAATTATGTTTTTATGTAAGGTGAGAATGAGTTTCTCTGCTGTAGGGCTTGGGCTTGGGGACCAGGGTCTCCTGGAAGAACGACTGAAATACAGCCATGCATTGCGTAATGATATAGTTCTGAGAAAACCATCATTAGGCGAATTTTTCATTGTGCGAACATCATAGAATGCACTTACACAAAACTAGATAAGATAGTCTACTACACACCTATGCTATAGCTTATTGCTCCTAGGCTTCAAGTCTATACAGTATGTTACTCTACTGAATACTGTACACAATTGTAACTCAATGGCATTTGTTAGTGGTATTTGTATAGAAAAGGTACAGTAAAAATAATATAAAAGATAAAAAAATGGTATGCCAGTATAGGGCACTTACATGTATGGAGTTTGCAGGACTGGAAGTTGCTTTGGGTGAGTGAATGCAAAGGCCTAGAACATTACTGTACACTGCTATAGATTTTATATACTGTATACTCAGGCTGCACTAAATTTAAAAAACAACACAAAATTAAATCAAGCACAAGAGAAAATGATGCAATCAAGAATCACAGTAAATACGAGATGTACGAGGCTGCTGCTGGTGTAACATGGCACACTGTTTTATAGCAAACTTTTTTTTGTAAGTAGAAAGAGTACACTCTAACATGAATCAGCAATAGTTGTCATTATTATCAAGTATTATGTACTGTACATAATTATATAGGCTATACTTTTATAAAACTGACAGCAGCACAAGTTTGTTTACACCAGCATCACCACAAACATGTGACTAATGCATTGCATTAAGATGTTGGGACAGCTACAATGATACTAAGCAATAGGAACTTTTCAGCTCCATTATAATCTCAAAGGACCACTGTTGTTCGCACTGTCCCTCATGGACCAAAAGGTCATTATGCTGCACATGACTATAAACACAGTGGTGTGGGAGCAGCCCAGGCAAGGTAGGTCATGGAACTTGGAGGACTGCACTACAGTCCCAGGTGTGGCGAGTCCTTCCAGCCAGCAGTCAAGGGGTTCCTCAGCAGCCTTCCGACCTCAGGTGGTAGGGATTGCTTGGGATAAAAGGAGCTCCTTTAGAACTAAACCATCTGTGGGGCCGCGCCTAATCTTTCCCCAGCTGAATGGAAACTCTGGTCGGTGGGTGGAAAGCTCTGGGTAACAAACGGTCCTGCCGCTCGACCTACCGCCTTCCTTGCGCAGGCCCCTCCCCGCTTCCCCAGACCTGCCACTTCCGTTTGCCCGGTCGCCTGGGAAACAAATGACTTCCGGCCGCGCCACAGTGGGCGGAGCCAAGATGGCTGAGGAGAGACTTCAGAGGGTAAGCGGAGACATTGCTTAGTGTCTCGGCCCCAGCGCCGGGCTGGACCAGGCAGGGCCCGGCGGGGCGGAGCGGAGCCGAGCAGAGCAGAGAGGCGAGGCAGGCTGGTAAGCCGGCTGGATGCCTCTGTCCCACGCAGCTGCGCTCGGAAAAGTGCGGAGCCTGGTGGAGCGGTTCGGAATGGGCGGGGAAACACGGCCCGCCCCAGGGACCTGGTCCGCTCCGAGGAGGGCTGAATTCTTCTCAGTGCTGGGCGTGTGCTAGGACTCCGGTGCCTCTTGGGGTGCGCTCTACCAGGGAGGGAGATTTTCATCATAAATGGCGCTTTTCCTAGTCCCATTTTTTCATTGGGTTTGGAAAAGCACTTGTGCAGAGAGATCCTGTTAATCTGGATTAGGAATTGAATGGGACAAAGCCAGGATGCTTTCAGCGTCACCACTTTCTGCCGGTGGGGCGGGGCTGTGTTTTCTCTCTTGTAAGTTTAGGAAAGGACTCTAGTGATTCAGCTGGTGAGTTAAACGTTGATTATATTCCATAGACTTGCAATTACAAAGTTGACTAACTGAATTCCGGAAGACCCCGTAGTAGTCATTTTTGAGGCGTATATTAATAATTGGATATAACTTTTATAAAGTTCCAAGTGTGAGACCTCCTTATTTTAGTAGTATTGTTCTGCGCATTTGTTAGAATGATTTTATTCGAAATGCACTGCCTTCTGAAAAACACCCTGAAAAACATAGGACACATAGTAGTCTTTCGCTGATTGTTTTACAACTTACTTTTGGCTGTTAAGGAGCAAGGCGAATACTATCTTTTGGGGGGCCTGTTTATTTTCTATTTTCTTGTAATTGCAGAGCTATCACTTTAGTGTAATCGGGAAGCCGAGTGCAGAGCAGCAGGCCCAATGCAAAGTTTTTTTAAGATGTGATTTAAAAAAAAATTAAATAGTATAATTAGTGAGTAGGTTTTAGATATTGGAAACATACAGAAGAAAATACTTCACCTACATAATCTTAAATGTAAGATGTTATGGTGAGACGACATTGATACAAATATAGTTTACTCTCTAATGCTCATTGTCGGTATAGCTAGGTGTTCATGAATAGAATGTGAACTTGATTTCTGTGATGGCAGAATTGTCCTGTACTTTTGAATCTCTAATAGTATTTTAAAGAGAATGGCTTTCTTGTTTTGATATGACTTTAGGACAGGAGCCACAAGTTAATTATTTTTATTATTATCAAGTTTATTGCTAACAGTGTTACATTTATAATAGTTTTATCTTTTAAAATTACCACTGCATGGAAATTTGAATTTCTGTCCTTTTTGGGAATGATCTGGTGTCTTGTAATAAAATGACTCAGCAGTCCTACTCCTAGTCTTATCAAAATAAAAGCAAAATATAAGCATACAGTACAAGGGTAGTACTGTAGTACAGTTTATTGTGGCAAAAAAGCTGGAAACAAAATGAATGCCCAATAGTAAGATAATAGATAACTTCCGATATTTACATATGTAGGAATATAAGTATATAGTTTAATTTTGGTAACTCTATATAGTTAGTTGCACAGCCGTCACCACAACTTATGTCCCATCATTCTAAACAATCTTATTGTGTTCATTTGCAGCCAGTACCTACTGATAACTCCAGTCCACTGTTGATCTGCTTTCTGTTTCCATAGTTTTGCCTTTTCTAGCAATTCCATTCCATAATGGAATCACATAATATGTAGTCTTCTGTGTCTGACTTTTATTTAGAATGTTTTCTGAGGTTCATCCATGTTGTTAGATGTAACAGTAGTTCTTTTTTTATTTCTGAGCAATATTCCATTGTATGAATACACAAATTTCGTTTATCTATCAGTTGATGGACATTTGGATTGTTTCCTGGTTTGGGCTATTATGAATAATGTTATGAATATTGGCATACAAGTTTATGCATGGATATGTTTTCATTTCTCTAGGAGTGGAATTGCTGGGTTGTATGGTAAGTGTAAGTTTTTTAAAAACCCTGTCAAACTGTTTTCTAAGGTCGCTGTATTCCATTTACAGTCCCATGAGCAATGCATGAGGGTTTCAGTTTTTCCATATCTTTGTCAACACTTGCTATTGTCTTTTTTATTTCAGTCATTGTAGTGGATGTGTACTAATGGTTATTTTGATTTTATTTTTTTGTATTTTCCCAATGAAGAATAATACTGAGTATTTTTTTATGTGCTTATTCATCAATAATGGTACTTGTGTATAATTAAACTGAGGTGTCTCTTCAGATCTTTTGCCCATTTTTTAATGGTTTATTTGTTTTATTAGGTTTCCTGCATTTGGTAAATCAAGACAATAAAATAGCTAAAAGAACAAGTTATTGTCTTGTTTTGAGGATTGATTTTTGTTGTTATGAAATGTCTTACCTCTAAAAGAATGAATAAAAGGTAATATGTAGATTTATAAGAGTAATATAATGGAAACTTGTGTTCTTACCTCACAGATTAGAAAATGGGTCACGAACAATAACTTTGAAACCTCCTAAATGTATCTCTCCTTCTGCATTTTTCTCCTTCCCCATCAGAAGTAATCTTCCTCAATTTTAAGCTATTCTTTTACTTTCCTTTATAGTTTTACCATATCTAATACCCCTAAATAATATGTTGGTTTTTAAAAACTAATGTTTGTTCATTTTTCAATGATGTATCATCATATCCCATTATAGGAAAATACTACAGTTAATTTATCCAATCTACTAGATAGAGATTTTTTTAACTTTATTGAGGTATTATTGACACATAATATTGTAAGATATTTAAAGTATATGTGATGATTCGATATACATTGTGAAAGGATTCCCACCATCAATATAATTATCACATCCATCACCTCCAACTCCATCCCCTTCTTTTTTTGTTTGTTTTTTTAGTGAGAACATTTAAATTCTACTCTCTCAGCAAATTTCAGTTTTACAGTATAGTTTTATCAACTATAGTCAGCATGCTATATATTAGATCCTTGGACCTTATTCATGTTATTGCTGTAAGCTATTTCCTTTACCTCCGAACCCCTGGAAACCACTTTTCTACTCTTTATAAGTACAACTTTTATTTTCCTTGTGATATTTAGTTATTAAAAAGAATGCTGCTATGAGTAGGGCTAGGAATAGGGTAAGACAAAATATTGAGAGTAAGAGTGTCTCAGACCTGGTTATGAACATCTTTATATGTGTCTCCTGATGTAAGAGTTTCTCTAGAGTATTTCTATAGATGGATTGCTGGGTCAAGGTTAGTACATCTTCAACTTTATCACTTATGGGAAACTCTAAGTTGGTTGTAACAATTTATGCTTCTGCCACCAGTTCCTGTGGTTTACATCTTTAATATTGTTACAACTTTAAATTTTATCAATATGCTGGTTATGAAATGAAGTGTAAATGTAACATTAATTTATATTTTCCTGATTATTAATGAGGTAGAGCATGATTGGTTGTCTCTTTTCCTTTTCTGTACAATAGTTGATTCATATGTTTTGTTTATTTTTCTATTTCATTGTTTTTCTTATTGATTTGTAGTTATTCATAATTATCTTTTGTCTTTTTTGCGGGGGTTGTTTTTTATCACAAATATCTTCTCAGTTTTCTGTTCTTAATTTTTGGAATAGAAATTATTAATTTTTGTGTAGTTGAATATTTAGATCTTTTTATTTTTTAAATTTATTTTTCAGTTATAGTTGACAAGTTGATAAGTCTAGTATCATAGTTGATAAGTCTAGTATCATACATAGTTATTACAGTGTTACTGATTATATTCCCTATGCTGTACTTTATATCCCTGTGACTATTTTATAATTGCCAGTTTGTACTTCTTAATTTCTTCACTTTTTCACTCATCCCCCTAATACATTCCCACCCATACCCCACAATCTGGAGACCATCACTTTGTTCTCTGTATCTGAGTCTGCTTCTGTTCTGTGTGTTCACTTATTTTCTTTAGATTTATATAAGTGAAATCCTATGGTATTTGTCTTTCTCTGTCTGACTTATTTCACTTAGCATAATACCCTCTATGTCTATTCATGTTGCCACCAGAGGTTAGATTTCATTCTTTTCTGTTATGGCCAAGTAATATTGCATTGTATATATGTACCACATCTTCTTTATCCAGTCATCTATTGATGGGTTCTTCCATATCTTGGCTATTGTAAATAATGCTGCAGTGAACCTAGGGGTGCATATATCTTTTCGAATTAGTGCTTTGGATCTTCGGTTGAATACTCAAAAGTGCAATTGCTGGGTCATATGGTGGTTCTATTTTTAATTTTTTGAGGAACCTCCATACTGTTTTCCATAGTAGCTGCACCAACTTACAATCCCACCAGCTGTGCAAGATGATTCTCCTTTCTCCACATCCTTGCCAAAACTTGTTGTTTGTTGTTTTATTGATGATAACCATACTGACAGCAGTGATGTGATATCTCATTATGGGTTTGATTTGCATTTTTCTGATGAGTAGTGATGTTGAGAATCTTTGCATATGTCTATTGGTCATCTGTATGTCCTCTTTGGAGACTGTCTATTCAGGGTTTCTGCCCATTTTTCAATGGAGTTGTGGTATTTTGTTTCGTTTGATGTGAATTGTATGAATTCCTTATATATTTTGGATATTAACCCCTTATCAAATATATCGTTGATGAATATCTTCTTCCATTCAGTGAGTTGTCTTTTTGTTTTGTTGATAGTTTCCTTTGCTGTGCAGAAACTGAAATTAAATGTACTCATGTTTATTTTTTCTTTTGTTTCTGTTGCCTAAGGACACGCATTAAAAAAAATATATTGCTAAGAGCAGTGTCACAGAGTTTACTGCTTATGTTTTCCGCTAAAAGTTTTATGGCTTCAAGTTTTACACTTAAGTCTTTAATCCACTTTGAGTTTATTTTTGTATATGGTATAAGAAAGGGGTCTAGTTTCATTTCTTTGCGTGTATCTGTCCAGTTTTTCCAACATCATTTATTGACAAGACTGTTTTTATCCCACTGTATAATCTACCTCCTTTGTTCATAGATTAATTGATCATATAAGTGTGGTTTTATATCTGGGCTCTCTGTTCTGTTAATTGATGAATCTGTTTTTATGACAGTACCATGCTGTTTTGATTACTATAGTCTTGTAGTACAGTTTAACATCTGGACTGTGATACCCCCAACTTTATGTTTCTTTCTCAAGATTACTTTGGCTGTTCAGGGTCTTTTGTGGCTCCATATAAATTTTAAGATCATTTGTTCCAGTTCTGTGAAAATGCCATTGGTATTTCGATAGGGATTGCATTGACTCTGAATTGCTTTGGGTAATGTGGACATTTTAATGATGTTAATTCTTCCTATCCATGGTTGAAGTATAGCCTTCTATTTATTTGTGTCTTCGTCAGTTTCTTCAGTATCTTATAGTTTTTCCAGTATGTGTCTTTTACCTTCTTGGTTAAATTTATTTGTAGGTATAATATTCTTGTTGATGCAATTGTAAATGGGATTGTTTTCTTAATTTCTCTTTCTGTTAGAGCTTTTCTTAATTGATTTGTGTTTTATATCTTGTTTGACATAATTCTTATATTTTTTCTGAAGAATTTTAAAGTCTTCTTTTCCATTTTAATCTTCAGTTTATTGAATTTAATTTAATTTCCCTGATAAAGCTTTTTGTCTTGAAGTCTATTTTATCTTGTGTTAATATTTCTACTTTGGTTTTCTTTTTGTTTCTATTTCCCTGGTGTGTCTTTTGCCATTATTTTATTTTATTTTGTTTTTCTTTTTCTTTATGTTGTAGATGTGTCTCTACAAATAGCATACATTTAGATTAAAAAAAATTATCCTCGTAATCTGTCTCTTAATTGGACAGTTTCATTTTTCTCTTCTTTTTTCCCTTGCCTTCCCTACAATTGGCTGAGTTTATTTTTCTCTCCCTTGTACTCATCTCATTTCATTCCTTGGAAGTTATAAAATCTATTCTTTAGTTTTCCTTTAGTGAGTACCCCAGTTTTTAAAGTAATACATAATGTTTAAACTTAAATCTGAATAATATAAGGATCATTGAATGATTTATTACCTGTTGCCTTCTGCCAGTTCATACTACTGTTCAGTTTTGTAGTTCTGCATATAAGCGAAATTATATGATATTTATCTTTGACTTATTTCAGTCAGCATAATAACCTCTAGGTCTATCCATGTCATTGCAAATGGTAGGATTTCACTTTTTTAATGGCTGAGTAATAGTCCATTATATATATGAACCATAACTTTTTTATCCAGTTGTCTGTTGATGGGCATTTAGGTTGCTTCCATATCTTGGCTAATGTAAGTTGTGCTGCCATGAATATAGGGGTGCATAGATCTTTACAAATTATTGTTTTGGTTTTCTTTGGATAAATACCCAGAAGTGCAATGCTGGGTCCAAAAGTATATCCATTGTTAATTTTTTGAGAAACCTACAGGCTCTACCAGTTTGCAATCCCACCAACAATGTATGAGAGTTCCCTTTTCTCCACATTCTCGCTGACACTTGTTCTTTGATTTATTGATAATAGCCATTCTGACAGGTGTGAGGTGAAATCCCATTGTGATTTCAATTTGAATTTCTCTGATGATTAGTGTGACCTTGAGCATCTTTTCATATGTCTGTTGGCCATCCCTATTTCCTCTTTGGAGAAATATCTGTTCAGGTCTTCTGTCCAATTTTTAATTGGATTGTTTGTTTGTTTGTTTTTGTTGTTGTTATTGAATTGTGTGAGTTCCTTATATATTTTGGATATTAACCTCTTAGATGCATCATAAGCAAATATCTTTCCCATTCAGTCAGTTGTCTTTTTATTTTGTTGATGGTTTCCTTTTCTGTACAAAAACTTTTTAGTTTGATGTAGTCCCATTTATTTTTTCTTTTGTTTTCCTTGCATGAGGAGATATATCTGAAAAGAAATTACTGTTAGCAATATCAGAGTTTACTGCCTATGTTTTCTTCCAGAAG
Source organism: Macroglossus sobrinus (assembly GCA_004027375.1). Taxonomy (NCBI): domain Eukaryota; kingdom Metazoa; phylum Chordata; class Mammalia; order Chiroptera; family Pteropodidae; genus Macroglossus; species Macroglossus sobrinus. The sequence continues at coordinate 461,501 of PVKZ01000310.1, read as the reverse complement.
TTTTATGGTTTTGGGTCTTACATTTAAGTCTTTAATACATTTTGAGTCTAGTATATGGTGTAAGAAAGTGGTCCATTTTCTTTTTTTTGCATGTATCTGTTCAATTTTCCCAGCACCACTTATTGAAGAGACTTTCTTTACCCCATTGTATATTCTTGCCTCCTTTGTCATATATTAAGTGAGTGTATAGGCATAGATTTATTTCTGAGCTCTCTATTCTGTTTCATTGATCAGTATCTGTTTTAATGCCAATTCTATGCTGTTTTGCTTACTGTAACCTTGTATTATAGTTTGATATCAGGTAGTATGACACCTCCAGCTTTGTTCTTCTTTCTCAAGATTGCCATGGCTCCTCGGGGTCTTTTATGGTTCCATATAAATTTTGGGATTATTTGTTCTAGCTCTCTGAAAAATGTCATTGGTATTTTGATAGGGCTTGCATTGAAACTATAGATTGCTTTGGGTAGTATGGCCATATTAATGATGTTGATTCTTCCAACCCATGAGCATGTATATGCTTCCATTTATTTGTATTTTCACTCTCTTCTTTCAGTCTGATAAAATTTTGTTGACACCAAATTTGAATTTTATGTAATTTTCATGTGTTATGAAATATTTAAAAAAAATTTTTTAAACCATTAAAAAGTATAAAAACCATTTTTAGCTTGTGGGCTAAAACAGACTGGATTTGACCTGTGGAGCATAGTTTTTGCTGACCTTGTATCTAGATTAACAGTGATTTTACTTAGGGACACTTGGGAGTAATTGTTTTTATGTCTTAATGTGATAGATACTGTGTTCCATTTTTAATTGTTGAGAAGTCAACTGTCAATCTAATTGTCCTTTGTAGATAATATAGTGATCTGTTTTTCTCTGGTGGTTTTAAGAACTTATTGTCTCTGGTGCAGATCCTTGTGATGTATCTAAATGTGGATTTATTTTCATTTAACGTGCTCAGGATTGGTTGAACATATAGGATCTAAAGATTAGTCTCTCATTACTTCTGGAAATTTTCAGCCATTATTTTTGCTCATTCATGTATCAAACATAGGAGGTAGATATAAGAAAAATATATTTGAAGATTTTCTCCAAAGTTGTAGTAAAAGGTATTATCTATTATGTATGTGTCTCTTAAAAAAAAAAAAAAACCCAAGTATTGAGTGCTAGGCAGTTTCTAGACCTCATAAGCTCCATTAAAGTTATCACTTTTTTGGTTTGGCTGCTAAGTATAGCATTAAGTATAATACTAATTTGTAGTGCCTAAGAACTTGGTACATGTGCACATTTTATCATGCATTATAATTATACATTATAAAAATACATTATGAATATATATTGTAAATATTCATTTTATATTTTTAATAGTTTGGATAACAAAAGTACGACTTGACATTTGTTTTTAAACTATATTCAAAATGGTTTTTGGTAACTGTATGCAGCTAATGGATTAATTGCATGATTGGAGAGCTACTGATGATTGTTATTTGAATGCTTCTTTAAGTTAGCAAGATTTATGGTGGTGCTTTAACATAGACTTATTTCATTTCAGAGAACTCAGTTTCCTGCACCTGCTGAATATCAAAAACTCCGGCTAAAAAAAGGTCTGTATACAATTTCATTGTATGTGTTTATTTGCACAGATTTCTCTGTCTTATCGTTTCTTTGTTCTGTTCTTATATGCATTAGAGATTAGAACTTTTTAAAAATGTGATAAGTCTAAATGTTCTGCCATATCTAGCTTTTATTTTAAGGAGTTGTTAGATATTAGGGAATTGATTTTACCTGTAAATGTGTTTTAATGGAGTTTGTTATTATGCAAACATGTATTCATTTTCTACTTGTGGAAAAACCACTGTAAAATTCCCCTAAGTACATAACAAGCTTCAAATAATCTCATGTATATGTTAAGTAAGTGTGAGGTTTTATAAAAATTGTGTCTGGGAAGCCTAACTCAATGAGGACCTATGCTGTAAAGAATTGTATTTTACACTCTGATAGAGACATGATATATATTTTATTTAGAGGAACGGGATTCCTTAATTTGTTAACCTATAAAGACCTAGGAGGGTTTGCATCTGGTTGTAGGTGACTACATATATTAGCTATTCTTCCATGCCTAATGGACTGAGTGTCCTAGCTTAGCTACTCATCAGGCATTAGAAAATACCTGACTTTTTTATTAGAAGAGAGCATCAATTTTATTATTTTCTAGATAAGGAAACCAAGGCTGAATCCGGGGTGGGGGACATGACTTGTTCATGGTCTTGTGTATAGCTTTTGTCTGCATACCTGAGTTATTGTCACTAGGCTATACTTTCTTTACAGCAAGCACGTGTATTCTTGTTGTCTGCTTAGAGTTTTAAAGTTGATTTTATCAATGAATTGTTTTGTTTACTTGGGGCTTTTCTTTTACTCTTTGAAATTATAATGTGAGCTGTTGGAAAATCTGATTGGCTCTCAGGAATTTATTTTCAAAGAGTTTTTCAGGAATACATTTTTCATCGAAAGGACAATACAACTGTAATTTAGATTATTTGTGAAATTTAGATGTAATTCTGCCAGTATTTAACATTATTGTTAATAGTTCTTACACCATTTCCGGGCATGAGAATCATCTTGCTGTGATAGCTATTACTTCATTTAATCACCAGGGTGATTTGGCTAGTTAGGTGGGGCCAGTGGGTATCATGATTCTCTTTCCAAATTCTTTCCACACTTCTTCGAGTCAAACCCAGTGCTTTGATTGATTCCTAGTCCAGAACAACTGTAATTAGTACACACCAATCAAGAATAGGCCCATGCCCAGTTGAAGCTGATATACAAAGTTTATAGCCATGGAGTAAAAGGACACATTTGACATGTTATGCTACAAAATTTAACAATGCTGTAGTGCCCCTTTTAATCAGTTCTTTCTTCCTTCCCCACTGCAGAGCAACCACTTTTTGATTTATATTATTAAAATTTAGCTTTTCCTGCTTTTGAACCCCTCATAAATTTAAGTACTTCCCAGGTTCCAGGACAAGTGATAGATATTTGGAATAGAAAAATAATAGATCATGGATACTGCCATCAGAGAATTGACAGTGTTCAGAGTATATAGAATAAAAGCAAATAATTGCAGTGTGGTGTATGCTGCCTAGGTCCTTTCTTCTGATGGTTAAACATTTCCAGTTTCTTAGTGTCCTTGAAGACATAAGATATTTAGAACTCTTTGCTATTATTGCTTTGGTTTGTGGTGAAAATGCATTGGCTCTCCCAGAGGATGTATTATAGAAAATAACAAGCTGATTCTAAAACTTGCATAAAAGGCAAAGAAACAAGAGCAGCCAAAACAATTATTTAAAAAAAGAGGGTAGAGGGCTAACAACATCTGATTTGAAGATTTACATAAAGCTATAGTAATCGGTGGGCTATTGACAAATAGATAAAAATACAAGTAAGTAGAAGAAAATAGTGCAGAAATAAATCCACAATTATATGGTCAATTGATTTTCAACAACAGAATTAGAGTGAGCTTCAGAATTGTTCGAGGAATTCAATGGTATATGAAAGCTTGAGTTCTTTCTGCCTTTCTACTCTGCTGCACTTTTCCTGAATTATAGCTGCCAGTAGCATTCAGTTTCTATTTTTTCAATGTCAGAAATATGGCCTGGTTTCCCATTGTTCTCTTTTAAAAACAAGAAAACTTTTTTCCCCAGAACCTCCTAGGAATACTTTTTTCATTGGACCAATTGATAGGCCTGCCAGTCACGGACAACAGAGATAGGATTACCATTGATTAATATAATTTAATCAACTGAGACGGAATAAATTTTGTGGAGTTGAGGATAATCACTACTGGTTGCAAAGCACAGGCAAACAGATAAGAAAATGATGTAAGAATTTTAAGGATACAGGAGCAAATGAGGATACACAGGAAACTTTCAGACAGTCCGCCTTCCCCACAGAGTTATTTTTAGGAATCAGTAGCTCACTTCTGTTTTCATCGTCATGTGCTCCATTTCTTTTGTGTGCGTGTGTGTATTTATTCTGACTCTGCTTGTAGTGCTGTTACTGATTACTTCTTTTTCCTTCCTTTGCCTTTTATGATAAAAAACATTTTTATTTAAATAGTGTAAATATCTGAATCACACTTTATATTGTACAAGATTGACACTGAAGAATAGGATATCAGAAAATAGTTTGTTTTGTATAAAACTTTGCTTAATATTAGTAATTTCTCATGAGTTCTGATGTCAAATTGGGCTTCCAATTAAGAATGTGCAGTAAACTCAAGTTTTGGTCACTGTTGCTCAAGATACAGAGCAATAATGGATAAAATAAAGACATAGCTAGCCTGAGGAAAAGTTGTCTGTAGGCCTATAGACTATTACAGAAAAAGGAAAGGATAATGGTCTTTATTTTGAAATATGTTTATGTTTCTCATAGAAATTTGGAAAGCAGGAAAAATATCAGCCTTAAGGATTAATGAACCTTAATTGAGAAATTAAAAATCAATGTAGTATTTTGAACAAAAAGCTTTCACATTTCACTGTGAAATTCTTAGATGTCTTTTTAACCTCGAGTTCAGATCTTCTCAACCTTGGCACTGTGGACATTTTGGGCAAGATGATTCTTTGTTGTGAGAGCTGTCTGTATATTGTAGGATGTTAACATCATCCCTGCCCTCTATCTAGTAAATATTAGCAGCACACAGTCACGACAGCCAAAAACGTCTCCAGATATTGCCAAATGTCTCCTGGGGTGCAAAATGCTCCTGGTTGAGAACCACCACTCTAGTTAAATAGTGTGGTACATGAAAGTAGAAGGCAGCAAAGTGGTTTGTTTAACATGAAGAATTCACACAAGTTGGATTGGCAAACAGAGAGACTTTGAACAGACATCAACATTTTGACTGAGAAGGTCTGAGTTTGGATTTGGATGTTGGTCCCCAGCAATCCCCCTTCCCCTCCTCAGCTCAAGAATCCCAGAGAATCCCATATTGTAGTTTGACTCTAGTCTTGAAGGTATTGAGTGCCAACTGTGGAAGGGATATACAACTTTCCATTTGGAATTTTTGTCCAAATATATAAGGACTTTTTCAAGAACAAGCGGTTATTTTTTTAATTAATTAACTAAATTGAAGAAATGATTTAAATTCTGCCACACACCCCCTCCCAGACCCTCTGCCGTCTACCTCCACCCTTCCTCCCCTTTCCCCTACCCTCTGGTAACCACTAGTCCATTGTCCATGTCCAGGAGTCTATGTTAGTTTGTCCTGCTCATTCATCGCTTTAGGTTTATATCCCACATATAAGTGATATCATGTGATTTTCAACTTTTTCTGTCTGGCTTATTTCACTTCAGGTCCATCCATATTGTTGCAAATGGCAGTATTTCATCTCTTATGACTGAGTAATATTCCATTGTATATATGTACCACAGTTTCTTTAGCCAGTCATCTATCGTAGGACACTTCAGTTGCTTCCATGTCCTGTCCACTGTGAATAATGCCATGAACATTGGTGTGCAGATATCTTTTCAGATGTGGGTTTTCAAGTGTTTGGAGTAAATACCCAGTAGAGGGATTGCTAGATCATATGGTAGATCAATTCTTAGTGTTTTGAGGAACCTCCATACTCCTTTCTGTAGTGGCTGTACCAATTTGCAGTCCCAACTGCAGTATATGAGGGTCCCTTTTTCTCCGCATCCTCTCCAACATTTATTATTACTTGTCCTGTTGATAACAGCTATTCTAACAGGTATGAGATGGTATCTCATGTGATTTTGATTTGCATTTCCCTAATTGCTAGTGATATTGAGCATCTTTTCATACATTTGTTGGCCATTTGTGTGCCCTCTAGGGAGAAGTAGAAGTGTCTGTTCAGGTCCTCTGCCCGTTTTTTGATTGAATCGTTTTGTTGTTGTTGTTGTTGTTATTGAGTTGTATGAGAGTTCTTTTTTTTTTCCTCCAAGTAATTTGGACTTTATTCTTAGGTCTGTGTTTTCAGTTTTTAAATTTTATTGTTTAGCAGCAGAAACCTTTTTGTTTAAATGAGGAGTAAGGCTATTGTGGGAAGCTGGACCGGGGGTGAGGCCCAAGTCCTGTTGGCTGCCTGGCTAGCCTCTCCCACTACCACCACAGCTGGGCCCAGGGAGCTGGGGATCTGGGCTGTGCTGCAGGGAGATGAGACTGGCAAGAGGGAGGAAAGAGAAGTGAGTAATGGGGAAGGCTGGCTCAAGATCCCTGTCTTGTGGAGGAACTCAGCACAGACTGGGGTCAGTGCCCTTGGCCATATGAATGTTGGTAGGGCTTTCTTGGGGTGCAAGACAGAGGTTCAGTATCTGTTCAGACCTTTATTCAGCACATAGCTGGGCTTAGCCTTGGCTCACAGGTAGTGGGGAAGATGGGAACTGTGGGTGAGTGTACTGCTCAGGGGAAGTACAGGGTTTCCTGTACAGGAAGTAGAAGGCTTCCTGGAGGCAGCAAGAACAAGCAGTTCTTACTTTTTTTTTAAATTAAAAAAATACAGTTGACGTATTAATTTCAGGTGTAAAGCATAGTGGTTAGACATTTATATGACGTAAGAGGTGATCCCTGATAAGTCTAGTACCCATCTGACACTATACATAGTTATTACAATATTGACTGTATTCCCTATGCTGTACCTTACATCCCCATGACTATTTTGTAACTGCCAATTTGTACTTAATTCCTTCACCTTTTTCACTCAACCCCCAAAACTCATTCCAATCTGGCAGTCATCAGTAGAGTAAGTAATTCTTATTTGGAATTGTAGATCAGAATTACTTGATGGTTCTGAAAAAATATTTTACATGGGGCGACTTAAGTCCTTTTCTTTACTCCCCATAATGTGACCTCAGGTGGCTTTTTTATGGCAGTTGAGGACCTTATTCATTATTGAGGTGAATGAATTAATTTATGGATATGTTTCCTTCCTTAAAGGAATCTCCATTGAAGACCTTACTGTGTGGTGACTATAGCCTAGGGTTAGTTTTGTCTACAATCTGAGACAATACATTAGTGAAAAACTTAATCTCAACTTGAGGTTTGCTTTTAGAGTAGTTTTTGAATAGAAGATTTTATTTTTTATTATGGCAAAACATAAAATTTACCTTTTTTACCATTTTTAAGTGTACAGTTCAATGACATTAATTCTCCATGTAGCCAACTGTCTCCACTATCTATTTCCAAAACTGTTTCATCACCACAAACAGAAACTCTGTACCCATTAAGTGGTAACTCCATTTCCCTAGCCCCTGGATACAATTCTCTAACCCCTGGTAACAACTCCTGTTCTATATTCTGTTTGTATGAATTTGCCTATTCTAGACATTTCATGTAAGTGGAATCATACAATATTTAGTATTTGTCCTTTTATGTCTAGCTTATTTCACTTAGCATAATGTTTTTAAGGTTCACCATTGTTGTAGCATGTTGTACAGAATTTCATTCCTTTTTAAGACTGAATAATATTCCCTTGTATGTATGTACCACATTTTGTTTATCATTTTATATATTCATGGACATTTGGATTGTTTCCAGAGTATTTTTATATGTCATTAATTAAAGAGTTAAAATGTTTTGGAGATTGGGAATGTTACTGATATTCTAGAAATATGCTATTTCCTATACTATATGTATCAATTCCTTCTATAAACTAAATACCTATATATTTGGTTCCCAGTAATCAGTTTTGTAGATGCATGCTTTCAACATTACTGATATCTTTTCTCCCCTATGTTTTAGTCTTGTGTATGCTGAATTGTAGAGTTAGAAGGTAATTTAGATGTTACCTAATTAAATTTACAATTCACATGAACTTGCTCCCATGGCATAATTATCTGACTTTACTGTTTCTACTGTGATAGTAAATGACTTCCACTGATTTGTTTTATGAAAGGATAGATTATCTTAAGTGTCTCTATTATCTTCAGCTCTTTTCTTAGCCTCTTGAAATCTGGATTTTGCCCTACTGCTCCACTGATTAAACTTGCTCAGCATTGGTATTTTTTTTTACTGTGGCAAAATGTATAACAAAATTTTTAATTTTAAACATTTTAAAGTATATGGTTCTGTATAATTAAGTACATTCACATTGTTCTGCAACCATCCCCACTCTCCATCTCCAGACTCTTCCATCTTATCAAACTGAAACTTTGTTCCCATTAAAAAAACCCTCCCCATTGTTCCCCTTAACATTCTACTTCCCTTTTGTCTTTTTTCCAGTTTTACTGAGATGACATAAACCATTGTCTTAGTTTTAGGTGTACAGCATGATGCTTTCTACACCTGATGTTTATATTGCAAAGTGATCACCACAGTAAGTTCAGTTAACATCCATCACCATACATAGTTACAAAAATATTTTTTCCTTATGATGATAACTTTTAAGATCTACTCTCTTAGCAACTTTCAGATATATGTTACAATAGTCACTATGGTGTACTTTACATCCCCAGAACTTATTTATCTTGTAACTTGAAGCTTGTACCTTTTGACCCCCTTCACCCATTTCACCCACTCCCCAACTCTGGCAACCACCAGTCTGTTCTCTTTATCTCTGAATGTGTTTTTTAAAGATTCCACATATAAATGAGATCACATTATTTGTCCTCTGTCTATTTCACTTAGCATAATGCCCTCACATGTCATCCATGTAGCAAGTGTTAGAACTTCCTTCTTTTTTATGGCTAAATAATATTCCTGTGTGTGTGTGTGTGACACTTTTTAATCCACTACCATGTTACTTTATGAATTTGACCAGTCTACACACCTTATATAAGTGGGATTATACAATATTTATCCTTTTATGTCTTATTACACTTAGTAATAATGTCTTCAAGGTTCATCCATGTTGTAGCTTATGTCAGAATTTAATTCCTTTTTAAGGCTGAATAATATTCCATTGTATGTGTATACCATATTTTATTTATCTATTCATCTGTTGATGGACATTTAGGTTGCTCTACCTTTTGGTTATTGTCAATAACATAGCTATGAGCATAAGTGTACAAGTATGTGTTTGAGTCTCTGCTTCTTCTTTTTTGAGTTCAATTTTTTGCTAAACGTGTTACAAAAGAAGTTTAATCAAAAAGGCCCTAGCCCAGGTTGTCACTGGACTCCTCAGGTTTTTATTTCTTTGTGTCCACTTTCTTTTCCTCAGCTAGGGCAGCAGTGGTAGAGGAGGTAGAACCTCTGGCTGGGGCAGGGCCACTAGCCCCTGCATTGTAGATGAGGCTTCCCATGTTGACAATGGCCAGAGTCTGGCCAGAAATGTTTAACATTTATACTGGCTGCTCTTAGGAGAGTGTTGATCTTATCCTTCGTGACTGTCACCTCATCACTGTGCAGGATGAGGGCTGAGTAGATGCAGGTGGAAATGCCAGGCTGGTGGCTCCCACGTGTGGTTCTATTTGCTGGATTAAGTGAGGGCCTCACCTCGATGTGACCTTAGCTTTCTTGGAACGACTGAGTACCTCAGTAACAACAGCAGAAAAGAGTTCTCTGCTTTTTTTTTTTTTTTTTTTTTGGTATATACTCAGAAATGGAATTGCAGGATCATATGGTAATTCTGTTTGATTTTTTGAGGAACAGAGTTACCTTTTAATTTAAATGGAAGGTAGTATATATCTAATTTTTTCTCCAGTGCTAGTAAAATAGGATACTATGACGACAAAGCCACCAGCATGTCTAATATGAAAAAGACTGACAGTATCAAATGTTGGCAAGAATTTACAGCAACCAGGATTCTCATAATTGCTGAGATAGAAAATTGTACAACCACTTTAGAAAACAGTTTCGCAGTATCTTATGTGCCCAACTCTTGAATTTTGACAAATATTTATGCTCATATAATCATCACTCAAATCAAGTTAAACATTTTCATCACCCAGAAAGTTTCCTCATGCCCCTTTCCGGTCTATCCTCCCTTTGATTCCGTAGAGGGAACCATCATTCTGATTTGTTCCTATAAGTTAATTTCATCTGTGCTTGTACTTCTTACAAGGGGAATCATACATATATGCTTTTTAGCTTTTGGCATCTTTAACTCAACATATGTTTTTAAGATTCACCCATGTTATATGTATCAGTAGTTTTTGTTTTTAAGTGCTATCTAGTGTTCCTTTGTATGAATGTACCAGTTTATCCATTTTCCTATTGAACATCTGTGTTGTTTCCAGTTTTTGACTATTATGTAAAAGTTTCTATGAACATTCATTTACACTGTGTGTGTGTGTGTGTGTGTGTGTGTGTGTGTGTGTGTGTGTGTGGTGGGGGGATGTTTTCATTTCTCTACAGTAAATACCTAGGGAGTGGAATTGCTGGGTCATATGGAGAGTATATTTTAACTTTATAAGATACTGCGAAACTGTTTTCTAAAGTGGTTGTACGATTTTCTGTCTCAGCAATTATGAGAATCCTGGTTGCTGTAAATTCTCGCCAACATTTGATACTGTCAGTCTTTTTCATATTAGACATGCTGGTGGCTTTGTCGTCATAGTATCCTATTGTAACTTAAATTTGCATGATAACTACTGATGTTGAACACCTTTTCATGTATTTATGGGTCATTTCTTTTGTGAAAGTAATGTAAAGTCTTTTGCCTATTTTAAAATTTAATTATTTGCTTTCTTATTATTGATATGAAAGAATTTATTATATGTTCTGGATGCTAGTCCTTGTCTATTGTATGTATTGTGATTTACCTCCACCCTCTCCTGTCTTACCTTTTTATTTTCTTAATGCATGTTTTGATGATCAGAAGTTTTCATTTTAGGAGGTGGATTTTTTTCTTTTGGTGTCTTGGTTAGGAAATTTTGACCCTTACTTTCAGACTTAGTTGTGTGCCCCCTCCTCTTCTGCATTAGTATTTTAAAAATTAATTTTTTTTTGTTTGAGGAGGTGTTAAATTTGACTCCTGACACTTGTTTTATTGACAAATATTATACATGTTAAAAAGTGCATAAAACATAATTATGCAGCTCAGTAAATTTTTACAAAATGAACATATCTGTGTAATCACTGTTTTGATTAAGATATAGAACATTATCAGCTTCTCAGAACCTCCCTCATGCTCCCTACCAGTCATTAAGGTGGTTACTTGTATCTAACTTCTATTGTGTACACCAGTTTTCCCTGCTTTTGAACTTCAAAAAATATGGAATAATTCAGTATATAATTTTTTTTAATGTCTCACTTCTATGTTTGTGGTGTTGTTTGTTGCATGTAGTAGTAATTGTCTTCTTCATTGTTGTATAGTATTCCATTATGGGGCTGTACTCCAATTTATTCATTTTTACTCTTGATGAACATTGGGATACTTTCATCTTGAGATGTTATACATAATTCCACCATGAAGTCTCAGATGTATTTTTGGGTAAACATATATACCTAGGAGTAGAATTGCTGGGCCACCGGGAAGGACCATACCTGTAATTAGTTTTAGTAGACATAAGCAAACAGTTTCCAAATACATTTAATATAATCCCCTTTATGTACATGTACATTTTTGTCCCTATGCTTATACATTCCTAGAAATTCCTTAGAAAATACTTAAGAAACTCTTCACCTCTAGTGAAGTGGAGGAATGGAGAGGGTGGGTCTTTTTCTTAATTAATACTCGCTGTGCCCTTTCAATTTTGTTTTACCATAAGTATGTATTTTTAAAAACCTAACTACTTATGATTTTTAATTGGAAAATGTTGCCATTTTAATATAAGTCCTATTTTGCTTTTTTTAGAATAATAGAAAAAATTTAAAATCATTGTTAATTTTGTGTTACTAAGTTATGTCTAGTTGACAGCCCAAACACCTCAGTTTTGAAATTAGAAACTCCTTTACAGTTGGGCAGAATCTTGGTGTAATTTATTGAGTAACCTTGGAAACCTGGGTTATAGTCCTTCTACTCTCATTAATTAGATATAGGCAAATCACTGAACCTCTGGACTCTTAATTTTCTCATTCAAAATGTGGGATAGTCCCTGAATTGCATGGCTCACTAGCTTCATGGGAACATTCAGTGGAATCATAGGAGAGAAAACACTTTGATATATAATTCACATATTTATACTATGTATAAGTAAAAAATAGAAACAAATAAAATAATATGTAAAATACATATGGAGAGCTATACACACTCATGTGCTCCTAAAAAACAACAATATGTAATTAATAAGTTGTGATTTGAGAAAGTAAAATAATTTTAAATAATCTAGGATATATAATAAAACCATAATTGGTCTTTTATATGACTTTTTCTTACTCATTCTATTTTAAGCTCATGAGAAACAAACAGGTTGGATAGCAAGCAATTCAATAACATATATATTTTTAAAGCCACCTTCTAGCATGTATCCCTAAGTGAGTACTGATTCAGTCCAGCCACCTCCTCCATCATCATTTACATTCCTGAACAAAGTTGATGGTTCTGTTGCATCTGGGCCTGTTGGCCTTCTGATCCATTTCTCACCCTTCCTTTCTCTGTGTTGTGAGGAGCTGACCCTTGTGGGCTTTGTTCTTTCACAGGCTCCTATGTCAGCAGTTTCTGCCTGGATTAGCAAGTAGGAGGAACTGGCAGGAGGAAGGCAGAGCAAGGGCTTTCCCCTCTTTCTTTCTGCTTGGGGAAGCTGGAGGAGTGGGGTGGCCTTTGGAAGCATCTCTTCGGTTGCTTCTGCCAGTTAGACCATCTTAGTTTTCAGGTTCCTCCAGGCTACTTCAGCTTTGGATACTGGTAGCAACACTTTTCTTCCCTAAGGGCTAGAGGTAATACTGGCTTTTTGCTCCCATGCTCACTAACCTCTGATTTGTCTCACTGTTCCCGGTTGGGCCTCTTATTTCTTCCATCATTGCTCACTGTATTGAAGTCCCTCTGTTTTAAATTCTCAAGTGATTTTCGTTGTTTCCTCATTAGACCGTGAGATCAAATTGATAGTAAGAAAAAATGTCTTACATTTACATTTTTTTCAAGATTTGTTACGTCCTTTGATGTCCCACATACTATGCTGAAGTAAAAGAGTGTTATAATTCCTATTATAACATTAGGAAATTAACATTTATTGAATGACCACTTTGGATTTTTAAATAATTTTCCAGTGAGAATTATAGGGAGAAAAATGGAGGCTTAGAGAATTTAAGTAACTTGCTCTAGATCCCATAGAAGACTGGTACTGAATCAAGATTAGAATTCTACATATAAAAGTTCTATGTGCTACATGTCTGCTAGCCATGGAAGAGATCCTTTGCCAATTAAGAGTTCATTTATAATGTACTTATAAAAGCTGTAGTCATTTTAGAAAAACTTTCAACTAAAAATTTAAAGTGTAATAATTTTCTTCTCAGCCTTTATATATCCAGGATGATATTCCCTAGCATTAATCAAAGTTTAATGTAAAGTTTTGAGTTCAGGCTATTCCTGAGAGAATTAGGCAAATTATAGGGGAGAAGGATTCTTATGGTATCATGTTTATTCAGTTATAGAATTGTTTAAGATAGGAGTCCGGTATATCCTTAAAGGGGAAAAGAAAGAGATGTCACAGAAGAGTAGAATGGAGACAGACGAGAAGAGCTAAGGGAGTATTGTTGCCAGGTTGCTAGCCTTCCACCCCGCACTGCGTTGGTGATGGTGGAGGAGCAGTGTGGGTGCTGGGGATATGAACGAGGTCTTTTTACAACCAGCCAAAAGGCTTCACCTTGTTTTCATCAGTTGTGGAGGGCAGGGCAGTGTAGGAGCAAGGTCTTTTTTTTTAAGGACCAGCTGATAGGCTTTACCTTGTCTTCATCCCATCAGCTGGCCACCTGACCGCCATGGTCATACAGGTTCCTAAAGTGTAACATTGGAGATGACCACCTGGCTCTGCTGTGAAATAAGGAGGCTCTACTTTGCAGTTACATGCCATTTTTAGAGGATCTTTCAAGTAGGTAATTCTCATAATACTCGTGAAGGCATGTAATCACCAGTATTCCTGTTTGTTGGGGGAATTGGAGTGAGCAATGATTTGGAATACAAGAAATTCAGGTTACATATTTGCAGGTAAAATTCTAACCATAAATTCAGGATTCATAGACTCTAGGGATTTCTGAGGTATCCAGAATTCCCTCATCTTTGAAAATAACCAATAATAATAATAATAATAATAACAACAACAACAGCAACAACAGCTAACACTTCTTTAGAGCTTAGTATGTACTAGACACTATTTGAATTAATCTTCCTCTGCCTCTTCCTCTCCTTTATCCTCTCCCTATTTATAGTCATCTAATCTTCACAACTTTGGATGAGTATTTTATTCACTGGCACTTCTATTTAGAAGTGTAAACCCCTGCTTTGAGTGCCCTGTCCCTCTTCCCTGATTTATTTTTATCCACAGAAAAATATCACTCATACATATATAAAACTTATTTTATCATCATCTATCCCTTCTGCTAGCACTCTCTGACTTACCTATTCACCATCCTGCAACCAATTATAATGTTCCTGAAAGGGAGGGTCAGGTTTGTATATTTTTATGTTTTTGTATCCCCAGTGCCAACAACAGTGTCTAGCACATGAGAGGTGCTCAGTGAATATTTGTTGAATGAATAAGTGAGTCTTTTATAGATTAGGAAACTGTAAATTTTTCATGTTCACAAAGTTAGTACAAAGGACAGTTATGGAGCGCTGAAATGATTTCTAAAGTCTTTCATGAAGCTAACGTTCTTTTAGCTTTTAGATAAACTTTATCTCCAAGAATATGAAATGACCTTTAAGCACTTAGATTTGGTGGTGCCTTCCCTTTTTCTAATCCCTAGGGCTCTACTTCTTGAGCCTCTGGGTCCTTGAGCTGTCTTACAAATTGAACATTTTTTTCCCTCCAGTTTTCACCCAGGGAACATAAAAAACAAAACAAAACAAAACAAAACAAAAAAAACCCTCATCTTTTATTGTAAGATTTTAATAATAGGCAAGATCCTAATTTGCATTTTATAAATTTATCTTTTGGGCTATAGAAGCAATGATACTTACTGATATAGTAAACTCAAAGGGTTCAATGTCTCCTCTTTTACTCTTTCCCTTTAGAGGGTTGGTCTGAGATTATTTGGTAAGCCACTGGTCCCAGAACTATTCACTACAGTGTATTTCTTGACCAACTTTACGCTCACACATGTACCCCTGTCTTTAAACTTGGTTATTTGTATCGCCTTTGGTAGGAATTTAATTATGGAAGTGGCTAGGCAGAGAACGTTAGTGGCTAAGATCTGGTGATTGATAGAGCTTGGGGTAAGAGAAGAAAGGAGAAAAAAGTCATTGAACAATCTCAAATATGCCCCTGTTGACTAGAAGAAGGGTGGTCGAACTCAGAGAATGTGGGTAATTGGAAGACAAAGAATCAGTTACTTAAAATTCTATCTTTTTTTTTTCCCTGGCATATAAAATCATATCCATGATTTCATTTTACAAGTGCCATTGATAGTCCCTATTCTTGGAAAGGAGTAAGCAGCATCACTACTTAATTTTTGTGTTCCAGCAACACAATGACCCTCGGTCACAGTAAGCTTTTTTTTTTTCCTGTCATATTATGGACATATAAGTTTTAGGTTTTCTATCAGTGTATCTTCTAAGGTTCTGGAACAGAATGACTGAAGATGATTACAAAACATTTTCCTCTCTTCCCCTGCTATACCTTTTCTTTTACTTTTTTAAAAATTAAGGAATATCTCAAACATGTATTCAAGTGCATTAAAAAATACAGACTCACATGTACTACTCACTGGAAATATTTAATAAATAAAAACATTTAGTCATGTGTGCTTTTGAGTTCTTTATTTTTTTGAGAAGTAAAGCATTAAAGAGATGATGTCTCCTTTTTACCTTTTCCTGATCCCGTTCTTCCCTCTCCCTTTCTTGCGATCACCGCTATCCTGAGGTTGATGTGAATCCTTCTCCTTGTTGCCATAGACAAGTAATTTCTTAATAAATTTTTACCTATATTTTAAACTTTTGAATTCAAAGGGCAAGTAACTCATTTTGTGGTTTCTCTATTATGAATCATTTTTAATGACTCAGTAGATTCCTTTTCACTCCTGAGCAGTAGTATTCACATTTGAGCTATTGATAAGACTGTGTTTAACTATATAAAATATTTTTTGTCCTCTGATCAGATATGACATTAGCTATGTTATATATTTTTTGTTAGTAACATTCCTGAAATATTCTTTAGAAAGTTTTCATAATTACTTTCTATAACCAGGGGGGGAGAGAGGAGGAGAAACAAAGAATGATTTTTTTTTTTAGGCCAAGTAATCATTAGAAGAACTGACATTACAAGCTATAAAAAGTGAAAGAAGCATATATTTAATGTGTATAGTAGGACAAGTATCTCTTAGTTTAATAATTGGTAGATTTCTGATGCCCTGTAATTTTATGGTCAGGAATGAAGAATTTAATGTGATATTGCCATATGCTTCTGGTTAGTATAGACATGAGGACAGTGATAAAGGGGAAAATCTAACAATGACTGTGTTATTTGTTTTGTTAAAATATGCTGCCCAGCTCCAGAGTTCCCTATTTTGGAGAAGCAGAACTGGTTGATACATCTCCACTACATCCGGAAGGATTATGAAGCATGCAAGGTGAGAGATTGCAATGATAGAGATAATCAGAGGCAGACCTTAGTTAGGCAACCTATCAGAGGCAGACCTTAGTTAGGCAACCTAACAACATCTGTCACACGCAGTTTGTGGTGGTTTGTATCCCTCTAATAATGAATAAATTCCTGTTTCCCCAAACTCTGTGTATTTGTTAGCTTTTGCCTCCAACAATGCACATTTATTTATTGCTCATGGTCCTTCATATTGGCTTTGGGTTGGCTGGATTTGATTAGAGGTTGTGGGTCAGGTTCCAGTATGTTCCATGTGTCTTCTTATACCAAGACCAGGCTGAAGGGCAGCCACTCTCTGGGACTTGGTATTCTTATGGTGGAGAGCTGATGTTCACCACAGCATTGTATTTCACTTTTTGATCTATGGTAGGTGAAAAATGTATTATATTTAATTTTATTTTACAGTTTTCTTATAGTGAGCTTGATCATTTGTATATTTAAAAACTATCTGTATTTCCTTTTTATTTAAATTGTATCTTTGTAACATACTGTATTTACATACTTGCTGACAGACTGTAGTTTTAGCAAGCAAAATACATATTTGGTATTGTCTTTTTTCTCATGCAGAGCTTTGTAATGCCTCTAAGGTTATAGTTTTTAATTTATACCCGTGGCATTTATAGCTATGGCAGTGTGCAGAACTGGCAATGTTTATTACCAGTTTGAATCCTGAAATGTTTCTTACTTTCCTTCTGTGGTATTATCCTCTCGTTGTTTCCCTTTTCCTTTTTTGGCTACTTTCTCTTGTTTCTCTTTTTCTTTTCTTTTTCTTTTTCTTTCTTTCTTTTTTTTTTTTTTTTTTTTTTTTTTTTTTTTTTTTTTTTTTTTTTTTTTTTTTTTTTTTTTTTTTTTTTTTTTTTTTTTTTTTTTTTTTTTTTTGTGGCTTTTCTTCCTCTGCTTATTTATTAAGAATTGAAGCTGTTCCTATCTTTGACCCCTTTCTCTGCTCATTCCACCTACTTCCTCCTGGTCTCCAGACCAATCTGGTACTTACTGGAAGTTTCACAGGCATTTCAAATTAATCTTTTCTTTTTTTTTTAAATTAAGTTTATTGGGGTAACATTGGTTAATACAACTATCTAATTTTCAGATGTACATTATCATTTGACATCTGTATATTCTATTGTGTGTTTACCACCCAAAGTCCAGTTTCCTTCAACTACCATATATTTGATCCATTTTATCCACTTCACACTCTCCCTATACCCCTGTATTTGACTCCCTTTACCCTGTCTACCTCCCCCTTCCTCCCCCACCCCATTAATAACCTCTAATCTCTATTCCTCTGGTAACCACTAGACTATATTCCATGTCTATGAGTCTTTATTTATTTGTCCTGCTCATTTGTTGCTTTTAGTTTTATATCCCACATATAAGTGATATAATGTGATCTTCAACTTTTTCTGTCTGTCTTATTTCACTTAGCATGTTTATCTAGAGTTCCATCCATGTTGTCAAAATGGCAGTATATCATCTCTTCTTATGGCTGAGTAATATTCCATTGTATATATGTACCACAGCTTCTTTAGCCAATCATCTTTCTTAGGACATTTGGTTGCTTCCATGTCCTGGCCATCGTGAATAGTGCTGCTATGAACATCGGTGTGCAAATATCTTTTTGGATATAGGTTTTCAAGTCTTTGGGGTAAATACCCAGTAGAGGGATTGCTGGATCCTATGGTATATCAATTCTTAGTTCTTTGAGGAACCCCCATACTTTTTTACATAGTGACTGTGCCAATTTGCAGTCCCACCGCAGTATATGAGGGTCCTTTTTCTCTTCATCCTCTCCAACATTTGTTATTACTTGTTCTGTTGATTATAACCATTCCAACAGGTGTGAGATAGTAGCTCATTGTGATTTTGATTTGCATTTCCCTAATAGCTAGTGATGTTGAGCGTCTTTTCATATATTTGTTGGCCATTTGTATGTCCTGTAGGGAGAAGTGTCTGTTCAGGTCCTCTGCCATTTTTTGACTGAATCATTTTTTTGTTGTTGTTGCTATTGAGCTGTATGAGTTCTTTATATATTTTGGATATTAGGCCCTTATCGAAGGTGTTGCTTGCAAATCTATTTTTCCATTTGGATGGATTTCTCTTTACCTTGTTGACAATTTCTTTTGCTGAGCAGAGCTTTTTAGTTTGATGTAATCCCATTCATTTATTTTACCTTTTACTTCCCTTGCTTTTGAGGTCAAATTCATAAAATCCTCTTTAAGTCCAAGGTACTTGAGTTTAGTTTCTATGTTTTCTTCTATGCATTTTATTGTTTTAGGTCTTTTATTCAGTTCCTTAATCCATTTTGAGTTAATTTTGGTGTGTGCTGGTAGATAACTGTCTAGTTTCATTCCTTTGCAAGTGGCTTTCCAGTTTTCCCAGCACCATTTATTGAAAAGGCTTTCCTTTCTCTACTGTATGTTTTTGACTTCTTTGTCAAAAATTATTTGCCTATATAAATACAGGTTCACTTCTGGACTCTGGATTCTGTTCCACTGGTTCGTGTGTCTGTTTTGCTGCCAATACCATGCTGTTTTGATTACTGTCACTTTGTAGTATAATTTGAAGTTGTGATGCCTCCAGCTTCATTCTTTTTTCTCAGAATCGCTTTGGCAATTTGGGGTCTTTCGTGCTTCCATATAAATCTGATGATTTTTTGGTTCTATTTTTATAAAAAATGCTGATGAAATTTTGCTGGGGATTGCATTAAATCTGTATAATTCTTTAGGTAATATGGTTATTTTAACTATGTTGATTCTTCTAATCCAAGAACAAGGAATATCTTTTCATTTCTTTATATCTTCTTCGATTTTAGTAAGGTTATAGTTTTCATTATATAAGTCCTTCACATGTTTTGTTAGATTTATTCCTAGATATTTTATTCTTTTTGTTGCAATTGCAAAAGGAATTATTTTTTGCACTTATTTTTCTGACACTTCATTATTAGAGTATAGGAACGCTATGGATTTTTGAATGTTGATTTTGTATCTAGAAACTTTGCTGTATTTGCTTATTGTTTCTAGTAGTGTTCTTGTGGAGTCTTTAGGGTTTTCTCTATGGAGAATCTTATCATCTGTAAATAGTGACAGTTTGACTTCGTTTCCTTTTTGAATGCCTTTTCTATCATTCTCTTGTCTGATTGCATTCACTAGGATTTCCAGTGTTATACTGAATAACAGTGGCGAAAGTGGACAGCCTTACTTCTTCCTGATCTTATAGGGAAGGTTTTTAGTTTTTCACCATTAAATATGATGTTTGCTGAGCGTTTGTCATATATGGTCTTTGTTATGTTAAGGTACTTTCCTTCTATACCAATTTTGTTAAATGTTTTGATGATAAATGGGTGCTGTATCTTGTCCAAGGCTTTTTCTGCATCTACTAATATGATCAGATGATTCTTATTTTTAAATTTGTTTATTTTGTGTATCACATTAATTGATTTGCATATGTTGAACCATCCCTGTGTGTCTGGAATGAAGCCCACTTGATCGTGGTGTATAATCTTTTTAATATGTTGTGTATTCAGTTCACTAGTATTGTATTTAGGATGTTTGCATCTGTGTTTATGAGAGATATTGGTCTGTAGTTCTTTTTTTTGTGTGTTATCTTTACCAGGTTTTGGTATTAGAGTGATATTGGCCTCATAAAAATGTGTTTAGAAGTATTGTCTCCTTGATTTTTTGGAAGAGTTTGAGGAGAATAGGTATTAAATCTTCTTTGAATGTTTGGTAGAATTCACTGTGAAGCCATCTGGTCCTGGACTTTTACTTTTTGGTAGGTTTTTGATGATTGTTTCCATTTCCATACTGCTGATTAGTCTATTTAGATTTTTCAGATCTTCTTGATTCAGTCTAAGAAGGTTGTATCTTTCTAGGTACCGGTCCATTTCTTCTAGGTTATTAAATTTGGTGTTACATACTTTTTCATAGTATTTTTGTATGATCCTTTGTGTTTCTGTGATGTCAGTCATAATTTCCCCTCTTTCATCCCTGATTTTGTTTATTTGTGTCCTTTCTCTTTTTCCTTTAGAGAGTCTATCCAGGGGGTTGTCAATTTTATTAACCTTCTCAAAGAACCAGCTCTTTGTTGCATTTATATTTTCTATCTTTTTTGTTTGTTTTCAATTTCATTTATTTTTTGCTCTAATTTCTTTCCTTCTGCTAACTTTAGGCTTCATTTTTTTCTTTCTTTTCTAGTTTTTTAAGATGAAGTGTTAGGTTGTTTATTTAGGCTCGTTCTTGTTTTTGGAGATAGGGCCTGTAATGAAATGAACTTTCCTCTTATGACTGCTTCTGCCGTGTCCCAAAAATTTTGATACGTTGTACTATCGTTATCATTCGTTTCTATGTATCTCTTGATCTCTCTTTTTATTTCTTCCCTGACCCAGTTATTCTTCAGTAGCATGTTGTTTAATCTCCGTGTATTTGTGTTTCTTCCTAATTTCTTTCTGCATTTGATCTCTGGTTTCAAAGCATTATGATCAGAGAATATGGTTGGTATGATTTCAACCCTCTTATATTTGTTGAGGCTATCTCAGTATGTGGTCAGTCATTGAGAATGTTCCATTTGCACTAGAGAAGAATGTATAAGCAGTTGTTTCGGGATGGAAGGCTCTGTACATGTCAATTATGTCATTTTGGTCTAATGTGTCATTTAAGAATGTTATTTCTTTATGGATTTTCTGTTTGGATTATCTGTCCATATCCAACAGTGGGGTATTTAGGTCCCTTACTACAATAGTGTTTTGGTCTGTTTCTCCCTTTAGTTCTATTAGTAATTGCTTTACGTATTTCGGGGCTCCCTGATTGGAAGCATATATGTTAATAGCTGTTACGTCTTCTTGGTTCATGATTTCCTTTATCATTATGAAGTGTCCTTCAGTATCTTTCTTTACTTTTTTTATTTTGAAGTCTATTTCATCCAATATTACTACCGCTACACCCGCTTTTCTCTGAATGCCATTTGCTTGAAATATCATTTTCCACCCTTTCACTCTGAGTCTTTGTCTGTCTTTATAGCTGAGATGTGTCTCCTTGAGGCAGCATATGGTTGGGTTTTGTTTTTTGATCCATTCTGCAACTCTGTGCCTTTTTTATTGGTGAGTTCAATCCATTTACATTTAGGGTGATTATTGAAATATGAGGTCTTCTTATAGCCATTTTACCTTTTGCTTTCTGGTAGCTTGGTGTTTTCATTGCTTCCTTGTCCTTGTGCTTCTGTTTTCTATATTTTGGTTAGCTTTTAGGGTTTTTTCCTCTAGTCCTTCTTGTTTTATGTTGTATACAACGGTTCTGAATCTTTGGCATGTGGCTACCATTATGAATATGTAAAGGATATTTATATATATACAGTCATCCCTTCTATTCTGTGTGTGCCTTATCTCCATTCCTCTTTGCGAATTTGCATCTTTGAATCCTCTGCACTTCAGTCTTTGTTGTCCCAGTTTTTTTCCTATGTTTGCTGACTATTTATTACTATCTTTCTATAGCAATTCTCTTTTTATTATTTAAGTTTATAATACCCTATTCCTAGTGAGGATTGCACTCCTTGCTTCTATTTGCTGATAGTCACTTTACTTCTAATTGTTTTTTTTTTCTTGTCATTTTTTTTTAGGTTAACTGACCACTTTCAAAGTATTTCCTGTAGTGCAGGCCTCATACTGGAGAATGCCCTCAATTTTTGTATGTCGGGAAAGGTCTTAATTTCTCCTTCATATCTAAAGGAATGTTTAGCTGGATACATTATTCTTGGCGGGTAGTTCCTTTCACTTAATAGTTTAAATATTTGATTTCATTCCTTCTGGTTTGTAAGGTTTGCACTGAGAAGTTCGAGGATAATCAAATGGGTGTACCTTTATAAGTTACCATTTTTTCCTCCCTGGCTGCCTTGAGAATTCTGTCTTTGCTACTGATTTTTGATAATTTTAATCCAATGTGTCTTGGTGAAGGCCTTTTCGGGTTTAGATAATTGGGTATTCTGTTGACTTCTTGAATTCCAAGCTCCAGCTCACTCCTTAGATTTGGGAAATTCTTGTCAACTATTTGTCTAAAAATGCTTTCTAATTTCTGTTCCTTTTCCTTGCCTTCGATAATGCCCATTATTCTTATGTTTCTTCTCCTGCTGGTATCAGCTAGTTTTGAATTTCTCTTTCATTATTTTTCATTCTTTGGTTTATCTCTTCTTCCTTCTGATTTATTTCCCAAGCTTGCTATTTCAGTTTTTAAATTTCGCAGTGTTCTTCATTTCCAGAAGTTATATTTGGTTATTTTTGAGGGTTTCAATCTCCGTGCCCTGCTTATCTAGTTGTTTTTTCAGTTCCTAAAATTGTTGATTTGAATTGTTTTGGATCTCATTGAGTTTTTTCAGAAGTACCATCCTGAATTCTCTGTCATTAAGTTGCATATTCCTATATATATAAGCTTTTTCTGGAGATTTTTCTCTTTCTTTCTGAGATGCCTTGTCCGCTTGGTTGTTCATGGTGTTTAATGGACTTTCTCTGCCTGGGCATTAATGGAAGTGTATTCTACTGTTTTTTTTTTTTTTTTTTCAGAAAGAAAATTTATTATATCATGGTCTCTCTTTAGTCTGTTGCAAAGAAAGCGCTTTTGTTTTGGTTTCCAGTAAGTGGCGTCTAAGCCTCTTGGATTCCTGCTTTATATAAAGTCTTAATAATGCTTTTTAAATTTTCTTCAAAATGTTTAATCATGCTAGCTAACCTCAGTTTCAGTCCCTGTCAGTGTCAGCGACAGTCTCGGCAGCGTTTGCTCAGATTCCCCTGGAGTTCCGTGGTGATATGTCTTGGAGGATATGGGGGAGGTGCCCTCTGGGTTGGGGATTGGGTGTTGTGGCTTAGTCTCGGTTTTTTAACCGTGGCTGGCAAAAAATCAACTGTTGTTTCTCTGTGGTCCTGTCCCACTTCTCTGCTTTCTGCCCTGATGACTAGGCCCTTCAGCTTTCCCAGGCAGGGCTCTTCGTGGAACTCGCCACAGGAACGCTCCTTCTCCCCTCCCCCTTCTCCTGCAGGGAGCTCCCCCAGCTGTGAGAGGCAGCTTCTTATTTCTCCCATTCCACCACCTAACACCTGGGGTTCTGACCTCTGATAACTCTTATGTACACATCCCATGGTGTACAAGTTTGGGTGTATTTTGTTGAGTTTTAGATGTTCAGCTTATTGTTGTTTTAAGGCGAGAGATCTGGGGACGTCTCTCACTCCTCCACACCAGTTGTGGGTCAGAGACTCATACAAAGTTCATATGGGGCCATCTACAGTCATGCTACCCTGAACAAGCCTGATCTCATCTAATCTCAGAAGCTAAGTAGAGTTGGGACTGGTTAGTACTTGGGTGGGAGACCACCTAGGAAAAGCAAGTGTAAAAAAAAAAAAAAGAAAAGAGAAAAAAGAAAAGATTTATATGGGGAATGTCTGAATTACCTGGCACCAGAATGAAGGCTGGATAGGCAGCCACCATTATCCAAATTAGTCTTTTCTGAATTTTCAAATTTATCTGCTTCCTTCCAAACCTATTCCTTCTTCCTGTTCCCTGTCTTGGGGATAGGTAACAATATTCATCCAGCTGTCTGTGTCAGAATCCCCTGACCCGCTTTCCCTTGTATAGTATAGTTAATGATTATTCTGGAGATCTTTCTCTTACTGTCTCTTGAAATTGTTCACTTTTTCCCTCTCTCCATGCTTTATTTAATTCCCTTCATTTTAATTTAAATTATCACAAGAATTCTTATACCAATGTTGCCTCTAGTCTTGTCTCCTTTCCATCTTTTTTTTTTTTTTTTTTACGTCTACAGCATCTGGTCTTCCTAGTACTAACATCCAAGTACTAACCAGATCCAACCCTGCTTAACTTCCAAGATCAGATGGGATTGGGTGTGTTCAGGGTGGCATGGCCATAGACTCCATCTATTTTCAACAATGCTCCAAAATGATTTTTCTGTAGAGCAAATAGGTAACTTACTGCTTAAAACTTATCAATATTTTCCCACTGCTCTCAACTTTTTTTAGCATGGTATTTAAAGTCCTTTTCTCTCTGACTCTCCTTGCCACCTCAGTCTCTTCTTCACTCATTGCTGACAAAAGATTTAAAACTGCTTACTCTGGAAAGCTTCCCTTATTCTCCAAGTTAGAATCAGAGCTTGTCCCCGAGCTCGTGTAGCACCTGGAGCATCATAGTAGGAAGATAGAACCTGCACTTACTCATTAGAGAGCCCCTACAATGTAGAGAGCATCTACAATGGTGCTTGAAGATGTTTTCTTATTTTTCTTAGCTTGCCTTGTTAGAGTCTAGATAATATAGTTAATGATCATTCTGGAGATCTTTCTCTTACACTCTCTTAAAATTGTCCACTTTTTCCCTCTCTCCATGCTTTATTTAATTCTCTTCACTTTCTGGAAGGGGCCAAATGGTAAATATTTTAGGCTTTGCAGGCCACATACAGTCTCTGTCTCATAATCTTAATATGCTCTTATTTTTTATAACCCTTAAAAATATGAAAATCACTTTTAGTTTGAGAGCTGTACAGGAATAGGCTATGTGGGTTAGATTTGGCCTGTGAGCCATAGTTTGCCAACCCCTGTACAAGAGAGTCAGGATTTTTAAAAAATTCTGAATGAACTACTTTATTAGTAATTATTAGTATCCTGGATTTTTTTTCCATCTGCTCCTAGTCCATGTCTTCCTTTTCTTAAAACTTCTTGAAGGCACTTAATTACTCAGAAGCATTTTTATTCTTTCAGGTTGTTATCAAAGAACAGCTTCAGGAGACCCAGGGGCTATGTGAATATGCTATCTATGTCCAAGGTAAGACACATTTCTTCTCTTCTCGCTAGAGGAATGCACACTTTGCCTAGGTTCTGGAAAAAGAGCAAACAACTTATGAAATGCTTAAATCCAAGTAATTTTTCCACAAAAGTCTTACTCAGTATTGTTTTTTGAAATTAGAATATAATTCTTTGCTAGATTTGACCTCAGAAATGACTAGTTTTGCTAAAAAAAAAAAAAAATGCTACCATCCTTCACTCCTTTTCTAATTTCTAGCATTTTCTGAATGCGTATTAGGATCCCTTCCTCATGCAGCAGTTTCAGGCCCAGAAGAAGCTTTTGAAAGTGTTCCTTATCATCAGGCTAGAATTGATGAGGAAAGCCTTGAGGATTTTTAGGAAGGTGAGTCAGGACAAAGGGGAGAAACAAAGAGGTATAGAATAAAGTAGAGAATAAATGAAACTCATCAGAAACCAAATACAAGAACCACTGCCTAAAATATTACCCTTTAGTGCCAATAGTAACATCCTTAGTTTTTCCTGGAACGTTCTTTTAGACTTTTTGTTATAAATGAATTGTTTTGTTTACCATTCATTGCATTTTGTAGTGTTCAGATTACTATATAATTTTCTGACATAATTGGTGAGATATTAACACATGTAGGACATCATGGCAAAAAAAAGTGCTCTTTTATTCCCAGTATCACGAGTTTCAGACTTTCAGTGCCTCCCAGTGAAAACACTTCTGAAAATTTCGGCCTAGGAAAAATTATTGATTCTGATTGGGTGCTATTACTGAAAACCAAGTCTGAAATATTACTGCATTTTTTGCCAGAGTCACCTTGTTGGACATGGGGTAATGATTACAATGGCTTCATTTGGGTGTACTCTCTGAAAACTATCAGGTGGGCATGAATTATCATGATAAACAGAGCATCTGATGGGGAAGCCTAAGAATGTTCATGTTATGCAGCATTTGTGGGATAATTTTCAAGGCATCTGATTATCTGTGTATTGGGTGCCGGAGTGGCAGAGTAAGGTAGGTTTGAGATACCTTATTTAAAAGATTTTAGCTTGGCGTGTGCCTGAACGCCAGGCACCTGCATGGCCACCGCAGTAGTTTCTCCTGATGTTGCAAGCACTCGCTTTCCGCATCCACTTCCCACAGGTAGTGGGGCCAAGTGGCATGGGCAACACCCAGAAAAAGCTGATGCGCAAAATTGAGGGCAGCAAGCAGCGGGAAAGGGGTGCACCGTGGAAGGGCTAGATGCCATGAGCCAGCGTGGACAAGTGGGGCTGCCTGCGGACCCCAGGGAGTGTGGGCAGTGTCAGCGGGTGTCTGGGCAGTGGGTGAGGCACCAGAGACCCGGTCAGCCCAGCCAGCTTGAAGAGCCTGGGCAATGAACTGTTCAAAAGTGGGCGGTTCTCCAAAAATAGGCTGGAGCCTGCAGGAAGTAGTAGTGCAGATAATCTAAGTATCTTATATTCAAATAGAGCAGACGTTACTTGAAGGAAGGCAACTTCAGTGGCTGCATTCAAGTTTTTAACAGGGCTCTGGAACTTCATTCTCAGTCACACCTCTACTTTGAAGAGCAATGGCCAGAAAACTTGAGAGCAGTATCAGATAGCTTATGTGGATTGCAAATAGATCAGAATCCAGATAGCAAGTGACAGAATAACAAGAATGTTAATGGATCTGGATGGACTAAGTAGTCAAGAGAAGCGGTCACCAGTTCCTTCTGTGCCTATTTCCACAATTGTGAACTTGGCAGCTTGTAGGAGATTCTGAAACCATCAGCAAATGGCATTATAGATGAAAAAATATTTAAAATCCTTCAAGAGGAAGGAAATCAATGTGTAGGACAAAAACTGTAAAGATGCCCTCAGTAATACAGTGAATGCTTAAAGAGTAACAATAAGGAATGTGCTTTTTATACAAACAGAACTGTTACTTGAAGCTGTGCCAGTTTGAAGAGGCAAAGCAGGACTGTGATCTTTATCTTCATATAGATAAAGAGAATGTGAAAGCATGCTATAAATGAGCTCTTGCTCATAAAGTTCTCGAGAATAATGAGAAAAGTTTAAACAATTTAATAAAGTTCTCCTATTAGACTAAGGTATTGTTGAGGCAAAGATGGAACTGGAAGAGGTAGCCAATACCTTAATTTTAAGGATAATGCAGCATAATTCAACAAAGAAAAGGAGAGGAGGTATATTGAGATTCAAGAACTGAAGGCTGTAAAGAAGTTGACAGGACCTCAGAGGAGGTCTCCACTGGCTGCCTTGCTTCTGAGAAGGGGGATGCAAGCAATGGGCCACTGGGCAATGGGCAAGCTAACAATGCCTGTTTAGTTGGTCAAGTTATAAACACTGTCAGTACTAGGAAAGATAAAGGAGCCAGTGCACTCCTTTTACCCATCACTGAACCGAAAGATTTGCCAGTGTTGTTAAATGACAAACTTGGAGGAGATTTGTTTCTCCTTCTCTTTCAGCCTTTAAAAAATAATATTATTGCCAACTGTCTAAATGCCATCCCTCTTTTCCCCTCTTTTAAGCATGACCATATTTTTTTCCTTAATGTAAAAGGGAAAGTGAAGAACTCATATTGAAAGCTCCTTTGTTAACTGAGTCAAAGTAAAAAGATATTCCTTAGAATAAAACATTCATCCCCCCCCAAAAAAAAGGTTTTAGCTTGTCAACAACTTTGCAACTTGTTTCAACCCATCTGAAGTCCTATCTTATTGTATTAAAGATGCAATTAGCCAAAGGATTTTTGTTTAATGATTTCCCACCTCCCTCTTGTTTTTCTGATACCAGGCTCCAGTCTTCCCAGAGCATGATTTTTGTGTTTTCTTTTTCTTGGCAGCATTGATATTTCGTCTGGAAGGAAATATCCAAGAATCCCTAGAACTCTTTCAGACGTGTGCTGTTCTTAGCCCTCAATGTGCTGATAACCTCAAGCAGGTGGCCAGATCTTTGTGAGTATTGGCCACCTGGAGGCCTTGGGGTACTACTAATAGAGAAGGATGTGTAATGTCAGAGGCTGCTTCTAGCAGCCTGATCAGCCTGATACATAGAGGGGAGAGTTGCTTAATAGGTACAGTGGGATTCACTTTGAGGAGCGTGGAGTAATCTTGAAATTTGACAGAATGAGATAACTTGTATAGAGGAACTGAATATTTCAAACACTGTATCCTCTAGTTTGACAGGGGAACACTGATACTGCTTATCATATAAATAGTGACATCTTGTGCCCTCTGTCCCCTAATCTTAATTGGCAACCCATGGAATTTTTCTCATCTAACACTTAGCATAATACTTGACGTACAATAGGTATTTGGTAAGTGTTTAGGAAGGAGTCCGATTGACATATATCTATGCCTTGAAGGTTCTTTGATACAAGCAACCTCCAAAATCTTTTTAAGCTGTTAGGTATACTTAATAGCTTTACTACTCCAGAATAGTAAAGTGTTCTGAGGGGTTTCCATGCCCACTCTCTTACCTACATTATTATTTATACCTGTACTGTCTTTTCATAGATCCCAGTTTTCCCCTATCTCTCCGAACCATGATCTAGGAAAGAGACTTAGGCTTGGGAGGGAAGGGCAAGTTCCTAATAGACGATGGTGATAAATCATGGCGGCTCTTGCTTAACGTGGTATATGATTTAGCTTGTTTCTGTTTTGGTCTATATGTGTAGGTGGAAAATAAATTGCAGAAGACTTTCACTAAAATTGGTAAAGAATGGGACCAAGGCCCTGCAGCAGCGACCAGTGCAGTCCCTACCAAGAGGGCTTTGCTGTTGGTATACAGCAGCCTCACTGGCCAAACCAGCAGGTTTCCAGAATTCTCTGCTGGGTGGAATATGAGTCAGATGCAGGAACTGGGTTAGTCTTGTAAAAGCTTTGCATTAATAATTATGGAAAATGTATTCCACAGATTTCTTTTGGGAAAACATAAAGCTGCCACTGAAGTATATAATGAAGCAGCTAAACTTAACCAGAAAGACTGGGTAAGTAGGGAGCTTTAAGTTTTTGTTATTAATAACATGCTAATAGTTCCATTTATCATATGGCTGTCTTTTGTTATTACTGAATTCTTACATGCCAGAAATGTCTTTCTTTTATCCTCACACCTGATTGATGATTTGGCTAGGAATGGGATGGACAGTCATGTTTCTACATAACTTAGTGGACGTTACTGTGTGGTGTTTTGGCAGTGAGTGTTGCTGACAAGCAGTCTGTTACCAGTTTGATTCTTGTTGATAACCCCAATTTCTTCTCTAGAAATGTTCTCCTTTCTCTAAAGCTACCTTAAATAAAGGGAGACTTAATAAAGGGAATTCAAGAGATTCTATAGAACTCACGGTCAGGATATACAGGTTGCAATGAACTAGAACTGGAAAGCTGTCAGCAACTCCACATTTCTGTTTCACTTTTTCTTTCTATAGAGCAGCGGTTGGCAAATGTTTTTTTTGTAAAAGGTCAGTAAATTTTTAAGCTCTGTGGCTTCATATAGTCTCTGTTCAGCTACTAAACTCTGAAGTTTTGGTGTGAAAGAGCCATGGACAATACCAGTTAAATGTTATTTACAAATAAAGGCAGAGGATAGATTTCATCTGTGGGCCGTAGTTTGCTGACCTCTGCTGTCTGTGTCTGCACACTGACTCCAATTATGCCTATTCCATCATAGTGCCCTCCATGTGGCACTGTAAGTCCCGAAGTCCATGTCACCTAGTGAATTCCTAGATTCCTAGGCAAAGGAGTCTGATTGACACTGTGTGTGTGTGTGTGTGTGTGTGTGTGTGTGTGTGTGTGTGTGTGTGTGTGTGTAAAATCTTCAGGTGGAGCAGAGGCTGTGGGTGTCTCTTCTGAGAAGAGGGCAGCTCTTAGAGCTAAAATATGTGAGGATGGACTGGGTATGTACCCCAAGGTACCACATAGACTCAAGGTCATCTGTTTATGCTGCTTTTACCTTATAATCTTTTTTAAATATATATATATTAAGGAACCTAGTTTATAGAATTAAATATATTTGAGTATGATAGTTAAAAACTAACTATAGTACATGTTTGAAAGTTTAAACTTTGCTGAACAATTACAATCTTTAAATGCCTGCTGTTTCACTTTAATACTTACTGTGGAATTTATACCTAAACTGTTTTCCTTCCTTTGTGTGTAGGAGATCTGTCATAACCTAGGAGTTTGCTACATTTATCTGAAACAGTTCAACAAGGTAATTTATAGAAATGATGGTGGCAGTTGAGTGGTTGGCTGGGATTTCACTGAGTGTACACTTGTTACAGAGATGCTAATGCTCATTTTATATTATTCCTAGTACTTCTAAAGATATTTGGAAGTGAAAATTACATTTACCCCCATTTTTATTCTCATTTGTCATTATCCATCTGTTTTTTTCCTGCTTAACAAGAAAATGAAAAATTCTAGAAATATTTCGAAGGAATGGCAATCTAATTGCTTCTATCCTCTCTTCTTTTTCTTCACCCTCAGTTTACTTTTTCAATATAGAGACAAATGTTCAATAAAACTTAGATAATAAAAAAGTGGATTCTTAAGTCTTAAAAGTATAGTTACAACCATGTGAACTCTTCTATGTTCTGAGAGCAACTGATTTTAGTTTTTTAAGGCCACTGGAAATGAATTTTAAGTTATAAGTGAATCTGATTTCTGAGAGTTTCAGTTTTTAAGATTATTTTCCATGTTAGAATTTATATTTCATTGTGATTAAACTGTAGGCTCTAAGGCTCTTAGATAAAACATTTACGCTTTCATTGGTACTCATATAAAGAAAAAAATGTATGTATCTTAATTGAGGGATAGCCTAAATTACCAAGCAGTCTGTAAGTTAATGATAGTGGGGCTAGGTAGATTTTCCTTCATGAAGCTTCTACTTAGTGATTTCATTGTAAGATTTTATTCTCTATTCTCCTCTGTGGATGGTACTATGAGAATCTGAGCTGGTTAATACCCATTTGACAGTGTTTAATCTGTGTCAGTTTGCAAATAGATGCAACCTTATCTATTCCTCAGAGATGTGAAAAAAATCTGTACATCAGTAATTGAAGTATGAGAGTAACTTTCTTTCCTGTGAGATCTATAATATAATACACACACACACACACACATACACACACACACACACACATATATAAAATATATATTGTGTGTGTCCCTGAGATTTTTCTGGGAGGATCTGCAGTGTTATATACTTGGTTAGGAGAGTTTTCTCTTCTGAGGATATTCCAAGCAAGTACATTTCTGTTAAAAGGATTATTCTGAGCAGAGAGGTAGGATTGGTCTTTGGTCAGACCTGTATTGAAGAGAATTATATTTAGATTTTACTGTAAATCTAACAGTAAATGCAATACTTGACATTTATATAAATACTTGTTGAATCAGTGAATGACTAAATAAAACCCTTTTGACCATTTACTAGGAGGGATATAAGCTCTTACAGAGCAAGGAGCTTGTTTTGTTACCTCTAGTATGCCTCACTTCTAGAACAACAGGTACTCAATACATGTTGAGTGAATAAATGAGAACAATCCATTCATTCATTTATCAAAATATTAATAAATATTTTGAGAAATATTGGAGAAAAATGAGTTCCACCCTGGAGAAGATAGTGCAGTTGGCCAGTGGTGCAGCTGACATGGAGTTCAGGACAGTACTGTATACTGTATTATGATGTCCCTTTTGACTTGTGAAATATGAATCATGGGTATAATTATTATTAAAAAGGAAACACTCAAAAAGGTTAATCATCTTTTATAAACTCTTCCAAGTAGCTTCAGAGGCAGATACCCTATGTTGCCAGCTGTCCTGTCAGCAAGTACAGTTTTGTTTTTTTGGGTAGCGAGGGCAACTTGCTGAAACGTGATGCTCCTGTATTAGTATAGTAGGAACTGTTTTTACTTTAGCTGTACAAAGCCATTGTCCTTTCACTGTAGTGATTTAGTTCTCTCTACTTCATCGAACTTGTTAGGCACAAGACCAGTTGCACAATGCCTTAATCCTTAACAAGCATGATCTGACTTACATAATGCTGGGGAAGATTCACTTGCTGGAGGGAGACTTGGACAAGGCCGTCGAAATCTACAAAAAAGCAGTGGAGTAAGTGTATCTGTTTCCTTCAGAGCAAGGAGAAACTTAAAAATAAAAATGAGCGCAGATATATGAACTCCCAAGCCTAAAACAGAATGGGCATGACTGTTCACTAGTCGTATGAGTTAGAGTAAAGGTCAGACCTGGGTTTAGAGCTCCCAGTGGCTTAAATAAGCTTGAAGACTTGTGTTTCTCACCTATTAGTGTGGTTGGTCTAGCCTTGCTGGGCAGCTCTGCTCTACAGGGCCAGTCAGAGATTCAGATTCCTTCTTTCTTAACCCACCATTTCTAAGGTTACTGTCTTCCCCTGCATGGTTGAAACTTAATTGTAGCATGCCTGTCCAGGCCTTGGTGAGGGGAGGTGGTACAGGAAACCAAGTACTGAATAAGTGGCTCATAGTGTTTTAATGGCCCAGAAGTTGCACACACCGTTCCTGCTTATAATTCTATGGTTCAGCATTAATGAGGTGGCCACCCCGGCTGCAAGGGAGTATGTGTGTACACATATGCCCAGGAAAAATATCTTACTAGCATGAGACAAATATCTTGTTTTAAAACATCATTAGGGAGGCCAAACTTGTATTGATAATGGAACTGACTGGCTTTCCCAGGTTGGAGTTCCATGTTTCCTTGCTAGGGACACATGTTATCTTGCCTTCTCTGTATAGGGTCTTTCTTGTTTTAAGTGGGATAGCTGAAGCAAAATGCTTTAGTGTCTTGTCTGTTTGGTTACTTAACAGAATGCCTAGTCATGGAATCTGTTATTCCTGGTAGTAATTTGACTATGAACTAAACTTAATTTGTTAAATTAATTTGTTAATTGTCTTTGCCTTCTACCATAGTAGTAATGTAGTAACTTTTGTGGTTATATCAGTCAAAACACAGCTTTCTGAATTTTCTTCAGTCACATTTTGAGTCTAAAAAGACAAAAATCCCTTGTTTTGTTA
The DNA here is from genome assembly GCA_004027375.1 of Macroglossus sobrinus. NCBI lineage: Eukaryota > Metazoa > Chordata > Mammalia > Chiroptera > Pteropodidae > Macroglossus > Macroglossus sobrinus. The sequence goes on along the minus strand of PVKZ01000310.1, from coordinate 428,019 downwards.
AGCTCCAAGAGAGACTTTTGTCATCAAGAGGCCGTTTATGTGGACAAGTAGGAAGGAGCCCATGTAGCATATATTAAGCTTCTCTGGGGCTGGTGGAGATCTTGATCCCTGCCCCCAGCCTTCTAGATTAGCTCACATAAATCTGAAGGGTGACATTATTCCAGTGGCTGGTTAAAGACATAAGCCACAAAATCCTAAGGGAGAAAAGGGGACAGCTGAGCTTTTGGAGCCTCACTGAAAATGTAGAGATCCATAACTTGGAGAGAGCAGTTATGTTTTGGTGGGGGGATGGATGTTGCCAGAATCATGGAAGGTACGTACTTGGTTTGGGGGAGGGAGGTGATCATTTTGGATGTTTATTATCCTGGCAGCTTAGTATTCCTTTGGTTTTGTAACAAAGACAAATATCAGTGAGGGATTGGGAAGCAGATAATCTTTTACATTAGTCAGTGTTTATTCCCCAAAGTTGATGGCTAATTCTTTCCTAGAGCTGCTATGTGTCTTCCTTCTTTTGTAGTTTGGTTGTTTAGTATGGCTTTTTGTTTAATGTAGAGAGCAGAGCATTAGAGCCCTTGGGTTCCTAAACTACACAGAAAATAATGTAGGCTGTCATTGTGAATACAGCGAGAACAGAAAAAAAAAAAAAGGAAAAAAGAAAAGAAACCCCACAGAGGGAACTGGTTAAAACTATGTGTATTCTAGACTAACTTGGTTTATAAAGCATCGCTTTTAATTCTATCAGTGTAATCAAGACAGTCACACAAAATTTTCCATAGGTTCTTTCTTAAGACTTTGGTCCTAAAAGAAAGGTCCTGAAAAGGAGTCTGGGTTCTGAGTCCCATTTCTTTCTTGCTGAGCAATTGTCCATGTTGCCAGGGTTATGGAGACCTACTATCGAAGGCAATTCCCAGATCACTTTTAGGAATTTCCATGGAGAGTGGGACATGGAATAGTGTCTCTCAAGGGTTGCACAAGGACATGTTACTGTGCGTGCGCCTCAGTGTCTCATACACATCTTGTTTCCCTCTGAGCATCTCTGTGTTGATCTCTGTATTGTAGGTTCTCACCAGAAAATACAGAACTTCTTACAACTTTAGGATTACTCTACTTACAGGTAATGAGAACTCTACTCGTTTATGCACTGATGTTAGGCATGCTTTTTTGGATTTGTGTTGTGGTTTCCCTGCGTCTTAATTTTACTTTAACACATTTCACTAAAGGTCGTCTGAAGCACATGAACCTTATTACTCTCTGTGTTAAATATTCTTTATTTGTTAAAGAAACTAACTTAATTTTCTGTATTCAAATCAAAAGCAAGTCTGAGTCTAGTGCAGTTATAATTCTTAAAGGAAAGTGCATATATGAGAAATAACTGGTCACAGGGGCTGGCATTTTGTTGTTGGGGAAGAAACTATGAGACAAATTAGCACTATTAGGACTTTGGGGCTAAGGCCATTTCTGGTGTTCCCTTTTTCCTAGCCAGGTCATGGAAAGAGAAGGCAATGCATTATCTAGAATAAGAAATCTCCTTTCCCCTCCACATTCCTGAGCGTGAATGACATTCTTTTAGCTCCATCCTTTCTCCTGTCAGGCTGAACACCAGTCCCTCACCAACTCCTCAAGTTCCCCCCTCAGCTGATTATCCCCTCCCACTTTGCCTCTTTGGTAGCCTGTCTCTCATTTTTCTTTAAAAGGGGTCAGGAGCTTAATCATGGGCCTTCCTGGCTTTGGCTTAGAAGGTTGGCCCCAGGGGAGATGAGGCTAACCAGCCCATTTCCTGCCAGGGTATGTTAGTGTGGAGCAGCACTAGAGTAGCAGAAATGGTTCCTGGCAAATAGGTACTTTAATCTTATGATGGGGCAAATCAAAATAGGAGGGACACAAATATGGGGTTTTTAGTTTTCTTTTTCTATCTGGTATCTATCTCTCTCTTTGTGTCAAGAGAACTCATAAAAATCAGTGTGATTCTGTTCGGGGTGTGATTGTCCAGACTCCTTAACTGCCATCTCTCCACTGATAGAATTCTCTATTTTGCTTTTTCTCCAAGCTCGGCATTTACCAGAAGGCATTTGAACACCTTGGGAATGCACTGACTTATGACCCTACCAACTACAAGGTACCACACGCTGTCACTCCTAGAGGTGGTCTGGCCCATAAAGCATTCTGAATGCTTGAGAAGTTACCTTTTTTTCTTAGAAAGATGATAAATTAACATGGCTCTTCTTATTTGATAAGAAATATTGTAAAGCGTTGGTGCTCTGCTTCTTATTTTCCAAAAGAGCACATTTGTTTATAAGAGGTCTATAACTTATACAGAAAGCAAAATTGTAGTGCTGGTAAAGTTTTAGGTACTATTTAGGAAATTAGCAGAGCCTCCACAACTGCTGTTGGAAATATTTCTGGTTTATTATTTAGAAGTCAATAAAATGACTTCTAGGTTCTTAATGGGTTTACAATTACAGCTCTTGTCCAGATATGACTTTAGGGATGAGAAGATCAAGAAGAGGATGAATATCATTGAGGGAGATACAGCAAAATAGGCTGTGAAGGACACAAACTCAGTCCTGTCTTGGAATCACATTAGCCTGACTCTATCAGTGCCTCATCTTTACACCTTTCCTTAGAGAAATGAAAGGGCTGGACTGATGAAGCCTAAAGCTGACTCACTCTTTGTCCCGTGGCAGAAGGAGCTCTCTCTTAAGTGGCAAAGAAGGGAGTGTTTGAGTTGTCTGAAGGGGCTGCAGGGAACAAATTAAAGGCAGTTTTTACTCAGAAATATTGACTTCCTTTGCAAGAAGCAGGAGACAGATGATCTAGGCAAAGTCAGTGACATTTTATCTTTTCTTTTTCTGCGCTGTGCCAAAGAGCCAATGTAGAGTGCAGGACATTTCTCATGAGCCTGTGTCCCAATAGCTTGGATATAGTAGCTATGTCCCTGGAGGTTTTTCAGTCCTGACTGTGCTGAGTATCTATACCCAGGAAGGCTCTTTCACTGCTACATCCTTTTGGGAGTGACTGAATGACCAACTTTGCATGTCCTGTATTTTCAGGCCATCTTGGCAGCAGGCAGCATGATGCAGACCCACGGAGACTTTGATGTTGCCCTCACCAAATACAGAGTTGTAGCTTGTGCTGTTCCAGAAAGTCCTCCACTCTGGAATAACATTGGAATGTGTTTCTTTGGCAAGAAGAAATATGTAGCTGTGAGTGTCTCCTCGCCTTCTTTGTGTTCACGCATGCAGGTATTGGGTCTGCCCAGCTTGCCCCAACCTCATTGACTGCCCTCTTTCTCCTGCAGGCTATCAGTTGCCTGAAACGAGCCAATTACTTGGCACCCTTCGATTGGAAGATTCTCTATAATTTGGGCCTTGTCCACCTGACCATGCAGCAGTATGCATCAGCTTTCCACTTTCTCAGTGCAGCCATCAACTTCCAGCCAAAGATGGGAGAGCTCTACATGCTCTTGGCTGGTAAGAGACATTTATGTGGAAAACCACTCTGCAATCTGTAGTGAGGAGAAAATGGATTAGAATCATTGGAGGCCAATGGCTAAATGTCCCAAAGAAGCCACTCCCTTGCAGATCCCATAGGAATCTGGGTTACTGTCCTAGAGCTTGAAAAAACATGGGAGACAAAAGATAACAAAGCACTAGGTTGCTTCTGTATTGGGGGAATTTTGCTCAGAGACCCACAGGTTAAATCAAGATGATCCCTAGTTCATCTTTTACCAACTGTTTTCTCTTGGCTTGATAATTTACATGTACATGTATATTGAGTCCAGCTGAGTATTAAGAACTTGGGCTTTCGGTAGGGTCCTGCCTCTGCTGGGTGTATCTAAAAGGGTTGAGAGGATTACATATGGTCATTATTGTGGGGTTTCATATTAGAAAGAGAAAGGTTGAAAAAGCACATTGAGAGGTGGTTATTTGTGGGTTGCCTGAATACAAAGCTAGCCTAGTTCTTTCTGTTGGGGATAGGAATGTGAACAAATTACCACACTGTGAGGTATAAGCAGCAATTCTAACGCCGTGAAGTAGAGAGGGCCTTCACACTATTCTGAAGGATAGATAAGCTGGAGTCCAATCGCACAGAATGGCTGAGGAGCCACTGAAAAAAGGCGTGCAGTCATGAAACTGCACGATGTACTTGCTGTTAGTGGGTGATGGTGTGATAGAAGGTAGTGGGAGATGGGTCAGGAAAGGTAGTTTGGGGTCATATTACAGAGGGCCATGAGTATGCTGCAAGGGCTTTAGACTTTATCCCCGAGGCTGTGATTTTCCAACTGTATTCTTAGCTCTCCTCTTAAGTGTCTGGTAGAAGTGAGTGCATGGTTGGTGGTGGGTTTGGAGTGGGCAGGGCTTCCAGAGCAGCTCTCTTATTGTTTGTTTTATAGATCAGGCTTCCAGAAAATCCTCATTTAAAGGGTGAAAGTGATTTGATGCTAAACAAAGTTTAAAGATCTGTTTATGGGTGATAGAGGACCAGTGAGTATTCTTAAGCATTATAGTGACATGCTCAGATTTGTTTGTAAGTCAGCGAGAAACTTGGTGGTACTGCAGCCAGTGGGTGGAGGCAGATGGGGACACTGCCACAGCCTGAAATGACTTGGGTCTGAACAAGGGAGATGTCAGAAATGAAACTGCAAAAGTTGAGATCCACAGAACTTGGCAGCTGGTTGACTGGAGAGGGGACATCAGGTATCTAAGTTGAATGACTGAGTAGATGCCAAGAGCTGAGGGGCCAAAGGATTAAGTTTGGGGGCAGAATCAACTATGGTCTGGAAACATTCCTTGTGCTTTCTAAGCTGAGCTCTCCAGCTGCAATGCTCACTTTATTTGTTGCAGTGGCTCTGACCAATCTGGAAGATACAGAGAATGCCAAGAGAGCCTACGCAGAAGCTGTCCGCCTGGATAAGTAAGCTGCTCCCTGGGGAATGCTGCTGGGGAGGGCTGGACTCTCCAAAGCCACGAGGTGGCGCCATAGTGCCAGTTTGCCGGAGTCAGCCCAGATGCTTGCTCTCCACAAGCCTTTGGGTACAGCCGGCTTAAGTGGAAGGATGTAGTACTAAGCATGCAGTGGCTCAGCTGGCACTTTCTGAGAGAATGTTCCCAGCCCTAAGCTTTGTTGTCAGGATACCCAGAGAAATTCAGAGCAGGCAGTGGGCTTGGGTTGCTGTTGGCTGTGGGCCAGCTGGAATATCAGATGGGGCTCAGTTTAATCTAAGATAAACTTGACTCTCTCGAGATTTTTTCCACTAGCATCGGCTAGGCAGCAGGGTAGGGAGTGCTGCTTCAGCCCACCCTGATAAGCTCTGCTGAGGGTTGAGGTGTCAGACTTGGTCCCAATACCTGCTTTGTCGGTCAGGTAGTTAATTTCTTGATCTTCTCCACAGGCCCAAATAGCATGTATGTTTCCACCTTGCTGCGGCATGGAGAAACCTCACTTAATCATTTTTTTTTTTTTTTTTTGGTCATGAGAACCTCTAAATGACCATTTTTTGCAAAGCTGAAGCTCCATAGAATTCCTTTCTGTTTGCCACAGGTGTAACCCTTTAGTCAACCTGAATTATGCTGTGCTGCTGTACAACCAGGGCGAGAAGCAGGGTGCCTTGGCCCAGTATCAGGAGATGGAGAAGAAAGTCAACTTACTCAAGGACAGTAGCTCTCTGGAATTGGACTCTGAGGTTTGTCTTTTATTAACTCACTGGAGTCATAAGCAATCTGTCAGGAGACTTGAATGAAGCCCAGATAATCTAAATGCCTGTTTTGGCTTTGATGTTCCTGACAGCATGAATTATTCAATTAGTAACAGCCTGAGGAAAAACTTTTTCTAGAAGAAAATAATAAGAGGAAATTCAGGCTTACTGAATTATCTGTTATTGATTATATAACTCATCTGAGTTGAGGCCTATGTCACTTTGTAGCTTCCTCCCACTTCTGTAGAAAAGGTGCAGTTTAGCCCAATAACGCACCAATCTGACTTGCTGGGTTTGAGACCCTGTATGAATGAACTCTCTTGCCATTCATTCTCTGCTATTTGAGAATGATTTCCTTGCAATAAGTACTTTCTCCCTCAAATGCTAGTACCAGTAGACACTATTTCAGCTAAACCCCTCCTCACCCTCCCCAGGAGAAGGCCTAGGAAGAGGCAGGTAGGCTTGTTTTTGCCAGTCATACTTGATTCTGTTTTTCTTTTCTTCCCACATGGGCACAAGATGGTGGAGATGGCCCAGAAGTTGGGAGCCGCTCTTCAGGTTGGGGAGGCACTGGTCTGGACTAAACCAGTTAAAGATCCCAAATCAAAGCACCGGACCACTTCAGCCAGCAAAGCTGCCAGTTTCCAGCAGCCCCTGGGCTCTAATCAAGCTCTAGGACAGGCAATGTCTTCCGCGGCCGCACATAGGAAGCTCCCCTCAGGTAGGAGGCCACACACAGTACCATGATTATAGCCACACACGCCAGCAAAGAAGCTACAGCTCTGAGTGAAGCCTGCACTTTTTAGTCTCAGAGCACATCCAGTGTAATGTTGTCTAGAAGGGGGAAAAGCTGCAGGGTACCCAAATTGGCACATGTTTCTTTAAGACAAGTTGTGTATTAGCTGACAACTACTGGCAGGTTTAATTGGGTGGTTAATACAATATTCAAGTTTAGAACTATAGTACAGTACCTTCCACTGTACAGTCTTGCTTTAATTTTCACTGCCTAATCATAAGTTAGCATGGTGCAGGTAATTAAAGGCTTCTTTCAGTGAGTCATTGAAGGCAGACTTGACTTTTGCTTTGTTTCTTCACTTATGGTCTAACTTCATAGCTGCAGAGATACACCACAGTCCCCCTGGCCACAGAAAATACGGAATTTCTTGAAATTTAACAGTGAAAATAATGAGTTCTTCTGGAATTGTGGAATTGAGAGCTCAAGCTCTTTGTTTTGCTACCAGGTGCTGGAGGAACATCCCAGCTCACAAAGCCACCTCCTCTTCCTCTGGAGCCAGAGCCTGCTGTGGAAGCAAGTCCAGCTGAAGCACCAGCACAAATAAGGGAAAAATAGGAGTAGGGTGACCCCAGAGTAGGGGTTTCTTTGGCGAGGAAGTATCAGATTAGGAACAGTCACGTGACACAGGCAGGGTGGAAGCATGTTTCTGGGCACCACAGAACACAGGGTGTGTTGTGATGATCATGAGGAGCCTGAGGCCTGTGCAGCACCCCCCGCCCCTTGGCCCCATCACTCATAAAATAGAAGACAGCCCAGACTGGTCTTTTAAGAATTGAGAACAAGCTCATGGCTCTATGTATGTAGCTTCAACAGCCAGCAGGTATACAATGCTGCGAAGCCTCGGCTCAGCTGAGGCGACCCTCAGGCTGTGGGGCGTATCAGCCCCGAAGGTACACACAAATCTCCGATTCATAATTCAGTTCCAAGAGCCTGAATTTAAAAAAGAAAAACAGTGATGAAAAACTCTGTAAATTGAAGCTGAGGCTGTCAGGTATCCTAGCTGCATTTGCCCAAGGGAATCCAGAACAAGTTCCTGCATCTTGTTCTTGAGGGTGGTCAGAGTATAGAGCCAGATCACATCAGTCTAAGAAGCAGGACTGAAGGGCGGTCTGATAGCAGCACCAAGGATTAAAAGAAAAGGAAGTTTCTTAACAAAGGCATTTTTACTTACGACAATCAATGATACACTGAGGAGAAGCTATAATACATTATATGTCCTTTTTAGAATATGATTATGTATCATCACCCTTTTGGGGAATGTTGTAATTCAAGTACAAAAATGAGAGATCACAATAAAAACTTTTTTTTAAAAAGAACCTATGATCACCGTCTTCTTTTACCTATTCCTAAGCCAAGTTTGAAACTGGAGATGGAACCTCGATGCCAGCTTCCTACTTGGTGCCAGGATGGCCTCTGCTGCAGCCCTGATGGCTGGTAGGCTAGCAGTTTGCTTCAGGGCTAGTCCCCATTTTGTACATAAAGTGCCTTTTAATTACCATAATTTGAAGGTAGAGGACTGACCTATTGTCTAACCAGACTTTGGAGTTCTTTATATTATGAGTGGGTCTGTGTTGACATCGAAACAGCAGCTGAGCAGGAAATTCTTCAGTTCTCGTGTCTCAGAAATAAACAGTAGGGCAACAGAAATGATACCGGTGCCCAGGCAGCCGGTAGTGGCAGAACTGGGCGACTGAGACAGCTCACTTCTGTATCAGTGTGGAGTCTAGTGTGCCTGTGACTAAAAAGTCTTAGAAATGAGGGTGTAAATAAGACACATGGAGAGGAGAAAGTATGAGAGCGATTTAGGAGGCAAGATCAACAAACGGGACTGATTAGAAGTGGCAGGTAAGAACAGACTGTAGGATGGATGCCCACTGATAGGGAGAGCTACAGAAATCAGAGAACATTAGGGGACTGGAGTTGTGGACTCTGGTTTTAGACATGTTTATCTTTGAGATATCCAAATCATGATAGACATTAGACGCTTGCGTAGCTAGATTTCAGGTGTGAAATGTGGCACCTGAAGATAAATGTGGCACTTGAAGATTAAGATTCAGGAGTAATTTGGGTATGGGTGATAACTGAAACCACAGATTTGAAAGGAATCATGGAAGGAAAGCCAGATGACGAGGACCAAAAATGGAAAACCAATATTTTAGGGAGAAGAGCCCACAAAGGAGATAGTAGAAGTAGGTGATCGAAAAACCAGGAAGTGGTGTTAGGAAAAGTGAAGGAAGAAAAGTTCAGGAAGGGAGTGACCAGTCTCATTAAACTCGTCCAACAGAGAGGGACTGTCATCCCCTTTTTATAAGGGAGGAAACTGAGGTTGGGAGAGGTGAAATGAATTTCCCAAAGTAAGTGGCAGGATTAGAACATGAAACCAGGTCAGGATGCAGAGCTCCTGCCCTTTAACCATTAACCAAGAAGCAGTGATGTGCTTTTGGTGAAGCAGTGGCAGCAAGAGACCCAAGGGCTTGAAGAATGAAGAAATGGAGATTGGACTTGTTCTTAAGTCAAAGTAAAAGGAGTGAAGTTCTTAGAGGGCAGAGTTGAATTCATTACACTAACCTGAGAAAATTTTAGCATTTGGGGAGACAAGGGTAAAGAGGCCTTTTTAAGTGATGCACCGTAGAGACTGACAGAATGCAAACAGCAGGACTCATCAGTGTTTGTGTACTCCTTGGGGCAGGAACATAATGGCACCTTGTATTCCAGTGACAGCAGTCAAGAAGCACATGCTTTCCGCATTAATTTGAGCTTAGATTTTCTTAACAATTACTGGGTCGTACCTGTCCAGTCTTTAGGGCATGTGGTTTTGCAGTTTCTCGTTCACTCTGGTGAGAAAGGAGCTATTCTAAATTCTAGTAGGGTAGTTGTTCATGTCATAATTTTTAACAGAGTTAACGAAAAAGAGGCCCAGTACATAATGAGATAAAAACATTTTTAGGTTGTTTAAACTAGAGGCAGGAAAGTAGAAGTATGGGCTAGCAAAAGGAAAAGTGCCCTTCTTAATAATAGTACAAAACTGTATTCCAAAGACTGTGAAACTTTGGAGTGTATGGTTACCATGATCATTTTGTTCTTAAGAATTATTGTCCAATAATGGCAGAATAGCTTATGTTGGACCAATCCTCCCATTAATAACAAATGTAAATAAGTGGGTAAATATAAAAGATCTTGGTTTAATTAAAAAAAATACATATGACTGTTCCAAGTAAAAAAAAAAAAACTATTATATTGTGGAGTCTAACATATATAAATGTAAAGGACAAGGGGGTACATGGAACTTTAAGATTTTTTAAAATAATATTAATTTTTCAGTTATAGTTGGCATATAATACTGTATTAGTTTCAGGTGTACAACATAGTGATTAGACATCTGTATAATTCAGAATGATCACCCCAATAAATCGAGTGCCTTCTGACACCATACATAGTTATTACAATATTATTGGCTATATTCCTTATGCGATACTTTTTATTTCCATGACTATTTTGTAACTACTAATTTGTACTTCTTAATCCCTTCCCCGCTTTTCACCAATCCTCCAACCCCTTCCCATCTTGTAACCCTCAAAATGTTCTCTGTATCTATGAGTTTGTTTCTATTTTTTTGTTTATTTTGTTCTTTGGATTCCACATATACGTGCAATCATATGGCATTTGTCTTCCTGTATCTGACTTACTCCACTCAGCACACTACCTTCTAGGTCCATCATGAAATATCTTTTTCTATCTCATTACTTTCAGTCTGTGTATGTCTTTTAATCTGAAGTGAGTCTTTGCAGGCAGCATGTGTAAGGGTCTTGTTTTCTTATCCATTCAGCCACCCTTTTTTATTTTTTAATTTATTTATTTTAATTAGTTTCAAGTATACAGTACATTGGTTAGACATCTCTATATAGTTCATAAACGATCCCCCCAATTGCTCCGTCCCTCCCCTGACCCTCCACCTAGCCAATGTATTAATGCTAACTGCATTCCCTATGCTGTGCTCCCCATCCCTGTGACCATCCATCAGCTACTAATTTGTACTTCTTTAACCCTTCACCCCATTCTCCCATGCCCCCAAACCCCTTCACCTCTGTCCATCACCAAATTGTCCACTATATTTGTGAGCCTGTTTGAGATTAGTTTGTTCTTTTTATTCCTTAGATTCCACATGTAAATGAAATCACAGAGTGTTTATATCTTTCTCTGTCTGACTTAAATACCTTCTAGATCCATCAAAGAAATATCTTTTTCAATCCCCTTCCTTTTAGTCTGTGTATGTCTTTTAATCTGAAGTGAATCTTTCATATTTTTTTCTTCTTAAAGAAGTACCTCCAACATTTCCTGTAATTCCGGCTTGGTGGTGATAAATTTCTTTAGCTTATTTTTGTCTGGGAAGCTCATTATCTGTCCTTCAACTCTAAATAATAGCTTTGCTGGATAAAGTATCTATGGTTGTAGACCCTGGGTCTTCGTCCTGTCAAATATTTTTTGCAGGCCCTTCTGTTCTGCAGTTTCTTTTGAGAAATCAGTTGCCAGTCTTATGGGTGTTCCCTTATAAGTAATTATCTGTTTTTCTCTTGCTGCTTTTAATATTCTTTCTTTGTATTTAAACTTCAGCATTTTAATATGATGTGTCTTGATGTGGGCTTCTTTTGATCCCTGATTTTTGGAATTCTTTGAGCTTCCTGGAGTTTTATGTCCATTTTCTTCACCAGGTTAGGGAAGTTTTCCATCATTATTTCTTCAAACAGTTGTTGAACTTAAATTATTTGTATAGTCTTGGCATCTTATCTCTTGCCATTCTGATTGTGTGTCCTTGGCTTTCCCATTCTTTAGATAGGGCATTTGATCATTTTCTTTATTCACTTTCTTTTATTCCTTCATTTATTCCATTTAATATACTTCTCATCTCAGATAATATATTCTTCATTTCAGACTGGTCCCCTTTTATAATTCCATTTCCATTTTTATGTTTTTTATCTCTCTGTTGAAGTTCTCGCTGAATTTATCTACACTTCCCTAAAGTTCATTGAGCATCTTTATATCCAGTATTTGGAACTCTGCATCTAATAGATTACTTGACTCCATTATATCTGGATCTCTGTTCTGTTTTCTCATATGGTTTCTGCTTCTTTGTCTTCCCATTTTGTCTGCCTTTCCGTATCTATTTCTATGTACTAAGCAAAGCTCCTAAGTCTCCTGGTTTTATTGGTGTGGATTTGTGAAGTAGGTGTCCAGTGGAACAGTCCTGAGAGGGGCTCAGCTACAGGCCAAATTTATCCCAAGCCTCTGTCCCTCCAGGGCTATCTGTTAAGATTCAGCAATCAATCCACAGATGCTGTGCTTGTAGTTGCCTCAAAAGGCCACACCAGAAACCGAGGCCAGCTGCCTGCAGTGTGAATCTAGGCACAGCTCAGCAAGGAGCACCTGACTCTCTAAGGACACACCTGGGTGTGGCATGGGTGTGGCTGTGAGGTGGGGGAGGTGGGGTTTCAGGGAATCTGGGCAAATCAACCTCTGTTATCCAGTGTGATGACATCTCTGTGTCTGTGTGCTGGGAGGGGGACAGGGTTCAACAGAGAACAATGGATACCATCAGCACTTCTGTACAGAGCAAGTCTTGCCTCGGCCCTCACTCTGACAATGACTCCCTCTAAGTCCCTGGTTCCCATTGCTTGCAGCCAAATTGGCACTGGTGCTCAGAGCAAGTAGGTCTGTCACCACGAAAATCTGCTCACGGATGTGGCCCCTTTAAGAGGCTTTTGCCACTTCCTCTTCCACACCCTCGGTCTCATTCAGCCACTCGGGACTGGGCAGCCTTGGGTCCTTGCCTTGTCCTATGTTCTGCCGTTGGCAGGGTGATTTCTTGGATTTCTCTGTAGTTGTATGCTTGTTCATCTAGATTCCAGGCGAATTTATTTGCTGCTGCTCCTTGTTTCCATCATAACTTTGATTTGGTCACCAGAGGGATGAACAGAGCCTCTTATCATTTGTGCCATTTTTTTCCCTCCCACCCTCTCTTTAATTGGAGCATTTCTTTTTTATTTGAAGTACTTGTTGATAGATATATAGTTATTGCCATTTTTTATTTGGACTTTTGACACTTTTTTTTTTTTTAAAGAAGTTCCTCCATTTCCTATAACACTGGCTTGGTGGTGATGAACTCCTTTAGCTTTTTCTTGTCTGGGAAAGCCTTTATCTGTCCTACAATTCTAAATGATAGCTTTGTTGGGTTAAAATAATCTTGGTTGTAGGTCCTGAGTTTTTATCACTTTGAATATTTTGTGCCAAGCCTTTCTGGCCTGTAAAGTTTTTGTTGAGAAATTGGCTGACAATCTTATAGGTGCTCCCTTGTATGTAGCTAATTGTTTTTCTCTTGCTCCTTTTTAAGATTCTCTCTTTGTCTTTAACCTTTGGCATTTTAATTATGACATGGCTTGGTGTGGGCCTCTGGGTTCATCTTGTTTGGGATTCTGAACTTCCTGGGGATGTATATTTCCTACACCAGGTGAAGGAAGTTTTCCATCATTATGTCGTCAAATAAGTTTTCAGTTCCTTATATCTCTCTCCAGGTACCCTTAGGATGGGAATGTTGTTACCTTGACATTGTCTCACTGGCTTCGTAAACTATCTTCATTTTTTTGGATTCTTTATTCTTGTTGCTGTTCTGATTTGGCATCCACTGCTACCCCATCCTCTATGTTGCTGATTCAATCCTGTTTCATCAACTCTGTTGATTCCCACTAAAGTACTCGTCAACTCAAATATTGTGACCTTTATTTCTGATTGGCTCCCTATTATGTTTTCAATCTCTATTTTTATGTTTTTATTTTTTTTTAATCTTTAAAGTTCTCTCTGAGTTCATCTACTCTTCTGCTAAGTTCCTTGAGCAGTGTTTTGAATTCTGTATCTGGTATATTGCTTATCTCCATTTTGGTGAAATTTTTTTTTTTTAAGCTTTGTTCTGTTCTTTAATGTGGGACATGCTTCTTTGTCTCTGTATTTTGGCCTCCCTGTGTCTATGTATTAGGGTTCCTAAGTCTCCCGGTCTTAATAGAGTGACTTAATGTAGTAGATGTGCTGTGGGTGCCTTGGCACAGACCTGGGAGGGGTCCAGCTGCAGGCCAACTTTAGTTGCAGTCTGTGCACCTCTGGGACCATCTGATGAGAATCATCAAGCAATTCACATATGGCTGCTGACACAACAGCTGCACTTATAGGTGCCTTGAGGGACCAAGTCAGAAACGAAGGTTAGCTACCACTGGCGTAGGGCTTGGGGCTGCTCAGCAAGAGGTACATGGCACATTGAGATCAGATGCTTCTTCTATGGGTTTTGTGAGCTTTTGAGAGATTTTTATGAATGTTCGCAGTAGGAGTCAAGACAGCCCATTTTTATGGAATAAATCACTGGAAGCAGCTTGGGTGGGCCTATGAGTGCGGGAAGGCAGAGAGAGTCTCAAGAGAATCTCCTGGACAGAGCAACCTGTGTTATGTAGGTTGATGGCACCTGGGTCTACAGGCTGGGAATGGAGAGGGCTCAACAAAGGAACAATGGCTTTTGCCTATACCTCTGTCTGGGAGCAAGCTGCCCCTCCAGCCCTTGCTCTGAAGCCTGACAGCTCAGTGCCTCCCTGTATGTTCCTGGCATCTTTTGAGCTGTTGCTCCAGCACTGGATCTCAGAGCGAGTGAGTCCATCAGCAAGTAAGACCAGGTGTGGGCCAAGAGGAAGGTCTCTGCTTCCTGTAGCCCTCTTTTTCAGCCACAACCTCCATTGATTTTCACAGGCAGAGGTTGTAGGGACTCATTTTCCCACCATGGGCTCCTGGTCTGGGTTGCCCAGTGTGCAGCTGAGACCCCTCATACCTCAGGTGGAGGAGGTAGCTCTGCAGCCAAGATAGTCCTCCCAATTTTTGTTTGCCACATGCTGTTGTAGGACCAGGATGTTTTGCATTGCTACCCTTCCTACCATTTTGAGGTAACCTTTTATTTGAGGTCACCTAGTTGTAGGGCTTCTGTTCAGCCAGACCTCAGACAGCTCAGCATACTGGTTGCTCTAGTTTTGTTTAATTTTGGTGTGGTCACTAGAGGAGGCATGCATAGCATCTACTTTCTATGCCATCTTGTGAGGAGTCTGGTTGAAAAGTTTTTATATTTTATGTGATGTGGTAAAAAAACTAATCCTAGTTTGTGATGAATTAAGAATGCATATTATAATCCCTAGAGCAACCACTAAAAAGATGTAAAGAAGTATTTCTTAAAAGCCAAAGGGAGGCATTAAAATGAAATTATAAAAAATATTCAATAAGCTCCCTCTTCCTAAAAAAGGGCAGGAAAGAAAGAACAGAATTAAAAAAAAGAAAGAAAAAGATGGAACAAAGATAAACAGCAAATGTTAAATGTAAATCTAATTATATCAATAATTACATCAGATTGTAATTAGACTAAAAAATGTAATTGGACCAAACATTCCAATTAAAAAGTGGAATAAAAAAATTAAAGCCTGGTTATCTGCCATTGAAAGTAAAAAGATGGGAAAAGATATACCATGCAAACTATAGGCATAAGAAGTCTAGAGTGCTACAATAATGTTTTGGGTGCTACATTAATATCAGATAAAGGAGTAATATCAGAAATAATAATTTGCCTTATAAGGAATTCAAAGAAATGGTCATAAGACTGCTCACCAAACTTGAGAGTGCAACAGAGGAATTTAGGATTTCAACAAAGAGAAGTTATAATGAAGAACCAAGCAGAGCTGAAGAACACAATAACTGAAATGAAACACACATACACACACAGGAGACGGAATCAACAGTAAATTAGATAATACAGAAGAATGGATTGGTGATCTGGAAGATAGATGAGTGGAAATCAACCAATCAGAACAGTAAAAAAAAAAAAAAAAGGGAGGGGGTAGGAACCTATGGGACAACATCAAGCGTATAACCATTTGCATTTTAGGTATACCAGAAGGTGAAGAGAGAATGGAACAGAAACTTTGAAGAAATAATGATTGAAAACTTTCCTAACCTGGGAAAGGAAACAGACATCCAGATCCAAGAAGCACAGAGTGCCAAAGGAGATGAACTCAAGAAACCCACACCAAGACATACTATAATTAAAATGGCACAAGTTAAAGAGACAATTTTGAATGCAGCAAGAGGAAAACAACTCGGTACATGCAAAGGAAATCGCATAAAACTATCAGCTGATTTCTCAGCAGCAACTTTACAGGCCAGAAGAGCATAGCAGGACATCTTTAAAATGCTAAAAGAACCTACAGCCCAGAATAATCTACCTGGCAAGGTTATCATTCAGAATTGACAGAGAGATAAAGAGTTCCCCGACAAACAAAAGCTAAAAGAGTTCATCACCATTAACCCAGCTTTATGATAAATGTTCAAGGGTCTTCTTTAGCAGAAAATGAAAGGCCACAGCCAGAAATAAGAAAATATGAGAAAAGAAAAAAAGTCTCACAGGTAAAGCCAATCTTTAAGAAATACAGCAAATCAGACATTTAAAAAGCAACTATCGAGGTCAAAAGATAAAAGTACAAAACTGAACCCAAACTATAATAAGTAGTTAGGAGACACACAGAACAAAAAGATTTAAAATATGATATCAAAAACAAAGTATGGAGGAGGAATAAAAATGTAGTTCTTTCAGAACATATTTGAACTTAAATGCCTATCATCTTAAAATAGACTGCTATAGATATAGAATGATATAATAAACCTCATAGTAACCACAAACCCCAAACTTACAAACATTACATGAAAAATAAAGAGAGAGGAACCCAAACTAAAGGAAATCAACATACCACAAGAGGAGAGCTCAAGAGAAGAAGAATGAAACAACAGAAGTACAAAAACAACCAAATGAACAAAATAGAAATAAGTACATACTTATTAAATTTAAATGGATTAAGTGTTTTAATAAAAAGACATGGTTGCTGAATAGATTAAAAATACAGACTGAAACTGAAGAGATAGAAAAAGATATTCCATGCAAAAACAAATGAAAAGAAAGCTGGGGTAGCAATACTCATATCAGACAAAATACATTTTAAAACAATGTGAAAAAAAAAACAAGGATATGACATAATTATAAAGCGGTCAATCCAAGAAGAGGCTATAACAATCATAAATATCTGTGTACTCAACATAGGAACACTTAAATATATAAAGCAAATATTAATGGACATAAAGGGAAAAATCCACAGTAGTACAATAATAGTAGAGGATTTTAATACCCTACTCACATCAATGGATAGATCATCCACACAAAAAATTAGAACGTTAATAAGGAAATAACACATAATAATACTTAAATGCCACATCGTATCAAATCAACTTAATAGACATTTATAGAACATTTTATCCAAAATGGCAGAATACACATTTTTTTTTTAAGTGGAACATCCTCTGAGACAGATCACATATTAGGCTATAATATATGCCTCAATAAATTCATAAAAACTAATATCAAGCATCTTTTCCAATTACAATGGCATGAAACTAGAAATCAAGTATAGGATGAAAAGTGGAAAAAAACAAATTGTGGAGATTAAGTAACAGGCTACTGAACACCAAATGGATCAAAAAGGAAATCAAACAGGAAATTAAAACTACCTTGAAATAAATGAAAATGAAAACACAACTTTTCAAAATTTATAAGTATAGCAAAAGCAGTTCTAAAAGGGAAGTTCAAAGGCTATACAGGCCTACATCAAGAAACAAGAAAAATTCCAACTAAACAATCAAACTTTATGTCTAAAGGAACTAGAAAAAGAACAAAACCCCCAAAGTAAACAGAAAGAAGGAAATAATTAAGATCAGAGGAGAAATAAACAAAATAGAGATTAAAAACAAAAACAATGGAAAAGATTGATGAAACTAAGAGCTGGTTCCTAGAAAAGAAAAACAAAATTGACATACCATTAGCCAAACCCATGAAGAAAAAAGAGAGGTCAAATAAAGTCATAAATGAAAGAGAAGTTATTACTTCTGATACCACAGAAATACAAAGAATCACTAAAGAATACTGCAAATAATTATATGCCAACAAATTCAAAAATCTAAAATAAAGTGATAAATTTCTAAAAGTATATAGCACCTTCTAAGACTGAACCAGAAAGAAACAGGAAATCTAAATAGACTGATTACTAGCAATGAAATTGAAGCAGTAATCAAAAAAATCCCAACAAATAAAAGTCCAGGATGAGAAAGCTCACAGGTGAATTCTAAGAAACATTTAAAGAGGAATTAATACCTCTCCTTCTTAAGCTATTTCAAAAAATCAAAGGGGAAAGAACGCTTTCAAACTTAATTTATGAATCCAGCATTATACTAATACCAAAACCAGACAAAGACATTACAAAAAAAGGAAAATTACAGGCCAATATCTTTGATGAACATAGTTGCAAAAATTCTCAACAAAATATTAGCAAACCAGATTCAAGATTAAAAGGATGATGCACCATGACCAAGTAGGGTTTATCCCAGGAATGCAAGGATGGTTCAACATGCACAAATCAATCAACATGATACATCACATTAACAAAATGAAGGATAAAAATCATATGAATATCTCAATAGATGCAGAAAAAGAATTTGACAAAATTCAACATCCATTTATGATAAAAACTGTTAACAAAGTGGGTAAAGAAGGAACATACTTCAACATAATAAAGGCTATATATGAAAAGCCCACAAATATCATACTCATTAGTGAAAAAGTTGAAAGCTTTTCCTCTAAGATCAGAAATAATACAAGGATGCACACTATTACCACTTCTATTCAACATAGTACTAGAAGTCCTAGCCATAGCAATCAGACAAGTAAAAGGCATCCAAATCAAAGAAGTAAAACTCTTCACTGTTTGTAGAGGGCCTTATACAACATATAAAAAACCCTAGACTTCAACAAAAAAAAAACCCAAAAAACAGAAAAACACAATTAGAACTAATAAATGAATTCTGTAAAGTTGCAGGATACAAAATCAACATACAGAAATCTGTTGTGTTTCTATACACCAATAACAAATAATCAGGAAAAATTAAGAAAATAATTTAATTTATAATTGCATAATTGCAACAAAAAATACTTAGGAATAAATTTAACCAAAGAGGTGAAAGACCTGTACTCTAAAAGAAAGAAACTGAAGAGTATAAAAATGGAAGGATAAAACTTGCTCATAGATTAGAAGACTTAATATTGTTAAAATGACTAAAATGTCCTTGCTACCTAAAAATATAGATTTAATGCAATCCCTATTAAAATACCAATGGCATTCTTTTCACAACTGGAACTGAGCTTAAAATTTATATGGAACCACAAAGGACCCTGAACAGCCAAAGAAACCTTGAGAAAGAACAAAGAGGGAAGTATCACACTCCTTGATTTCAAACTACACTACAGAGCTACAATAATTAAAACAGTTTGGCACTGGCATAAAACAGACAAACAGATCAATGGAATAGAATAGAGATCCCAGAAAAAGATCCTCATTTATATGGACAACTAATCTACAAACAAGAAGGCAAAGATATACGATGGGGTAAAGTCAGTCTCTTCAATAAGTTGTGTTAGAAAAACTGGACCACTTTCTTAGACCTAAAATAAACTCAAATGGATTAAAGACTTATAGGTAAGACACGCAACTATAAAACTAGAAGAAAACAGAGGCAGTAAACTCTTTGACATTGGTCTTAGCAATATGTTTTTGGATATGTCTCCTCGGACAAGGGCATCAAAAGAAAAAATAAACAAATGAGACTACGTCAAACAAAGTTTTTGCACAGCAAAGAAAACCATCAACAAAACTAAAAGATAACCTATTAAATGGGAGACAATATCTGATGAGGTTAATATACAAAAATATAAGGAACTCATAAAACATTAATACCAAAAACACCCCCACCCAAATAATACAATTAAAAATGGGTAGAAGATCTGAATAGGCATTTCTCCAAAGAAGACATAGAGATCGCCAATAGACATGAAAAGATGCTCAACATTACTAATCATCAGAGAAATGCAAATTAAAACCACAATGAGATACTACTTCATACCCATCAGAATGGCTATTATCAAAAAATCAACAAATAACAGTGCCATCAAAGATATGGAGAAATGGGAAGCCTTGTACACTACTAGGAGAATCATAAGTTAGTGCAGCCAGTATGGTAACCAGTATGGAGATTGCTCAAAAGATTAAATGTAGTGCTGCCATACAACCCAGCCATCCCACTTCTAAGTATCCACAGTAAACAAACACTAACTCAAAATAATGTATGTATCCCTATGCTCAGTGAAGCATTACTTACAATAGCCAAGATATGGAAGCAACTTAGGTGTCCATGGACAGATAAATGGATGAAGAAGATGTGGTATGTATATACACAATGGAATATTACTCAGCAATTAAAAAAATGAAATCTTACCATTTGTGATGACATCGATGAACCTAGAGGGTATTATGCTAAGTGAGGTAAGTCAGAGAAAGAGAAATACCATATGATTTCACTTATATGTGGAATCTAAAACAAAACAAATGAATAAACAAAACAAAACAGAAACAAACCCATAGATAGAGAGAACAAGTTCACAGTTGCCAAAGGGAAGTGGGGTGGGGGTATTGGTGAAATTAAAAAAAAAAAAAACAGAAGAGGGAGACATAGTAATCATGGAGATATTGGAGACAGCATCACACATGATTAAAAGGAAAATTGAGTTTCTTATCAGAGACCTTGCAAGATTAATTCAAGTTGAAACCATCTTATTGGTTTCTTATTTTGACCTTATTCTTTGATTTTAAAATTAATGAGATGTTGACTTGCCTGAAACATGAACAAAGGGCAAATGAAGACTGATGGGGCAGCTAATGAAACAGAGTCCTATGAATTGTTTTCTGGTACGCTCTAACTAATGACAGGAGCAAATACCCTCAGGAAGATAGGCCATGTTCATGGATTGGAAGACTAAATATTCTTAAGGTAAAAATTCTTCCCCAAATGGTCTATAGATTCTTATAATAATCCAAGCAGGTTTGGGGGGTAGAAACTGACAAGCTGGTTCGACGATGTCATGGAAATATAAAGGACCTAGAACATGTAAGGCAATCTCGAACAAAACTGGACAACTTACCTCACCTCACTTTACTGGCATAGGGATACACGGATCAATAAAACAGCTCAGAGTCTATAAATAGACCTCCACTTACACAGTCATTTGATTTTTGATAAAGGCATCAATGGGAAAAGGAATCTTAACCAATGGTGCTGAAACAACTAGATGGCTATGTAGAAAAAAGTAAATCTCACCCCTACCTATCACCATACACACAAAGTAGCTCAAAGTGAATTCTAGACCTAGATGTACAACCTAAAAGTTAAGTTCCTAGAAGATATGAGACTATTAATAACATAGGAGTAGTTCAATGTTTCTTAGGACACAGAAGACCAATAAGCCATGAAGAAGAAAATGAGTATCGATCTATAGACTGGGAATATATTCTGGGAGCATATAGTGACAACACATGTCTAACAAAGGGTTTATTTCCAGAACATATGAAGAACTCCTACAACTCAAGAATAGAAATACTAACATCCTAAACAATAACAAATATAAAACAAATGATCCAACTGAAAAAAAAATAGTGGGCAAAGATTTGGACAGTTCACAAATGAAGATGAATGGCCAATAAGCATGTAAAAAAGTACTTATCATTAATTATTGGGGAATTGAAAAATAAAACCACAGTGAAATACCACTATGTACCCATCACAAGACTGAAATTGAACACTGACAACTCCAAATGCTGGCAAGAATGAGAAGCAACCCAACTCATAAATCACTGGTTGGTGTAAACTGGTTCAACTGCTTTGGAGAAAGATCTGTCACTACCCCATGATATACAGGTATCCTAGCAATTCCATGCCTATAGATTTTTACCCAAGAGATGAAAATGTCTAACAGTCTTGTCAATAGCAGCATTATTCATAAAGGCCCCCAAGTGGAAATCATTGTATTCACAATGGAATACTATTCAGCTACAAGAAGTAACAAACTATAGGGAACAACATGGGTTAATTTTACAAAACTTATGCTGAATAAATGGAGCTTTATACAAAAGACTTTAACTTCGAGATTCCATTTCTATAAAGTTTCAGAACAGGCAAATGAATTTATGGTGGAAAGCAGCATAAGAGGCGTGCTCTGGGGTTGAGGGTGGGGCTAGGGATGACTTAAAAGTGGCACGAGGTGACAAACATTCTATATCTGGAAAGGCATGTGGGTTAGATGGGTATATGCATGTCAAAACACCAAACGTTACTTAAAATTTGTGCTATTTCACTATATAAAAATTTTTATCTAAAAAAAAGACCCGAAAGTAATGTGAAATTATCAATGTGGTAGCTTTTCGATGATTTAAAATAATTCTAGAGTCCTGGGAAATTGTCCGTTCAGGTTAGTAACTAATTATTAGACTTTTAAATATGTGCCATGTACTATGCTAAATATTTTGCACAGCATTCTCCTTCAGTTAAGAATCGTATGAGGGTAGGGACCACCATTAGCCCATTTTACAGATGAGGAAAGTGAGGCTTAGTGAGGCGAACTGGTCCAATGTCATACAATATTTGCCGTCTCAAAACCCTGCACAGTATTTGGATTTCTACTGATGAATAATTATCCACTCCCACCCCCCACTAAAACTTGAGAGAGAATAAAATGCAAACTGAATCTGCATAATGGACATTGATTTTGGGCCAAATTCTTCTCTCCTGACAGTGGTTTTGTGTGTATGTGGCTGCTTTTCCCTAGGTGTTAAATCTATTTCAAGTGAATGCAAGAGTGTTAGAACATTTTTTAGGAAGGCTCATTCTTCACCAGGCATTCTTTCTAGTCCAGGGAACTTTAAAACTTTTCTTCATATCAAATCATATGCAGAAACCTTTGCAAAGTTCAAAGCAAATGGTTGAGGGGCCTGAAGCCCTGCCTGTTGAGTGCCTGCCCTTCCCACTCCTGCATAATTTGCCCTAAGTGCTGGAGTCCAGTCAATCTTACTTACAAAGCTTAGCTGACTTCTCAGAAAGGTGGGACATTCACATAGGGATGTATGTACATTCATATCTACATGAGCTCATTCAGGTATATACATAAAGATCTACAAAATGATACTGATAATATTTACCCCTGTCATTTAGGGTGCATTCTGGTACTTTTTGTGATAACTACCAAACTGATTCAGAAGCTATTAAAAGTTCAAACCCCATCTTTTAAAAAACTACTATACAGTATGAGCTGACTACACTTCCTGGACTAGTCTTTATCGGTATCACCAGTGAAAACTGGAGAATGTGCTGAGAATATATTAAAGGCAGGGGCTGAGCAAACACAACTTTGAGACTAAGAAAAATGTCATGCGGAGAACACGTCAGAACTCTCAAAGTATTCTCAGGTTAGAACATAGTAAGTTCTTCCAATTCTTCTTGGAAAAATAGAAATCTCTTCTCACTTCAGCCATTCCAATAAAAATAGGCTATAAGGTTGGTGTTTTATTATTTTTAATTGAGCTTGGAGACAGAGACTGATGAGGCAGCAGCCAGACTTCCTTAAGAAGGTACTTCCTTTGAATTTCAAGCTGCATAATTCTCTAGGTTTCAGTTTTCTTTGAGGGAATAATCAAGCCCAAAAGCAGGAAAGGGGAGGTCATAGATGAAGGATTTGAAGTGGCTTTGAGTCCAGAAGCTGCTGCTGTGAGCCGGTATGAAACAATTACCCCTGATCTGGGCAGCCTGCCACCAGTTGCTATGTTGATGATACTGCTCTTTGAACAAACTGAGAAGGCTCACTAACTCTCCAACTGCCGTTTCCTACTGGATTGGCTACTTGATGCTAGTTTCTTCTGTCACTTTAAAGCACAGAGGGCAGACCTATGGCTCAGGCTCAGGGTGAGGGACAACTCCGGCAGCGATGGGGAAGACGAGGCAATCAAACACCTCGAGAGCAGAGTAACAGAGAACTCACCAGAAAAGGATGAACAATTTCCATTGTGTCTGGCTCCGGAATGGTGGTGGGAACAAAAATCAATTACATACAGACTTAAGGCTCCTGAAATGTAATTGTTTTAATATATTTAAAAGCACACAGAAATCTTAATTTATAAAAAAATAAATACATGACAAATTTCTTCATGATCCTGGGGCCCTTAGGAGGTCAAATTCTTTAATGGATGTGATGCGTCAATGTAAAACACACATGATCAGTTACACACAGAGAAGCAAATTCCAGTTGTAAAAGCAAATTCCTTTAAGGGTCGGAATGAACAGAGATCAGTCTTCTATGGGAGGAAGCATGGCCAGAGCTGGGCAAGGAGGTTGGGCCCGACACAGTAGTCTCCGACTAGCCAGACTTGTCTAAGAAGCCGCGGCAGGAAGACACGACCCTTCAGCTGTGGCACCCTGCAGAGCGGCCAGGCTTCTGAACCAGCGCAGAATGGCTGATTCCCTCAAAGGCCCCACTGGGCTCCTGCCTCAGCTGCGACTCTGAAGCACAGGAGGGGTGGTTCTGTCTTCACCTGTGGCTGTCTTCAGTCTGAGCAGAAGGCTGAGATGAGGTGCTCATCAAGCATTTTCATTAAAACACTGAATGGAATACATGACCCCGCCCCCGAGCACTGGGCGGGAAGAGGACACTGGAAACTGCCTCCGGCTTTACTAGACATGGAGTGCGCATGCACTTCTGAGGTGGGCACAGGTAAGGGCTTTTTCCAGCAGGCATGCGCTCACGGGTGAATTAGTTTGGCCTAAAATACTTGACAGTGCTGCATAAATTGGGAATTTGGGAATCAGGTTTTTACCCCTATGACACACAACATAAAAACACCAAAAATCCAGTCTCATTAGTAGATAGCTAAATTTTGATTAAAACCTGAAGTGTGTTTTCGTAATCGTCAACAGGCTGGAATGTATCTGGTACAGTTGAATCACCTGTTTCTTTGGCTGTCTTTCAATTAGATCTAGAAACTGTTTTGACACCCTCAACCTATTTTCCAAATCACTGAATGCCTGTAATTCTTAAATTGGCCAGTCCTCTTTCTTCAGAAAAATTATCCACATCTTCCTAATAGTGAGAGTGTACTTCTGAATAGAAGAGGCCTTCAGCTGAAATGGCATCTCCAAGGCCCACAGTTCGAATAGGGTCCTTACATACCAATACAGGTGTAAAGTGGAAGGACACGCCCTCCCTGTGCCATTCTACCACTGGCTTGTCAGGGTTTAATCTGATCCTGGAGCCTGCCCCCGAATGGGAAGTCAGGAACTCGTGTGGTGCCCTCAGATACACTCGGCTGGTGTCTATGGTTTCTGTTGCGCAGGCCTGTGTCCCAGCCACGCGAGCTCCTGCAGCCACGGCCGCTAGCTGGTTAGCCCAGTGCCCATCTACAGTTGCCAAGATGTGGTAGACCAGTGTGTGGAAATGGATCCTGGTGAGGTTTGAGGCTCTGCTTTCACTCTTCCCATGTTCTTTCAATATCCAAAAGAGTATGTCACTGACTATGCCCACATCAGGAACACCGTTCCAGGAAGAGAGAGAAGAGTGAGGTCCAGATGCCGCCTGGCTGAGAAATAACAGCTCCTGTTCATTCAGCCCAAGGGAAGTCATTGCGGGAAAGACCTGCTAACAAAAACAAAACGGAGGTCTCTTTCTGACTGACACCAGAAAGGCATCTTAGGACACAGCCAATGACTAAAGTCAGGGAAGGCAGGCAGGGTGGCCTCTTTCTTCCTTACAAGACTCCCTGCCCCTCAAGTCGGTGGTGGGGAAGTGACAGATCAGCAGTCACTGTCTTGGCTATTACACCTCCAACTACCTCTGCCGTCATTACCACTTGGAATAAACTGAAAAGTTGCAGTTTGAGACTGCCTTAGACTTCATCTTTTGTTACATGCCATTCCAAGACAAAGGGCAGAGGTGAGCATATTTTGTATTTCTTTCCATGGTGCTTAGCTTTGCATACACACTAGATCTTCTCACAACTCTCAGTTCCTGAATGTCAGCAGGTCTTAGACTGGTAAGACAGAGAAGGTCCTAGCTACAGAGTCAGCTTCTTGACATTCAACTGAAAGCAGCTGAGCTGGGCTTTCAGTTTTCTCCTTTGAGTTCACCTTCAGACTTTTCACTCCCACTTCCGCCTTCCAGAGGAAACAGCCCATGAACCCATCAGTTACACTGTCAAATTTCTAACCTAGGAAGAGATCCTTGCCCAGAACAGTCCTGGCTCCTTACTTGGATCTCCAAGGGCCGAGTGACATGACAGCCACACTTCAGTGAGCTGGCCCCTGAGCCTAAACGACTGGTTCCACTGGACAAAGGTGCATTTCTGCCAGTCCCCATGAGGGTCAGAGCCAAAGAGGGCTCCGTGTGCCACCCATGTGGTTACCTGATGCACAATGCTGCTCATCAGCTCCCTATTTGTCATACTGGCCAGCTCTAGGTGAATTGGAATGCCAACAGGGATGTCAGAAATAGAGGTCACAACCTGCAAAAAGAGGACAGCAATGCCATTAGATACAGAAGTCAGACAAGAGGAAGAAAAGAGCAGGTCCTGAGAGACGATGTATCCTGTCACTGTCTTCTCTGCATCCTCATGAAAACTCCAAGCCATGGCCTCCGTGGACGAGGGACACTTTTCCCAGCAGGGAAACTTAGGCTCTGCGGAGAGGTGCTGGGTTACAGACTCAGAGAGCACAAAGAACCGCTCCTGTGTGTTCATGTAGCCACCCTATTCCTGGGGACCTAATCTGAGCAGTTGGCTTCAACTGTTGTATGGATCTGCAGGAACCACAGGACAGCTGATGGGAAGTGAGATGATACAGATAACGTGAAGGACACAAACTACGAACACTGCAGCTTGCAGCCACGTTCAGTTTAGCATAGGATACAGAGGCTCAGGCAGGAAGACATTCTGACCTGTCCTACTCAAGTTTGCTGCCTGTGCCTGAAAGAACACTCTGAGGTACCTCACTGGAGCAGGAGGCAGGCTTCAGAGCCGGCTGCCATGATATGTCCCGGGGAGGCCAAGGCAGCACAAACTGCAGAGGCCAAGAGAGGCAGAAATCTGAAGAAACACACTAGCTGAGATCTGTGAAATTCTTTAACAGTGCTATTACCTCCAAGAGTCTCTTCCTCTGGAGCTCCTTGCTTTGTCCCTCCATCATGTGCAATCCAGAGAGAACCACCAGGTCTGGCTGAAACTCCTCCAGGCTAGACACAAACACCTCCAGCATATTCATGGCCCCGTTGGAGAGGTCGTGGGAGAAGATGAATCGGTTGGCATGGGGAGCTTTTAACTGGCCCCACTCCTCCCCTAGAAAAACCCAGTTGACACATGGGAAGAAAAGGAAGAGGCTTTAAGTTTCCTAGCTGTGGGGGACCTGCAGGGGCCTCACTGGAGCCTCTGCTCTGGGCAGGCTGGCTTCTGGCTGAGTGGACCCTGGCTTACAAAGGCAAGCATGGCACTGTATCCAGAATGGTGGTCAGTAATAAAACAAGCTGAAAAACCAAACCCAACCCAACAAAAACATAGAAACGCAGTATAGGTGCTACATGCCTTTGTCAAGGGACTGGCAACTAGCTCCCTGTGAGCCCAGGGAAAACTCTACTGTCCATCAAGCTTTTCAAACACAGGATGCCTGTGTCCTTTCCTGTTACAGAGCAGGAGTATGACTTTTGAACAGCAGCATACAGTGCACACCATCACATCTCTGCATACAGGACATGCTGCCTTTCTGCATTTCCAACTCATGGCAGTGCCCTGAGCACCTTTCATGTAGTTGGGCCAAAGGAGGCTGAAATTCCAAGAGTCAGGCTGACTATACCCTCTCTTCCCTACTGCCCACTGGTGGTTTCCGGGAACTTGGCCCAGAAGGTAAGAGTATCTGGCTGCTCTGATGTCCTCTGAGCGAGTTGCTTTGGAATAATGACTGCTCAAGACCAAGTTCAAGTGCTACTTCCTTCCTAAATGGTTGCTGACTGCTCCACCCTGAGGTACACTTTCACTACTTTAAGCATTCGCAGAGATTTTCTTTTCCATGGTTTGCTGATTAATCATTTTGCTTTGAGTTATCTCTTCTACTATTTTGAGTTAGTAGCCAAACCTATATCATTACTAGACTTTTCCGCATTTGTACCACACCTCTCCAGACTGCCAGCTCTTTTAAGGCAACACTGTATGTCTCTGGTTCCCATAATATTTGTCACAGTCCTCAGCACAGCTTGCCCACTCAGCACCTACTTATCTGATCCAAGCAGAGGGAGGCCAGAGCCATCCTTGGTCAGGTCTCCTGGAGTGAGGAGGGGTTTGGAGTCTGCTCATCTATAGGGGTGGATCCTCCGCTGACCACGTTATCAGAATCTCTTAGGGAACCTAGCTTTAAATGTGCAGGTGGCAAGGCCCCACACCTGGAGATCTTGATGTGGACAACTACTGACTGAGACCCCACAGCTGCCAAGTACTTGAGTGGAGTGTGCTGTCACACAAATCCTAAAGCAGGGAAGGTTACAGAGGCCCTTGAGTTCACTCAGTGAAGCTTCACGATCAGAAGCTTTACTACGCAGAGCTCACATTCTTCTCCAAAAAGACTTGGCTGAACATCTTGAAACTCGGTCGCCAACTAGGCTCTGTGACCGCTTAGGGCAATTCCTAGATGAGTCCACCACCTGGCCCCTGAGCACCAGGGCAGGGGGTGAGGGAGAGAGCTGGTCAACACCAGCATGGAGACCTTGGGTCAAGGACTTATGATCCAGGTTTATATGATTTTCCCTCAGACCCATTTATAAGGTCTATACGCCAAAACCTAGTTTTTCATTGGTTTCTATCACATTTACTTAATACTCATTCAGAAAGCTTCCTGCTAAGACAGACAACCCACAGCAGAGGGTTTCCTCATCCTACAGGTGATCTGCCAACTGCGGTCAGCAATGTCCTTCCTCCTTTCTAGAACAGGCCTCTCCAGATGGAAGCCCTGCCTCTCTGAGGGGAGTATGCCTGTGTATGCTTGCGTGTGTAGGACTTCTTCTAGAGCAGCGGTCCCAAACCTTTTTTGGCATCAGGGATCTGTGCTCCCATGAGAATCTAATGCCTGATGATCTGAGGCGGGGCTGAGGCGGTGATGCTAACGCTGGGGGGTGGCAGCAAATACAGATGAAGCTTCAATCCCTTATCTGCCGCTCACACCCTGTGGGGTTCCTAATAGGCCACGGACCGGTACCGGTCCACAGTCCAGGGGTTGGGAACCCCTGCTCTAGAATAGGTGTCAAGGAAGGGAGAACTCATCCTTCCTTTGGTTTGAGTTCAGTTTTACTGAATCTTTTCCTCTGAAAAACACTGCATATGTGGGTCATTCGTGTAAAAAACTATGAAAGCTGAAAAAAGACATTATCTATTTATTAAGTCCCAATGCAATGGTTATATTTGTTAAAACTACATTCCTTTCTTAACTCCTGGCCCATGTCCAAAGAAAATACCCAGTGGTGGTCCACAGAACTGAGTATAGTATTCCAACTCGGCTTCATCTAAAGACCCAATGCAAGGATGGCCTCCCTTGTGAAGCCCCTTTAACTCTACCACTTCCTTTCCTGGGCCACTGCCGCACCCTATTATAGGATATGGCACAACTCTGCAATCCATTGCTCAAGAGTCCATCTTTTGCAATGGACTGTGAGCAGGACGCAGAACTCATCTACTATCAACATACTCCTAATGCCTCTGCACCTGGCATGCAGCCATGGAAATAAAAAGCAAGAGCAGGCAAATAAGAGAGCAGACTGATGACTTAAATGCCCATGACAGCAAAAAATATGGATATGAATGCCAAATCCAGTATTTCCCCAAATAACGAGACTCTGTACAAGGAGAAAAATACATGACATAAGTACTCTCCATAGAGCAAAACCTGGAACTGGCCCTGCTTATCTTAACCTAGGAAAAAAAGAAACACAGCATTCAAAATCAATCAGTTCTTCCAGGGAAAAAGTGAGAGAGGCAAAAATAAACAGGCTTCTGCAAGGTGAAGACACGGAAGGATGTGGAGAGTTGCTGACACAGGACTGATGGGATGGCCTGAGAAGCAAAATGACTGAAACTCAGACAGGGTGAGCCCCTATTAAGAGTCAATGCCTCTCTTTTCTCACGAAGCTTTAGATTTATGTCTTTAAGTGATCCGTTCTATCATCCTGCCCTTCAGCCGCTAAGTCAGCAAAACCTATGCAGTGACTTACTGGATCCCCAGCCCAAAGCCTGAAAATAAGCTTCTCTAGAGAAGTCTGGTAAGAGAGAAAGAAGAAAAATAGTTGCCAAATCCTCTCTGGGAATTTATTCATCTAGGTTAGAGAGAAGCAAGGGATGGATGCATTTGTCAAGAGAGGTGACCTGAGGGCTGCTACCACCAGACTAGGTTCTCCCCACAGAGTTTAATAAAAGGTCACTGATTGAACTAAGAAAATGCAGCCAAGAAAAGAAAAAATAAAGTGTGAAGCTTCTAAACCCAAGGGCAGATGCAATCTCTTTTCAAGATAAGCTGTGCCATCCTCAACTACACACCAGGCACAGCTGTCAAATATAAGAGAGTCTCAGTGAGGAAACCAGTCTTTCTACTCTGTTGTCACCAGGAACAGCAGATAATAAAAATGATAGCAACCGGGAACGAGCAAGGCCCCAAGTCCATGACGTGAGCGCCAACAGAAACAGAAGTGAGACCCATCTGGGACGGGAGCAGCATCAGCAGCACATCAAAGGCACATCTTTAGCGATTCTAGACTCTTCCGGTTAAGTCCTGTTCATGCCTTTCATTGAAGCAACTCACAGTGCTTAAACACACTAACCTCTTAATCTTTAGGCAGTGAGAACTATCACTCTGATTTCCCATGTGGAGAAACCAAAACTGGGAGAAACTCAAACCAGTATATCATTAAATATCTACTCCAACATTCTGTCCCTAATTTTCAGACCCTGCTCTTCCTAATGTCCAGACTGATGTAGCAAGCACCCCAAAGAGAATCAGAAACAAGAAACAATTCTTTTTTGAACTTAGAGAAAGGCATAATTTTCAAGAAACACTATATTTCATATCTTACATTAATTACTCTAGTAGGTGAAGTTCTCTTAATTGTCCGACTTGGAAGCAGTTCACTGAAGCACATTAAGTACTGCTGTAAGGTACCAATTAGTCTGTTTAGATGCTTGAATGTTTTACTTGAATTAGCACATTGAATCAGAAACACAAGAGTCTCAATTCTGAGCAGAGGAAAGATACCACAGCAAATACACAGAATAAACAGAATCAAATTATGGTCAGGTATTTAGGATTCTCTCAGGAATAAGATCTGCAGTCTGTGTAACACATAAAATCTACTGGGTTAGGGCAGGATAGGGTGGTTTGGAGTGATAAACATTGAAACATTATATAATGGGAAATAATGTAAGTGTTGTTAAATACAAAATACTTTCACTTACACATCCAAGGGAAAACAAAATGCTTCATAAAAGTTTGTCAGAGGCCTAAAATCAATCCTAAACAGCTTAGAACAGTTGGCCAAAAAGGCCCAGGGCAGACTCCAGCCCTGAGTTGAGCAGATGGTATCTGCCTTTCCCTTTCCTTAAAGAAAAACTTTATATATGTAAAACATTTTCATTTTATACAGGATGCCTACTTTCCTACAGCCCGATTTCTCTTGAGTTTAGATCCATTCCATTTGTACACCTGGGAATTTTCTTCAGTGTTCTATCAGCACAATAGAACCAGAGGTCAAGAAACCTTTGTTAAGGCGAGAACAGGATCCTACTAATTTAAAAAGATACATTTCTAGCACAGTCACATCTCAGTCTAACAATGTGTGGTCCCTGACGAGTCTTACACCATTACTTACTCGTCTCTTACCTGCCTGATACTCTAAAATGAGGTGGAACTCGTCCACTTCCTGCAGTGACTCTGGTGGAACAAATACATTGTCATCAAGAAGTTCATGCAGTTTTGGACCAACTGGACCACAAAGAAGAACCTGGAGACGAGAAATATTAAGTCTATCAGATCTGTCCCTTTTCCATGCAATATGAATAACAGAAAAGGTACATCCAGGCCACTTCTTTTAATTTTAACAAAATACTAGAACCCCAATCTAATTGTGGATGCTTTTGGTTTGGAATAATATAGTAGAGGGGAGTAACCAGGGTTTAGGTCTTGCAATCATGTGGCTACAATGTATCCAGAAATGAGAGGCTGAGGAAAGACCCTGGCATGTCACACATGTTAGGCAACTATGCAGCTGCTGTATCCCAAAACCCTGTTAGGGACTGAATGTTTGTGTCCCCCCAAAATTCATATGTTGAAATCTAATTGCCAACATGATACTAGTTAGAGAGAGCTTTTAGGAGGTAATTAAGGTTAAATGAGGTCATATAGGTGAGGTCCTAATCCAGTAGAAGAAAAGGAAGATCTCCACCAGATAACACAGAAGAATGGCCATATGTGAGGACACGGCAAAAAAGGCAGAAGAGAGCCCTCACCAGAAACTGAACCCTGCTGGAACCTTGATCTTGGACTTTCCAGCCTCCAAACTGTGAGAAAATATATTTTTGTTGTTTAACCCACTCAGTCTATAGCATTTTGTTATTATGGCAGCCCAAGCAGACTAAGACACACCCTATCCTCTTTTCTTTTCTTTACTCACTCATATCCTGTGTAGGCAAACAGATACCGGATGTTGTTTCCTCATAGTTGCCAGATAAAAACAACAGTTTAAAATTTACACAGTATAGCAAAGAACCTCAGGATCATAATACTCTACACAATCAGGTGACCTGATTTGTGGAATCAGGCTCTCTACTATACTTAGCTGTTATGGGAACTGGACAGCCTTCCAAATGTGACAACTAGAGAGCACCTCAAATCAGAAAGTTTGGGGAAAGGTACTTTGCAAGTTTTCTAAAACCCTTTCTTCACCTCCACCCTGGGCCTCTTCCTGGCTATTCCTCTAGAAGCCATTTCGTACTGCTGGTTTCTACAGTGCCAGCTGTGGAACACACTAAGGACCAGGCTAGTGATTTTGGACCCCCAAATCACTAAATGATGAGGGCTTGAACCAGAATTTAAAGGAACTGACGACACCATTTCAGATTTAATATGCCCCACCCAGAAGCTTCAAAGGCATTTTTACTTGCTAATTAACTGCCTGTTTGTACAGAGGTACTTTTATGTTTTCGAGAAATCCCAGCTTCTGGGTAAAAATGTACCTCTCTTCCCTTTCTGCCTTGACACATACTCATTATTTGCTAATTCTGAAAAGTCTTGCCTTGACCATTTTATTTTATTTTTTCTCTAATCCTTGGCTAGAATTACAGCTTCAAAGATGAGATAATAAGGCCTAGTTTATCTTTCTGCCTGAAATAACAACAACAAAAACAGATAAAATATATAAAACAATGGTTCTCAAAACATTTGGACAATGGGCAACAAAGGACAGTGTTCTTAAGAAACAGTAAAAATTGAAACCCTATAAATGCCTCAGCAAGTTATCTTAAAAGTTTTCAAATATACAATTCTGAAAAAATTCATCACCAGCAGATCTGCATGACAAGAAATATGAAAGGATATCCTCCAGGTGAAAGGAAAATAAAACTAGATGAAAATATATTCTAAACAAAAGAATAAAAAGCACCAGATATGGTAAGCTCTGGATAAGTAAAAAGATCTCTTTTTATTTAAATCCCCTTAAAAGATAATTGGCTATGCCTAAAGAAAAATATTAACACATATTGTGAGATTTATAAGATATGTAAAAGTAAACTATATGGCAATAATAGTATAAAGATCAGAGGGGAGAAATGGAAGTACACTGTTGTAAAGTTCTTATATTCTACGTGGTGGTATACTAGCATCACTTGAAAGCAGACTGTGATAAGCTAAAAATGTACATTATAAACGCTTAGGCGACCATTAAATAACAAAACAAAGAATTATAGCTAATAAACCAGAGATGATAATATAAAATCATAGAAAATAATCCAAAAAGTTCATAAAGAGGGAAAAGAGAAGATAAAGAGGTGGGACAAATAGAAAACAAATTGCAAGATGTCAGATTTTAACCTAACCTGATATAGCAACAATTACATTAAATGTAATGGTATAAACACTCCAATTAAAAGACAGAGGTTGTCAAAAGTAATATTAAAAAGCAAGCCCCAATTATATGCTGTCTATAAGAAATGTGTTGTAAATATGAACAAAAATAGGTTAAAAGCAGAAGGCTAGAAAAAGACATCATACTAACACTAAAAGTAGGCTGGAATGACTATTTTAATAAAGAAATTTTAGAGCAAAGAATATTATAAAATGACTTTCTTTATCCCTGGTTATGATAAAGGAGTCAATTCATGAAGAGGACATAAAATACTAAACAGTATTGCACCTAATAACAGAGCTTAAACATACATGGAACAAAAAGTTGTAGAACTGCAAAGGAAATAAGTCCACAATTATAGCTGAAGCTGTCATTACCCCTTCTCAATAATTGATAAATCAAGTAGATAGAAAATCAGTAAGACTATAGAAGATTTGAACAACACTATTAACCAGCATAGCCTAATTGACATCTACCCAACAGCAGAATATACATGCTTTTTAAATGCGCTTGGAACTTCACCAAGATAAACTATATTCTGAGACATTAAAAAGTCTCAATAAATTTAACAGGAGTCAGGGAAGCATATTCTCTGATCACAATAGATTTGAAATAGAAATCAATAACAGAAAGATATTGGGGAAAACCCTCAAACATTTATAAACTAAATAGCACATTTCTATTCTTAAGTAGTCCATGAATGGGCTATTAAACAGCTCATCCCAATAAATCAAAGGGAAATTAGAAAGCATGAATGAAAATAAAATGAAAAAAAAAAAGCATAAATGAAAATAAAAATATAATGTATCAAAACCCATAGGATGCAGCTAAAACAGTTCTTCAGGAGAAATTTATAGCACTAAACATTCTTTATTAGAAAATATGGAAGGTCCCAAATCAATGACCTTCTACCTTCAGAAACTAGAAAAAGAAGAGCAAGTTAAATTCAAAGTAAACAGAAATCAATAAAATAGAAAAGAAAAAAACAAAAGAGAAAAATCAATGAAACCAAAAGCTCATTTATTGATAAGATCAATAAAACTGATAAACCTCTAGCCAAACCGATCAAGAGAAAGATATAATTTACCAATATCAGAAATAAGTGATAACTTCACTACCGATTCTAAAGCTCTTAAAGGGATAAGAAAATATTATGATCATTTTTATGCCAATAAATTCAACAACTTTGATGAAATGGACATTAAACAACTGAAGTGCACTCAAGAAATAGAAAATCTGAATCTATCTATTAAAGAAGTCAAAGTTTTGTTAAAAACCTCACTTCAAAAACTCCAAGCCTAAAGAGCTTCACTGGTGAATTCTACAAACATTAAAAGAAAGTATAATACCAATTCTATACAAACTTTTTTTTTTAAACTGAAATACTACCCATCTCATTTCTAAGGTCAGTATTACCTTGACATCCAAATCAGACGTACAAGAAAATACTGACCAATATCCCTTTTGGAAATTGACATAAAAATCTAAAACAAAATGTTAGTAAACTGAACCCAACAATATATAAAAAGGATAATACATCAGAACCAAGTAGGGTTTATCTCAGGGATGCAAGGTTGGTTTGAAATGAAAGGTGTTGAAAATTAATGTAATTACCTAATTACCATATATCAAACTAAAAAAACAAAACCCATACAATCATCTCAACAGATGCAGAAATAGCATTTGACAAAACCTAACATTTACTCCTAATTCTTGGGAAAGTTACATAAAAATATTTTCTAAATATTTTCTGCCCTCCTATAATCTGGCTTCTATTCCACTATTCCACTAAATATGCCTTTGCTATATTCACCAGGATCTATTTCTGAGATACAACATAGCACAGTTGTTGTAGGTATGAACTCTAGAACCAGACTACTCGGGTTCAAACTCCAGTTCTACCTCTCACTAGGTATGTGACCTTGAACAGTTTTAACTTCTCCATGCCTCGTTTTTCCTATCTACAAAATGGGAATAATAGGACTTCCCTTATAGGGTATTATGAGGATTAAATGAATTAATATAGATATGCAGAGCACCTGAAAGAGTGCCTGGAATATAGTAAAGCCTATGTAAATGTTAGCTATTACTATTTTTATTACCTTTAGAAAATACCCAGTTCTTAATTGCTGGTGGTTCTCAGATGATCACTCGGTCCACGATGAAAAGCACTTTGGCAAGTTAAACTGAATCTGAGAGTAGTGCAGGGTAGTGAGGTCATGGAAGAGCCTGGTGTTTGAATCCAACATTTACTGGCTAGGTGACCTTGGGCACATTAGTTAACCTGTTTTCTCATCTTTACTTCAACAGATAGTTGTGAGGACTGAGTAACAGATACCCTTTTTCTTTCCTCAATCCCCTACCAAGGCCATCATCAGTATATAATCCCCAGTCCCCGACACTGACTCCAGAACCCAAATGCTCTTAACCATTACACGATATAGTACTTAAGAATATGGACTTCTAGGTCAGAAGAGTTCCATTTCTCATTAGCTGTTAGACTGCTTTTTGCCTCAAACTTCATGTGGAAGGACAGTAACAGTACCAACAACAGTATCGACTCACCTTAGAGGCTGTCACAAGGATTAAATGAGGTAATATACAGAAAGGCACATGGTAAGCATTCAGGAAGCATCAGCTGCCACTACTCTCCTACTATTATTGTTTTACCTCCTAAATGAGGCCCAGGTTCTGGCACATAGTAGGTGGTCTGTAAGTTGAATCAAGAAACAGATATTCATTCTTGCTCCTAAAATTACTGAAAATTAGTGAAAGGCACAGGTTTTAATCTGGGAATTTGACCTACCTTTAAATCTGAGTTGGCTGCAAATTTCTGTCCAATTAAAGCTGCATTTCCTCCTACATAGTGCTGTAAGATAGTTTAAGGTTATTAGACAGTATTTTAGCATAGCTATGTTGCCCAAGTGTAAAAATTTTAATTTATTGAATTAATTTATACTGTTTTTTTCCAAAAAAATTTGAGGTGACTTTAGAAAGACACACAGATGAGGTTAATAAAACATTAAACCCATAGGTTAACAGACAGTGAGTTATAAAGAAAAGTGAAGAAAACAAACATGCTAACCAAGGAAATCAATGTAATTGCCTTAACCCTAGATCAAATTTGGCCTTGAGCTTCCAGAAAGGCAGAAAAGATAAAGGAAACATGACAAGTGTGCACAGATCTTATCCCCTACACTGTAATCTTTCTAAAATGTGTATATAATTGTGTCACTCTCCTCCTGAAAATCACTCAATAAATACTATAATGAACTAAAATCCAACTCTTAAGATAGGCACACAGGCCTTTATCTGCCCTTGCTCTCCTTTTGACCTTCATCTCCTGTCCGTCCCTTCCACATCATGCTTGCAGTTCTCCAAGTCTGCCTTCCTCTCTGTGCCTTTAGCGCACACTTTTGGTTTCATTAGAATGCCTGTCCTTCTCATACAGTGGAAAATTCCTGATCACTTCTCAAGAATCTGCTGCGGTGTCACCTCCTTCACATTGCCTTCTGCTCCCCTTTCCCCACTGCCATCCCTGCCTCCACCTGCCCTGTTCCCAGAGAGAATTATAGATCCCTTGCTACTCCTCTACTCTGAATAAACTCCTACGAAAAACTCTGTCCACTTGGGTTATTATCATGCGAGCATGTCTAGCTCCTTCAGGGCAGGGACTGTCTTTTTCTTACAATAAAGTACTCAGCAAATATTTGTTGCTAAATTTTGAGGAAAGAAACACGCTGAAGCATTAGGAAATACAAAGGCTTTCCTAGGAGTAAATTCGAAAGGTAATGGGCCCTCATCTAGGACAATATTGTCTCTTAAACACCACATCTCTCAGCTGACAACCTAGAGCAGGAGAACAGGTAATTCAAGGCTAGTATTCCATGTTGCTGACTAAAAATGGGTTCATGTGCTTTAGAAACCTGACAAGTGGAAGAAAAGGCTGATGTTCTATTAGAAAAGCTGAGAAGCCTCATCAATAGTCTTGGGTAGGTGGAATGCTACAACCTCAGCTTCCTAGTCCTCAGCCTCACAGAAGCACAAACTAAATATTCAATTCTAGAGGCTAGACATCTAGAATTCCACCCCAAGGTTTGATATTTGGCCTTTTAACATGTTAGCCTTAATTTCTTATTTAACTATGATGGCTAGAATTTACTAAACATTTGAGAGGAAAAATTAAGATTCTATGAAGTGGATTTTAACATTTCCTTATAAGAGTTATTAACTTCTGTTTATCAGTCAATCTGCCTTATACTTTAAGGGAGTTTGAAGAAGCACCAAATAAAGTGTCACTCTAATGGAAGATAAAATAATACACATTTTAGATTTTACAATGTTAAGAAATAATTTGGATGATCTAAAAACTAGATAAAATTTCTGTAATTTTTTTTTCATTATGAAACAAAGTACAGGATCGAGGCAGAAAAGAATAGAAATAAAATTGGTGGTTTACATACACAATCATAAAGACTTTTAAGCAGCAGACTCGTTATCAAGTTACAACTATCAAGATTCTTTCATAACAGATTAGAACCTCACTACTGAGATCAGGTGCAAAATGAGCATAATTAAACTTAACAGCTCGCTGTCTCCTCTAGAAACGAAGTGGGGAATGCCTGTGCCCATTTTTAACGTTCAAATGGGTGGCTTCAAAAGCAAAAAAAAATTTAATCTTAAAAGTTATCCAAATAAAAGTGGTCATAAAGAATGGCCTGTGAAAAGTACCAATTAAAAATGGCATTAAGAGCTTCCCCAGTGAGAGCCACACCCAGACTGAGTTGCCCAAAGGAAGATTTTAGGTAAAAAGAATTAGGAGTGAGACGGGGTGGTGGGATGGTGGTGGAGAGATGTTTAAATAACCAACAGAAATTTGGCCTTAAGAGGCATGAGGGCCTATGTAGCAGCAGGTGTGCTGGGCTGAGGGTGAGAGCCACAGTTAGATCTCCTGCCCCAGCATCACTTCTTACTCCATGTGAGCCTTGAGGAAGTTGTCTGGCTCATGCAGGCCCCAGGGCTTTGTTTACGATCACCAGGTGGGCTTGGGGTCCCTTAGTTCTCTGACTACCCTGCAGACCAGTGGTTCTCAAAACAAAGTGCTCAGAACAGCAGCATCAATATAACTAGGAAACTTGCAGGAAGGGTAAATACTTGGGTCCCACCCTACATACAATGAATCAGCAACTCTGGGAGTGTGTCCCAGGAATCTGTGTTGAAGTACCCCCTCCATATGATTCTGATGCATGTGCTCAAGTCTGAGAACCACCAACTGAGACCTGCAATTCCAACCTGGGCGACTGCTTCCCTCCTCTCTCCAACCCCGGAAACATTTTTAACTGTCCAGATTTGGGGAGAAGGGAGAGTGCTACTGTTATCTAGTGGGTAGAGGCCAGAGATACTGCTAAACATCTTACAACGTGCAGGAAAGCCCCCACAACAAAGAATCATCTAGCACAGAACATCAATAGTGCTGAGGCTGAGAAACCCTGCTCTGGACCAGCAGCACAGAGGTGAGGACCCAGCTCCTGCTTTCCCAGGCAACAGTGGGACCTAGTTCCCAGAGTATTTGCCTTTTTCTTCTCAGGAAGGACTAAGCCATGTTAAAATTACTGCAAGTTACCAGCCACAGAAATATGCAAACAAGTTAGCAGGTATCTTTCCTACTTTAAATTTGGGTAACATGAAAAGACAGCATTTTAATGGATGGACCAGAACCAAAATTTTAGTACATATGCTTCACAAATCTTGGCTGAATTGATCTGACTAGAAATGGCAGTTAATGGAGAGCAGATACGTAGCTTTACAAAAAAGAGAAAACATTGCAGAATTGGATTCCCAACGATCGGTCTCTTGGGGCGAACTGGAGGAAGAAGTTGCTTGGTTGCTTCTAGGAACCATACAAAAAGGGTATCTTTTCCCATCCTGTCTTAATTTACTACTGGTGAACCAAACAGACCTGGGCTCCTGGGAATGCTGACGCAGTCTGGGCAATGTCATGGAAAGTGTCTTCATCACTGAAGAAGCGCTCAGCAGCTGCTCCCTTCCCCATGAAGTGAACAAAGGCTTCTTTCAGATCATTCCTGGAATGCAGAATGGAGTGATCTTCCCCATTCCCAGGGTTCAGGCCCAGTGCCTGCAAGAGCTTCACCCCTGAGAGCACGACATCCACACATGCATTGACTCTGGAAAGAGGAAAGAGACTGTGTGAAAGAAATAAACAGAAGCACTGGGGCAGCTACTTTGCATTTAACAGGGAAATGCTTCAGAGAATTGTATTCAAAAAGAAGAACAGATGAAGTGGATCTTAAACCTGTACTGGAAAATAAATAACATACAACAGAAGGAGGATTACTTTACCTGAATACGTGTGTTAGGATCAGAATACAGGACTCTTTTCAATAGTTTGACAAACTTTTACCCTAGTTAGAAGAGAGGTGTTCAGCATTTCAGAACAAAGCTATTATGATAACACAGTATTTCTGAGAAAAAGTGGGTGGAGCCAAACTGTCTGGATTCACACTGGCTGTGTGACTTGGGCAAGTCACTTAAATTTCTGTGTCTCAGTTTTCTTATCTATAAAATGGCATAATATGAGTATTTAATTTATAGAGCTGTTGTGAAGATTAAATAAGTTAATATATGCTTAGGAATATATATGCTTGGGACAGAGTAAGCAAAATATAAGTTACAGTCAAAGGTCAAACATCAGACACCTTCCCTTGAAAGACACATTTGGATGGTGGTTAAGATACGCTAAATACCTAAATGCCTAAATACTGCCAACTGAAACTCTTAAGAGTTGAGTGGTGTCTTAATGACTTATGCACATCTCTGGCACACTTGTAACAACTTGGTAGGTGTTCACTGGACCAATCTATGAACTTTAAAAGGCTAGTTAGAAGTCAATGCTGCATCACCTGGTGGCCCTGTGGAAATTTTAAAGTACTAAGGCTGTCTGGCATGGTCTCTTACATGGCCTCATGTAAGCATGGAAAAGTTCTGGCTTATATTGTCAGTGTTTCTTTGTTAAAAGTCATCCCTTAAAAGAGGAGGGTGAAATAATCTGGATAGCTAGAGAGGTCTTCCTATCCCATGGTCACTTTATGCCTGCGTCTACCTATTGGGGATGTCATTCTTGGCAGTGGGGCTAGCTGGCCACATAGGCAGTCCCCAGTTGCTAAGAAGAGCAAGGCTCACGTAGGGCAACCAAAACAGCTCCTGGTGATAAAAGTGGCTAGGCTTCCAGCTGAATTATTATTAAAAGGTTCCTATGTAGGCTAGATATTATTTACAACACTCAAGGAAGGTTTACAAGGGCAAGTAAGAGATGTCTCTCTCCTCATGACACAAACTAATTGCATCTTCATCATTAAGGATTGTTATATTAATTCTTCCCCTGTGGATCCCATGTTTTTGAAAAGATTTTTGCCAACAAAAATTTAAACAACACTTAAATACTCAAATTGTCTTATTCTTTTAAAATCAAAGATGTGTATAATTACTCTGGTCAACTGGAAAGGCTGTAAGCATTAGTATGCCTTTCAGAGGCAAAACACACTTGCATGCATGTGGCAGGTGCTTAACAATATGTTTAAAACACATTCCCTTCACAGCCTTACATGATAATAAACTGAACATTGTGTAAACTTCTCTCAATTCCACTTCAGACGGAACGGCCTGTATTTCTATGGAATGCAACGATACATGTCTGAAGGCTAGAATTTTAATAGAAATACAGTATTCCTAGCTCTCAGTCTCTAGTAGATTCCTGAGTTTCAGTTAGTGAGTTTGGATCATGAGGGTTGCTATTTCCAACAATAGCTCTATCTAGAAAATGGATCCAAATGGATTTGGGTCCAGAGTCTGAACAGCAAAAATTCGGATACTGCAGGACACCTGTATTTGGAAATAATTACTTTAATAAAACACATCCTCTTTATATGTAGTTCTCCAGAGACCTTAAACAGTTTGTTTCCTCAAAGATGATAATGGAGGAAATTGAGTTTGCAGAAGTTACAACAAAATTGAAGAACAATGGTCACCATATTTCGTAATACAAGACAAAACCCAACAGAATTAATTTTGAGTTAAAAAAATGTGATTACCATAGGAACATTTTCCATCCCCCACCAAATCATGTCATAAATATTAGACAGAAAAGCAATCTTACAGAGAAAAACTTTTTATTTGGTAGCTTTTTATAATTAAAAGAGCATTAAAGATAGCAAACTTAGTTCTTTTACATGTGCCTTCTAGTTACAGTTTATAAAACTTTAACCAGAGCAAGAATCTTTCTCTGCACTTACCTCAATTTAACAGCATACTAAAATGTTAACAAACACCTAAGGTGCTTATTATCAGGGGAAATAAAGTCAGGGAGGGGGCGAAAAAATCCCAGAAGACAAAATTATGCTCATGTGGCACTTAGGCAGAATTTCACACTTTAGTAAGAAATGTAAAAAGACTACAATGTGAGTTTATAGAAAACTGACACCGATGAAACAACTGGAAAACAAAGCAAGGCAACAGATGCTGAATGCTCCAACAAGAGGCTGAAAGGGTGAGCAGAGGAGGTGCAGGATGGGGTAAGGTTTGGGGTCACGGGTTGGGGGGCACAGTTCCCCCTTCTAGACTGACTGTAAGTTCCTTAAAGGCAAGGACGGTGGTTTTTAGCACCTCCTTTCTGTTTCATCATCTGTAAAATGTTTCCTAAAGTTCTTTTTAGCTGTAACACTACACCTGAGATGTTACAAGAGCTAATCACAATCACTACAAAATACAGAACTGCAGATAAGAGAAATGCAAAAGGGTAGTGGTAGTGGTCCCTGGGCTGAACCCTAACAGTGCTCTGGAGAAACAAGGCAAGCATTTACAGACAGATCACACCAATCTGCAAAATGTCATAACACAGGGAAGTAGTCATCCATCACTGCTTTAAGCTGAGAAAAGTGAAGCTGGGGGTTAACTAACATTCCAAAGGTCACGACTGGAGTAGCCAAATTCAAACCCAGATTGATCTGATACTGAAGCCCACACACAAGCAAAGATGTGGACGAAGGGATTAACCTTGTGTTTGGACACCATAAGAATGCTGACTTAGTGAGAATGGCATGTATGAAGAGGGGAGAAGAGCAAGATAGGTTTCAAAGGTTGGGGTGAAGCCAGGTATGGGGGAACAAATACTAGGATGAGGGGGTCCATCATTCACCCAGTGAGTCTTAGGCATCTAGGTCCAATTTTGAAGCAGGGGAGGTGGGACATGTTCTAGAAAGATGTGGTAGTGGGCTCGCCACTGACCATCTTCTTGAAATCTCTCTTATCCTTTATTTCTCTGGTCCCTTTCCACCAGCACCTTACATGCCCGTACCTTCCCAAATTCCGCCCCTGCCATTAACCTTCCCTCTTCTTCTCTTACTGGGTGATACTGTTCAGTTTCTGGCTTCAATTTAAGTGCTGGTGTCTCCAAAATCTGCAACCCTACTCCTCAATATGCTCCTGAACTCCAGACTTTGGTAGTCAGCAGCCATGGCTCAGCTTCATCTGAAATCCCACAATTCGCACATTTCCCCTCCTCTGTATTCAAAGCCCTTCCTTTTTCTTAATCTTTCTTAATGGCAACAAAGTGGCAAGAACAGGAGCCAGGAATGGGTTTAAATTGTGCCCCTGGCTCTTGCTCTGTGATCTCTGACAAATCAATATTTCTATGTCTCAGTCTACTCACCTGTGAAAACTGGATGACAATGTCTGTATCTGCCTACGGATTGTTATAAGATCCCAAATACTAAAAATCTGTCATTTTCGACAGCCTTTTTTTCCTCTAGCACATCCAATCTATTAAATCTCACATGTTAAGCACCATTGTTACACAAAAAAAGGCTCTTTTCTCCCTTTACCCAGACCCTACAATGGCCTCTTAACTAGTGTTAGTGTCTCAATACTTTCCTCCTTGTGAATACTGAATTGTGTTGTGTGAGTAAATATGTGTATGTGTTTCTCCTGAGAAGTCAAACTGTAACACACACACATACCCCAAATGAGATTCTGACACAAGTACTGAACCTTCTCCCACCTATCCTTGGCACATCCCCCTGACCCCCACCCCCATCTTTAGGCTAAAAAATCCTTTTAGGTAATGAGAAAGGTTACCAAGGGATGTCTGTTACCCACAAAAATGATGTATAACAAACAGTTTAGAACCTGCATCACTGATTGGCTTATAAACCTATCATGTACCCTGATATTAAAGACCCTTCTTGATATCATTTCTTGACATCTCTCTACCACAAGGTCCTTGCCCTAAACGCAGGGCCAACTTGCTGTTCTCAAACTATGTACTTTTTCACATTTGGTCCTCTCTGCCTAGGTAAATTTATTCCTCCACCTTCACATGGAGAAATCTCATTTCTTCTCCAAGGCCTATCCCATGCAAGCCATTATAATAGAATATGTTTTCTAAGATGGCCACAACAGGATGTCCCATCACACATATTCTTTATTACAATTTGACACTGATACTCCTCCTATCAATATGTGTTGTTGGTTCTCCTTAAAACCAGTTGGACCTGTGACTATGGTAGAAGTGACACTATGTGCTTCTAAGGTTAGGTCATAAAAGGCATTAAGGCTTCTGCCTGGTCCTTTTGGGGCATTGTTTCCTAACCCAGCCACCCTGCTGTGAGAAAGTTTAACAGCTATGTAGAACAGGGTCCCTAGCCCCTGGGCTGCACAGCAGGAGGTAAGCGGTGGGCCAGAGAGCAGAGCTTCAACTGTACTTGCAGCCGCTCCTCAGCGCTAGCATCAACACTTCAGCTCCACCTCAGATTATCAGGACCACTGGTCCCTGGTGCCAAAAAGGTTGGGGACCACTGACGAACACTTTCCAGTGTTCAAGGCAAAAATCTCAGCTGAGGTTGCAGCTGACAACCATGATCAACCTTTAAGGTGATTCCAGTCACAGTCATCATCTGACCCCAAGTGAGAACTGCCAGGCTGAGCACAATCAAATCTCAGATTCATGAGATAATAAAATAAAATGACTGTTTTAAGCTACTAAATTTTGGGATGATTTGTGATGTAGCAAAAATAAATAAAACATCACCTTTTCAGATGCAGCTTTTTCTGAAACCTCTTCCCGGGGGAGAATTGGTAATCCTTTGAGACACAAGGCTTCCTTGTTTTTACTACTAGTTAAGCAAAGCACTTTTCTTAATTGTTATGGACAATACTGTGTTGTTCTTCCCCAGGCCCCCA
The DNA here is from genome assembly GCA_004027375.1 of Macroglossus sobrinus. NCBI lineage: Eukaryota > Metazoa > Chordata > Mammalia > Chiroptera > Pteropodidae > Macroglossus > Macroglossus sobrinus. Next base: position 383,097 of record PVKZ01000310.1, on the reverse strand, counting down.
ATTCATATGTTGAAGCTCTAACCACAAATGTGACTGTATTTGGAGACAGAGACTATTTAAGGAGGTAATTAAGGTTAAAGGAGGCCATAATCCAATAGGACTAGTGTGTACATAACAGGAAGAGATAGCAGGAATGACCATTTGAGTCAGGAAGACAGGACTCACCAGAAAGCAACCTCAGCCTATCAGTCTCTAGAACTGTGAGAAAATAAATTTCTATTTAAGTCACTCACTCTGGGGTATTCTGTTACTGTAGCTTGAGCCGACTAACACAATAATGAATATGTGTTTCCAACAAATGAGGCAGGGACCTTGCTTCATCCATCTTTGTATCCTATCCTCAGAACCTAGTTTGGATCTGACACAAACCATGTAGCTGATGAACACTTGTTGCATGAATGTGCATAAGGCCAGAGAGGCCAATTAGGCTGATAACGAAATGAGTGAAAGGGCCTAAACTTGAAAAAAGATGTAAAAGGAGATACATCTGAAGAAACAATAAATGTGCTGATATAAAAAAATGCTAGCTAACATTCCAGTGCTTTTTAAAGCAGAGAGCATGCTAAATTACATAGATGATTTCATTTAATCTTCGGGATAACTTTGCCCTACTTTGCCCTTCCGGTAAAGTGAGACAGGGACTAAAGTTAGCGTAAAGGAAATAATTACATTTCCCAAGAAGAATACGAAGGAGGCACTGTGATTTGGGAGAACCCTTTACATACAATATCCCTATATGCAATGTCCCTAAAGTCGAGAAGAAAAGCGTTCCAAGGAGGTCATGCATAACGCGTGGAAGGCTGCAGAGCTTATAATAAAGACTAAAAAATGGTACTTGAATTTGAAAATCAGTAAGTCATTAGTGAGCTCTGAGAGATGAGTGAGTTTCAGTGGAGTGGCGTTAAAGCAGAGGAAGCAAGGCGGAAAGTCGGTAGCTAAAAGGAGCGACCCAATCCACTTCTTCAAGTTCAGAAGAGGTAGAAGAATGCCGTCAAAGTGGGTAAAACCAAAGCATTTAGAATGCAAAAGAGCAGTCGCCAAAGGGGCAGAAACTGAAAAGGGAATGAAGGAGTCTCGAACGTGACGGTGTCAGGTTGAGCGGGATTTTCAAGAAGCTATTAGGCTGGAACTATGGAGATGAGGGAAAGGCGCAGGGGCAAACCGAGAGAAAAGCAGTCTGAGTCCCTGCAGCAGTGACCGACTGGGCTCGTTCCAGTCGTCCGAGGCTTCTCGCCAAGGAGACAGCGTGGACATCAGCGCCGAGGGGCCTGCCGGGGACCTCTGGATCCCCTGTTTCCGCGCAGGTTCTAACTTTCCACCTCCCAAGACGCTCGACCTCCACCAAAGCGGTCCTCCGAGGCCCGGAGCGCCCGCACCTCGGAGGAGGCCCAGAGATGCAGGCCCCGCAGGCACTCACCCCACGGCCACGCGGCGCCAGCGCCGGGCTGGCCGCACGATGAGTGCGTCCCAGGCGGCCGCCAACCGGCCCTCAGGAGAGCCGGATCCCGGGGGCGCGGGCCCCAGCTGCAGCGAGTTCCACAGCGAGCGCAGCGCCGAGCTGGGCAGCTGCGGCTCCAGCAAGAAAAGGCAGCCCACCGCCAGCGCCAGGAAGCCGGCGTAGGCAGAGCCGCGCCACAGAGCCATGGGGACCGGGACGCGGCAACGTCGCCGCCCACCTTCCCGGCCCGCGCCTCTTCCGGGCTCCGTGCGCAGCGACGTCTACGTGCGCGTCACGTCACGCCCGCGCGCCACAGGCCCCCAAAGGAGCTGGGCGACGGACGTAGGAGGGGCGGGGAGCTCGCGGAGCCCTCCTCCTCCGTGCAAATGAGGGCGCTTGGAGGCGCGGTTCCGCGGGCCTGTGGTATTTTGGACAAAGCCAGTAGTGCGAGTCCTGGCGTTGCACCCCTTCTCGGAGCTCCACTCGTAGCCTAAGATAGAGGGGCGAGGACACCTTTGTTTTCCCAGTAAGACGAAACGGACGGATTATGAAGAAGTGGGCAAACTTTACGTTAATCTTTGAGCAAGTCTGTTAATCTTCGTCCCCATTTTGAGCTGTGCCTGCAGTTTCTCGGAGGGGCATGAAGCATACTCCTTCCTTTGAATCCGTCTCCCCTCCGGCCCCCGTGTGCATCCTCCATGGTTTACTAGGCTCATCCTCTTTCAGGCCCAGGGCTCCGCACTCCCCGGAGGAATCGGCTCCGACAGCAGCATTGCTGCATCGAACCCCTGGGGCACACGTAGCAGGGGGATTCTGCTCTTTGGAGGGTGGCCAGAACCATCAGCCGCCCGTGGCCTACCCCAAAACTGAGAGCCCGCAGTGATCGTCCTTGCCGGATGACCAGATTCAAACCTTAAAATAATCCATTTGGGGGCGCTGTTTCCTTTAACAATCTCAGAAAAAAATGCAGAGTCGCACAATCTTGTGTACAACATAGGGGGGTCTGGACCTGGCTTCTCCTTTTCTCCCTTGGTGATATGGCTTAAACCCGGCAGGCACTGTCGTCCTCCTTACGACCCCTGTGTGTGAGCCTGGGTTGAGAACCAGTGAAGCTAGGCTTACTGCCAACCCAATCTCAGCAACCAACATGCCAGGCCTGGTCTTGTTCCCTGGCCTGTTTCCATTTTTCCAATTCTGCTGGCTCCTGACTTTGGCTCTGTGTCCAATTTTCCACTCTGTCCCCGACCTTTGGACTTGGCAGTGAAATTTTATTTCCCTAGCTTTGATCTTAGGCATTAGGCTTCATTCTCCCAGCCTCTCTTTACCGGCACTTACCTATTCTCGTCATCCACCCTGCCCTACCCACCTGACCATAGCATCCTTTCAAAAGGAGATGGTCCCATGGGAAGACATTTGGGCTATTATGAAGAAGAAGGAAGCCAAGGAGCCAATGAGATTTCTATGGCATCATGAAGCTGTCTTTCCTAGAGTTGCCTGTACCTTCTCTCTTCTCAGGAAGACATGTCTGTCAATTCCCAGAGAAACTGCTTCTTCTCATGGCCCCAAACTGGGCAGGCTTCTCTTCTATCCCAGAAGTGACTGAAATAGCGTCTAACTCAAAAGCAGTGAATCCATTGACTGTCCAGAGACCATTTCTTTACTGAGAATTCAAACCAAGAGTCAAGAGCCTGTAGTGTAAACCAAAATTAATTTTAGACTGTAATAAAGAATAAAAAGCATTTATTAGAGCAAAAGGAACTGCAGCCGGGGAGATACAGATTAAGGTAGCAAGCTAAATTGTGTTCCACCAGACAAAGGGGAGGCTGCTTTTTATAGCAGAAGTTCCTGCCCAGGTTCCCAATTAAATTCATTTTATATAAATGAGGTACCCAAATTCATACACTTAATGGTCAGGATCGCTAGTCTGGATAGGTTGGCATTATGCCTCCTGATTGGTTGTTATGAAGTAGTTCTGATTGGACAGGGCAGGTCTTAGTTTGCTTGGTGGAAAGAGAAAACCAGGGACTCCCTTATAATAGTCGACTCAGATGCTGTAAAGAGCAGGGCACAGGTTAAAAAAAAAATCAGGGCACAGGGCATAGTGAAGGAAGCCGAGTTCAGTCTGAGGTTCTATACAGCGTATGTGAGAAACCCCTGTCAGCAAATGGCCACTAGGCTCTTATTGTTTATAAAATTTGGGCCCTTGATTGATCATGGGGTGTCTGTCCATTTCAGCAGATAAATTCCTTCTCAGGGTTCGCATCAAATGAATCTTCTCGGGTGGTCCATATTAGCTATTTTTGGTTGTGGATCTGCAAGTTCACGAAGGGTTTAAGGTCAGATAAGGCCAAATAAATATATTTCCAAGGTAAAGTTTTGGGGAAAGCAGAAGAAGCTGAACTGTGAGAAGGCCATGGAGCAGACAGGTCTAGAGGAGCAGGGAAGTTCCCCACACCAAACTGATGTGGAGAGAAAGCACCCGGGGGGCCTTTCCTATTGACTCCCAGGAGAGCTGCTAAGTTGCTAGCACCTTGTACATATTTCTTCTGCTGCTTTCTAGGTTTGCCAGAACTACCTCCTCCTCCCCATTTTATTGATATATAATTGGCAAATAACATTGTATTAGTTTAAGGTGTACAACATAATGGTTTGCTATATGTATATCTTGCACAATGATTACTACAAAAATTTTGGTTAATATCCGTCACCTCACAGAGATACAATTTTTTTTCTTGTGAGAACTTTTAAGGTCTACTCTCTTAGCTACTTTCTAATATAGAATACTAGAACTTTTTATTTAGCAGCAGAGACAAAACAACAGTAGCTTGAACAAAATAGAACTTTATTTTTCATGTAAAAATCCAAATAGGGTGCTGACACCTTGTGGCTACAGCAGCAAGTGGGCCCCCTCTGGTTGTAATAGAGGTGCTCTGGTTTGTTGGACACTCAGCGTGGGTTTGTGAGTGGTGGCAAGACTGGATGAAGTGCCCAGAATTGACCTTGATTTAGGCGGAGAACTAAAGAGGCAGGAGCTGCAGAAAGCGAAGAACACCAGCAGCCAGTCATGTTGGAGCCTGATGTGGCTTCTGGTCACATGCACACAGTAGCCTTAATTCCTTATCACTCCTCACGAGTTTTGCAATTATACAAAACAGCCTGAGTGAGCAGTCGTGGCTCCAGACACACCCTCCCCCACCCAAATTGCTTCCAGACCTGGCCTATTGGTTTTCTCTCCTAGGACTCTAAAATGAGAGAGAGAGAAAAAAATTCTAAAACAAAAGACAATTTGATTCCAGAAATTCAGAGGGAAATGGAGGCTCTGGGTGTCCCACTCAGGATCCCGATCTGGAAGACCAAGGAGCAGATCCCACATTTATACAAGGAACTATCACAGTCCTGTCTGTTCCAAAGTTAACCAAGGTTTTGGCTTTGACAGAAACATCAGTGTGTTAACACCACCTATGTGATCTGAAGGGTTTTAAGGAGTAAGTGTATTCCTGCATTGGAACAGAAACTGAAGTGGGACCAAACAATCCTTATGAACTCATTTTTTCCTGCAGCTCCAGGCCTCGGGGGTTTCATCCAAGCTGCTCTCTGAAGTGCACACTGTGTAAGACCTTTACTGATGCAAGGGACACAGCCCACCACATGCCACACCCAAAGGCCAGAGTCAGAGCACAACTTTGAAGGTTTTAGAAAACTCCCAGAAGACAAAAGAGAAGGAATAAAAGATCTTAGGATTTGAAGAGAGAAAGCTTTGGGTTTGCAGCCACTGCCCTGGGCAATCAGACACTTTTCCCCCAACCTGCCTTCAGGAGGGCACTAGAAGAGCTAGGAGCATGGATTGCTGAATGGGGAGAGGGAGAGGTATTGGAAGCACAGGGGCCAGGTGACAAGAAAGTCAGCAGCAAGGCAGTAAGGAGGGCATGATAGTTCCTTGACAATAAATAATAAAACTTCCTATCCAGATTGAGAGCAGGAACCTTCTTAGCTTGTAACGGTGTCACGGCCCTGGATTTCCACTTTGGGGTTATCTGTTTTGCACTAGGAGGAGTGCTGAGCATGGGAAAGTGGGAGGGACAGAACTGTCTAAGCTTCTGTCAGACAGGGACCTATGAATTTCACAGGGCAAATGAGTAAAGGGACACGGTGAAGCATGGATCTGGTCCACAGTGCTCTTTTGGACGTCTTAGGCTTCTTGGAGCACTCCTATCACACTGCCTGTGTAGCCCCTTCACACTCACAGGCCCTTCTGCTTGGTGCTCCTCTGGAGGCTATATAGATCAGCCCTGTTGTAGACCCTGTAGCATACTCTTTTGATTTGGGTTCTATAATACTTGTAATGTATGTTTGGAAGGAAATGGAAAGTTTGCCTTCTTGATTCAAGAAACTTAACAATTATAGGACTACTTAGCCTAAGAGATGTTTCCCAAACTAAAATAAAGGAAAAAAATAAAAAGAAGCAATAACATCCAAATGGTATGGCATGGCTGCACTGCTCTAGAGTCAATCAGGGAGCCAAATTTGTTCCATCTTTTGCTCTGCTCTTCCAGAGGAGGGGACATATCAGTATAAAATCAGGGTTCTGATAGAAAAAAATGGTGATAAATGAAGTTTCTACTTCAGTAGAAGGAATAATGCCTGGTTTTAAAACCCCACTTCTGCTAGCTGCTACTGTGTGACCTCAGGCAAGCCACTTAAACTTTCTGTCTCTCATTTTTCTTACCTGCAAAATAATTCCCACTTTACCAAATGGTTGTGGGAAGTTGAGATATCTTAAAAGAGCTTAGCACAGTGTCTGCTACATGTTGACAAATGCCCAAATACTCCCTGCCATTGCTATGGTTGGTTCCTGAGAACTATATTTAATTTTCTTCTCGGCAATGCTGGTCTGTCAGTATCTTATTATAAGGGCAAGCATTTCTGCATAGATCACTGGCACTTTCTATTTTTTAGCAGCTCAGCATCTATATAACATTACATAGAATGAAAATACTAAAATTTCTTTATTCATTTTACTATAAATAGAACATATGGAATTTACCCAGTTTCTTATGATTACATACAATATTCCTTTATTTTTGAGATGCCTTGTTACATTGGTTGTTCATGGTGTTTAAGGAACTATTTCTCTGCCTGGGCATTAATGGAAATGTATTCTGTTGTTTTTTCCAGAAAGATTTATTATATAAAGGTGTCTCTTTAGCCTGTTGCAAAGAAAGCACTTTTCTTTTGGTTTCCAGTAGGTGGCGTCTAAGCCTCTTGGATCCCTGCTTTATATAAAAACTAAAAATGACTTTTTACTTTTTTATAGATATTAAATCCTACTCACTACTCTCAGTTTCAGTCCCTGCCAGTGTCAGCGACAGTTTCGGCAGCGTTTGCTCAATAGGTTCTCCTTGGATTCTGCGGTGCTCGGACTCAGAGGGTATGGGGGAAGGGGCCTTCTGGGTTGGGAGTTGGGGGCTGTGGCTCAGCCTTGATTTTGCAACCAGGATGTAAAAATCCCATCCCATCCTGCTTCTTTGTCTTTTGCTGTGCTGACTGGGCCCTGCCGCCTACTGCATGGTTCTCACTGCACTCTCAGGCAGGGCTGTTCAGGGAAGTTCCTGCACCTTCACCGCTCCCCCTCCTCCTACAGGGAGCTCAGGTGACTGCGAGAGGCAGCTTCTTTATTACTCCTTGTCCACCACCTGACACCCAGGGTTTTGACTTGTGGTAGCTCTTATGCGCAGATCCCACGCTCAGACATGCTGGTATACAGTTTGTTGAGTTTTAGATGTTCAGCTTATTGTAGTTTCAAGGGGAGAGATCTGGGGACATCTCTCACTCCGCCATGTTTCCGCCGATCCTTTACATACAATATTTCTATGCGTATGTTGCTGATAAACATGTACAGAAATTCCCTTAGTATCTAAACTAAGAGTGAAATTTCTGGGTCATGTGTTACACCTGTGCTCAACTTTATTAGATAATATCAGACATCTTTCCAAAGTGGCATGTCAGTTTTCCCTTCCACTGGCAGCTTATGGGAGTTCCTGTTGCTCCACACACACACCAACAGACTTAAAATTTTGCCATTCTGTAGGATGTGTAGTGGTATCTCATTGTAGTTTTGACAAGGTGTTTGTTAGTTGCAAATGTCTTGTCCTTAACACCTGTTGCTTATTTTTTCATTCTCTTTACAATTTTTTTAGTGAATAAAGTTCTTAATTTTAATGTAGTTCATCCTTTTTTTATGGTTGCCTTTTCTTTTATCATTATCGAATTTTGTTTCTTGTTTAAAAAATCTCTCTACTCGGGGTCATGAGGGTAATTTTCTATACTATCTTCTCAGAGCTGTGTAGTTTTACACTTCATGTTTAGGTGTTTAATCTACCTTGGAATTGTTTTTTGTGTACTGTGAGAAGAATCCTTATACGTACCCAAATGACTCAGTGCCTTTATTAGTCATTTCTCAATGATTCTGCTTTCCCACCTCTGTCCAATATCAAGTGTCTATAAATGTGTAGATCTGTTTTGGGGCTCTTTATTCCACTCCACTGGTCTATTTGTTTATGCTTATACCAGCACCTCACTATCTTGATATCTGATAATGTAAAATCTTTTACTTTGTGTTTCAAGAATGTCTTGGCTATCTATCCTTGGTCTTTTTTTAATCCTGTATATATTTTCAGATCAAAAAATAAAACACAGTTAGGATTTTGATCAGTTTCAGTTTGAGAAGGATTGACATCTTTACAATACTGAGTTGTTCAATCTAAGATTATGGTGGTTCCCTTAATTTTTTTAGACCTATCTAAATGTCTCACAATAACATATTAGCATGATTTATTTTTAGGCACTTAATATTTTTAATACATTTATTGAAGTAAAATTAACATACAATATACTGCACAGTATTTAGAAGTACAATTTGATAAGTTTACCATATATATACACCCTGAAACCATCACTACAATGGAGATAATAAACATATCCATCACCCCTAAAAGATTCCTCATGTCCCTTTGTAATCCTTCTGTTCTACCCCTTTCTACTCAAACATCCCCGTTCCTACTCTGTACTCAGGCAATCAATGATGTGCTTTCTGTCACTATAGATTAGTTTACATTTTCTAGAATTGTATATAAATAAAATCATACAGAATTCACTCCTTGGGATCTGGCTTCTTTCACTCAGCATAATTATTTTGAGATTTATCTAGGTTGTAAAGTATATCAATAGTTAGTAGCTTTTTAAAAAAATTTTTTTATTTCGAATAGTCCCCTTGGTCCAGTTTCTCTCTTTGATCTTTGCATACTTGTCTGCTTTCTGTTATTCATATCTCCGCTAGAACACAATATGCTCAGACAGAGCTTTCCTGACCAACAATGGAATATTATCAGCCTGTAGGTTTCTATCACCTCTCTTTTTATTTTCTGTCTAGAATTTGCTAATATCTGATTTTCTCATTTGCTTAATGATTTATTTGTTTATTGTGATCTCATCCTATTAGAATATGAATTCCATGAAGACAGAGACATTGTCCTAGTCAGTGACTAGAATAGTGCCTGTTACTCAATAAATAATTATTGAATTATAAAATAATAAACCTTCCATCAACTGAAAAATGTGGCTATTGTTCTCTCCATTTTACAGATGACAAACTGAGTTGGAAAAGATTGACTTGCCCCAAACCACACAGTTTGTGGATATTGGGTTCTGAGATTTGAATCTCTGATTTCAGAAGACACACCACACTAAATTCTGAGACAGGAAGCAAGGCAGAATGAAGCCAGGTACATCTATCTTCTTCTATGGCAATAGCCGTTTTTTATATCACAGACTCAGACCGTAGTGCCCAGGCCGTAGTGCCCAACCATCCCAGATGGTTGGCCCTTGGGGTCACTGGCCTCAGCAACAGTGGCAGGGCCTGTAAATCCCAATGCGGATATTACCCACCTACCTCCATTCATGTCCCCATTCATTTCCCCCACCCTCATTCATGTCCACGGTTATTTATTTATTTTTTAAACAAATTAATACTTCTAGCAATTTATTTCTAAATCTTTCTTTAAAGGAGCATTACAGTTTATTACAATTTATTGAAAACAGATTTAAGCGAGTCAGCTCTGATGTTGAAATTATAATACATATACACATATTTTTAGTTTTGGGCACTATTTACTATTTAGAATAATAGAGAATAACTCAAATAAAAAGTGTATAGCACTTTATTGGGAAAATATTCTAACAAATAAATTTATTTTCACACCAAAAACCTACATTTCTTTACTTAAGGTTATATTAAAAAGTTAATTTCCAAAAAGATACAAGGTTAAAAATTAGTCATGATAAAAGTTAGCTGGATTTTTCTTAAGGAATGAAATGAAAAAAATACTGCACTGCTTACTTTCCAGAAAATTCCACTTTGCCAAGTTTCAAAAATAAAAAGCCTAATGTACCTTTCAGGGTTGCCTTCTTGCTTAGGATAGTCTGGAGGCCTTACACTTTTCTGAAGCCTACTTTGTCACCCTTACTCCCAGTCACAACTGAATCCATATACAAGATGGTTTCACATGTTTATTATGAACAGCTTAGAGTTGCACACCTGGGTTGGAGTAGATAAATACCCTGGCTTGTCAATAGAGTTTTGGATTTCAGAGGTTGCTTTATGTGCTCCAGTCAGTTTGCGTGGAGATAGAATAATAAAGGAACTTCATTACTTACTGCATGTTTGTCAACTTTCTGAAACGAAAATCTGGCACAGCAGTTGGTTACCTCATTCATTACAACTTAAGTAGGTACCCAGTAGCAATTTTTCTTCCGGAACTCCTGATCTGTGGCCAAATGCATGATCTAGTTAGGGCATGTTACAAACTAAACAACACTTTGGAAAATATATCATTACTGTCATGTTTTTTGGAAGGAGCAGCTGTTGGTAACTACGATTTCTGTGGCTGTCCTGGAATTAGGGAAAGGAAATGCCCCAATACTCCCCTTTCCTAGGTCCTTGATCCAACTCTGTAGTCTGTGTTGTCCTTACTGGTGTGGTAAGTGAACACTGGGCCTTTTCTGCTTAAAAAAAAAAACAAAACACATAAAAACAATGCATGTTCAGTGTACATCATTTAGAAAATACTGAAAGGTACAAGTACTTTAAAATCACCCTTAATCACGCTTATCAATGTTAATTTGGGGGGTATGTCTTTGAAGAGTTTTTTTTTTGTGTGTGTATGTGTGCACACGAACACATACATCTTCATAGAAATGGAATTTTATTATTATATATGTTGTATAATAACTCATTTTTTCTTAACAATATAACGAACGTTTTAATATATCACCAAAATTTTTTATCCAACATGTTTTTTCATGGTAGTATAGACTATTTATTTAACCTGTGGGAAGAGAGACTGTTAAGAAGTTTTGGCTATTACAAACAATGAGGGGTGAACATTCTCATAGCAAAATTTTTGCTGAGTTTAACTGTCTCTCAGGATCAAGTCACACAGTGGGACTGCACGTCCAAGGACACTCTGGATGCTGTCCTCAGATTTCCCTTCAGTAAAGTTGATCGACCTTCCTTTGGTAGAAGATAAGGGTAACCCCACTCCACACGCAGTCTTGTCCACACCGCAGATGCTCCAGGAGCCCGCTGTGGCTCCGAGAAACCCGGCAGCAAGGGCACGTGGGGTGCACCGCAGACCATGGACCGAGTCTGTGGCCACACCTCCGCCCTTTAGGGCACAGGAAGGAGTTCCTAGGCGGGGAGAGATGAGAACTGATGAGGCTGGGTCTTAGAGTCTCCGAGACTCTTAGTGCCGGTGGATGCGTCAGGGTCCACTTTTGAGCCAACATTTTCTCATCTGCAGAATCGGGATGGGATCCCTTGGTGGTGGAGATACGTGGATATGACGCCTTTGGGGGTGCGAAGAACCGAACCCCTCCTGCAGGGGCGCCCCTGTCCCATGGAGGGGACCTAGGATCGGATAGCCTGACAGGCCTCCCGGGGGCGCCACTCTTGTTCCAGCCGACGCCTTCTTCGGCTGGTCCAGCCAGGACAGTGGTTCGGAGCCCGCAGGGGGCGCCGCGAGCCCACCGCAAGAAAGGCAGTGGCGCGGGGTGGGGGCCTCGAGTCGCACTGCTCGGGACGGGTGGGTCAGGCTCGGCGCTGGCTCCTCATCTCGTGGGATTTCTTTTTCCATCAGCTTAACGAATCCATCAGCTTGGAGGCCTTGGCTTTTTACCTCCCGAGCTCAGTGCAACGTCCTCCGCGCAGCTCCCAGGCTCCAAATCTTTGCTCCAGGGTTTTCAAGACTCAGCACAGAGGTCACCACCTGCGGGCAGCCTTGCTGAACTCCCTCCGGCCCCGAGGGCGTGGCGCTTCGGGCGGCGCCTGGCTCCGTGAGTGCGCGGCCCACTTCCCACGTGGGCTGTCTGAGGATGGGGCCTTTGCCTCCCTCCCCGGACTCGAGTCCTTTACCCCAGCGCTTAAGCGCCACTCCGCCTCTGGCCCACGGTTACAAGTGAGGGAGCCACCTCTTCTCTCTGCGTGCCACAAACCAGGGTGTGCAGGAAGGGGCCATGCTCCAAGCCCAGCCCTTCGGCCGCTTTGCAGGACGAGTGCCAGTGTCCCAACTTAATGGTGTTGGTGGTGGTGTCGGTAGGGTTTGCATTTAAGTGGGAGTTCGGGCTGCATGTCAGCCGGGTGTTTGTGCATGTGTGATTCTGTGTGTGTGTGTGTGTGTGTGTGTGTGTGTGTGTGTGTGTGTATTTGTGAGAAAGTATCTTCTAAATTAATGATATGTCTAAATGGAAGAAGTGTTCAAGTCAAATTGGGAAGGATTTCAACTCTTGTTACTTGATGGCGTAGGTTAAATAGCCAAGAAAATTGAGAGTTGAGGATTGGTACTATGTTTGCAACCACCTTACTTTGGACAAATCTCTTCCTCAACTGGTCTTCATTGTCTCCACTTTTTAAGAAGGCAATTGTTTAAACGAAAATTATCACTCTCATAAAAACATGAAATGAACTCGTATCAGATTTTATCTAATTCATTAATTAATAAGAACATCAATGATGTGTTAAAAATCTGTTCAAAGGTCAATACAAAGACACACATATTGGCAATCAGGAAAAATGCAAGAATTTGTTAGTTGATACAAAATTGGCTTTTTCCACAGTGAGGAGAAATCAACTGCAACTCCACCCATAAAATTCCTTTTCCCTGCTCTGGACAAGAATCATTTGTATTGTTTTCAGTTTTCTTCAACTCACAGACTCAAAGACAATGAAAGGTGGAGACTATTATAGAATCAGATAACCTGGAAGGGTACAACTAGCCCAGTATTCCATAGATACTTTTCCTCCTCATTTCAAAAGTCTTTCATAAGTTTTCCTGGCAACTTAATAGAGTTGGGTTGCATAAAGTTTTTCAAAGTTTTTAGTGGCAAAACTCTTTTTCTAAGTGAAATCTGACATGAGGCAATCAATATAGTTTTTAGAATCTCAGTTAATTTATTATACACATATGTGCTTATAAAAATGTCAAATAGTACAGAAGATTATTAAATAAAAAATTAGTCTCCCTCCTCTTCCGCTCCTTCCCTCTCGTCTTTCAGTTCCAGAGTTATGTCCTGTATACATTGTAGACACCCTCTATGCATATGCAAACATGTTTTTAAAAACAAAAATAGGATAAAACAACTGCAACTTGCTCTTCTGTACTTTACTATTTTTCCATATATATAGTATGTATATATATATATCCTATATATATGTATGTATGTATGTGTTGTATATATAATGTGTGTGTGTGTGTGTGTGTGTACACACACATATATATATAGGACATATTTCCATGTCAGAAAATAGAGATTCACCTCATCATTTTAGATGGCTACGTAATATTCCATGGTATAGATATCCTTATTTGGCCAGTTTTTTATTTATGGATATTTTTGAGTTGTTTCAAATTTTGTCGTATTACAAACAAATGCTGCAATGAACTTCCTTAATTAGTATTTTTGTGTGGTAATATATCTCTATCTATATATACATAAAATTTTATAAGTGGAATCACTGGGTTTAAGGGCAGCTGCATTTTCATTTTCATATATATTGCCAAGTTACCTTCCCTAGAAATTGCAAATTGTGAAGATATGTGAAATGGCATATCTTTACATACCCACTACCACTGGATATTATCAAACTTTTAAATTTTTGCCAATATGATTTAGGAAAATGGTGTCTCATAATTTTAGTGTATTTTTCTACAATTATCTCTAACAGTTAAAATCTTCTCCTCGGTGGGAAATTGCCTCATTATTTGTGTGACTTCCTTCTGCAGAATAACCTGCATGGCGTAATTTGAAAACCCTGAGCTAGATTGATTTTCTGGGGTCTCATGTTTCAGGAGACAGGTTTTCTGCAAGGGGATGTTGGTTGACACACTGGTGCGTGTCAGTGTGGAGACTGTGTGTCACCTCTGTGTGTCTGAGTGCCAGTGTGTTAGTGTTAGTGAGTATTTACATCTCTCTGGCTGTGGGGAACAGATACCTGCTCATGATAGCGCAGGTTACCAGGGAATTTAATGTAAGGGACAGAAATCTCTCCCAATTGGGAAAAGAAGAGTAGCTGGACCTTGCTTGATCTAGACTGGGGAAGGGATAGAGGACAGAGGCAACCTAGTACTCTCTCTCTCTTACCATACTCTGGCTCTCCAGGGAGCTGCTCCCTGCTTTCTGTAGCCCCATAAAACTTATCCATGGGCCCAAAATAGTCACCTCAGTCTGACTCTGCATGCCTTTCAGCTGAAGAAGACATTGCTGCCTCATCCTCAGTGTGACTGAGGATGAGAAAACAGCCACTAAACAGGCTCTGTTTGCAAGGCTGAAATAATGATTATAAATCTCTGCTTCATCACATTCTCCATTATTTGGGAAGTGGCTGGAAGCTCAATTCACAGTCCACTGCCAGTGCCAGCAGTATATCTGGAAGAGCAGGCAGCTCAGGAGGGAGACAGACCTGTGTCCCACCCTCAGGTCATACTAGCTGTGAGACCGAGGACAGGCCACTTGATCTCTCTGAATCTTATGTCCTCAATTGTAAATTGAGGTTAATAGCACCCCCATCCCCGCCCCAAGAAGTCATTGTGAGGATTAAATGAAATAATTTATGTAATGAAGTCAACTCTCTCCTATGAATGACATTTTGATAATTACACCTTTCAATGTGAGGATCTCAAAGAATGTTCCCAAACATTCGAAGTGGAGAGGATCCTGCCTCCTTCGGTACGCCCCTTCAAGAGCAGCCGCGTGCCTTCGTACTCTTGCAAGAATGGCAATACCTGACTCTGTCAGTTCTCCTGTACCTCTTGCTGCTGTACACTCTTAATTTTAGCCACAGCATGCTGCTTCATGCCTCCATGCTTTTGCTCCTGCAGCTCCATCAGCCTGGAGTTCTCACTCCCACTCCATTCCACCTGGCAGATGTCTACTAATCCTTCAAGATGTATCAGAGCAAAAGATAGATTATTTAGTCTGGCATGTTTGACTCTCAGTCAAGGTGGACTCCTATTTTACCATATACAAAAATAAGACTCCAGATAGGTTAAGGACTTAAAATATAAAAATTAAAATATTAAATATCTGTCAAGACAAACCACAATATAACACTAGCATATATCCACTAAAATGGCTAAAATGAAAATGTCAGATGATATTAAATATTGGATGGATATAGAACAACTAAGACATCTCTTACATTACTGGTGAGGTTTTAATTGGTACAATCACTTTGGAAAACTGGCAATATCTACAAAAACTGAACATATACATACCCCTTGACCCAAAAATTACACTCTTGGGTAAAAAGTCAACAGAAATACAGACATAAATCCACCAAAAATATGTACAATAATATTCATATTTGCAGCACTATTTGTAATAGCACAAAATTGGAAGCAACCCAAAAGTCTATCATAGTAAAACAAATAAAATATGGTAATTTATATAAAGGTATACTGCATGGCAATGAGAATGAGTGAATGACATGGACAAATCTTGCAAATATAATATTGAGTTAAAGAAGCTAGACACGAAAGAGTGTGCATATGAGTGTATATTTAATCAAGTTCAAATAGTAACCTATAATGTTGGAGTCAGAGTAGAGGTTAATCTTTAGGAAGGGTAGTGACTGGAAGAAGACATGAAGGAATTTCTAGGGTGCTAGGAATGTTCTGTTTCTTGATCTGAGTCTTGGTTATGTGAGTGTGTTCATGAAACCATGAAAATATGTGCATTATTTCATATGTATGTTATATGTCAATAAAAATTTTGGCAAGGAAGCTTCATATAAACAAGGAATTAGAAGAACTTCTCAACCAACTTTGGAAAGCTAGGAGATGAAAAAGATAGATATTTTTGCATATATATATATATAGATATATAGCATTTTCATGGCAAAAGATACTGCAAGCAATGTCAAAAAGCAAGCATTCGATTGGGAAAAAATATCTGTAATGCAGTTTATAGCTATAATATACAAACAGCTCTTACAAATTGATAAGACGAACAACCCAATGGAAAAATAGGGTGATATGAATAGATAATGACATGAATAGAAAAAAATATTCAACTGTAAGAAAAGATGCTCAAATTCATAAGAATTCTGGGGAATGTAAATTAAAGTAATAAGATAGTAGCTGGAACTCTTCGGGCTGGCAAAATTAAAAAGAATGTCTACACCTATTGCATGTGGAAGAAAAGTGTGCTCTTAATCATTGCTGGTGGAGACGTAAATTATCATGGCCTTTTTGGAAATCAATTGGGAAAAATCCATTAAAATTAAAAATACATATGCTCTTTGACCCAGCAATCCCACTCCTGGGAATCTATTCCAGAGAACCAAAAGCATCCACCTTAAGGGCCCATGTACAAGGGTGTTTATTGCAGCATTGATTATAGAGGTGCATGCATGGTGCCTATGTGAGTGGACATGCACGTGCGTGCGCGCGCGCGCACACACACACACACACAAACACACACACACACACACCCTGGAAACAAAGCAAATGCCTTGCAGCCAAGAAACAGTGTCAGAACTCTCCTGTGGGGCTCACAGCCCAGAGGCCTGAAGTAAACTGTGATCATTTTAGTCAGCAGTAGGTCTGCACCTTGAGCCTGGGGCGGTGTGGGTGATTGGAAGGCTTCTGAACTCCTGCCCCTGACTAGCAGCAGTGATTCCAGAGCAGATTTTGGAGGAGTGACCATCTGGGACAGAGGCATTCCCTCTCAGCGGAATTCAGATCGTGTCCCTCCAGGATCAAAGAAGTGACACGTGCAAAGAGGATCACAGAGGTGGCTCTTAGAGACATCCACTGTCCTCATACCTACAATGGCTTTCTTAAGCCAAAGCCAGGCAAAATTCTCTGCTAACTGAGGAATAAATGAGACATGGAATCAATTGCAAGTAAAAAACTATGTCTAATATTTCTAAAAACCATGTCTTTTTTTCTGGTGCTCGTCTTCTAGCCACATCTCCATCCACCTGATGCTCTCTTTCTCTGAAGTGAATTAAAATGTGGTGTGAACTCACCAACGTCCAGTCAGCAGCTGGGCAGCCCTGACCTAGGTTAGGCAGGCAGCTCTGAGCGGGCCCCTATATGAAATGGAGGTCCACATAGTATATGTGTTAATATTTAAAATCATAAACAAAGCCAAAAAATAATTAGATTCAACTTTTCTCTCCTCCTTCCTAGAAAAATGTACTTTCATAAGGTCAAAAGTTTTTAAAAAGTGTAACACTATGTTTTTTGTATAAATGAAAGTTGGCAATGCAGTAAGGATGACAGAATTTTTTTATGTCTTTAAATAATTTTATTTATTTTTTATATTTTACATTTTAAAAATTAATTTTTATTATGGTGACATTGGTTAACAAAATCCAGTAAGTTTCAGGTGTTCATTTTTTTTTTTTAAGCTTTATTAGAAGAGAAAGTACATTTCCAGACATGGAAGTAGGCCTGAGCAAGGGAAGCGTGGCTCAAAAGGCCTGGGTGTACAATTTAACAGTCATGCATATATACATAAATTGCATTGTGTGTTCACCGCCCATAGTTAATTTCTTTCCGTCACCACATATTTGACCCCCTTTATCCCATCTATCTCCTCCTACTCCATCCTGTCACCCTTTGATACTAGTCTATTGTCCATGTCCATGAGTCTTTGTTTGTTTATTCTGTTTGTTTGTTGCTTTTAGGTTTATATCCCACATGTAAGTGATATCATGTGGTTTTAACCTTTTCTGTCTGGCTTATTTTACTTAGCATGATTATCTCAAGGTGCATACATGTTGTCGCAAATGGCAGTATTTCATTTCTTTTTATGGCTGAGTATACACGTATCGCAGCTTCATTATCCAATCATCTATTGTAGGACACTTTGGTTGCTTCCATGTCCTGGCCACTGTGAATAATGCTGCTATGAACGTTGGTGTGCAAATATTTTTTCGGATCTTGGTTTTCAAGTCTTTGGGGTAAATACCCAGTAGAGGGATTGCTGGATCATATGGTAGATCAAGTCTTAGTTTTTTGAGGAACCTCTTTACTGTTTTCCATAGTGGCTGTAGCAATTTGCAGTCCCACCAGCAGTGTTTGAGGGTTCCTTTACCCCCAGAACCTCGCCAACTCCTGTTATTGCTTTTCTTGCTGATAATAGCCATTCTTACAGGCATGAGGTGGTATCTCATTGTGGGTTTGATTTGCATTTCCTTCATAGCTAATGATGTTGAGCATCTTTTCATATGTTTGCTGGCCATTTGTATGTCTTCTTGGGAGAAGTGGGTCAGAATTTAATTGTTTTTTTTTTTTTTGCATACATTTGGATATTCTATTGGTTGGCTGGTGATGTTTAGGTTAAGTACTGGAATTAAGTTATACATAAATCATAAACTGTTACATATTTTTTCATTAACTGTTTTTCTTGCCTTCCTTATTGCAAAGTAACTTAATTATATTGTTATAATCAATATTATAGCATAATTTATGTTCTTTTGATGATGACAAATTAGACTATATTTTTTGAGTCTCTGTAATTTGAGTCAAATTACATTTGAGAATATGACTCTTTGATAACTTCTAAAATTAATGCCAATTTGGAGAAAGTTTCAGTAATAAGTGGGATTGTCATTAAAATCTTAAAAACAATACTTAAACTTGGAAGCGAATCCTGACTTGTACATATGCTGTTCAAATATTTTAATGGAGTTGTATGTGACAAATGATCACTTTTGCAAAAAACATTATAAAATATCTCAATTTTACAATATACATTTTTATCTTGCATTGTAAATTTTACCATCTCTTAAAGTAATATCTACATTCATGCAGTGATGTGAAGAATTAGCATTACATATGTTACGACTATACTTACATATATGCAGATTTAAAGGTAAAAATAAAATGTTTATATTGCAAAATATTCCTCAGTCATCATATGGAACTATCAGTACTACACTAATTGGTGAGTGCCCCCTGGATCATAAACTGGAGCACAAAGAGAAACATGAGAATGGATATGTGGCCTTACTGGGAAGTAGTACTTTACTCTGCAAGGAACTGCTACATTCACATATCTGAGAAAAAGGATTTGACAAGTTAATTATTATTATCTTTTTTAACCTAAGTGGCTTCTGCCACACAAATCTTCCTCTTGCTCTGAAGCAGTGTCTGTCTCTGATGTTGGCAGAAGCACAACCCAGAAGCCTTCCTGACATTCAGACATAGTTGCTTTTTATGTTGAGGACATTGGGCAATAGCTGGGGCCTGATGGTGTTGTTACCCGCTGGCTGCACTCTGCCAGTGCAAGCACCAGATCGCATATGCTCCTTAATCATCTGTGATATTTGTGATATGTGGCATCTTCTAGAGCAGGGCTTCATAAACTTTCTGTGGGGCAGGATTGGTTTTTAATTTTCAAATCCTAAAACACACCATTTTTTTTGTAAAAAATGCAAGAAAAATAGATCACTAGAAAAATGAAATTAAAAAAGCCATATGAAATACAAATATAGATTTAAAAAGATTCAACAGATATAAAACCACTCTCAGTTTCTGTGTGTAATGCATCAAGAACCAATAACAGGCCATTTGTGGATTAGCACTGCACCACACACTGCACTTCTCAGAGCACTGCTCCAAGTCACGGGACCCTAGAGAGAGGCCCCATTTGCCTCTGTCTAAGGGGGCACACAAAACCACCAGGCTCAGTCGTACCCCACGGTCTTTTCACTCTTTGAGGGCTTTCCCTTATGCCATATGGCTCTCATTTCAGGCCACCAAGTCCTCTGTTCTCTCACTGTCCTGGCACAGGTGCAGATCCCCAAGGTGCTGCCATTTCCACAAACCTCTGCTGTTCCAGCTTCTCCCCGAGTCACCCCATATCAGGGTATGATAAGGGGCCTTGAGTGTCTGCTAGGCCTAGAGAGGAGGCTTTTGAGTGAAGGGTCATACTGAGAGTGATATTGTCTTCAGCACAGCCAGGATCACTCAGCTGCCTGGCAGTCAGCTGCAGAGACTGTTAGGAGAGGGAGTCAGGCTCAAGACAACACTTCTGCCCCCTTGAACTTGGGTAATGTGGCTATTTCTCTAGCAGGGCCACCTACAGAGGGTAGGTGCCTTTCTGGAGCAAATACTAAATCATTCACATGCCTTTACTCTTAGGGGCTGATGATGATCTAGGGCTGAATTGTTTTAGTTGTTGTCTCTGCTAGAGGAGTCAGGACCCTAGTTCCAGGGCAAATGGTCACACATGCTGTAGGAAGCATCAGACCAGAAAGCTTATAGTCAGGTTCAAGGCAGGCAGCTGGTGAAAGAAGGCCCTGAAGAGCAGGTCAGAGCTAATGTCCCCCTATGGTGGGAGAGCAAATGGAAGGGGAGAGAAGGTTCCCAGAATGCTTTGGGCTTTCTTAGAGGAGCAGGAATCCCACCCCGTTCAATGTGTGCTTTCAGAACTCTTGCATGGGGCAGATGGATGCCTCTAAAATCATCTACATATTTTTTTAAAGTCATCCACGTATATTTTTATGACCCAGTGCAAATTTTCTATCCTTGTCATTTCTCTTTTTCATAGATATTTTTGCAGTGAACTTAGCTTTATTCGTTACCAACTACTGGCAATTCATTTAAGCTTTCACCTTTAATGTTTTAAAATTCAAAAAGCATTTAGAAGTATATGAAGTAGAAGTCCGTCTTCATCATCCCCATGTCCTATGCCCATCAGTCTCACTCCAAGAGTTAGGGATTTTTACCAACTATGAATAGTGTATTTTTCCCAGTTCTTGCCTACACACTGACAAACACCTCACTCTCTCATCACTCACTCTGGGGGAGACAATGTCATGAGTAACCCTATGGAGAGGCCTAAGTGGAGCAGAATTGAAGCCTCTGGCCAGTAGCCATGTGAGTGAGTTTGGAAGCAGATCCCCCAGTCCCAGATGACACTGCAACCCTGGCTGCCATCTTGGTTGCAGCTTCATGGAAGATTCTGAGCCAAGACAACCCTAAGGAATCCTGATCTCCAGAAACTGTGTGAGATAATAAGTGTTTGTTGTTTTAAGCTGCTAAGTTTTGGAGTAATGGGTTACACAGCAATATGATTAACACAACTTGCATTTCTCTGTAATTACTGCATCATTTTTAGTTCCTCTCTATGGCAAAGCTCTTAAAAAGAGTTGTCTAGTCTCATCGTTTCCTTTTCTTTCTCACCCTTTTCCCCTCACCTAATCCTATCTGTTCTGGTGTGTTAGCCAGTGTCTGCAACCTGTGTGACTGGGATGTGATAGTGCAATGCTGATTAGGGGAAATGTTCCTATGTTACCTGTCCTAGGTACTGTTGCAGACTCTGAGATGAGGACTCATGCACAAGAAATTTATTAAGGAAGAACCAAGAGAAATGGAAAAGGGCTTCGGGAAGCAGACAGGGAGGAGGAGGACGTGAACCAAGAACAAAATTTCAGGCAAAGTCAAAGTTGCAAACTGATCCTGGATAGCACTGGAGAAAACTACAAGTTTTTTTTTTTTAATTTAAAGTTTGTTCCACCTTGATGCAAGAGAACTGGGCTTTCATACTGCCATACTAGTCAGTCATTGTGTGGGTTATCCCAGGGGACATTAATTCCCAGACAGTTCTGGCTGTCAGCATGTACAGGCAAAGCAGCTCCAGGAACCCAAGGGCAACTGTCTGAAGAAGATCACAGGTGCAAGCTCTTAGGATTAAAGCACACAGACAGGAGATTGGGGAGGAGCTCAGAGAACCATTTCAAGGATCCAAGGGGAGCTGGGCAGGGAATAACCAATATTTGCCACAGCAGTGCTTCTAAACTTTAATGTGCTTTCAGTTCATCAGGGGCTCTTGTTAAAATGCAAACTCTGGTTTAGTAAGTTTGAGATGAGGCTAAAATACTGCATTTGTAACAAGCTTCCAGGTGATGCTAAGTCTTTGAGTATCAGGGAATTATAGTACCATTTATGGGAACTTAATCTTATAGGAACTGATCCTTCAGTGAAAGAACATTATGCATGTTCTGGTTATCGATTGCTATGTATCAAACCACCCCCAAACAGAGTGTTTTAAAACACAATTCATTATTCAGCAGTTCTCACTAAAGATATTTCATGCAGTTGCATTCAGAAGTTGACTGGAGCTTTGGCCCTTTGTGTGGAATGTCTAAGAGGGCTCACTCACATGGTTGACAGCTGACACAGGCTGTTGTCACGGATCTCAGGTTGGGATACCGACTGTCATGCCTGCAGGTGGCCTCTCCATGTGGCTTGGGTTTCTCACAGCTTGATAGCTGTACCAGGATTTGTTTTAAATCACATATGGTAAGATGTGCAGACATGGAAATGATTGTCAGGGAGGAAGAAGCTTGTATTTACTCTAGATCCCTAGAAACAAGAAGCATTGCATGTCATGCAGGGCCACATGAAGAAGCACTTGGTTGGGTCAGGAGGCAGAAAAAGGGGAGAGAAGAACATAGCACTTCATTGGGGTTTTTGTAGGAAGAAATGGGTGAAGCAGGGTAGGTAGGCTGAGTAAGTTTCTGTAAACTACAAAGTTTAATCCAGGATTGGATGGTTTGAGTAATTGTGGTAGGCTCTGGCTATAGGAGTGGTTCTTTGTTGTCTGGTACTTGGCACTGGGGTGACTTAGGGCAAGGGAAATATTGGTTTGCTATGTGAGGATTTGATATAGAAGGTGACTGGAAGTTGGATTGGTTGATTTGTGTTTCAAAGGTACACTCACAAGAGAGGCTCTATGAATTAGCTAACCCTTGGAGGGGCATTCTCTGTAGGATCCAGGCCCCATATACCAGAGCATCAAGAAAACAGAATATAAGAAAATATAGTTAATATAGTTAACTGGGTTCTAAAAACAATATCCCAAGAGCGAGCTTTCCAAGAGACAAGCAACAGAAGCTACCAGGATAGTTAGTTAAAAGCTGTGCCTAGAACTGACGCAATATCACTTCTGCTGTATTCTACTGGTTGAAACAGACATGGGACGACTCAGATACAAGAGGCTAATAAACTCTACCTCCTGCTGGGGGTATGGCAGGGTTACATCATAGAAGGATCTGTAGGGTGGGTGACATTGTTGTGGCCATATTTGGAAAGTATTATCTGTCAGATGCATATCTTAATCAATGTAAATATCTGTGTAAATATCTGACAACATTCTACTTGGTGGATTCTGCAGGTAAAATTCTCCCAAACAAAAATATCTCACTATGTGAATGCTCTGCACCTCCCCACTTCTCAATCTGAATAGAAGCCCCATCCTTCCAAGGGCTACCCTCCTCAGTATTTCCAAAGTTTCCAGTATGGCATCCCCCTAATCTGTGTTTTTGCTTTCCGTGGTTTCAGTTACCTGCAGGCAGCTGTGGTCCAAAAATATTAAATGGAAAATTCCAGAAACACACAATTCATATTTTAAATCTAGCACTATTCTAAGTAGCGTGATGAAATTTTGTGCCTTGATGAAATATTCTGTCCAGCTCAGGACGTGACTCATTCCTTTGTCCAGCGTATCCGCACTGTATAACACTCCCCGGCCCTTAGACACTTAGTAGCCATCTTGCTTATCACATCAACTGTTGCAGTAACACAGTGCTTGGATTCAAGTCATCCTTATTTTACTTAATAATGGCCCCAGAGCTCAAGAGTAGTGATGCTGGCAATTTGGATATATCAAAGGCAAGCAGAAAAGTGTTTCCTTTAAGTGACAAGGTACGTATGTATTGGAAAAACATAGTATAAACAGGGTACAGAACTATCTGCAATTTCAGGCATCCACTGCGGGTCTTGGAACATATTTCCTGGTGGATAAGGAGGGATGACTGTAATGCAGAAGTCCGCCTATAAACTACTCTAGTTTTTGCTCACTGCTACCCCCTGCTGGTATATAAAAATATCAAGCAGTTCCCATCAGAGAGGAGAAAACCACCGCTCCCCACTCTCATCCCAGCCCCTGGTAACTCTTGTCACAGGCTTAGATTTGAGTGCCATTAAGATGAGCCCTCTCTAAGGGTTCTGAAATGAGACATATCTCTGGGGCTACCCCAGTCCATTAGATATATTTTTCTCTCTTCCTCCATGGAGTGAGTGATAATTATTATTATTTTTCCCTAGAGTCATATGTGGTTACGAATAGTTACTAAAGACTCATCTTAATTCAGCCGCCAGCAGCTTTCAGGCCCACCCCTGTGGAAACAGCTATATTGGGAGGATCCAAGTTACCTGACTTGGATTGGCATGGCAACTCCAGCTTTCCCAGGTGGAAATGGGTGGGTGAGGCTTGAGAGACAGAGAAAGGACGCAGTTGTCTCCTTTTCCCAAGGCACGTTTGAATCCAGTAGAAATGTCCTGGGACCTTAGATTTTACAGTTTTTTGAGATCGCTCTCAGGCAGTTGAAGCATGGACATCTTTTCCTGTAAAGATCGATTATTCTACTTTCTTGCCTTAGTCTCGGCCTGTTTCTTATGGTCGGCGAGGCATTTACCCATGCGAGGCCTGAGTCCATCTGGGTGGAACTGCCTCTGCCAGGGTATTCAGAAGGACCTCAGTGCAGCCTCAGTCTGTCCCAGGCTGTCTGCACAGGAGTACTCAGGTGGCTCCTGGAAAGTCTGGCAGCCAGAGTGACCGCTCATCTGCCGCCAGGCTCCGAACTGCACCCCTCAGAGAGCTCTGGCATTCATTCGCGATGAAAAAAGCTGTGATGCAGAAAAACATTGTTTGTTATTTACGACGCTCCACTGTCTTCTAAAGAATATGGAAGCAAGGCAGGGAAGAATTAAACTGCTCTGCAGAAAGAGATGGAAATATATGGGGGATGGTGTGCCAGTGGAGACAGAAGCTTCTGGAAGAAAGGTCAAGGGGGAGGGACTGTGTGTAGCTGAGGAGAAACTTTGCTGGGAGAGAAGTGATGTCTAATTGGAATTTCTGTTGACTATGCTGTGAGCTCTGCATGCGACTCTCCAGTTTCTATCTGTGCAGTAGATTTTCTCTGGAGGAAAAAGGAGAAATGTTGAGTCTTGCTTCCAGGTGGGTGAGGGAAGAGGAAAAGTGCCCACTGAGAGAGAACCAGGCCTGGGTTCTGAATCACATGACACACTGGGTACCTCTGCACAGTGTTCTCCAGCCAGACCATTCCTTTCTTTAAGGAAAAGAACATTCCAAATAGAGGGCACAACCAGGGCAAAGGAGAGTATGGAGAGGGAGAAAGAGACCTGTGTGGGTGGGAATGTAGTTGAGCATATGGAAAGATGGGGTGAGGAACAGATCGTGGCACGAGATGGTGCTGGTGAGTGGGTTAGAGCTCTGGGTAAGGCTTTGCTTACCTTCCACTCCAAGGGTTCTCCCAGATATCTTACCAATCAAAATCTTAGGGTAATCCAAGTTTTAGTGCTCGATGTGGCCCAGACTTGATTCACTATCATGTTCAAAGCTACACAGTCCATCTTCATTGTGTAATCCCCATCAGCTCTAATCACCCATTAGCTTCCTCCAAATGGAGCCTCAGTTCTACAGAAGAAGGCTCCTACCCTTGCTCCATCCCTCCTGCAGGGGCAACTGCCATGTTATCACCGACCAAGGCAAGGGGCAATCCCAGGCTGCTTGGGACAGTTTGCCAGCATACTTCAGCGGGGGATGAACTAGCCCTGGAGAGCGTGGTGTCCTGTTGGCTTTAAGGAAGCACTTCAGACACCTTGCTCCTCTCTGTATGTTCTTGCGAAGGTCCCGAAAGAGCTTTCCAGCAAAGACATTTTACACTTTTTAACTACTTAGCAAGAGGTTTACAAATCCTTCCAAATACCAGCAGATTAGTCAGTGGAAATCCAAAACTTTAGAAAAAATTAATTGAAAGAGCTATTGAATCGAGGAGTTTCTGCCTGAGTAAATATTTTCTCTGTGGAATTCTGATCTGTTCATTTAGTAATCCTAATTATGGTTTTGTTAATTTGCGGGTAGTTTTAGAGAAAGTGCTTTATTCCATCAGGAGCTGTCACTAGGTTAAGAGGATTTTGTTTTTCATTTGTGATGTTTCAAAGGAAATTCATTCTTGCAACAGCTTTAGCTATTCTTTGCTTATGTCTACTGCCTAGCTGCTCAGGGTTGACAAGAAAATACCTTTGGCTTTTGTTAGTTCCCATGGCTGGTCTCGTGTATGCCGGCCACGTTCTCTCTCTTCCAGGCTCCTGGGGACTCATAACAGATGCCTGTATAGGTACCTGTGCTGAATTTTTTAGGGTTTCCATTTCCTTCATTATCTTCAAAATGGGGCAATGGGGTCCTTGTGTACAGTGTCCTCTACCTAAAACACTCTCCCCTTTCCTGTTCACCTGGCTCTCTCTAAGTTGTTCTTGAGAACTTAGCTCAGCTATCACTTCCTCTGGAAAGGCATTTCTGACCCAATACCACTGCCATGGACCTGTTTTTTGAACCCCAGACCTATGGGCTCATTGGTGTTGGACACTTCATTTGATGTCATAGGCACCTCAGATCAATGTGTCCCAAACTGAAGGCATCATTGCACTTTCTTTCTCACTTCAATCACTTCCTTCTCCTCTCCTCTAAACCTGCTTGTCCTCCAGTGTTCTGTGTCTCTAGGTAGGTCACGTGGACCATAAAGTCACCTGAAAACAAAGAATTATTCCAGAATCTTCCCTTTCTCTTATTCCCACGTCTCCCTCAATTTTAGTCCATTCCTGAATCCAATGGATCCCATCTGTTATATTTCTTATAGAGCCATTCTTCTTTTCCTTCTGTTATGGACTGAATGTTTGTGTTCCTTCAAAGTTTTTATGTTGAAATCCTAGTCCCCAGTGTGACAATATTTGGAGATGGGGTCTTTGGGAGGAAATTAGGTCATGAGGGTGAAGCCCTCATGAATGGGATTAGTCTCCTTGAAAGGGACATGGGAGAGCTTGCTTCTCTCTCTGCTCTCTACCATGTGAGGATACAATGAGAAGGAGGCTATCTGTAAACCAGGAAGGTGACCTTCATCAAGAACTTGACCATGCTTAGACTTCCAGACTCCAGAGCTATGAGAATTAAATGTTGTTTAAACTGGCCAGTCTATAGTGATTTGTTATAGCACATAGAACTAAGACTCCTTACTCTTCTTAGCTTAGGATGCTATCTTTGTTTGCTTAGATTACTGCATTAATCTCCTAAATGGCCTCCTTGCCTCTGGTCTCATCTTCTATCCTGGCCACCATAGTGATTACTGATGTGAATCATGCAAATCTTGACATTTTATTGCTTGCTTTAGATTATTCCATTTCTACAATGCTTATCTCATTAGATGTAATCTGAATTCTCATGTGGCCATTGCTTATTTGTCTGGCTTAATTTTCTGTCACTTTGGATCAGTCACTTTTTAAATTGCAAGGAACAGAAAACCCAACTCGAACTGACTTAAATAAAAATGAAATTTATTGGTTCATGTAACTGAATGTACAAGGATAGATCTGGCTCAGCATCAGGCATGGCTGGGTCCAAGGGATCAAGCAGTTATTAGAAAACTGTTTCTATCTCTCGGCTAGTTTTTTTCTTTATTGGTTCTATCCTCTGGCTGGCTTTTCTTCAATGTGGCAAGATAGCTGCCATAGCTCCGGACTGCTACATCCTCTCAGGAGCAAATTCAGCAGAAAGAGCATTCATCTTACGTTGGTACTCAAGCAAAGTCCCAGGATTAACTCTGGTTGGACCTGATTGGTTCAAGTGCCCATCCCCTAACCAATCACAGTGATCAGAAGAAAATGATGTTCCGATGGTCTAAGTCTTGAGTCATGTGCCTGTCTCTGGAGTTGGAATTTGAATCAGCTTTTCCCAAAGCACATAGAGTAACAAGGGTGAGGCAGCTTTCCAGAGGGAAAAAAAAGAACCAACTCTGGGAGAAGATGGAATGGAGATGGGCAGGCCAACACAGATGTGAATGCTCACTCTTCCTCGCAGGACGACTTCTCCTGTCACCTCTCTTTCCAGGTCTCTCTCTCAGCTGATTCCTTTTCTATCAAGTTGCAGCCTAAGTTCTACCCGCTCTGGCACACCTTCTCTAAACCCCCAGCGTGACCTGGATGCTCTTCCTCCCTCTGCTCTCATGTCCTTTGCTTTGCAGCAATAGTGTCGATGCATTGTAACCTTGAGTTTTCATGTTTCTCCCTTCCAGGCCGTGAGCTCCCTGAGCATAGGAACCTTTTCTTTACTTATTGGTATTGCCTGTACCTGGTACAGAGTCTGGTCTAGAGTGTCTGCCTTTTAAGAGTTGAATGAGAAAAGCTATAAGGAGAATGAAGATGTCACATGGACCTTAATTCTACATACCATCAAGGTAGGAAGAATAGGCAGCGTCATGGATAACAAAATTGGGATCCACAAAGAGCTCAATAGCATAGAAAAATAGACCAAATATGCTAAGATGAACTAAAATAAAACGAAGTGTGGAGTCCTGTATTTAGGTCTAAAAAAGCATTTGTTTGGGTATTGGATGGGGGTGGTAGAAATATAAGGGGAAAAAAATCTAATGTGGCTACTTAATGCTAATATGATTTTAGGCCACAGTAGTGGAAATATACAAATTCTCCCATCTCTGATTCTTGGCATACCACCATCATCAGTCCACACAAGGCCTCTTTTTTGTTTTGTTCATTCTTTTTTCTCTTCTTTAAATCCTCCTCCCACCCCCACTTCCATCCCTGACCTATGGATGTTGCCGTTTCCCCTTAAGAACTGGGTCTCCGAAGGTGGGGCGTCTCCTCTCACAGCTCTAGGTGTGCACCCGGGGTGCAAACTCAGGACCTTCTGCGTGTAAAGCAGACGTGCTATCACTATGTAATCACCCGTTTTGTTCATTTTTAATTTACCTTTTCTCTCTCCCCAGTACTTGCCTGCCTAGAATACATTCTTCTTGTTTATATGTCTTATAAAGTGTGTGTTGCTGTTGTTTTAAATTTATATCAATGATATCATGTCGTAGAGCTCATGCTATCTCATTTTTCCCACTCAGCACTTTGATGTTAAATTTCCATTCATGTTGCCATGAGTACAACAAGTTCATTGCTTCTAAATGCTGATTCCCTCTACATTTTACTACTTATTCCCCTGGTAATGAACACTCAGACAGCTTTCAACTTTTGCCAGTCATAGACAACTGCAGGCTCCTGGTGGCACATCTGTCCTAGATTTTGGGAAGTCTCCTCCCAGCCATGATGTGCAGTGCCTTTCCCTTCTCTTTCCTCCACGATCAGTGAGGGCATCTCTGCAGCACTTCCCTGGACTTTCACAGCTCCTAGTATTTAGGCAGGTTTCCCTGGTCTGGTCTGGCCTGGCCATATGCTGATCAGCCAGGTTCCCATATCCAGCGGCACGCAGCAGTCTCTGAATACGATCTGGTTTAATATTTAGTCGATTTGTGTAGTTCTCATGACTCTTTCCTATGTTACTGTGAACTAAATATCCCGCCAAAATACATATGCCTCTAAGTCTGATGCTTATCCAGGAAAAAACCAGGAAGTTTGTCCAAGGACATAAAGTGTCCACAAAACCTTCATTTGGTGCTTACAAGGGTTGGTTTCATTGATAAAAGATTGTGCCAGCCTTCCTGACGGCACAGTGAGTAGTACAGCAGCATAAGCTGAAGCTAAAACATCAGAAGCTTTATGAAAAGGAGAGTCACTCTCCTGGAAAGAGGTCTTTGCATTTCCGACCTTGGTGAGATTGGTTGAGGTGCAGGACCTTCCGAGTGTGGCATCCTGTTAGGCTTCGGGATTTCAAGGACAGGTGAAGAAGTGTTTTTAAAAGGGAGAGGTAATACTAGGTTGAAATTTTAATTTTGTTAAATGAGAATGTAAAAAAAATCCCATCATTTTATGAAAGAAGGGAAGGACATTATCTAAGAATAAAGAATAGCCCTTTAAATGGAGCACTTTTATTTTTATTTTTTTTATTTTTAATTAAAAAAATTATTTTTTAGGAGAGGCAACCCGTGGTTGACCTCACAGATTGCAAGGACCTTGTCAGCTTACAATCCTTTATTTTTTTTTTTATTTTTTAATTTTTACACCTACAGCACCTGGTTTTCCTAGGTGGTCTACCATCCAAGTACTAACCAGGTCTGATCCTGCTTAGCTTCTGAGATCAGCTGGAATCGGGCTCGTTCAGGGTAACACAGCTGTAGACCAAACTGAGCACCTCTAGCTTATTTAGGTGGAACAAAGGTGTGACCAAGTCTCTGCTATTGCTGTGCCCACGCTAGAGCAGGACGCAGCATTTGATCACATCCCCCAGAGTCAAATAGGACTCCACAAATCACCAACAAGTGATGTAGATTTTACTGATGATTTATTTGCCGAAGCAATGGAATAGAAGAAGACCTTGCGAACTGCAAAACAGAACTAAAGTCAAACACCCCTTGGTCATCTCTGTTCTTTCTACCCTGAATCTCTCTGTGGTGGCCATGTGCCTCATCTCCATCTCATCATTCCCCATGCTGCCTCTGATGCAGGAGGAGGCTAATCTCTCCAAGTGGGGACTCAAGTCCTACACCAGAGAGAGGGTTCTTGAGCAGGAAAGAATGCAAGTGTAAACCGAAGTTAGAGACAAAAGGAAAGCTTTTTAGAGAAGGAATAATGCTCCGCAGACAGATGTGGTCTCCTCTCAAAGAGAATGAGAGAGACCCTGAGTGTTCAAGGAATTCAATTTAAATCTGTTTTCCTTTCAGGGCGTGGGTCCACAGTGTTAAAGGCTTGGGGAAATTGTCGTTAGTCATTTCAGCAGGAATCTTCCTGCAGGTTTTCTGTGGTCTGGCCGTATGCCCATTAGCCAGGTTTCCGTGTCTGGCAGCACATAGCAACTCTGAATACAACCTGGTTTAGTATTTAGTCAATTCGTATGATTCTCACGCCTTTTTCCTCTATTACCTTCACCCTTTCCTGAAAGAAAGTTTGAAGTAGACATCAAGTGACAATTTATTGCTTTATAATAAAAATTTGCAGACCCGGGGAATAAGTAGTTCAAGTAGTTGAAATCTGTAATCCAGATGCCTCAGCATTCCAAAGTCTGGGCTGCCCCCTCCATTAACCCTATCCATTAACATTCAGGTAAAGCAACTCCAACATGCTATGAGAAAACCAGTGCCATCTCCCAGGGGTGTCAGTGCCTAGAGGGGCTGGTGGGGGAAGGCTGCCTCCTCCTGGGCTGCCTTTTTCCCTTGGGCCTCTGACTTCTTCCTTCTTGCTGGGGGCCCCTTTCTTAAGGCTATCTCCAGGGATAGTTGCAAAATTCTTGTGAGTTTATTAGGCAGTGAAATTTAGCTTCCTTTTTGTCTCATCCTTCCCATGCAGAGTATCCCTGGGGCCCTGCTTTGCATAATTAAAATATCCATTAAGGTGTTATCAAAAACAAAAGAGCAGCTCTCCCCCTCAGAGGAATTCTATCATCTTCTTAGGTCATGTCTCTGACTGCAGTCAGATTTATTATTTTAAAATAATAACACACATGATTGTAGAGGGAAGGAGAGGGAGAGAGGGAGAGAGTGGGGAGAGAGAGAGATTAGTGCATCTTTGCCCTGTAGTCGATGCATAGGTGAACAAATCATAACCAGGAGCTGCTGGACTGAATTTTCCAGAACTCACCAGGAAGAACATGTCCCGGCACCTTCTCTCTGTGTCTGCAGGCAGAAAGGCGCATGAGGTCAGGTAAGTGGAATGTCTGGTGCTTCCATACCTGAGATGTGTCACCTTCAGGACAGGAAGTGCTCCTGGCCTGCTGCTTCCAACTCCTGCCCTCATCTTTACGCACATACATCCTCAAGGCCACGGGCAAGATGCCTTTCTCCCCGCACAGTTTGCATGGCCCTGCCGTCACTCCCGTCTATGACCCTCCTGGTTCCTGTGTTCCCTTTTGGAACTTCTCCCCAGTTCCTCTTTGGAACTAACCCCCAAGCAGGCTAGTGTCGTGACACGGGATATAGTGCAAGGCGCTGTCCTGGGTGGTGACTTGCACATCTCCCCCCTGCCTTGTAGAGCTGGTCTCAGAGCTGAGCTAAATTGCTGTTGGTGCCTCATAATAGCAGCCGATGCTGACAACCTGACACCCCACTTGACAGTAAGAGGCATCAGATATGGCTTAAGGAATCACAGAAATTTTGGAGTTTTTGAAGGAATTTATTAAAGTTTGGGGGAAATTCAATGACCAGCATAGCTTGCACACATCCTGACTACCAGGTTCTCCTGTAGGGGAGGAAAAACTTTCTTTTACCTTCTTAGGTTCTGTGGCTGACCTAAGAATTAAACTGATATAAAACAGATTAACAGGAGGAAAACATACAAATTTATTTATATTTTCATGTATTCATGGGAATCTTCAGAAGGAAGATCCAAAAGCTTCGGTACCTTTTTACACAAAGAACAATACATTGTGAGGATGCGATAAGACAGAGATGCTTGGGCTGGGGGCAAGAAATTGTGGGAAAGCGAATAGAAAATATATAGGGGAATCTTATGGAAAAGAAGTTATTTTAGTAGGTTTGTTTGTACAGTTCCATTTCGACATCGACTCCCCGGGTCTGGCGATAACAGTGTCCTTCTCTCCCTCGTGCAGGGAGGGTAACTTTCTCATAGGAAATTTATGCCCTGCTTTGAGATGGAGAGGGGAGGGCAGAGTGCTCTCCTGCACCTGCTGTTTCTTAAGTGTCCTCAGCTCAAAATAATCAATATGCCAAAATGGCATATTTTGGGGCGGCATGTTCTGAATCCCTTCACTCTCGTTACTATTCTAAGGGGGGATCACAGCCCCGAGCTGGTCCCCACAGTCCTCAGGGCTGGGTCCTGTTGGCTGTGAGAACATCCAGTCACTTTGTGCTGTCTGCAACACAAATCTGCTCTTCTAGGGGCCTCTGCTCTCTCAAAAGGCCTCTTCGTGCTGCCTGAACCAGAGAAGGACACTGCTGGGGGCATTGTTAGCATCGTCTTTGAGAATAATGTGGCTATCTGGGTGATGTTCAGCCAGAGGCCAACCCTACGCTCTAACTTCTCCGAGAAGGTAATGGGTTAAAGCCTTTCAGGACAGATCACTCAGGGCCAGAGAGAAGGAGAAATGAGGTTGGAGTGTGAGCAGGGTCAGGCATGCATCCTCAGGGGCTATCTCAGAGCAGGGTGAGGCTGGGGAGACCAAGCAAGAATCCTGAAGGCCAGAGCTGGAGGCGTGGGAAGGGGGCTCTTTGGGGAACGCTGGTTTCCAACATCGGTCAGTAATCTCTCCGGTCCTCTGGGCCAACAGTCTTCGTCCTCTTATCTGGAAAAGAAGCGAGTGGGGTAAGTGGTGCTGGCGTGGGAAGCATTGAGTTCTAGATCTTCTGCCCTTGCTCATTATGCTAGGAGAGAGGTGGTGGTTGGATCTCAGTCCTCTGTAGGACACAAGGATCCACCCATGGGGGACAGTGTTTTTGCCCTTTGGGCAGTTTCAGGTGGCGTTAGCGGTAAGTGGCACCAAGCCAGGCTCTGCTTCTTACATTATTAAGGTACTCTCATTATTTTTGCAGGTTCAGTAAGTGTCTGTTGTAACTGGGCTCCTTTCTGAGCCCAATCACCGTCTATCTCTAGAATTCAGACGAGGTTAGATATTTCTGGCAACTGGTGAGATAGCATCCTCTTTCGTGTCATCTGTGGTCCTTAGGGGAAGAGTCGTTAGCTTCGGGAAGAGGTGGCCAAACCAGCAAATTTGCCTAGTGCAGGCATTAAGGTGCAAAGTAGTTCTGGGTCTGGCCTTGCCTCTGCCTACATCACCAACTTCCGTGGCTCATGTCTGGATCTCAAGGCATGGGAGAGGGGATGGCTGAGA
Organism: Macroglossus sobrinus; assembly: GCA_004027375.1. Taxonomy (NCBI): domain Eukaryota; kingdom Metazoa; phylum Chordata; class Mammalia; order Chiroptera; family Pteropodidae; genus Macroglossus; species Macroglossus sobrinus. The sequence goes on along the minus strand of PVKZ01000310.1, from coordinate 349,271 downwards.
TGGTCAGCAGTGCAAAAGGCCTGTTCTTAAAGTTCCATGCAGCCCTGCTCTGGACCCCTCTCACTGAGCATGGCACCGAAGGAGGGAGGTTTTGCCCTGCTGTGGGGTGGCTTTTCATCTGGACGATAGACTCTGGCCCCACAGTGTGCCGGAGGGGTATCCAGCAGAAGTGGCAGTGTCAGGTGGACACAGTCCCTAGCAGAAGAGGAATAGATCCACAGCTGTTGTATAGCAACTGACCAGCTTCATCCGTGAGCACATATGAGTCACCTCTTGGGACTCAAAGAAACAGTTGGGGGATTTAGCAGCCAGTGGGGTCCTGGTGAGTCAGGGAACCCGTGTGCCTGCAGGTCTCTTCCTTCTAGAGTTAGTCAGCAGCCTTGGAGTTGTGTAAGAAAGAAAAGAAGCCCGGTTTTCTGTTTAAGAACACAAAACCTCATTTTTTTTTTGTCCACAGACAGATCTTTCCGAGCAGCTGCTCCCTGCAAGGTTAGGCCTCTGGGTTCCTGCCTCATGTGCTCAGGGCTGGGAGGCCGCCTGGCAGAGCTGTTGGTGGCTGTGGTTTGGGCCATTGGGGTCTTAGGGCCCGGCTGCTGTATGATCTGACCCTGCACTGCACAGACAGCCCTGCCTAGGCTCACAGCAGTGGCTTCCACCAGCACCAGCAATTCCTCAAGGTGAAAGCACTCTCCGGTGGGTCATTCCGGCCCCGTCTGAGTGGTTTTCTGTTCACAGAATCATTTATTTCTAGTGTCAGGGAGGCCCCGGGGCAGTTTCCCACTGGCTGTAAATGCTCTGAGCGTCATCGATTCCTCTGCTCCTACCCCTGGAAATCTGCTAGAGCAGCAGGTCTGTGTCTGGAATTCCCAGTGGGTGGGGGAGGCAAGAGCCAGGCTGGCTTTAGTTTCTTCTTTTCAGCAGAGGCTTGTGGTGGGATGCTGAAGCCCCCTTGGCCCTCTGGGGAGCAGACTCTTGGCTTAAATACTGGATTGGAGTTTTCCTGGCCTGAAGTGGGGGAGTGTTGTTAGCCGTACAGCCCCAGGCTTTCAGTGGGGCTGACACTGTAATACTACCTGACACTTCCCTTGGAACCTACCTTGTCCCAGGCCGCTGGGTGTACCCAGGGGTATACCCCTGAGCCTAGGTGAGGGCTCCCTCAGAGGGCATCTTCTTCCCTTGGAAGATGCCCCAGATCTCCATTTCTTCTCTTCCTGTCAGAGGCTGCAGTCCACCCAGGTAGGGGCTGCCACTAAACCCTAGGCTTCAGGGAGGAGCACTACCCAGCCCTGGGCTAGAACCAACATGATGCATTTGCCTAATTGCAATTTTGAGGCTTGGGTGACCCCATGCGAACTTGTCTGTGTGGGAGTGCATGTGTGTGTCTGTTCACTGTGGCTGAAGCCCCTGTGTGCCTTTGTATTGTCTGCGTTTGCACACGATCCTGCATGAGGATATGAGTGCCCATGGGCCTTTATGTAGGTAGGTGTGTTTATATGTTTCCCTGGGGGTGATTTTGTGTCAGACTTTGTGTGTCTAAGTATACCTGTGTGTGCACGTCTGTGTGTGTGCTGCTGCTGCTGCTGTGTGTGTATGTGTCTGGTATTTGTACCTTTGTGTGTATATACTCATGACGTGTGTGTGCTCGTGTCTGAGTGGGCTGTGTGGCACTCGTATCTGTGTGTGCACCTCTCTCCAGTTCTCCCTCACTCCTCTTTGTCCTTTTCTCCCTGTCACCCAAGGATTTATGAAATATCCTAGGGAAGAGGGGTGGCTGGGGAGGGGACCTCAGATACCAGTCTATTTGCCCTCGAAGCTGCTCTGGAGCCAGAAGGGACAATTCCCAGGCTCTAAGAGCCTCTCCTGAGAGAGAAGCATCAATCTACTTGTCAGAGGGAAAATGGCTATTTGTCCAACCAAGTCTGGAAGGACCCAAGGGCAGGGCTGACTCTAAGTCATCCCAGTCTCCTGAGCCCAGCACACAATAGGGCAAGGACAATGACTGATGAGCTTAAGGAGTGCATAGGCTCTGCACTCTGGGGGCTGACACAGGTGGGCAGCCTGGTGTGGGGGTTGGGAGATCCTGCAGCCTGGAGGCGGTAGGAGGGTCAGGAAAGATAGGGGCCCTGGTCAAGGTGGTATAGGGGCTGCCTCAGTATCCCCAATGGGGATACTGGTTGGGCAGTGGGGGTAGGGGCAGTGTTCCCTTTTGAGGACAGGGAAGAACATGGCAACCTCAGGACCTAGAGACACTCCCAAAGCTTGACACTGCTTCATGGAGACCTTGTTGACAGGAGGCCTCGGGTGTGGAGAAGGTTCTCTTAGGGGGTTCTCTGGGGGAAGCGACAGGCTCTTCCCTCTTTTTTACTTTTTTTCCTCTTACCTTCTCCTCAATGCCTGGGGCAAGCCCTGGCAAGTCTTTCTATCAGTGCCAGTATCTGCTGAGTGACTTCCTGAGAGAGTGAATGAACTACTAGATGCCAGGCCCTGCGGCCTGGGGCATGGCTCTGCCACTGACCATTGACCAGAGGCTCTTCTCTGGGCTTCCATTTGCAGGGGCTATGGCCCTTCATGGTCTGGCCATCTATGTGGTCTTGTGGCTGAAAAGGCCCTTTCAATAGCCAGAGGTTACTGTGGTAGAGACGCTTCCATGCATGCTCTTGCCCACCCACCTTTTCTGTCTTTCGGCAGCAGTCTGGGTCTCTGGCCCCTAGGGTGAAGCTTCTGTGCTGCTGGGCCTCAGGGGAGAATCCATTCCTATTGTGGTAGCCCAGGCCCGATGAGTGGGCAGGAACCTGTGGCCACTCAGATTGTCCTTCTGGGGTTGGCTCTGTATCTGGGGGTGAGTAGGGAGAGGTGGGAACCAAAGCCAGAGCTCACATGTGGATACGGCAAAGGGTGGGGCTGGGTGATCTCTCCCTCCTGGTGCATATCTCTTTGTGTCAGTGAAAAAACACATTGTATATGTTCATTTGCTCATTTGTCAAGTGTTGACTGAGCACCCTCTCTGAGCCAGAGCCTCTCCTTTGGCCTGTAGGGCCCCAGATGACTTCTAGTCTCTAGGATCCCCATATATTAAGAAACCAAGGTGATGAATTTGTGCCCTTCTGTAGTTCTCTCCTACATTGAATCTGGACGGCCTTATGACTTGCTTGGGCAAGGACAGTGCAGTTAAAGGGGAATTGTGGAACTTCTCAGCCTGGTACTTAAGGGGCCCTGAGACTCCCTGTTAAGGAGGAGCACGATAACTTCCTTGAAGGAAAGGAGGCTTGTGGAGAGAGAGTGAGGCCCTGGCCATCTTCGGTCACGTCAATCATCCCAAATGAGTGCTCGGCATGTGAGTGAGGCCACCTTGGTTCCTCCATCTTCAGCTGAGGCTCCATCTGGCTGCAAATACATGCATGAGTCAGGTGAAACCATCCGTTGTGAGACAAATTGTCCGATTGAGCACAGCTCATATTGCTCATTTTAGGCCACTAAGTTTTGGGGTCATTAAAAAAATGTAACAGAGTCCAATTGAAACAGAAATTTGTACATAGAAGTAGACGTGCTACCATAACACAAATGTAAAACTGGGTAGACTTTGGGGCTGAGCGGCAGCTGGAAGCTGGAAGGATGTGAGATGTTGGAAGGGAAGTGAGTGAACTGCTATTGTAGGCTGAAAGAAGGGCAACCCCTGATATATCGTGGCGGAACAATCAGTGTTATCTTGGAGAATAGAAAATGTAGCTAATGAACCTGTGGATCTGGCTAAAGAGATTTCCAGGAAGAATATTGAAAGTTCCCATTGGCTTCTTTCAGCAGCACATGATAAGAAATTATAAGAGAAAGAGGAACTCAAGAAGGAAGTATTCGGTTTGCAAGAAGAATTTAGGGCAATATAGAGTTTCCAGGACAGGCTCTCCAGTAAAAGATTCTCAAAGTAAGAAATAGTCTTTGGGAAAAGAATGAATCAAGATTGTGACTGTAAGACTCTTTGTTTAGATCTCAGAAAGATTAAAGGTAGTGTTTAGTAGATCTTCTTAGCTAGACAAAAAGAGCTTCTAATACAACCCTGACACTTACCTAAAGTAGAAAGAGGTATAGAGGTAAAATATTGTAAAAGTGGCTTTTGAAGCATGTACTGACTCCCAGCTAGATGTATGGAAAACTCACACCATTTTAAAGAGAATTACCCTGGCAAAAATACTACTAACTTGGATTATAGGGAAAACAAACCGCAAATTAAAAAGATTTCTAGGCTTCCAATTTTTCACAGTAGGAAGCAAGTAGGGAGAGTTATCCAGCTGTAAATATGATCCATTAATTTTTTTAATATTAAAATTTTGAGATAATGTTGGTTAATACAATTATATAATTTTCAGGTGTATATTATAATTTCACATCTGTATATTCTATTGTGTGTATACCACTCAAAGTCCAGTTTCCTTCAGCTACCATATATTTGATCCCTTTACCCAGTTCACCCTTCCCTAAACCCCCTTTATATGACCCTCTTTACTCCTTCTCCCTCCCCACTTCTCCCCCACCTCCTACTCCACTCATGTCCGTGAGTCTCTGTTTCTCCTGTTCATTTGTTGCTTTTAGTTTTATATCCCACACAGAAGTGATAGCATGTGATTTTCACCTTTTTCTGTTTGGCTTATTTCACTTAGCATGATTATCTCGAGGTCCACCCATGTAATCACAAATGGCAGTATTTCATCTCTTCTTATGGCTGAGTAATATTCCATTGTGTGTGTGTATATATATATACACACACATGTCCTGTCCACAGTGAATAATGCTGTCATGAACATTGATGTGCAAATATCTTTGTGGGTATGAGTTTTCAAGTCTTTGGGGTAAATACCCAGTAGAAGGATTGCCAGATCAGATGGTAGATCAATTCTTAGTTTTCTGAGAAACCTCCATACTGTTTTCCATAGTGGCTGTATCAATTTGCAGTCCCACCAGCAGTGTATGAGGGTTCCTATTTCTCTGCATCCTAACATTTGTTATGACTTGTCCTGTTGATTATAGTCATTCTAACAGGTGTGAGATAGTAGCTCATTGTGGTTTTGATCTGCATTTCCCTAGTAGCTAGTGAGGTTGAACATCTTTTTATATATTTGTTGGCCATTTGTATGTCCTCTAGGGAGAAGTGTCTTTTCAGGTCCTCTGTCCATTTTTTGATTGGATCATTTGTTTTTTTGTTGTTATTAAGTAGTATGAATATTTTGTATATTTTAGATATTAGGTCCTTATCGGAGGCATTGCTTGCAAATATATTTTCCCATTTGGATGGTTGTCTCTTTACCTTGTTGTCGATTTTTTTTTTTGCTGAGCAGAAGCTTTTTAGTTTGATGTAGTCCCATTCGTTTATTTTTGCTTTTACTTCCCTTGCCTTTGAGGTCAAAGTCATAAAATCCTCTTTAAGTCCAAGGTCCTTGAGTTTAGTTCCTGTGTTTTCTTCTATGCATTTTCTTATTTCAGGTCTTATATTCAGGCCCTCAATCCACCTTGAGCTAATTTTGGTGTGTGCTGATAGACAGCAGTCTAGTTTCATTCTTTTGCAGGTGGCTTTCCGGTTTCCCCAGCACCATTTATTGAAGAGTTTTTTTTCTATCTCTACTGTATGTTTTTGACTTCTTTGTCAAAAATTATTTGCCCGTATAAATACGGGTTCACCTCTGGACTTTGAATTCTGGTCCACTGGTTCGTGTATCTGTTTTGCTGCCTATACCATGTTGCTTTGTAATTTGAAGTAGAGCAGAGTGATGCCTCCAGCCTCATTCTTTTTTCTCAGAATGGCTTTGGCAATTCGGAGTCTTTGGTGCTTCCATACAAATCTGATGACTTTTTTGTTCCATTCCTTTAAAAAATGCTGATGGGATTTTGATGGGGATTGCATTAAATCTGTATAATGCTTTAGGTAATAAGGTCATTTTAACTATGTTGATTCTTCCAATCTAAGAACATGGCATATCCTTCCATTTCTTTGTATCTTCTTCGATTTATTTTAATAAGGTCTTATAGTTTTCATTATATAGGTTCTTCACTTGTTTTGTTAGATTTATTCCTAGATATTTTATTCTTTTTGTTATAATCACAAAAAGAATTACTTTTTCTACTTCTTTTTCAGACACTTCATTATTAAAGTATAGGAACGCTATGAATTTTTGAATGTTGATTTTGTATCCAGAAACTTTACTGTATTTGCTTGTTGTTTCTAGTACTGTTTTTGTGGAGTCTTCAGGCTTTTCTATAGGGAGAATCATGTCATCCACAATGACAGTTTGACTTCTTTGTTTCTTATTTGGATGTTTTTTATATCTTTCTCTTGTCTGATTGCACTTGCTAGGACCTCCAATGTTATATTGAATACCAGTGACAATAGTGGACAGCTTTGCTTTGTTCCTGATCATAGAGGGAAGGTTTTTAGTTTCTCACCATTAAGTATGTTTTAGTTTCTCACCATTAAGTATATATGGCCTTTATTATGTTAAGGTACTTTCCTTTTATACCTATTTTGTTAAGTGTTTTGATTATAAATGGATGCTGTATCTTGTCAAAGGCTTTTTCTGCATCTATTGATAAGATCATATGAGTCTTATTTTTAATTTATTTATATGGTGTATCACATCCATGGATTTGCGTATGTTGAACCATCCCAGTGCTGTATAACCTTTTTAATATGTTGCTGTATTCGGTTTGCTAATATCTTATTTAGGATTTTTGCATTTGTGTTCATGAGAGATATTAGTCTTTAGTTTTCTTTGTGTTATCCTTACCAGTTTTTGGTATCAGAATAATACTGGCCTTATAAAATGAGTTGGGAAGTATTGCCTCCTCTTTGATTTTTTGGAAGAGCCTGAGGAGAATAGGTATTAAATTTTCTTTGAATGTTTAGTAGAATTCACTGGTGAAGCCATCTGGTCCTGAACTTTACTTTTTGGTCGGTTTTTCATGATTGTTTCACTTTCCATACTGATGATCGGTCTATTTAGATTTTCTATATCTTTTTGATTCAGTCTAGAAAGGTTGTATTTTTCTAAGTACTGGTCCATTTCTTCTAGGTTATTAAATTGGTGTTATACACTTTTTCATAGTATTTTTGTATGATCCTTTATATTTCCGTGATGTCAGTCATAATTTCCCCTCTTTCATTCTTGATTTTGTTTATTTGTGTCCTTTCTCTTTTTTCTGTAGTGAGTCTAGCCAGGGTTTTGTTAATTTTACTAACCTTCTCAAAGAACCAGCTCTTGATAGCATTTATTTTTCTATTTTTTAATTTTTTCCAATTTTATTTATTCCTGCTCTAATTTTGATTATGTATTTCCTTCTGCTGACTTTAGGCTTCATTTGTTCTTCCTTTTCTAGTTTTTAAAGATACAGCGTTAGGTTGTTTATTTGGACTCATTCTTGTTTTTAGAGATAAGTCTGTAATGATATGAACTTTCCTCTTATGACTGTTTTTGCCATATCCCAAAAATTTTGATATGTTGTGCTATCATTATCATTAGTTTCTATGTGTCTCCTGATGTCTCTTTTTATTTTTTATCTGACCCAGTTATTCTTCAGTAGCATGTTGTTTAATCTCCATGTATTTGTGTTTCTTCCTAATTTTTTTCTGCAATTGATCTCTAGTTTCAAAGCACTATGATCAGAGAATATGGTTAGTATGATTTCAGCCCTCTTATATTTGTTGAGGCTATCTCTGTGTCCCAGTACGTGGTTGATTCTTGAGAATGTTACATGTGCACCAGAGAAGAATGTATAAGCAGCTGTTTTGGGATGGAAGGCTCTGTAAATGTCAACTATGTATCTTTGGTCTAATGTGTCATTTAAGGATGTTATTTCCTTATTGATTTTATGTTTGAATGATCTGTCCATATCTGACAATAGGGTATTTAGGTCTCCTACTACGATATTAGGTCCCTCACTACTAGTTCTATATGTAATTGCTTTACGTATTTCAGAGCTTCTTGATTGGGAGCATAGATATTAATAAGTGTTATGTCTTCTTGGTGCATGATTCCCTTTATCATTATGAAGTGTTCTTCAGTATCTTACTTTACCTTTTTAATTTTGAAGTTTATTTCATCTGATATTAGTACCACTACTCCTGCTTTTCTCTGAATGCCATTTGCCTGAAATATCATTTTCCACCCTTTCACTTTGAGTCTAAATTTGTCTTTGGAGCTGAGATGTGTCTCCTGGCTGCAGCATATGGTTGGGTTTTGTTTTTTGATCCAATCTGCAGCTCTGTGCCTTTTTATTGGTGAGTTAGTCTTTTACATTTAAGGTGATTATTGAAATATGAGATCTTCTTATAGCTATTTTATCTTTTGCTTTCTGGTAGCTCAGTGTTTCCATTTTCTTGTGTTCTGTTTTTTTTTTTTTTAATTTTGGTTGGCTTTTGTGGGTTTTTCCCTCTAGTTCTTCTTGTTTTATGTTCTATACTTCAGTTCTGAATCTTTGGTGTGTGGTTACCATTACAAATATGTAAAAGATATATATATATATAAAGTTGTACCTTTTCTTCTGCATGTGCCTTATCTCCATTCCTCTCTGTGAATTTGGATCTTTGAATCCTTTCTTTTTCAGTCATTGTGTTTTCAATTTTTTCCTATGTATGCCGAACATTAATTATTATCTTGCTATAGCAATTCTCTTCTTGTTATTTAAGCAATTCTCTTCTTGTTATTTAAGTTTGTAATACCCTATTCTTAGTGAGGATTGCACTCCTCTGCTTCTATCTGCTGATAGTTCTAACTTTATTCCTAATTATGTATTTTTGTTGTTGTGTCATTTTGTTTTAGGTGAGCTTACCCCTTTCAATATTTCCTATAGTGCAGGCCTTGTAGTGGAGTATTACCTCAATTTTTGTACATCTGAAAAGGTCTTAATTTCTCCTTTATATCTAAAGGAGAGCTTAGATGAATATATTATTCTAGGCTGGTAGTTCCTTTCACTTAATAGTTTAAATATTTGATTCCATTACTTTCTGGCTTGTATGGTTTGCACTGAGAAGTCTGAGGATAATATAACAGTTTTTCCTTTATAAGTTACTGTTTTCTTCTCTCTGGCTACCCTGAGAATTCTGTCTTTGTCACTGATGTTTGATAACTTTAATCCAACGTGTCTTGGTGAATACCTTTTTGGGTTGAGATAATTGGGTGTTCTGTTGACTTCTTGAATTCCAAGCTCCAGCTCATTCCTTAGATTTGGGAAATTCTTGTCATTTTTCTTGGTGCATGATTCCTGATGGTATCAGCTAGTTCTTACATTTCCCTTTCATTATTTTTCATTCTTGGTTTATCCCTTCTTCATTCTGATTTATTTCTAGATTTTTGTCTTTGATATCACTGATTTTTTTCTCCATTTGGTTGACTCTATTTCCCAAGCTTGCTATTTCAGTTTTCAACTCTTACAGTGTGTTTTTTATCTCCAGAAGTTCTATTCTATTCTTTTTGAAGGTTTCAATCTCCTTGCTCTGCTCATCTAGTTGCTTTTTAAATTCCTGAAATTGAAATTTCAGATCTCACTGAATTTTTTCAGAGGTACCATCCTGAATTATGTCATTTAAGTTGTATATTCTTATGTCTATAAGCTTATTTTCTGGAGATTTTTCTCTTTCTTTCTGAGCTGCCTTGTCACCTTGGTTGTCCCTGGCTTTTCACGAACTATTTCTCCACCTGGGCATTAAAAGAGGTATATTCTGCTTTTTTTCTGGAAAGATTTATTATATAAAGGTCTCTCTTTAGCCTGTTGCAAAGAAGGTGCTTTTCTTTTGGTTTCTAGTAGGTGGCATCTAAGCTTCTTGGACTCCTGCTTTATATAAAGCCTTAATAATGCCTTTATGTAATGCCTTTATTTTCTTGTAGATATTTAATAAAGGTTGCTACTCTCAGTTTTAGTACCTGTCAATTTCAGCAACAGTTTTGTTAGCATTTGCCAGATTCCCCTGGTGATTGGTCTTGGAGGGTAATGGGGGCAAGGGGCACTCTGGGTTAGGAATTTGGGGATGTAGCTCAGCCTTGGTTTTGCAACTGTGGCTGGTAAAAATCAACTGTTTTTTCTCTGCCATCTGCTTCTCTACTTTCTGCCCTGATGACTGCCACTGGCTGCTTGGAACTCACAAACTCTCCCAGGCAGGGCTTCATGAAAGTTGTTGCACCTTTGCCCTTTCCCCTCCCCCTACAGAGAGCTTCAGTGGCTGTTTGAGGCAGCTCTTTTATTTCTCCCAGTCCACCACCTGACACCCGGGGTTCTGACTTGTGACAGCTCTTATGTGCAGATCCCATGCTCAGACATGCTGGTTTGCAGTTTAGGTTTTTTTTGTTGAGTTTTAAATTTTTGGCTTATTGTTATTTCAAGGAATCTGGGGATGTCTCTCACTCTGCTATGTTTCCTTTCAATCTTTCTATTAATTATTGAAAAGGAAAGGTGTCTAAAATGGTGGAGCCCAGAGCCCAGAGTGTGGACCAAGAACAGTGACTGGAGAACCACTCCCAGGAAGTAGAAAATAAACCTTAATCAAGGAACACTCTTGGCCCCTAAAGTTGAAGGAACTGCTGACATGTGCTCAGCTAGGTTTCAAAATTGCAATGGAACAGTAACTACTGTGTGCCATCCATTTACCCACTTTTAATGAAGGTGTCTTTTGGGGGCTAACCAATCCCTCTCTCACCAATTTTTTCTTTAAAAAATTTTATTTAGTTTTTTATTTCTCATTTATAGCTGTCATACAATATTATATTAGTGTACAACACAACGATTGGACATTTATATAACTTACAAAGTGATCACCCTGATAAATCTAGTACCCATCTGACACCACACATAGTTATTACAACATTATTAACTATATTTCTTATGTTATGTTTTACATCCCCATGACTATTTTGTAACTACCAATTAGTACTTCTTAATCTCTTCCCCCTTTTCACCTATCCTCAAACTCCCTTCCATCTGGCAACCATCAAAATATTCTCTGTATCTGAGTTTGTTTCTTTCTGTTTTTTTTTTTTTTGCTTATTTTGTTCTTTCTATTTCACATATAAGTAAAATCATGCGGTCTTTCTCCGTCTTACTTCATTCAGCACAATACCCTCTAGGTCCATCTTGTTGTTGCAGATGGAAAGATTTCATTCTTTTTAATGGTTGAGTAATATTTCATTGTATATATGCATCACCTCTTCTTTATCCATTTAGCCATTGGTGGTCACCCAGGTTGCCTCCATATCTTAGCTATTGTAAATAATGCTGCAATGAACATATATCTCTTTGAAGCAGTGTTTTGCGTTCCTTTGGATAAATACCCAGAAGTGGGTTAAAGGGGTCCTTCTTTATCTCTTGCTATAGCCTTTGTTTAAAGTTTATTTTGTCTGGTATAAGTATTGCTTCTTTAACTTATTTTCAGTTCTATTTTCATAAACTATCTTTTCCATCCCTTTATTTTCAGCCTGTATGTGTCTTTCAATTTGAAATGCCTTTAGGCAGCATATGTAGGGGTCTTGTTTTCTTATCCATTTAGCCACACTGTCTTTTGATTGGAGCATTTTATCCACTTACATTTATAGAAATTGTTGGTATTATGTAGTTATTGTCATTTTATTATTCATATTCTTGATTTTTTTCTTCTTCTTAAATATCCCTTTAACATTTCTTATAATACTGATTTAGTGGTGACGAATTCCTTTAGCTTTTTCTTGTCTCAGAAGCTATCTGTCCTTTGATTTTAAATGACTGTTTTGCTGGGTAGAGTAATCTTGGTTGTAGGTCCATGCTTTTCATCACTTTGAATATTTTGTGTCATTCCATTTTGTCTTGAAAAGTTTCTGTTGAGAAATCCGCTGACAGTCTTATGAGAGCTCCTTTGTAGGTAATTAACTGCTTTTATCTTGCCACTTTACAATTCTCTCTTTGTCTTTAACCTTTGGCATTTTCATTATAATGTGTATTGGTGTGGGCCTCTTTGGGTTCATCTTGTTTGTGACTCTCTGCACTTCCTGGGCTTGTATGTCTATGTGTAAGGAAGATTTTCTGTCATTATGTCTTCAAAGAGGTTTTCAATCCCTTATTCTCTCTCTTCTCCTTCTGGTACACCTATGATTCAAATGTTGGTACACATCATGTTGTCCCAGAGGCCCCTTTAAACTATCCTCATACTTTCAGACTCTTTTTTTCTTTTTGCTGTTCTGATTGGGTGTTTTATGCTACCACATCTTTCAAATCACTGATTTTATTCATTGCTTCATCTAATCCATTGTTGATTCCCTCTAATGTATTTTTTATTTCAGTTATTATATTTTCCATTTCTGACTGGTTGCTTTTTAAAGTTTTCTATCTCTATTTTTATGTTTCCTATCTCCTTGTTGAAGTTCTCACTGAGATCATTGATCATTCTTACAGTGTTTTGAATTCTGCATCTGGTAGATGGCTTGTCTTCATTTTATTTAGTTCTTTTTCTGGAGCTTTGTTCTGTTCTTTCATTTGAGACATGTTTCTTTGTCTCACCATCTTGAGTACCTTTCTGTGTTTGTTTCTATGTATTAGGTAGAGCTGCTATGTCTCTCAGTCTTACTAGGGTGGACTTATATAGTAGGTATCCTATGGGACACAGTGGTGGAGTCTTTCTGGTCATTTGAGCCAGGGGCTCCAGGAGTGTCCCTTGTGTCAATTGTGTGTGCCCTTTGTTGTAGTTGAGCTTCGATTGCTATTGGCACATCAGTGGGAAGGATTGACCCTCAGCTGATTAGTTGTGAGGACTGGTCATGACCACAGTGGAGGAGCTGTCATGCAGGGGCTGACTTTATGAAGCAGAATTTGTTTTAGCAGGGCTCTCATGCCTGCCCGGTCTGCCCTTTGAGTGCGTCATTTGTGGAGGTGTTTGGGTGGTGCTCTGGTGTGATCTGAAGCAGCCACCAGGTATGTTGTTTCTGGGTCCTCTGGTAGGGACTCTGTTGCATCTGCAGATGTTTGCCACTTGTGCTGGGCTTAGAGGTTCCTAGGAGAGGCTAAGCTGTAAATTGGGGCTGGCTGCTGGTAGTGCTGGGCTTGGGGCTGCTTAGCAAGAGGCATGAGGCATGAGGCATGCTGAGGCCAGATGCTGCTTGTTTGGAGTTTGCAAACATTTGAGAGGTTTTAGGATAGTCCACAGCATAAGCCAAGGCAGGCCATTTTTATGGAAAAGCCAGTGGAAGAGGCTTGGGTGGGCACACAAGTTAGGTGGGTTAGGGGGTTCTCAGGGAATCTCCAGGGAGGGGCAAACGGTGTTATCCAGGTTGATGGAATCTCACATTGATGGCCACCTGATTCTGCACACTGGGTGGGGGCAGGGCTCAACAGAACAATGGCTTCTTCCAGCACTTCTGTCTGGGAAAGAGTTGCCCCTCCAGAACTTGCCCAGAAGCCAGACAATTCAGTTTCTCCCTGGTGCCTTTCAAGCTGCTGCCCTGGTGTTGAAGCTCAGAGCAAGTGAATCTGTCAGCAAATAAGTACATACATGCATGGAACCCTTAAGAGAAATATCTGCAACTCCAGCTGCCCTGCATCTCACTCAGCCACAATCTCTGCTGCTTTTCACAGGCAGAACTTGTGGAGACTTCTCTTCCTGGCACTGGAACTCTGGGTTGGGGACCCTTGTGTGGGGCTGGGACCCCTCGCTTCTCAGGGGGGACCTCTGCAGCCGAGATAGCTCTCCTGATTTTTAACTACCATGCATTGGTGTGGGACCAGCCTGATGACCTCTGACCCACCTACCAGTCTTGATGTAGCTTCTTCTGTATGTCGTTAGTTATAGGACTTCTATTCAGCCATACTTCAGGTGACTCTCAGTGATGGTTGTTCTGTAGTTTAGTTGTAATTTTGGTGTGGTTGTTAGAGGAAGTGAGCACGGCATTTATCTACTCTTCCATCTTGACTAGAGCTCCCTCACCATGTGTTGAGGTCAAATAACTTGTCTTTTTAATTTGTAGGTCTCTGGATCAATGCGAGCACTACCCAAGGAACTGCATCCAGGGACTCTCATCTACTCTGAATTTGATTTAAAGGATGAAATTCTGGACTTGGAATCTGATGCTGTAATTGGCTGAAAATTTGGGGGTCTTGTGAGGGGAAAAATGTATCTTCATGTGGGAGTATGAGAATCATTGGGGCCAGAGATCATTATAATAATAGCCCCCAGTAAATCTTGTCTTCCCATGTTCACATATCTTTACAAGTGATATTGTCTCTTTTTTCATCAAGAGGTAGAGTCAATTCTCTACCTCCTTGAACCTGGGCTGGTGTAATGAATTGATTTTTTTTCAACAGAATGTGGCACAAGTGACCTTGTGTGAGTTTCAGAGCCAGGCTTTTGAAGCTTCTAACTTCCTTCCCTTGAAATATGCCCTAAGCCTACCTTGGAAGATGAGCCATTAACAAAGTGTTCCATGGAGGGAAACCAAAGTGTTCCAGCTAACATCCAGCACTAGACATGTGAGTGAGGCTATCTAGAACCTCTAGCCCAGCTGAGCCTCCAGCTGAATGCAGCCGAATGAGTGAACCCAGAATAAGCCAGGAAAGGAATTTCCTAGCAAATCAATAAAATCATGAGAAATATCAAATCATTATTGCTTTAAGATACTAAATTATGGGGTAATTTGTTATGCAACAATAGATAACATACATTTAATGCTCATGAATCTAAGGGAATAGCTACATTTATACATTGATTATAGGAGTATCATTTGATTTGATATTTTTTATGAAGATAATTAGAAACATTTGGGGAAATATAAATTTTAATCTCTGCACTCAGGTGCATCAAAAATATACACGTTCTTCTTTTCCTTTAAAACAACCTAATAATAATGTTGTGTCTTCATCCTACAAAGGTAATGGAAGATTCCATTTCAGTAATTACTGAGCCTCCCTCTACTCTTCATGATTTCATTAGCATATGAAGGTTAATGTGGTACCTGGAAAATAGGGTTAGACTCTCTGGCCAATCTGTCATGATTACTGTTGATTCTTAAGCCCTTTGGCCTCTGTCTCTGTGGTCTCCTAATGTTCCTTTGCTTCTGTGCCTACGTGTGGAGAACAAGAATTGCTGCTCAGGGGCCCTTGTGTATTGGGTGCCATTTTCTTTTTCTTTTTTTCCACATTTTAGAAAGTTCTTTTAATAAGATCTAAAATGAAAGGTTATCTTTAAATCACATTCATATCAGTTAAGGTTTTCTATAAATTCCCAGTCTATGTAGCTTATTATATATTTTCTTCCAATTAATGGTGAATGGCATTTTCTTTCATCTGTTCCTGCTTAGTCTAACTTATTTGCTTTGTCTTTATTTTGTTGCCACTTCAAAATCATTCATCTCTTTTCTTGCAAGATAATGTACATTCACAGCCGAGTAGTGCTACTGACTGGTTTCCTGCATAAAAAAATCCCAGAAATTGGTGATCTTCATTTTGTCCCATCTCTGTTTCCTTCATTCCAAGTTGGTAGTGTTTTTGGTGTTACAACATTCTCAAAATCCTTGTGGGTTTTTTGTGTGTGTCAAGAGGATCCATGTCATGATACATGTGAATTCCTTATAGAATTTCCTTGGGTAACCCCATTTCTATTCCTGGATTCTGCTGAAATGGTTAGTTGGATTCATAAATTACACACATAATCTCTTGAGTAGAAGGTTGTCCAGCCACACCCATTTCTTAAGCATCTTTTATGATATGGCTAGGCTGAGAATTTTCCAAATACAAATAATCAAATCATGTTTCTGTTTGCTTAATAGTTGCTTCTCAATTCATATATTTCATCTCACATTTTACTATAAGCAGTGAGGAGAAACCAGGCTACACTTTTCTTATTCTGCTTGGAAATCTCAGCTAAACATCCAAGTTCATCACTTACAAGTCCTGCTTTCCACCCAGCACTAGAACACAATTCATCCCAGTTTTCTGCCACTTTATAAAAAGGATCACCTTCCTTCCAGTTTCCAATAACATGCTTCTCATTTTCATCTGAGATCTAATCAGAGACATCTTTAATGTTCATATTTCTATCAATTTCTTCTCATGACAACATGTTTTCCTCAAGATGATAGAAGCTTTCTCTGCTATCCTCCTAACTTCCTTCTGAGCTCTCATCAGAATCTCCTTTAATATCCATATTTCTACAGACAATCTCTTTGAGGCAATCTAGGCTTTTCCTAGATTGTTCCTAGATAACAACAGAAATTTATTATCTCATAGTTCAGAAGTCCAGAAGTCCAGAATCAAGGTGTAGGCAGAAACGGTTCCTTCTGAAGACTCTTAGGGAGAATTTGTTCCATGCCTCTCTCTTAGCTTCTGGAGGTTGTTCACAATCCTTGGTCTTCTTTCGCTTGTAGCTCTATCACTCCAATTTCTGCCTCCATCTTCACATGCTGTCTTCTCCATGTGTGTACTTTATGTCTCTGAGTGGCCTTCTTATAAAGACACCGGTCATTGAGTATAGGGCCCACCCTAATCTGAAATGACCTTATTTTAACTAATTCTATATGCAAAGATCCTGCTTCTAATGAGGTTATATTCTGAGGTTCTAGGTGAACATGAATTTGGGGAGACAGCAATCATTCAGTACAGATACTATTTTCTTAACTCCCACAACTGTCTGAAGGGTAGATGTTGGCCAAGTTCACAAATTTATAAGCAGAAATTTACCCCAAGAGACTACAGGAAATATCTAGTCTCATGTTCCACCCATGGCTATGTTATTCTCCATAGCATCTATGGTGATCTTCCATTTCTTTCTGGGCTTTTTCAATACTGTGTTCTCTGGTCTCACAAAAAAATTCAAACTCACACACATTCTGACATTTTAAATCCCACATCCCTTCTTCGTTTTCTATCTAGCATTTATCACCACTTGACAAACCTTATATTTTGTTTATTTCTCTTGTTTATTATTTATCTTCCCCAGTAGAATAACTTTTGTGAAAGCAACAATTTTTGTTTATTTTATTCAATTCTATATCACTAACACCCAGAATACTATCTGGTATGTAGTAGGTGCTTTGCTCAATAAACATTTGTCAGATAATGGAAAGTATGCATGAATGAAGAAATTTCTGGAAACTGGGCATCTAGCTGCTATGGGCAGGGAGCCTGTTCTTCCTCTGGACAAATTTTTCCTGTTTAAGTCACTTAGTGAATCATTAGAATAGAGTGTCAGATAAAGAGAGTCCCTTGGGTCTGTTTGACAATTTTAAACTTTTAGAGGTAAGTGTGATGGTTAGCTAGCTGGAAGTAAAGAATAAAATAACAGTTGGGATGCTCTAGGGCTGCCGCTGACCTGTTGGGTCATCTTAAGAACTTTGCTCCATGCCTCCCTGGGCCCCTCGCTTCTGACCTCAGCTTCATTTGCTTGTTTGTCAGGAAAGCAGTTTTCTCTCCTGGCCCCTATCTCTTCCATCTAGTATGTGAGAATTAAAGACAAAATGTCTTAAAATCACTTTGAACTCCACAGAGGAGGGTGCCAACTAAGCTGAGGATGTTATTAGTAAAAAAAACAAAAAAAAACAACAAAAAAAACCAAACACCACCAAATATTTCTTTGAAAATTAAAATAGTTGGATCACACAATCTCCCAACCACAGGGTGGAATTAATGAGGAATTTGCTCAAGATTTGCAACTTCAAAATGATATCTTCCAGGTGGCCAAAGGAAATTCACATTTACACTTCAATCAGAAATTTCTTTGTAGAATGAAGGAGGGAAGGGTTTAATTTTCTGAGATCACAAATGGCCATCCTCTTCCAGAGAAGAAGAGAGCCTGTGAGAAAGACCGCCCCACTATTTGTGAACTCTCCAGCTAATTAGAAAAGTGAATCTAATTTCACGGATTTCAGCTCCTATTAATTTATTCTGAGCTTGTTGTTAATGAAGCTGTGTGTTTGTTTCTTTAGAATAAAACATCAGAGAGGAAAAGAATGGGTGTGAGGCTGTACTGTTTATTCCTTAACTTCATTCAGTTAATTGAGGAAATAACATATGATTTAATGCATATCACAATTTCGTCAATGCAGCTACTACTTGCCTTAGTTGCTGAAAGAGCCTTATGAAGTGAGCCCATAATGGAGAGTCTATGTTAACATGGCTAAAACACAAACCTGACTGGGGTCACTGAACCGTAAGCCATAAGAGTGTAACTTCAGTGTCGATCAATGTGGGTATAATTGTTTCCAGACACACAATCCAATCTTGGTTGCCTCCTCCCCTTGTCAGCACCCTCATTTCCCTGGAATGGATGGTAGCTTTTCCTTTTGAGCTGAAGTTCTAGCCATGGCTGATGCTGAGGATCTCTACCATTTTTATCTCCTCAAACAAGAGGCTAATGCAGGCTGTGGCACTGTGATTTCACACCTCTATCCCGAGCTAGAGCCCGCTGCCTACTCTTGTTAGTATCTGGGGTTTATCTGGAATCGAGCTTTTTTCCATCTTGGAAGCCAAAGCCTCTATTTTGCTTTGGTTAGTGCCGACTTTGTCAAGATACTGACAATCCCAGCCTGGTTCAGAATTTTACATTCATTTAAACATCTATTTACCTTTACTAATCTTCTCTGCTTAACTTTAGATTTTTAGTATTGTGAGTAACATCTGAGGATCAAGATGAATTTTGTCCTATAATGATTACAGAGGATTTCTGAAGGAAGGCTCGGTGCTGTCTCTAATGCCTGAAGTTTTCTATCAGGCTGGCTAACAAGATATATTGGGAAGAGGAAGCACAGAATATCTACTTCTTTTTAAAGTCCTCATAAAAATTTGTAAATGCATGTTTAGTTATAATACTTCTTTGCTTAAGACTGTCTTCCATAGATTAAAAAATCCCTATCTGTCTTGTTTAAAGTCTAGCTTGCCTGGAATATGGGAGATGCCCAACAAATATTTGTTGAATGCTGCAAGAAAGAGTTAAGGATCTGGACCAGACGCTGCTGGCTACTTCCCAATCATTTATTTAATTTCTCTTTTTTCTTCCTTATCTCTGGCAGAGGAAGTTGTTTCATTCACCATTCATTCCAACCCCCTTTCAGTTTATTTTCATGTGCTATGGAGGCTGAAAAAGAGCTGGAAACATTTTCTGGACTGTGACGTTTTCCGCAGGTGATCTAGATCCTGGCAGGTAAGACCTGTATGTGGAAGTGAGCAGTGTGTGTGTGTATGGAAGGTGGGGATGGGGTTATTGTGCAAAGGGCCATTGGATCTTCTCATGCTGCAGATTGCATTTTCTGATAGTTGCCATGATCCATCGGTTCTCATGTGCTTTTCCAGAATTTGCCATTGCCTCATCAAGAGTTAGATTCCAATGCCCCTCTCCTTGAAGCTGTCAGGACTCTGAGACTGCCTCCATGAATAGAATGCAGTAGATGTGACACTGCATGACTTCTGAGGCTAGTTCATGAGAAGAGATATAGCTTCCATCTGGTGTTCTCACTCCCTCTCTCTCAGTCCCTTCCTCCCTCCCCCGCTTCCCCTTCCTCCCTGCCTCTCTCTCTCTCTCTCTCTCTCTCTCTCTCTCTCTCTCTCTCTCTCTCTCTCTCCTTCCCTCCCTCCTTCCCTCCCTTTCTCTCTCCTTGGCATTAGAATCCCGTCCTATGGTGTGATGAAGCCCAGGCCATGTGGAGGACCACAGGAGACATGAAGGGAAGTCTGCAGGGGGGCTTATGGGAAAGGTTTTGTTACTTCTAATAAATAACCCCAAGAAGAGATGGTCTCTCTTCTCATCCAGCTGCTATGACTGGAAACTTCTGTGACCATCTTGCTACCAGTCAACACAAGGAGTGGGGCCGTTCTCAGAAAACCACAGAGAGGAAGGTTGGAGAGCTGAAGTACTCTGTCTGGAGTCCTCTCTTCCCATCTCTGGGCTTCCTGATGTGTGAAATAATAAACTCCCTCACATGTAAGATACTTTGAGTTGTGACTTTCTGTGACTTGTAGCTGAAAACATCCTAGTTGTTCCCTGACAGCTATAGTCAATTCCTACCTTCTCTGTATGTCCTAGGGACCAGGGCTCTCCCACAGGAACCATCTAGCTAAAGAAAGCCCAGTGGACCACGTTGGGACAGAGCTGTGCTCTGGAAGTCAAATCTGAAACTTCTGTGATTGAGATCCATTTTCTGGAATTCTTCATAATTTCAGAGGGACATGTAACCTTTCTCCTGAGGTTACATGTTCGAGGAGAGCCTCCTTTGTACTTCAGAGATCATTTCCTGGGCTGGAAAGTGGAAGCAGGGAAGATGGTGACAGAACAAAGTAGCCTTGCTAAAAATAAAACAAAAGTAACAAGCAAACTAACAAAACCAACAAAAACAAATGCAGATACAGACAACAGAATGGTGGTTACTAGAGGGGAAGGAGGGTGGGGGCAGGGTATCGAATATATAGTAATGAAAGGAAATTAGACTTTCGGTGGTGGGCATGCAATAGAGTACACAGATATTGAATTATAAACTTATACATGTGAAAATTATATAATGTTATTGACCAATGTTACCTCAACAAATAATAATAATAATAAAAAAATAAAACTTTATATTTCCTGGACAGTTCTGGCCAATAAGACATAAATTAAGAGTTCTAAGAATTATTTGCTTTCTTTTCTTTCTGCATGGATCGTAATAATTAGAGAGGCAGCAGCTGTCTTGTAACCATGAATAAAAGGCCAAGAGAAGCAAAGATGCAGACCTGACATTTTTAAACCACTCATACAACACCACTACCTCTCTCTCATGTGTGGGGAAAAAAAATGTACCCTCGCATGTTTGTGTCACCTCTGTTATTCTCAACTGAATGTAGTTCCTCATTGGTAAACTACCTATCACCTGGGGCTGGACGGATACCTGGGGATATGCCTCTTAGGTGTCTTCCTTCCTTCCTCTCCCTTTTCTTCCCTTTGCATTTCCTCTCCATTTCTTCCTTCCCCCTTGAGCCTGTACTTGGCACCCAGCTTGGGACCACGTACTAAGAGAGAGGAGTGAAAGTTCAGGGGCCTGGGGAGAAGCTGCCACCTGCTCTGTGGGATGATCTGATCCCCAGAGATAAACTGGGGTCTCACAAGTTTTTTCTAAGGTTCCCACTTCTGCATGTGAATTCTTTTCTTTTTTTTTTTTTTTAGGCAGACAGGAGGTAGAAAGGGAAGGGGATTCATCTCTGATTCAGACAGATCTGGATTTGAATCTCATCTCCGCCACCTGTTGGCCGTGAGATCTTGGGTATATCAGCGAACATAAGTATGAACTCTCCTATACAATGAGTTGTTGCAACGATTAAATGATTTAGCAGTAGCTCCCTTGTAGTGAGTACTTGATCTGAGCCAGGTAAGGGTTATATGAGGGCTATGTTAGTGAGAAAAAAGGAGGAGGGAATGGATTTTGAGGAGACATCTGGCAGTCTCTGCCGCAAATGAGAAAATAGGACCTAATTCTTGATTCCTTGTTGAACCAGAGCAGTCCTTCCAGATCTGGGGATTTCTTGCACACTCTCTTGGGCTCTGCTTTGCTTTGGGAATGAGAAGCTACCCCTGCCTTTGCCCCTCCCCTCCTGCCATGACTGGGAGGGCTGTCCTCACTCAGCGAGTGTGCTCAGGGCCCCATGATTCCTGCAAGACGGTTGGAGAGAATCCATGTGTCTGGGGACAGCTGGACCGTGGCGTCCCTGCCATGGCTGCACACCTGTCAGAAACTATAGTTAGAACAGTACATCTTTTGGCACAGAAAAGAGAGAAGCCAAAGGAGAAAAGAAAAAAGAGAGAAGACACGGCCCAGAAAATGGGACGTTACTTGTTGCAGCACAACCATAGTATTCCCTAGGCTGGGCCTTAAGAGGCAAGGATGGCCCGTGTGTACTTGTATGGCCAGCCTGGAATTAGGAAAACGGTGGCTGACAGGGTTTGGGAACCGTAAACTCTGCCTGTGCTGGCACAAAGCCTTGTCCTGAGAGGCCCTAGAAAAAGCCCTTCTGCAACTGGAGCTCCTGAACCTTTCGATTGTGGCACCCACAGGCAGGATGTAAGGCTTTGTGTTCTCCCCTCCCCCTCAAGTTTCCACTAGGGGAAAAACATGAGGATTGTAAAGAAAGGGAAGAAATGAAACAAGCTAGATTCATCATGTTGCCAGCACTATGATTTGCTTATCAGTTACTTTAAAAGAATATGCACATAACCAATAGATTTTTGCATTATAAAACATTTCCCTAAAAACTTAAAAGTCATTCATAAAACTGCTTTTGAATATTGGTAAAATTTTATTTTACTTATTAAAGTAACCAATATTCAGAAGCAGTTCAGCACATATGACATGTTCCCCCAGAGGCAATTGGGATTTGAGTGACTCATAGCTGTGCATCGAACTTACATTGTTTTGAAGTCTATATTATAGGAAAATTATAGGTTAAAATTATTGATGCAAACTTGGATCACAATAGACTGTGAAATTAACCTGATAATACACAAAAAGTTAAATGGATAATGTTAAAGATAAACTCGAAGAGATTTTTTTTTTTAAATAATAAGGCCATCACAGTCTTTCCAGGGTAACAATTATGAAATCCTGACCATGTGTCCTTTCCCCAAATTGTGAAATTCTAACCATCTGCAGCATGCATGCAGGGTAGGAGTTTGACAACATTGCTAAGTGTTGTGTGGCAGCCAGATTTCTTAGCAAAGGGAACAATCAGAGTCCCGGGTCATTTTAGCTTATGAATAGCATATTTTAGTAAACTTTTGTGACTTATTCATTAGGTAACTAGTAAGTGACCCTGAGTTGTCCTAAAATGCGAGATGCGTGAATCACTTGATGCATGAATCACTTGACTGTAAAAACTGAAGAAAGAACATGTACTTTTGTATCCTCATGACCCATTAGGGGAACCTCTGTGTTCTGGCAGGGAGCCTCTGGCCACTTGTAAAGAGTGCATTGAGAATTAGATCTCACCTCCTGAAGGCTTTTCATCCTTAAGTATCTTTTCTCAGTATTATAAAACATTTTCTCTCCACTAGTTTATTTCCATTAGCACACAAGCAGACTGAAATGACTCCTTTCTTAAAACTTACATCCTTGACTTCATGTCCCCTCCAGTTACCACCACAATGCTCCTCTTCCTGCTGCAACAATTTTCCTCCAAAGAGTTGTCTATATTCAATGTCTCCAATTCTTCTTCCATCTTGTTGAACTATTCTAAAAGGCTTTTATCCCCACCATTCCACTGAAACAGCTTTTGACAAAGTTGCTATTCACTTCCACAATAGATGTCCTTGTCATTTTATTAGTGTCATCAGTAGGGTGACCAGCTCATCTCAACATGGTTTTAAAATGGAAAAGTTTTGCATTCTAGGAACCACATCAGCCCTGATCAAATCCAGACAGTCATCCTGGATTGATGACTTCCATGTTGATGAATCCATTGATGAAGTCCTCTTCTCATTTGACTTCACAGAAACTTAAAAAAAAATTATTGAGATATAATTTACATACAATGAAAAGCATATATTTAATTTGCATAAATGAATAATTTTTGATACAGGTATACACCCACAAAACCATCACAACAACCAAGATAATTAACATACTCATTACCCCCAAAGTTTCTTGATGCCCATTTGCAATCCTTCTCTTCTGCCTCTCACACCTGTCCAAAACCCCAAAATACAGATGTATTGTCTATTGCTGTGTAACAACCTCCAAACTTATCAGCTTAGAACAAAAGAAATTTATCGTCTCTCATTTTATGTGGGTCAGGAATCTTGGCAAAACTTACTTGGGAACCTCTGCCTCAAGGTCTCTCCCAAGGTTGTAACCAAGTTGTTGGCTAGGGCTGTGGTCTCATCTTACAGCTCGGCTAGGAGAGGATCTGCATCCAGACTCAAATGATTGTTGGCAGGATTCAGTTCTTCACAAGCTGTTGAAACAAGAACTTTGGTTTCTTATTAGCTATTGGCTGAAGCCCTTATTTAGTTTCTTGCCTCTCTTTAGGGCAGCTTACAACATGGCAGCCGATTTCATCAGAGAGAGAGAGAGGGGGAGAGAAACAAAGACAGAGAGACAGAGGGAAGTCATCATTTCATTATAACGTAATCTCAAAAGTGAAATCTCATCATTTTTACCATATTCTGTTCAGTATGCATGAGTAGCTATATCCATCACAATCTCAAGGGGAAGGAATTACACAAGAGTGTAGATACCAGGAGATGGCAATCATAAAGAGCCATTTTAGAGGTTGCCTGTCACACCAAGCAAACATTGACATGCTGTCTGTGCTATAGAGTAGTTTGTAATTTCTAGAATTTTATATAAATAGAATCATACAGAATGTACTCTTATCCTCTTTCACTCAGCATAATAATTTTGAGATTCACTTATGTTTTTGCATCTATCAACAGTTTGCTCTTTTTATTGCTGAGTCATATTCCCTTGTGTGGTTATACTGTAACTTGTTTATCTATTTACCTGTTAATGGACCTTTGAGTCATTTACAGTTTTTGGCTGTTATAAATAAATCTGCTGTGAACATTCATCTATAAGTCTTTGCATGAATAAGTGCATTCATTCTCTTGGGTAAATATTCAGAAGTGGAAACCTAGAACATATACTAGGTACATATTTACCTTTAAAAAAACTGACAAACTCATTCCCATTAGCAGTGTATGAGATTTCCAGTTTCTCCACATCCTTGCCAATACTTGATATGGTCAGGTTTTTTTTAAATTTTAGCTATTTAAATGGGTCTGTAGTAACAGCTCATTGTAAATTTAATTTGCATTTCCCTAATAATTAATGCAGTTTAAAATATTAATGTGTTTATTTGCTATCCATACGTATTCTTTGGTGAAGTGTTTTAAAAAATATTTCACCCATTTTTAATTTATTTTCTTATTATTTAGTTTTGAGAGTACTTTCTATATTCTGGATACATATCCTTTAGCAGGTAAATAATTTATAGATATTTTCTTTCAGTCTGTTGCTTGTTTTATTACTCTTTTTAGTGTCTTTCAAAGAGAAGAATTTTTAATTTCAATAAAGTTCAATTTATCAATTTTTCTTTTATAGTTTGTACTTTTGGTATTATATTTAAGAACTCTTTTTCTAACCTAAGATCATAAAGATTTTCTTCTGTTTTCTTCTAAAAGTTTTATAGTTTTAGTGCTTACATTTAGATCTACAATTTATTTTGAGTACGAAATATGAGTGAAAGTTAGTTTTTCTTGCACATGGAAAGCCAATTGTTCCTGTATTGTTTATATCTTTTCTCCATTGAATTGGTTTTGCACCATTGTTGAAAATCAATTGTTCATATATGTGTGGATCTATTTCTAGATTCCATTTTTTGTTTCATTGATTTATTTGTCTTTCTTCATAGCAATACTTACCTTGATCACTATAGGTTTGCGGTAAGTTTTAAAATCAAGGAGTGTTAGTTCTCCCACTTTTTTCTTCTTTTACAACTTTGTTAGGCTCTTCTACGTCTTTCATATTTCAATATGAATTCTGAAATCAACTTGTTGATTACTACAAAAAGTCCTCCTGGCATTTTGATTGAGATTGCTTTGAACCTTTACATCACTTTGGAGAGAAATAACATTTTACCAAATCTTCCAGCACATAAACACAGTATGCCTCTCCATATATTTAGATTTTAAATTTTTCTTAGCAGTGTTGTGTAGTTTTCAGTGTTCAGGCCTTTCACATCTTTTGTTAGATTTATCCCTAAGTATTTTGTATTTGTTTGTGCATTATAAATGATATTTTAAAGTTTTAACTTTTGATTGTTTATTGCCAGTATCTAGAAATATCTGATTTTTATATATTGATCTTGTATCCTGAAATTATGTAAAGTATTAATTCTGGTAGCTTTTTTGTAAATTCTATTAGATTTTCTACATAGGAGATTATGTCATCTGCAAATAAAGACTAAATGCCTTTCTTTTTTTTCCCTTGCCTAATTGCACAGGCTAAGACATCCAATATAATGTTGAATAGAAGTAGTAAGAGCAGTCATCTTTGCCTCGTTCCCAGTCTTAGGGGAAAAGCATTCTGTCTATAACCATTAGATGATTTTAGCTATTGGTCTTTTATAGATTTTCCTTATCAAGCTGAAGAACTCTCTTCTCATTCTATTGAGGCAGAAAGAGTTACATTTTTGTTTTACTTGTTTCACTTAATTTTGATTTTTAGAGATTAATTTTAAAATAAAATTTTATTTTATAGTTATGGAAAATATTTAAATGATTTCCAAGTCAAATCTACAAAACAAAGTGCATTCAAAGTCCAGTTTTTATCCTAGTCCTCTCTACTACTTTTCCTCCCTCCCTTCTTTTTTTTTAAAGTTATGATTTATCCTTTTTTTTAAAGTTATGATTTATCTCTCCATTAAAAATATAATTGTTTCCCACCCCCTAATATGCTACCTCCAGATAAGTGGTAGTGTATTATACACACTCTTACCATCTTACTTTATTCATTTAACAATATCAGGAAACCTCTCTTTACTAGTATATAGAAATGGTTCTCATTTCCTTTTACAACTGCATGTAATTCCAGTGTCTAGAGACACAGTGATCTATCTGTCAATCTCTAATTTTGGGGTGAATGGGGCCTGTTGCATTTTCAGACACCTGCATCAAAGAGTGAATGCATAAGTAATTTGCAAAATTTCTTTCCATAGGGATTGTACAATTTTGCATCCCCACTACCAAATTATGAAAGTGTCTATTTCTCAAAGCTTCTTTAACAGAGTATGTTGTCAAAGTTTTGAATTTTCACCAGTTTAATAGGGGAAAATGAAATCTCAGTTTGCATTTCTCTTATTATGAGCAAGGCTGAGTATTTTTTCATATAGTTAAGAGACATTGGCATTTCTTCCCTGTTAGTTTTGTTAGTATCTCTTGCTTACTTCTCTATGTAATTATGGTCTTCTCTATCTTAGAAACTTTTTTTAAATATTAGGGATATTAACTCTCTGCATTATAAATTAAAAATATTTTCCCCCATTGTTTTGGTTCAGACGTTTTTCCTGACACGAGAAGTCCAGGGTTGATAACATTGACTCAGTGGCCCAAGAATGTGAGGGCCAGCTTATTTGAGGTTCTCTAAGCCTTTCTCTTAGAGCCACATTATGACTGTGTTAAAGGCAGATAAGACCAGGAAAAGATGGCTCCAGAGACATCTATCCCTTTTATTAAGGAGGTGATAACTTTCTCAGAGATCCTCGACAGATTTGTACTTATATTTAATCAGCCAGAACTAGGTTATGTATCTCTCATTTCCAGCTTCAGATAAAGCTGGGGAAGAAAATACCTGATTTTTCCAGATTCTAGAGTGGAGGTGGGCAAGGAAGAAGAGATTGAAATGCCTGTTGAGCTATCCAACCAACTATCACAGA
The DNA here is from genome assembly GCA_004027375.1 of Macroglossus sobrinus. Taxonomy (NCBI): domain Eukaryota; kingdom Metazoa; phylum Chordata; class Mammalia; order Chiroptera; family Pteropodidae; genus Macroglossus; species Macroglossus sobrinus. The sequence goes on along the minus strand of PVKZ01000310.1, from coordinate 321,893 downwards.
CAGAAATGAGCAAGTTTAGCTCCAATGGAAGACTCATTTTTTCTCCTATTATGTGACATGTCTGCAAATCCACAAGAACAAGTAGTTATGGAACCAGTAGTTTCCAAAAGGGAATTCAGTTTTGGATGCATTAGTAAAGGTTTAGTGCATGCAGTGAGAGAGGTGAGATGACATCTAGAGACCTGTGCCTCACACCAGGAGCCTGTCTTGAAAGAATACTGCTAACTGAAAGCATGTCTAAAAGAGAGCAACTAGGTTTGGAGAGTGAGGGCCCCAGAAACCTTGTCCTGTCAAGAATAAATGACAAGATTTGGAGATGTTGTATAAGAAAAGGTATTGAAGAGAACAGGATAAATTTCATTGAGAATCTGAAGGACTACTGGCATATGGAGAAATTTAGATTTTAGCTGTAATAACAGTTGGTGCATGTTATAGTGAGGCAGATTTCAATTATTTTTAAACAAGTATTTTTCATTTATTTGGGATGGGTTGCTTCATGAGGTAGTGAGATTCCTACATGCTGTGTGATCAAGCTTGCTGTTCTCATGGTTTTATCCTCCATTGTTATGTCAGTATTTCTCCAGTATAGGTCCCTAATCCAATCCTATCTCTCTGAGGGTCTCAAAGCTCCAGATTCCTGTCTTCTCCACCCCACAGTGAAGCTCTTTCTTAGTCAGAGTTGGAACAGTCAAAATTGAACCAGGAAATAGAAATCACTTGAATATTTCAAATGAAGGATTTCCTGAAGGGAATTCATTAAGGAAGTGATAGAAGGAGCAAGAAGTGAAACAGAGGGCAGTGAGACAACTCAAAGATCAAGCAGCAACAAGAAGCATGTTACCTCCTAAGCTGGAGGGTTGCCCAAGTAAAAATTTGAACAACAGTGGGTTTGTCTAGCAGGAGCAGGAGGGATGGAAAATACACAGCAACTGCCAGAGATGCAATTAAAGCAGAGGCAGAGGGAGAAATAACCTGTATCCTCCCACTCCCAACCAAATCCTGCCAGTGCTCCCAGTGGCCTAACACCATCAGAAGCAGAGAACACATGAACCTGGGAAACATAGCCCAGCAGAGGAGGAGAAAGTCAAGGGGAAAAGTGCGGACAACAGGTAGACAAGAGAAGGAAAGGTAGATGGTATTTTAGGTTTGTGTTCTTTCCTCCCTCTGTATCCTGGGCCTGAGGCCGCAGAGAGCTGGGAAAGCTGGATAAAGTAAGCATATGGGTCAGAGTTCAGCAGTTGGTGTCCAGTATTTCAAAGAAGCAGCAATTCTACTGGGGATGACTGAAGATGCTTCCCAGGAAAGATTGTACTTAGGTTGGGTTTTAGAGGATGAGTATGAGCTCTTTAGGTGAATGAGATAGGAGAGGGCAATCCAAGAAGAGGTAAGAATGTGTACTAAAGCCCAAAAGTGGAAGAAGATCATGGTATATCTTGGGAACTACAAATGATTTTGTGTGGTTGCAGCCCTAGGTATGAAGATATTAGGTTTATTAAATGTAAAGTAAAAAAGTAAAAGAAAATAACCTGTGAACAGATTTTATGTGGAGTAAAGAAGAGGGAGTCTGAGGATACTTTTAGCTTTCTTCTTAAGAATTGAAGAGGATGGTGGGGTCATTAATCGTGGTGATGATAGGGACCTCCCTGCACTGTAGGGTGGTGGTGGCTGTGAAGGTGGGAGTGGGAGAGGGTAGTTATATTTTAGATATGTCAAATTTAAGATTCTTATGGAATACCAAGGTTTAGATGTCTGGGGAGTGTTTGAATGTATGAGCTGGAATCTTGGGGAACAGATCTACTCTGAAGATGTCAACTTGGGAATCTTTAGAGGTTGGTTAAACCTTGAGAATAAGGCTATGTGAACCGTGATGAGGAAGGAAGGGAACTGTGATGAGGAAAGAAGCATTATGACAGAAGGTGGATCCCTGGGAAAGACCAAGCTTTAAGGGGCGACAGAGGAAATAGAGGCAAGAAACATCCTGAGAAGAAAGAGTCAGAGAAGCTGGAGGAGACTCTGGAGAAAGCTATGTAAAAAGGAGTGGTTCCATCTTTCCTAGTGGTACCCTGATTAATACAAGGATCAACTGAATCTACTGATTTCAGCCATGAGGGATTCGTGGGTTATCTTGGTGAGAGTTGTGTCCAGGAGAGGGATGATGTGGAAGCAAGGTTATAGTGGACAAAGGAGGTGAGGAAATGGGGGTGAGGAAGAATAAATCAGTTTTTATAGAAGTTTGGCTGTGAAGGATGGAAAAAATATAAAGATAGCTTGAGGAGACCTGGGTCCAAGGGTTACCAGAAATGTGTTTTAAAATCTTGAGAGAGACTTCGATAAACGAGGACAAGGATAATTAATAAAAGGAGGCCCTGGAGGGATAGGATGGTGTGAGGGCAATGACAGATGTATAGCTTTGTTTGGGGGGTTGGGGAGGGGCAGCTCTTCCTCTGATGTTGAGAGCAAGAGAGTGCAAAACATTTGAAGCAACATATATGAATTATGTGCACATCCTGTCCTTCGGAAAGTCACACTCTAATAGGAGGATGAGACATGATGTCTTCAGGAATACTTGCTTCCAGGTATAGAAACCTACTCAGAAGTTTAAATTAAAAGCCAGTGTGAAATAACAGAAAAAATATATATTGGTCTCTGCTTCTGGATCCTGGCACAACTCTCCTAAAATGCTTGGAGTTTCCTGGGTGGTAAGACTGTCACTTCTAATGAGGCAACACTTGGTGGGCTCCTGGATGGGTACTGGTCATCAGAAAGACAAAGCCAAGATTAGAAGCTTATAACTTTCCGCTCCACCTGCCATCCTCCAAGAATGAGAGATGGTCTGGATATTGAGTTAATGATCTCTCATGTCTACTTGAAGAAGTCCTCCATAAAACCCTAGAAGTGTAGGGTTTGGTAAGCTTCCAGGTTGGTGAACACATCCATGTGCCAGGAAGGTGATGTACCTCAGCTCTGTGGGTTCAGCAGCTCCTGTGCTTGGGACACTTCTGGACCTCCCCTATGTATCTCTTCATCTGACTTTTAATCTGTATCCTTTATCATATCCTTTATTATAAAATAAATTGGTAAATGTGTTTCCCTGCATTCTATGAGACTAGCAAACTATCAAATCCAAAGAGGGGGTAATGGGAACCTTTGATTTAGAGCTGGTTGTTCAGAAGCACAGGTGACAACCTAGACTTGAGCTTGGGATCTGAGGTGGGTGGAGGCAGTTTTGCGGGACTGAGCCTATAACCTTTGGTGAGCCCTTCATATTTGCTGTCATAAGTGTTGTGAGTGTGGTAGTAGTGTGAAAGTAGTAGGAGAGAAACACAAAAGTATTTTTTTCTGTAAAGCCAGTTTATTTAAAAGATACAAAGTGAACTCGACTATTAGGATTCTTTAAAAATAGCTTTATTGAAATATATTTCACATACTACAAAGTTCACATATTTCAAGTTCAGTGGTTTTTAGTCTATTCAGAGTTGAACAAACACCATTATGATCTAATTTTAGAACATCCTTAACACCCCAAAAGGAAATCCTGGACACGTTAGCAATCATGTCCCATTCCCACCACTTTTCCCCATCCAACATTGCCAGGCAACCACTAATCTATCTACCCTTTGTCTCTGTGTCTCTTCTGGACATTTTACATAAATAAAGTCATATGATATGTAACTTTTTATGTCTGGCTTCCTTCACTTAATGCAATGTGTTCAAGTTTCATCCATGTCATAGCCTATTATCAGTACTTGACTCTTTTTTTTTTTTGCAATTATTAATAGCTTTAATGTATTTTATGGTGTTTTAACTTTTTCTTGGAAATTCTTTATTAGTTTCAAGTATACAATACATTGGTTAGACGTTTATATAGTTTATAAAATTATCCCTTAATTGCTTTTCTTTCCTCTGGTTTTTCACCTAGACAATATATTAATACTAATTGCATCCCCTTTGCTGTGCTCTCCATCCCCGTGTCAATTTGTCAACTATTAATTTGTACTTCTTTAACCCTTTCCCCATTCTTCCAGCCTCCCAACCCCCCATTCCCTCTGTCAGTCACCAAATTGTCCTCTATATTTGTGAGTCAGTTTTTGATTCTCTTTGTTCTTTTTGTTCCTTAGATACTTCATTTTTTTACTGCTAAATAATATTCTATTGTGTGGATATATCTCATTCAGTTTATCTATTCATCTGTTGATAGATGCTTGGGTTATTTCTACTTTGGGGCTACTGTAAATAATGCTGCTATAAACATTCATGTACATGTTTTGTGTAGATTATGTTTTATCTCTCTTGGGTATGTACCTAGGAGGGAATTACCGAATCACATGCTAACTCTATGTTTAACATTTTGAGGAACTGTCAAATGTTTTCCAAAGTGGCTGTACTATTTTACATTCCCACCAGCAATGTATAAGCGTTCTAGTTTCTCCACATCTTTGATGACATTTGTTAGTGTCTGACTTTCTGATATCTACTGGCCATTCTAGTGGGTGTAAAGTGGTATCTTGTGGTTTTGATTTGCATTTATCTAATGATGCTAAGCATTTTTTTCATGTGCTTATTGGCATATGAATTGTGTCCTCTAAAATTAATATATTGAAGCCCTCACTCCCAATGTGATGGTATTTGGATATGAGATTTTTAACCTTGTACCAGTCAGTCATTTTTGGAGAGTGGGGAGGGGCTAGGGAATAAACTCACTTGCAGGCACTCCTGAACCTGTAACTCTGGATATGTGGATATGTGTGGCAGCTCCAGGAGCCCAAGAGCAAGCCTCTGAAGGTCGAAGCTGCAAACAATTAGTATCATAGCACACAGAAGCTGAAGGGTGGGCACACAACACTGTGAAAGGGGATCTGAGCAGGATCTGAGTGGGGAACTAAGGTGTCCCCCAAGGACTGAGGGTGGAGAGGTGAAGACGGACATCTCCCTTGGGCATGCACATGATATGGCATGAAATAGAAAGTAATATATAACATCAGAGAGAAAGTGCTGGGTGGGGTTATGAAAAAGAATGCTGTTCTTCTCTCTATTGCAAGATGAGTAATATTGTAGTGACTATCAGAGATGTTGTGTGCTCTTAGGATGCTGCAGGAGTCCCATGAAGGCAGAAAAAATTATCCCATTGAGACAGTACCAGACTTTTCTGATTATGGAGTAGGCTCTCAACTCCCTGGTGACTTTGCACCAGACATATTGTGTCCTTGTTATCTCTTGGTTATGGGGCTGCATTCTCACACCGTAGAGACCGCCAACTGCCTGCTCAGAGTAGATCCTGAAAACCCCGGGGTGTCTGTCTCTGCCCATCCCCCAGGTATTCTGGGTGGAACCTTTACCACTTTTACCTTTCCAAATAGTATCTTTTCCCTACCATGCTCCAAATAACAGGGCTCTCTGTTAGGTCTATCTCTTCAAGAAGCTCATTTCTAAATATAATTGTGGTATATTATGGGTAGATATAGTGATACAGTTAATGAATCTCTAATGTGGACAATTATAACTTAGAATACAGCTTGGCTTAGTCCTCTCCTACTCACATGCACAGACTGATTCAGTAACACACCCACTCACAACTATGCTCCTGTCTCTGAGAAAATACCATACCAAGGCCTCACAGGCAGCAGACCAGAGCTGTGTACATGCAGGCACACACAGGCACAGAAATGCCCACAAGTCCTCACACCCTCTCAGATGTAGTAGTTACATTTGAGGTGTCTTCCCAGACACTACCCCTTCTTAGAAAGGTCTTGCCATTGTACCTGTGAAAGAGGTGGGTCAAAGAGGCTGTGTTTGTAGCAGGTAGTTCTACCACCTTCTCCCACCAACTATAGCTAATTGGACCTTGGGTTCTATAAACACAAATGCTTTTAGGAATTTGGTGGTGAGAAACAAAAGCCAACTTAAGATATCTTAGGAATCAAAGGCCTCCAGATAACACAAGGACAGAAAAGACTGAAGGGGCTTCTGAGGGCCTGGAACTGAAGACGGAAGCCATCTTCAACCAAGGCAGCAGCTTGCTTGCTTTCTTTTACTCTCTGGGGTAGTGAAGATCTTTCATCTCTCATCTGCTTCTCTTTTCCCTCTTGCTAAAATCCTGCATTCCATTTATCTGGAGAATTTATTAATAATTCAGAGCCCTGGATCTCTGGGGATAGAGCCAAGGAAGCCATATTTGTGACAAATGCCCAAGTTGTCCTGTGGTGTGCAGGAGTTTGAGAACCACTGTGCTACAGTGTTACATAATTCTGGCACTACTCGTCTTTGAGACATGTCCTCCTGGCTAACCACCACCGACTGACTAATTCACAGTCTGTGTCCCAATCCCAAATTTCTGGGAGTGAGATGCAGTATGGATCAGATGTTTTGGTCCAAAGGGCTGTGGCTGTCAGTGACGTGGTCAGTTTGGTCCAACTGGAAGGTGCAGACACTGACAGGGTTGGTAAACCGACCAACTAGTTTGTTATAGTGAGATGTTCCCAAATCCTTATGATAACTTCCCTTTTAATTAAGTTGGCTTGAGTGGGCTTTTCATAGTGAAATGACTCCTAAGGCACAAGTCCTCTGAAACACTTAGGCACACATTCTCCCTCACACATGCACGCAATATGCACGTGTCAACTCATGAGCACACACCCATCATCTGGGGCACTGTGGGACAGGTTTGTTCTGGTAATGATCTCTTTGCAGCTCAGTAAGACTATAAAAAAGGTGGAGGATCTTTATTAATTATATATCTTGCATTCCATGAAACATAATATTTAATTTAAGTAATTGCAGGAGGCAGCTTTGATACTTTGATTCACTTCCCAGAACAAATGGCTTCTCTCCATCCCTGGCCTGCTGATCTGATCTCTCATGATGAAAGACCAACCTAGGCTGTTCCTTTCACAGGATTTTTGTCCTAGAAAATGATGAAATGCTTTCCTGACTGAGTATAAAGCCGGGGTTGCAGCTGCTTTGCCAGCTTTGAAAAGGAAATGCCAGGGAAATAAGATTCATTTCATCCCTTTAAACAATAGATTGAAGAGATGATGCTTAGAACAGGATGCTCTGAATCACATCCCGAGAGGCTGGCTGGAGGTGGCAGGTGTTCTGTGCAGATGGCCCCACAAGTGTGTTAATGGTGAGACCTGACTCTCAATCTCCCACCCCGCAGATCGGCCATGTCTCCTGATCTGGGCCACACTGTTCTTTGTGCTGGATGCTGTCAATCTCTGTGGGCTCTTAGCAGTCAGAAAAGAAACCATCTTCTCCTCCTGGCCCTCTCTTCAGCAAGATCTTCACCGGCGAAGTGTTGGTGGCCTGGTGAAAATCCCAGACAACCCCAGAACACCATAACATTACATCCAACCCCCTATTAAACTAGAACTCTGATATAACAGGCTAGGAATTGCTATTTTGACAGAAGCTTCCAGAGTTCAGGTGGCCAGAGGGCTCATGCCAACATCCAATTGGAAGAAAGGACCTCGGGGTCCTTCCTTAGCTGGGAGCTTCTGAGACAACACATCTGGCTAAGTCCGGGCCAGCTGGCTGAGTGCATCCTTGGAACTGCCTCTCTTCTCTTCCTGAAGGACAAGAGACTTGGCACTAAATGTAGGTCAAGTTCGTGTCCAAGATCTTTTTTCTCTTTTTTTTCCAAGATGAACTCTGGACAGTAGTTGGGCTGGAAGTGGTTTGGGACAAGGAGGAGGGACTCTAACATAGTTGAGTGTCTGATATGCCAGAGATGGTGGCTGGTGTCTGCACATCATTGCATTTTATCTGCATCAGTCTTGTGAACTAGAGAGACTTAGCCCCATTTTACAGATAAGAAAACTGAGACCCCCGAGTAATCACTTGCTAAGGTTATCCACTTAGTCAAAGGCAGATCCAGGATTTTAAGCTACAGTCTAGTTCTAGAGGGCCTCCCTTTTCCATTCACCTGCTGTAAGAGAAAGGTAAGATGGAGGCTCCTTTGCCAGGGTTTGTTTTTCCAACTTTTAAGGGCTTACGGCTGTAGAAAAGGGGCTCAGCAGGGCCTGGGGGTCTTCAGCACCTTCCAGTGAGCATCTCCATGGCCAGGCTTCCTAGTTCTATCCTTGGCTAGCATCTCTACTGTGTCTTCAGCTTCTCTCTTTGCCAATTAAATATCCTCCAATCAATTTGATGTTAAAGCAAATGACAAAAAATTGAAAGACCCTCTTTCTCTTCTAGCCACCATTTTATCTGTATAGACAGATGTATTTCCTGTCTCATCTGAGCTCTTCAAAAAAGTTATCTCAGACCACGTCCCTGCTCCTCATCATCCTCTCTTCATCGCAGTCTGGCCTCCTCTCTCACTGTTCTGCTGAAATTTCCCAATGGCCATTAATTATTTTGTCATTATATTCACTAGATACTGTCTGTTCTTTTTTTTTTTTTTATCATATTATTTGACTTCTCTGCAGCTTTGAACTTCTGACCTCTCAGTCTCTCTTATTAACCTCTTTTTCTTTTTTTTCCATTCTCTAAATTTTTCTCTAACCTCTTGGCTACTGTTTCTCCGTCTTTTTTTGGGCTCCTTTTCCTCTGGCCAACTTTCGAACATCCAACTTTTTCAGGGCCTGGCCTTAGCCTCTTACCTTCTCACTCTATACTTGCTTTCCAATCTCATGGTTTAAGCACCTCTGGATACTAATGATGCCCACTTTTATAGTGCCAGCCAGACAACCTTCTTTAGCTCCAGAGCCATGGATCCATTTGTCTATGTAAGGACTCAGCAAAATATTTTTGTGTGACAGGCCAGATAGTAATATTTTGGGGTTTGTGAGCTAACTGTTGTCTGTTTCAAGTATTCAACTCTGCCATTATAGTGCAGAATCAACCACAGATAATGACAACAAATGGGAATGGCTCTGTTCCTATACTTTGTTTATGGACACCAAAATTAGAATTCTTTATAATTCTCATGTTTTAGGAAAGATTATTCTCCTTTGATTTTTCCAATCATTAAAACAATAAAAAACCAGATGACAAGCCAAATGTGGTTGATGGGCTGTAGTTGGTTGCCCCCTGGTCTACGTGTTGGTTCACATGGATGTCTCACAGACATCTCACACCAGCATGTGCACAAGTAACTCCGGACTTCCACCTCCAGATCTTAGTGTCCCCACAGATCAATAAAAGACACTTGTGCAAGGAATCTGAGAGTCAGCCCTGATGGGTCATTTTTATCCTCACTCCTTTCTGCTCTTAACACACAATAGCCAAGTCCTGTCATTTTTCCTTCCTAAATACACATAGCAGAATAATATTGTGAAATATCCGATGTGGTTCTTATTTAAGACTACGCTGACTCACTCTCTCATCTCCTTCAAGTCTTTTCTCAAATGCCACCTTCTCCACAAGGTCTAGCTTGATGCCCTTCTCCATCCCTGATCTCTTTACTCTATTTTTTTTCTTTTCCATTTGCACTTAGATTTGCGAATGTTTTATGACATTTACTACATACTATTATTATTGTGTCTTATCTTTATCTCCCTATTAGAATGTAAGCCCCCCAAGGATAGGAACTTTGGTCTGTTTTGTTCACTGCTGTGTCCCAAACACCTCGAACAGTGCACGTAGAAGGGGTGTTGAATCAGTGAATGATGCTGAGGTTTAGATTTCTTCATGGGATGGGTAGGATTAGCTGAGACAAAAGAAGTCATTGATATTAATAAATGGGACTCTTTAAAGCAATGTTCCTTGACCCTGGCTGCACATAAGAATCATCTGGGAGCTTAAGAATCCTGCTGCCCAGGCTCAACCCCAGACCAATTAAATTAGAAGTTCCCGGAATGGGAATTTTTCAGGTCCCTACAAAGTGCAGCCAAGGATAAGAACCCTGCTTTATAATGATGGAAATTATAATGGTCAAAAAAGCAAGATTTTGATTTGTGAAAGTCAGCTTTGTGGTGAAGACAAAAGCATTTGTGGGCTCTGAAGATTCTGAGCTCAGAAGCCTGAGTGTTTGAACAGGGAAGAAAGTGAAATTTGATGCAAAAGGAGCAAGAGACACAGACCAGTGAGAGTATGGTGGGGGCTGGTACCTCAGTCCCCATGTCATAGTTTGGGCCATGGGTGGGTTTGGGGATGTAAAAGTAGAGAAGCTTTTTGTCTCATTTCTTCTACAAACCCATGAATATATATAATGGAACATTTAGGTAGGGAGAACCTAAATTAGTCTTGATCCATCTCACCTGGAGACTCTTTCACTTGCAGTGGTTTGTGAAGAAATAAGAACATGTTTTAGGGCCCTGGGGAAGGACCAAGCAGATGGCAATGATGGGGAACTCATATGGCTGCCAGGGGATTATTGTGTCATGGGACAAAGGGACTCTGGAGCAGAGGGTGGGAAGGGCAGCCCCAGGTCAGCACAGGATAGAGATGGGGTTAGTCTCTGAGGCTTGACAGGGCCAGCCATAGCAAAAATGGGTGGTGGGTCAGAAGGGAGTAGACCGCTATATACTTAATTTGCTGAGACAATGGACACCAGCAATGGCACTGTGGCAGGAACGTATGGTGGCCAAGGCTGATACCCGGACAGGCCAGGTCACCTCTGCAAGGCTCAGCAAGGACCAAAGGACAACGTACAGACCAGAAGCCCCTTCCCTGACTCCATATGTCTCCCAAATCATACTAGCTCTTGTGCTTTTCTTTCATGTCACTTTCACAATTATCATTATTTGGTGATGTGAATAATCATTCATGGATTATTTGCTTTTTAAACTGTATAGTCTATGAAGGTAGAAACCACACCTGTGTTCCCAGAGCCTAATACAGTGTCTGGCACATAGGAGTGGAGATTTATTGATGAAGACATGAATAAGTGGGAGTCATGCCCTTAGTCCTGGGTAGAGGGATTGGGATGAGAATCCAGACACTGGTTCAGCCTGGATAGCCCACTAAGGTGCTGCTGGGAGGATGGAAGTTCTCCTTCTTGGGTGCCTTGAGCACAGGGACCACACATGCTTTTGCTCACTTTTTCCAATTTGCGTAGGTCTGGACTTGTCTCTATGTGACTAGGCAGTGCATGAGAGTTGTCAGCCTGGGACAAGGGTTTGGGGCTGGACCACACGTTATGCTGCATCCTGCCTCAGCTCCAGTCCCCTCCACACTTGGCTCCCTTGACACCCAGAGAGACCCTCACAGCTCTCTTCCCATCCCCACTTTATCCTTCCAACTGGCTGCAGGACTTCCCTCCAACAACGACCTTGCCTTCCTGTCTCTGGACCCATAAAAAAGTCACTTTGGCTTCAATCAATAGAATGTCTCTTTAGCAAGGGAGCCACTGGTTTGCAGAATGGAGCCACCTAGGCTGGGGAAGGGGCAGAGCTAGCTCTTGCAGACAACTTTGCTTTTCCAGATGATGCATTAGATTACATCAGCAGTTTTTGCTTTTTATGAGGACATATATGACTCCCCAAAGAAACCTTACAGAGAGGAGTATCAGGAGGGTGAGAGAGTGGGGAGAAGGGTGAAGCATAATTCTGACAGTTCAGAGAATGCTGCTCAGATTCTATCCTCTCTGCCACCTTCCTGTTCCTCGGAGTCTTTGAGTTTACCGATAGTGCTGTGTGCCTATCACATCCACTCATACAGTATAAACACAAAGGTTTATCCAGGTACAGAACACACACCAACATGCACATGCATGTTCTTTGCTCACACTCACCACCATGGTACGTAGATGATGCCATTACTCTGGCTTTCTGTGCTCCCCTTGCCATTCCGTGTCTTCTCATCACCCAGCTGATGCCTGGTCTTTCCTCACATGCTGGCTTGTTTTTCAATCATCCCTTCCTCAGGGAACCAGGCCTCACCTACCAACTGTAATCCTCCAATGACAGATACAGTCTTGTTCTACCCTCCACGCTCAGCATGTTGACTATTTAGTGAGCGGGCCCTCACTAAATAATTGCTGAATGAAATAATGGATGTGGTAGGCAGCTTCTGAAACAGACCCTAGTGATCCCCACTTTCTGGTAGTCGTGCACATGTGTCAACCCCTCCCTTTGTGTGGGCTGGACACAATGACCCACCTCTAATGAATAGAATATGGCAGAGGTGATGAATGGCACTCTAAGATTAGGTTGTAAAGGATTGTAACTCAAGTCTTCTTCTTTTTGTCTCTCTCTCCTTGATTTGCTTGTTATGATAAAAACAGCTGCCATGTTGCTAGCTGCCCTATGGAGAGGCCCATACAGTGAGCAACTGAGAGTGGCATCCAGGTGACAGCTAGTGAGGAATTGAAGCCCTTAGTTCACCGACTAGTAAAGAACTGACTCTTGCCAACAGCCATGCACATTGAGATGCTGCAGACCATGCCGACATCTTATTGTTGCTTTGTGAGATACTCAGGCTGGAGGACCCAGCTAAACTGTGCCTAGATTTTTGACCCACACAAACTGTGAGATGATGAATGTTGTTCTTTTAAGCCACTAAGTTTTGGGAGTCACTATTATGCAGCAATAGATAACTAATAGATAATAGATAAATAATACAACACATGGATGACTGAGAAACACACAAAATCAACAGTGTGCTCGCTTCAGAGCTTCCTCTCCACATAACTCAGATCTTATTTACTACACATGAGCAGGGTTCACACACACACACACACACACACACACACACACACACACACACACACAAATACCTCAGAGCCCTGAGAAGTGCTCTCCCTTTCTCTACTCTTGCTATCTTACAACTTCATTCAAGCGGACATTTACTGTGTCAGGTCAGATACCAGACCCACCTGAAAACCACCGCTTGGCCCTGCTGCTGAGTCCTTCATCCTTATAGACTCCCTGCCCAGCTCTGCATCACCAACGAGGCCAAAGTTACCAATTGCCCCGCAGTTTTGTGAGAGGGTCATCGTGTGATGGCCGAGGCCGGCCCAGCTTGAGGAATGGGCAATTGCCGGGGAAGCTGTCCTTCGAGCTCCCTGCAGGCGCTCACTTCTGCCTCACACAAGGCCTCCTTGTGCTCCTGTAGGAGCTCAGCCCTGTTCTGCTTTCAAGGGCAGGCCTGGCCAGGCCAGCATGGAGGGAATAAAAGAGAACTGTTCTCAGCCTGGAACCTCCACTGGGCAGCAGTGGACAGTGGCAGCATACCCTCCCTCCCAGGCTGGCAGCTGGCTAGGCAGCAAGTACATGGCAAACAGGAAATGCCCTATCTCCTCACTTTCTTGGCCCCAGCCTTCCTGAGGCCCTGCAAGGAAAGCCCAAGGCTCACAAAATCCTACTCTGGGAGTTGTTTCTTTAAGTAGGATTGCCCTTTGAAATTGTCAAAAGAAGAAGCTCATATTTCTGGTGCTGAGAGAGGCTGATTTTTAGAGACCTTTAATTCAGGCATATTTGCTGCTGATAGCATGAGTATTCTTTATTGGTTGGCAGGAGGAGGTTCAGAAAGCCCACGTTTCCTTCTCCTTTCTCCCTATCGTCCTACCATTGACTCAGAGGCACCTGCCTTGCTCTGGCCTAGGTATTCGCTTCTTGCTTTCTCAGAATTTATTCTCTTTTGCTCTGCTTCTTTGGGAAGAATATGGGGGAAATTGGAGCTCTTTTATCAGGGAAAATGAATGGTTCAGGCAGGTTGAAGAACTGAATAGTCTAGATGGACTGTCCACATGGACCTTTAGGGGCCTCTGGGGCCCCTCTGCTTGGCTTAGTCCTCAGGCTATGGCAAGGCCAGCTGGCATTCCTCAGGTCCAGTGCTGCAGGCTCAGCTGTTGACCTTGCCTGTCACCCCTGTGGAGTCTGCTGCTTCAGTTCCCAGAGTGTGGGCAGCAGTCTCTTGTCTGAGAGGCTATTGTCACTAGCAGTCATAGGTACTGACTAGAAAGAGGAACCAGGTGGGGCTGAAGTCTTGATTGAAAAACAAGGTTGAGATGGCTTTAGAATTGATAATGGTAAACCTTTGCACTGGCTTTTGTCCATGTGTCCCTAGAGTCCTGCACCCTACACACTGTGTATCCCTGTGTCTGTGTGTACTTGTCTCTAATGGAGATAAAAGTAAGGACTCTCATCTGGAAAGTCTCCATGGGTAAAAAAATTGAAAATTTTTCCTCATGCAAATCTATCTGCCTTCTATCTATCTATCTATCTATCTATCTATCTATCTATCTATCTATCATCTATCTATCTATCTCTGTCTAACTCGCTCTCTCTCTCAATCATCTATCATGTGTTTACCCTTCTATCATAATCTGTGTATCATCAATGGCCAAGTAGCCCTGCATATCAAGGAACCCATACTCTAGTTAAGGACACCAAAATAACAAATGGGTGGCAGTGGGGCAGGCAGTGGTCTCTTGTTGGTATTGCATAGGGGCTGCATGAGTGATTTGTACCCTAACACATGCCCTCTATACCTGTCCTTCAGCCATCCAAGGGCTTCTAGGTCCTAGACCTTCCACTTTGAGCTTCTCTCTCAGCCTCCTTCTGTCTTCCATACCCTCCTTACCCAGCTTTCCAAGAGCCCCTATTCCACTGTCCTATAGACGTGGAAAACCCCAACCTAGTTTGGCCTCAGCCATTTTTCTTCATGCCTTTACTGACACTGCTGAGCACTGGTTCAAAGTTTTGCACAGTTACATGCCATAGAGCCAGTATACGTGGTCTGTAGTCAACTGCACATGTCTAGTAATTCCTTTATGTTTCCTTAAGGGCTTCTGTTTCCTCTTCTTCATACAGGCCATCTCAATCTTCCTCAAACCTCCAATCCCCTGACTTATATTTCTTAGCTCCCTGCCATCATCAGCAAAAACCTTGCTGCTTCTTTATGGATAAAATTCCCCTAACCTGCTATCAAACCTCAAACCTGTCTGATCTTGCACCTATATTTCCCTCCTACTTTCCCATTACCATGGAGACTTATTCTCTAGATTTTAGCCCCTTCATTTTCCCAGGGACCATTTGTTTCCCTCCCTTGCTTATAGTTGCAATCTTTACTTTCTATTGGCCTCTTCCCATGAATATTTAAATATGCTCAGTTCTTCAGTATCTTAGAAAAACAAACAAAACCTAAAATAAACAACCTTCATTAACACCTCTTATATGCTTGCCAGCTGTCATTTCATCTCTTTTCCCCATTTCACAACCAAATTTCTTGAGCATTTACTATACTCATTGTGTCCACTTTCTTCCTTGCTTACTCCTCAATCCTTGGTCATCAAAATTCTACCCCCTCTTGTCTACTGAGGCTGCTTTCAATGAGATCACTAGGACATCAATAGACATTTTCCATTTATTTTTTGTTCCCTCTCAAGCAACACTTGACACTGTTGATGACCCCCTTCACACGAGTCTTACTACCTTTGTTTTCTATGACCTCGCTCTCTTTATTTTTTTTTCCTATTGCTCTGGACACTATTCCTCAGTCTCCTTTAATGCTTTCTCTAATTGCTGCTCAAATGTTCCTGCTCTGTGGAGCTCTGCCTTAGTTCCTCTGCTCTTGTCAGGCTACATACTTTCACATCTAATCTGTTCTGTTAGTATCTAGTCATGAAGACATTATATAGTGAGGACTTTCACTTTCAAAATATAGAAGCTCTATTCACAATAGCTTAAGCAAAAATAAAGGGACTTTTTGGCCAGCATAACAGGCTAGGTTAGAGGAGGCATTGACCTTGAGTATTTCTGGATCTGGGAACTCAGATGATATTGTCAGGCCTCTTTCTTCCTCCATTTTCTTATCTGGATCTGTTTCTCTGTCTGTGCTGGACTCATTCTCTTCTGTTTCAGACAGTCTTCCTCGTGCAGGGAAGGTGAAGTCAGAGGAGTGGTTATAGATATCTCAAGGTTTTATCACCCTAGATAACCACACTGGAAGAAAGATCTCTCTTCCATGATCATTATTTCAGTCCCAGGAAAGGGCTCTGATAAATCCAGCTGTAGTCACATGCCCACTCAGTGGAATACCCAATGCATTTGTGGTGGTAGTGGTGGTCTGTAATTTCCAGTCTCCCAGGACCACAATGAATTGTGGAAGGATAGCATTCTAAAGGAAAAGTGAGGTAATTATCAGAAGAGCAAGGAATAGAGAATGCATAAAACAGATAGTTGCTATTGTTTATTTTTCCAGTTCACACCTTTCCCAGGTGCTTCAGTTTTAACCCCACTTGGATGTCCCAAACTCAACAAATTTTTCTTTGCATGATATCCTAGAAACACATTCTGAGTCAGAATGTATATGATAAGGCTTTATTAGGAGGCATTATTCTAGGGTAGCAAAGTGTGAAAGGGAAAAGATAATGAGGCAGGGAGGGAAGGAAACAAATACAAGGTGTTGTGCTGCTAGGTGCTGTGGGTTGAACTATGTTTCCCTGAAAGATATCCTGAAGTTCCAGGCCCCGGTACCTGCAATTATGGAAATAGGTTTTTTTTTTTTTTTTTTTTTTTTTTTTTACCAGATTGGGGTGGGCCTTAAATTCAATGTGTTTAGGTCCTTATAAGAAGAGGAAAGGACACAGAGAGAAACCAACACAGTGTGGAGAAAGCCACATGAAGATAGAGGCAAAGGAGTGATGTAGCTACAAACAAAGAAACACCCAGGGCCACCAGATGCTGGAAGAAGCAAGGAAGGATCCTCCCCTAAAGACTTCAGAGGTAGCAGAGCACTGACAGTATCTTGATTTCAGACTACTGCCCTCCAGAACTGTGAGAGAATAAATTTCCACTGTTTTAAGCCATCTAGTTTGCGGTAATTAGTTACAGCAGTCTAGGGAACCACTACACCAAACTAGCCGCAGCTTCATTGAAAAAATGCAGCCAGTTGCTTGGGCACATAGATGTCCTCTAGATGGGACCTATAAAAGAATCATGTCTTGGAACACCCCTTTGCAGCAAGAGGCATAGGGAGAAAGATTTATCTGGTGGCTTCTTCCTTTCTCCTGAACCTCCTTGGTCGGGTCTGCTTCATGAGTATTAACTCTCATGCATTTCCAGATTGTGTGAACAGGCCCTTCCAGGCATCCAATGGAGAAGCCATACCAAAGGCTTCCAGTTTGGTGCTTCAGTTGAGCTTAAAATTAGAGAAGTCGTAGTCTCCAATGGGTCTAGCCAAGTCGAAGGAGGGCTGGAGCTTGAAGGAGCTATTGGTACAGACAGAGTGGGATGAGGTAGAGAAGGTGTAGTGCATCACGATGTTCAAAGAATTAGAGAGAGAAATTAACTTGGGGACCTGCTGGGCAAGCTACAGGCCTTAGGGTGGAACAATTAACCACTTGTGACAGCTGCCAATCGAACATGTGAAGAAGTTACTGGGGGCACAGCTACCCAAGTCCACCGCCTGTCTTCTTTATGACAAGCCAGTGCCCTTGCTATGGCTGCATGAGAAGCAGTTCAAAATGGTGAAGAGACTTGCTCCAAGACCAATCTTATGTGGGATGTGGTGAGTAAAAACTAGTGATTGCAGCTGGGGATCTTCACTGAACAGGTGACTAAGGCCTTGGGGGGCGGGTAGGTGGGGATGAGCAAATCTTGGGTATGTGAGTAACAGAGTCTGGTATAATGTTCAAACTGTGTTCATCATCACCCCTACTTCAAACCCAAACCTGCTATTTCTGTGCTTCCTGACTTAACGAGTGGCAGCACCATGGACCCAGTAATATGACCCAGAAACTTTAGAGTTGTCCTTGACTTTTCTCTTTTCTCTCATGTTCAATCCATTACTAAGCATGGTCAATTTTGCTTCCAAAATATCTCGAGATTCTGACCACTTCTTTCTATTCCCATTACCACGGTACTTTTCCAGGCCACCATTTTTGGATATTGCAATAGTCTCCAACGGGCTCTTTATTTTTCGTCTTATCTACCTCCAAAATACGCCCCTCCCCACAGCCAGCATGATCTTCCTGAAACACAAACCTACCCAAGTCATACCTCTGCAGACAAGTCTTCAAAGGTTCTTCACTGATCTTAGGATAATGATCCAAACACAAGGCCCTGCATGCTCTGGCTCCTATGTAGTAATCCTCTCGCCACTTATCCTCATGCTTCCTCGCTCACATGCTAAATACAGCCACTTGGAATGTCTCATATATCCCTTCGTTCATCTAGCAAGTGTCTGGCAAGTGCTCACTGTTCCCCAGAATTCTCGAAGGCCCTGGAAACATAGCAGGGCCGCTTTTGCTTTCGAGGCTTTGCACATGCTGTGCCTCCTACCAGAAATGGTCTCCACTGTGGCAGACAATGGGAATTGCCTACTGAAAACCATCTCACTTGCTTTCTTATCATAGAATTTGGAAAACAACAAGACTGTTTCTCAGCCTTCCCTATAGGTAGAGGATACCCAGTTCTGGTCAATGAGATCAAGGCAGAAGTCTGTACAAAGGGTGCCCTTTCCTGAAAAAACAAAGGGCCTTTGTTTTTTTCTACCTGGAAGATGCATGTGAAGCCTGGGGGTACAGTAGCTGTCCTGCAACTATGATGAGGCACGGATGAGGATAATGGCCTCCATGTTAAGGAGAGTAAGTGGAAATACGGAAAGAGCCTGGCTAAGGCCACTCACTGTGCATTGTTATGCAGGTTATGTGTTGCATACCTCAACAGCACATCATGTTCATAGACTGTGATATTGTTAGGCTGCTGCACTGGTCCTAGCTCTGGTCTAATCTCTGAAGGGAGTGCATGGAGGGAAGGTTGGAAGCTTTGAATTCTGTGAATTGTGAATTCCCTCAAATGTCTCCAGCAATCAGATTGTTTCCATAAGCCTTTGTGATGAGGCCTTTGAAACTCAAAGGCTGAGAACTCAAAGGCTGAGAATCAACTCCATCTTTTACTCTGTCAGCCTTTCTCTAAGGCAGTGAATGATGACTCGGTACAAATGGTGAAAGGAATCCCTGCTGAAGTATGAAGAAATGAGTAGAATTCAATGGTTAATCTTTCAAACGATTACCCTGCAACAAGTGCACATAGAGAGTCTGTGCCAAGTGATATAAATACTCGTAATGGCAAAGAAACCATCCTGCTCAAGTTAGAGTAGAAAATAAAGGGAATTTGGAGAGGACTCCTAGAGAGGATGATGGTTAGACCAGACTTTGGACACTGAATTTATTTTGACAAGATAGGGAAGAGCATTCTAGACAAAGATCTGGTTAAGCAAAGTCAGAGAGGCCCAAGTGTGCGTGGTACATTGGTGGAAGTGATTGCACATGGCAGGGCAGTGACAGGAGAATGTCTGGGAGCGAAGTTGGGAACAGAGCAAAAACAGAAAAAGGTCAAGTCCTATCTTCTCACAAATGTCCTCAGATGGTCTCAGATGTTTTTGCTGTCCCTTCAGATGTTTTTGCTGTTTAATAAGTAGCTGCATAGTGCTGGCCACTCTGGGGGAGGCATGGGATCCTGAGCTGGCTCTGGGAGTGTGTGCACTCCAGGTACTAGGTTGCCCCTTGGAACAGGGACTCACGGGCTCCTGAGAGCTTGGCCAAGGCTCCTGGTCTCTCCTAGGAAAACCCTTCTCCCTCAAGCCCTTAGGCACATACCTAAGGATGCAGATGGTGCTGTTAGCAGACCTGGCTGCACTCAAGCTTGTTAGAAGAGGAGAAAGACCAGGAGTGTTTTCCTGAACCCATTTTACTCTGTTTGGGATAGAGTGTAAAGGTGGTGGTCTTCTTTTGAATTTTCTCTGACATTGCCCAAACCCCCATCTGCTAGGGTCTAGGGAGCCAACCCCTTCATGGATGTCGATCTTCATTCAACCTGTTCTAGTCCGCGATGAACCCATGAGGCCCAGGCTGGCTCCTGCTCAGTTCTCAGCACCCACTGACTTCTTGCTCTCTGATAGAACTGTGGAAGGAGATGTATCAGTTTTTTATTGTTGCTGTAACAAATTACTACAAGTTTATTTTTATTTTCTAGTAGAAAAGAAAAGCTTTATTAGAAGGGAAAGTACACTTCCAGATGTGGAGAGGGCCTGAGCAAGAGAAGAGTGGCTCAAAAGACCAAATCATTTCAAGTTTAGCTGCTTAAAACAACACCTGGTTATTATCTCACAGTTTTGTAGGATAGAACCCATCTCATTGGGTCAAAATCAAGTTGTCTGCAGGCTGCATTCCTTTCTGAAGGCTGTAGGGGAGAATCCTTTTCTTTACTCATTCATGTTGTTGGCAGAATTCAGTTCCTTGCCATTGTCAAAGTGAGGCCCCTGTTTTTTTTGTTGGCTGTCATCTGAGAGTCATTCTCAGTGTCGAGAGGCTGCCCGTATTCCTTGGCCTACGGTCCCCTCCCTCCATCATTAACCAGCACCCGTGGGCTGAGTCCACTCATTTAAGTCCACTTTAAATGTCTCCTGCTCCTTCTTCCATTGCATTGCTCTGATTCTGCCTGGAAATGTTCTCAGCTTTTAAGGGCTCCTGAGATTAGATTAGGGCCACATGGATAATCTAGACTAACTGCCTATCTCAAGATCTGTAACTTTAATCACACCTGCAAAGACACTTTTGCCACATAGTATAACATATTCACAGGTTCTAGGGATCAGAGTGTAGACATCTTTAGGAGTCACTATTCATCCTACCACAGGTGTGACCTAGGAGCTTTGTCTCAACACCCTCTTTCCCTTCCCCCTCACAAACTTTGGGTGAAGCAGAAGCACTGGGCTCAAGAGAAAAGCCAGATCTCTCGGTATACAAGTTCAGGCGGCCCTTGACTGCAGTTGTCTGCATTATGTCTCTGAGGGAGGCTGGTCTGTGAGCTGGAATCTCACTTACGATGTGACCTTAATTTGAGTGCAGGAAAGAGTGAGAAAGAGTTGGCCTGTCTGCCATCCCTGAGCTATTCTTCCTTGCCCTGTCCCTTAAGGCTTTGCCCAAAGGCTTCTCCACTTACTGGCAACATGGAAACAAACGTTGTTGTTCCATAGACTTCTCTTCCCACTTGCCAGGAAGCCCAAGCCAGACAACCAGGCTCTAAGAAAGCGTTTACATTTGTTCATTAAAGTTTTGCATATGTTAAAAATATAATTTTGGGAGCTGTTTGGAAATATGAAATCTTTCCACTAGCAGCTGGCTGAGAACCAAGGAACACTGCAGGAACCACTCCGGGGCTGCTTCGGTGCGCCCTCCCCCTGCGCCTGCTCGGCATTCAGGTCCCACTGACCTCCTGCTCTCTGGAAGGGTCTAACAGTCTCCTCCGCCAGATGGCAAACCTGTAGGATGCACAGCGATCTGTGGATATTATTAGGGACCAAATTCCTAGTCATAGACAGCATGTGTCCCCAGGAGAACTGGTGTTTGTCCACTGACTGCTGCTTCCACCCAGGCACTTGGAGGGCTGGGGTCGCTCCGGCTGCTGGGTCGGCTTCCTACCCCGGTTCTTGGGCACTCCTCACAGGCTCTCAGTGGTGTAAACATACTTTATGATCAAAAAGAAATGCCAAGGCGGTACCTTGCTAGGTACAGAACTAGGAGAATAAGAGCCTCAAGTAATAACAGTCACTTAAACATCTTTCTACCACCAGGGAAGATCTGGTGATTAAAAAGTACTAATGAGTCCTTTCAGGGTTGTTTATTTCAAGAGTCAAACTTCACCTCCATTCTCCATTCCACTGCTGTCCTTACCTCACCTGTCCTACTTCTCTTCCTTTTTCTAGCTTCACTATGAATAATGCCACTAACATTCCACTGTATAAAATCACTAGATATATTTTTGCCATAGTAAAAAATCACTGTATTAGTCATCCTCAAATTTTGGTGTGCTTGGGAATATTGCTTGGGAGCAACCTGCTGGCAGCCTGAGCCTCACCCCTGGAAATTCTGATCTAGGTTTGGGGTGGGGTTTGAACTTCATTATCTTTAACGAGCTGTATTTTTAACAACTTCCCAGGTAATCGTCACTGTCTGAGACCTGGATGTTTAATCGGTGCTGCAACCTGACTTCTTTTCTTGGGGTGGGTATTTTTAAACTCTTTGTCAATTTTGTTTTAGTCTCTTTTATTCGTAAGTGAGAAGTTTATTTGATTTAGACCAAGTCCAATTCTGTATTTGGTATAGATCTTAGTATACTAATAATTTTTAATAAGTGATTACTACTTTATTTATTTTTATTTGAAATTAGACTTTCAACTCTGAATCAAGTCACTATTGGATACAAATTCAGTTTGAAAGAATAAATATATTTTTATTTGGTTGAGCCCACATGGCAAAAGCAAAAATGTTCCAGTGGGATCTGTGGGGTTGATGGTCAATTTTCTTTTTTGTAAAAAATCTATTTAATTATTGTATTTATTGTGTAGTATAATTACTCTAGGTTGTTATTTATTTTTATATAATTTAAAATAATTTTTGTTTTTCAATTACAGTTGACATACAATATTACATTAGATTTAGGTATACAGCATAGTGGTTAGACATTTATGTACCTTACAAAATGATATCCTCAATAAGTATAGTACTCACCTAATACCATACAAAGTTTTTACAGTATTATTGACTGTATTCCTTATGCTTTACTTTACACCCTCATGACTGTTTTTATTTATAACTGGCAATCTGTACATCTTAATCTTTTTCCATTTTTCATCCATTCTTTCAACCCCCCTCCCATCTGGCAACTGCTGATGATTAATTTTCGTTCATTCATTTGACGTTGATTAAGCAGGGACATAAAGATAAATAATGATGAAATACCTTGACTAGCCCTGTGTGCTGTGTGCGACAAGTCCTTTGTGCTCTGACCCTTGCCTGTACCTCCGGCCTCATTTTGAAACCAGAGGAACTCTGTGTCTTGCACCAGCCACACTTGACTTCGTTCAGGCCCTTGAACTTCTTAAACTCACTTTCACTACTAGGTCTTTGCCCATGATATTCAATCTGCTTGGAATACTTTCCTCTTCTCTTTCTAGTTAAATTTTACTATATTCTTCAGCCCTCAGCTCAAAGGATACCATGTCTTCCAGAAGTTTCTCTGGTCTCCCAGACCTAGGTTAGATTGGGTTCCTATTTTTTAAGATGTCTTAGTTGTATGTGCTTCTCTTTAGCTTCTCTTATGTGCCTAATGCATAGCAGGCTCTCAGTAAATACTTGTTGAATGAATGGATGCATGTAAGCACAAGGATCTTTGAATCCTTAGGCTGTTCATGGTCTCATAGAAGAAACAGACATGTGAAGTGATAATTGGAATAGGTGCTGTAATAGAGAAACATTCAAGAATCTTTGGAGAAAGAGAAACATAAAGATGGTTTGATCAATATCATTTGTGGAGTTGGGCCAGGGATGATCTTATAAAAAAGGAGATTCTTGAGATGAATTTTGAAGGACAACTAGGGGTTTTCCAGGCATGTGAGAGTGCATTCCTGGCTAGAAATGACTGTGCATTGGCGAAGGGGGTGAAATGTAGTAATGTTGTGGAGTGGTCTTGAATAGTTCATGACACCTCCAAGGATGGAGTTTGGGCTCAGGGGCTAGACTCCATCCAGTGCTATTTGGGGACCAGACTCTGTAGTGAGTTTAGTTATGCACCCCCTGCCAAAGATGTCCAAATCCTAATTCATCATACCTGTGATCTTATTTGGAAAAAGAGTCTTTATAGATATAATGAAGTTAAAGATGTAGAGATGAGATCATCTTGGATTAATTGGGTAGGCCTCAAATCCAATCACAAGTGTCCTTATAAGAAGAAGAGAAGACACAAAGAAGAAACACAGAAGAGAAGGCCATGTAGAGATGGAGGCAAAAATTGAATCTATGAAGCCACAAGCCCCAGGCACTCTAAGGATTACTAACAGCCATCAGAAGCTAGAAGGGAGGCATGGAATAAATTCTCCTCCTGAGCCTTCAGAAGGAATCAATCCTGCTGACATGATTTTGGACTTCTGAACTTCAGAAATGCAAGAAGATAAATGTACTAATGTACTAATACAAACCCTCAGGTGCATAGGCCAGATCCAACATGGCTCTATGACTGGAACACATGTTATTGGAATTCAGAGAGGGGCCCTAATGAGTGTCTGATTACAGGTCCAGCTTTGAGCTGTTTAACACAGAGAAAACCACAGCCATAATAGATGTGTGCTTTTGAACAGGAACCGAATGGCTGCCCAAAGAGGGCAACCTTTCAGGATTAAGAAAGGACAGTCTCTCTGGCTGGGAAGAATTTCCTAAAATCCCTTAGCTGCTTATTCTGACTGACTGGGTAAAATCCTGGGGACTTGGCATCATTCCCTTTATGAATTTGGAAGCTTACAAGTACCTTTATAAAAACAAGCATTTACCTGAGTAGCTTCCAAGATCTTTTCAGCAGAGAGAAACTATGGGGTGTTGTTGGCAATGTTTTATGCCAAGCATTAAAGCAACATTTCTCCTGTTCACCAATTTTCTTTCACAAATCAAATCTGGGGAAGCTCCCATGTTGTACCTTTAAAAATTAATGAAAACATAATATTTGTTATTATTAGACATGTGGGGATTTTGTGTGTGTGTGGGGGGTGTGAGGGGGTGGTAGGCAGAATAATGGCTTCCCAAAGATGTGTCTGTTCTAATCCCTGAAACCCATGAATATGTTGAATGATATGGAGGAAGAGAATTAATGTTACAGATGGATTTAAAAATGCTTATTAGTTGACTTTAAAATAGAAAGAGTATGCCACATCATTCAGGTGGGGGTCAACGTAATCATAAGGGTCCTTGTAATAGAAAAGGGAGGCAGGAGAGTTAGAATCAGAGTGAAATGACGTGAGAAAGATTTTTCTTTTGGAAAAAGGCTGGCTTTGAAGATGGAAGGGGCATGAGCCAAGGAATGTGGGTGGCCTCTATAAGTTGGAAAAGGCCAGAAAATATATTTGCCCCTAGAGCCTCCAAAAAGGAAGGCAGCCCTGCTAACACCTTGATTTTAGCCCAGCGAGAACCATTTCAAACTTTTGACCTCAGACTATAAGATAATAAAATTTGTAAGTCACTAGGTTTGTGGTAATTTGTTATAGCGGCCATATGTAACTAAAATAGTGGGGTAGGCGGAGTTTGGAAAGGGAAGGTGGAAGGAATTCCCTTCCATTTTTCCAATGCAGCTACCCTAAGGGGAATTACTGATGAAATACAGGCCTGAGTTACTGTCAGCAGCAGAAAATGACACAGAGACAAGGTTCTACTGTCAAGAAAACTGACAGGACCCCCTCCCTGACATCTCTGGAGTGTGACTGTCTCAGACTTTTTCATTGCAGGTGAATCCTGTGCATTCCAGGCTGGGAATGGCCATGTCCTGACTTGTGGCTGCCAAATGTAAGGGTGCACGGGTTGTCCTCTCACAGCCTAAGAGCCAGCTTTGGAGGAGGGTCTGGCTCTGCCAGATAGAGATGCTGACCTAATGAAACCTCAGCACTCTGTGGCTTCTGGTTCCTCTGTCAAAGGTCTGTCTAAGGTCCCAGGCTTAAAGAGACATTGTGGAGCACCTGTCATGATTGGCCCATGTGTGCCCCGCTCCCCAACCCAGTGAGGATTTGGAGAAGAGGCTAAACCTGGGATATTCCAGGCATGCTTTCATGTGTCACTTGTCCCTCCAGCTTTTGTCTCAAATGTCTCTTGGAGCACAGGCTCCCAGCCTTCTGGCTTGACATTCATGAGACCAGTGCTGCCAGAATTGAAACTTGTCAGAGATGGCTTTGCCTGCCTGGCCTCCAAGCATCAGGAGGAGAAACAGGAGGGGAAGGGCTTGTGGGTGGGGGCTGTGCAGCTTTGAGTCCACATGGCTGGCAGAATCAGGAGGGCTGGGAACCATTGTGATTGGACTTGCACCAGCACCTCCCTAATGCTGAGGGAAACCCAGGGCTCTCAGAGGTCTGCTTTCGAAGTCCCCTTGTGACCTAATTAAGTGTGTGGGCTCTGGATCCAAATCCCAAATCCACCACTTGCTAGCTCTGACCTTGAGCAAGTTGCTTAGCTTTGCTGAGCTTTTGACTATGTGTAAAAAAGTAAGTAAACAATAAACATTAGCAATAATAACAATGATACAAAAATGATTATCCATTGTATCTATCAACTTCAAGAGTTTGGGATCTCAAAGTACTCTCCAGAGACATTCCCCCAAACATGTCAGGCCCTCCTTTCCTAGTTCTGTCTGTCTGTCTGACTGTCTTTCTGTCTTCACAGTTTTGTTGAAGTATAATTGACTTTATATCGAAGTGTACAATTTGATACATCTTGACATAAGTGCACATTCAGAAAACTATTCCTACAATTAAGGTGATGAAAATAGCCATCATGCCCAGAAGCTCCCCTGGGCAATCCTTTCTCCTCCGCTCCTCCCTGCCCTGCATCTTCTGCCCCCACTCCTCAGACAACCACTGATTTGTCTCTCATCACTGTAATGCAGTTTGTTTTCTGTAGAATTTTATGTACATAGAATCACACAGTATGTATT
This sequence comes from Macroglossus sobrinus, assembly GCA_004027375.1. Taxonomy (NCBI): domain Eukaryota; kingdom Metazoa; phylum Chordata; class Mammalia; order Chiroptera; family Pteropodidae; genus Macroglossus; species Macroglossus sobrinus. The sequence continues at coordinate 295,539 of PVKZ01000310.1, read as the reverse complement.
TTTGTAGTCTGGATTATCTCATTTAGCAGAGTTATTTTGAGATTCATCCATGCCGTTACATGTTATCAATGGTTCATTTATTTTTATTGCTGAGAACTTTTCTACAGCACCGATATACAATATCATAATTTGTTTACCCACTCACCTGTCGATGTACATTTGGGTTGTTTCCAGTTTGAGGCTAGTTTGAATAAAATTTCTATGAACAACATTCATAGTCTTTGTGTGAACATATGCTTTCATTTATTTTTGGTTAAACATATAGAAATAGAGTGGATAGGTCATATGGTAGGTATAAGTTTAACATTTTAGGGAACTGCCAGACTGTGGTTGCTGGAACCACTAGCAGCAGAATGAGACTTCCAATTGTTTTACTACATTACTTATCTGATTTGTTTCTTTGACAATATTTTTTCCAAGTCTGTGGCTTGGTTTTTCCTTCTCTTAACAATGTCTATTAAAGAACAGAAATTCTTAGTTTTGATGATGTATAATTTATCAATTTTGTCATTAATGGACTATGTTTTTTGTTTTGTATCAAGGAAGTCTTTGCTTAAACCAAATTCACAAAGATTTTTTCCTGAGTATTATTCTAGAAGTTTTATAGTTTTAAGTTTGCATTTAGATTTATGGTACATTTTGAGTTCACTCTTGCAGATAGTGTGAGGTAAGGACTGAAGTGCTTTTGTTTTTGTCATATGATATTCAATTATTTGAGCATCAGTTGTTAAAAAAGGCTATCATTTCCACATTGAATTGCCTTGGAACCTTTTTTTGAAAATTGATTTATCTTATATATCATGGGTTTATTTCTGGACTCTATTTTGTTCCATTGGTTTATTTGTCTTAACACCAATGGCATACCTTCTTGATTATTGTAGCTTTAGAAGTCTTTGAAATCTGGTCTTATAAGTTCTACAACTTTGTCCTTCTTTTTTAAAGTTGTTTTAGTTATTCTAGGTCCTTTGACTTAAATTTTAAAAACTTTTAAATAATTTTAAAAACTTTTAAATAATTTTCAGTTACAGTTGACATACAATATTGTATTAGTTTCAGGTATGCAACATAATGATTAGACATTTATATGCTTTACAAAGTATTCACCCCAATATGACTTATAGGAATTTTAAAATCAGCACACCAATTTATACAAAAAGTCCTTCTGTGATTCTGACTGAGATTGTGTTGAATCTATAGATCCATTTAAGAAATATTGATATCTTAAGAATATTATCCAAGTCATGAGCAATTATTAATTTATTTAGGTTATCTTTAATTTTTTTCATTAGAATTTTATAATTTTCAATATATGGATACTATATGTCTCTTATCAGATTTATTCCAGTAATTGATATTTTTTTAAATGCTATGGGAATGGTATAGGTCTTTACATTTCAATTTCCAATTCTTCATTGCTATTCTAAAGAAATAGATTGATTTTTATTTACTGACTTTTGTTCTGCAACATTGCTAAATTAGTTTGTCCTAGTAACTTTTGTAGATTGCGTAGGATTTTCTATATAGAGGACCATGTTGTTTTCAAATAAAGAGAATTTTATCTCTTCTTTTTCAATTTGTATGCCTTCTATTTATTTTTATTGCCTTTTTTCACTGGCTAGAATCTCCAGTACAATGTTGGGTATAAGTGATGACAGCTGGTATTAGCTTTTTCTGATTTTAAGAGAAAAGCATTCAGCTTTCACCGTTAAATATGATGTTGCCTGTAGGTTTAATTGGTATCCTTTATTGGGTTGAGAAACTTCTATTCCTAGTTTTCTGAAAGGTTTTTTATCAGGAATAGATGTTGAATTTTGCCATATATTTTTTCTGAATCTACAGAACAGACATACCTCATTCAGTGATTTTTAAAATGTTCAACCAATTATAAACCCCACTGCATTGTGATATGTTATACTTTTTTACATATTGCTAAATCTGATTTCCTATAATTTTATATGTCAATATTTATTAGGGATTTGGGTTGGTAATTCTCTTTTTTTCTAATGCCTTTCTCTGATTTTGGTATCAGTGTAATAATGTCTTCCACATGGAAAGAGTTGGAAATTAGTCCCTCCTCTTCTATATTCTGGAATTTTGTGTAAAATTGGTGTTATTATTATCATTATTTAAATTTGACAGACTTCGGCAGTAAAGTTGTCTAGGCCTTGAATTTGTTTTGTGTATGTAGCAATCCTTTTAACTACAAATTAAATTTCTTTAATAGTTTTTGGGCTACCCATATTAATTGTCTTTTATTCTTTTCTTATCTGTAGAATCTGTAGTGATGTGTCTCTCCCATTCCTGATATTGACAATTTGTTCTATTTTTTTTTCTCTGATCAGTCTAGCTATGGGGTTATCAATTTTACTGATCTTTTTAATATTGAGCATTTGGATTCACTGATTTTTCTCTACTATTTTTTTCTGTGATTCATTGATTCATTGACTTCTGCTTTCTTTGGTTTCATCTTGCTCTTCTTTTTCTAGTTTCTTAAGGTGCTCGTTTCTCTAGTTGCTCAGGTCACTGACATGAGATCCTTTTTTTCCTAGTATAGGCATTGAGTGTTATAAATCTCTCTCAAATTATTGTTTTAATTGCATTTCTCAAATTTTGATATGTTGTATTTTTATTTTTGTTCAATTCAAAATATTTTCTAATTTCCTTTAATCTCTTCTTAGCCCTTTGGGCTATTCAAAAGTGTGTTATTTAGTTTCTGAATAATTGAAAATTTTTTTCAGAGATATTTGTTATTGATTTCTAATTTAATCTATTACGATCAGCGAACATACTTTGTCTGAACTGATTCTCTACCTTTGTAAATGTTCTATGTGCACTTGAGAAGAATGTACATGCTGCTATTTTTGGGTGAATTGTTCTGTAAATATCAATTAATCAAGTTTTTTATGGTACTTTTCAGGGCTTCTATATTTTACAGATTATTTTCCTACTCATTCTCTCAATATTGAGACAGGGGTGTTGAAATCTCCAGCTATAATTTTGAATTTGTCTGTTGATCACTATAGTTCTACCAGGTTTGTTTCATGTATTTTGACGTTCTGTTATTAGGTACATGCATATTTAGAATTATGTATCTTGATTAATTGACCCTGTTATCAATATGAAATATTATTTATCCTGGATGTATCTGTTGCTCTGAAATTTACTTTGTCTGACATCAACAGAGCTATCTCAGGTTTCTTTTGATTAGTGTTACCATGTGTAGTAGGTTAAATAGTGTCACCTCCTTGCCATGCCACTCATATCTACTTGAGACCTCGGAATGTCAACTTGTTTGAAAATAAGGTCTTTGCAGATATAATTATGGTAGAGATCAAGATGTGATCAAACTGGATTAGGGTGGGCACTGAAGCCAATGAGAAATCAAGGCACTGTATACTTGAAACTAATAATAAAATAAAATTTAAAAAATAGAAATAGTAAAGGACACACAGAGACACAGGGAGGAGGCTATGTGAGGTCGGAGGCAAATATTGGAGTGATGCTGCCACAAGCCAAGGAGCACCAGGAGCCACCAAAACCTGGATGAGCAACAAAGAATTCTTAATTAGAGCCTTCAGAGAGATCATGGCTCTGCTAACACCTTGATTTCAGACTTATAGCTCCAAAATTATGAGAAAATAAATGTTGTTTCTAGTCACCAAGTTCGTGGTAATTTGTTATGGCAACCCTATAAGAAGCCTTAGGTCTCTTCCCATCCCTTTCCTTTTTAATCTATTTGTGTTTTTGTATTTAAGTGGGGTTTCTTATTGACAACCAATAGTTGGAGTTTGCTTTATTTATTCAATCTAACAATCTATATCTTTTTCGGGAGGAATGTAGAGCATGTACATTTAATGTGGTTTAAAGATTATGGTTGGGTTTAAATCTAACACTTGTTATTTGTTTTCCATATTCTCTTTTTGCCTTCTTTTAAATTAATTGTGTATTTTTATTTTTTAATTTTATGTCTGCTGTAGAATTATTAGCTATACTGTTTTAATAAATTGATTATAGTGTATCAGTGTATTTTTCTTGATTTTATTTTTTTGCACTTAGAGTTTATTGAGCTTTTTGGCTGTGTGAGTATATAATTCATCAAGTCTGGAAAATTTCCAGCCATTATTTCTTTAAAAGTTTTTTTTTTTAATCCTTGAAGTTGTCCCACATCTCACAGATGTTCTGTTTATTTATTTCAGTCTTATTTCTCTTAGCATTTTTGGAGAGTTTCTATTGCTGTGTTTTCAAGTTCACTATTTTTTTCTTTGTGGTGACTAATCCTATACAGGATTTTTTTTATATCAGACATTGTAGTTTTTTAAATCTCTAGATATGTGATTTGGGTCTTTTTTATATCATCCTTGTCTCTACTAAACATGCTCAATCTTTCCTTTAGCTATGTGAACATATGGAATGCTGTTATAATAACTGTTTAATAGCCTTGTCTATTAATTCCATCATCTGTGTCATTTCTGGGCCAGTTCCAATTGATTGGTTTTCTCTTCATTATGCATCTTTTTCTTCTACAACTTTCTATACTTAATTTTTTATTAGATGTCAGACATTGTGAATTTTACCTTGTTGGATGCTGAATATAATTTTTTATTTTCCTAAAATTCTCAAACTTTATTCCGAGATGCAGCTAAGTTACTTTGAAACAGTTGGATTTTTTTGGGTCTTACTTTTAAGTTTTCTTAGGCTGAACCAGAACAGAATTTACTGTGGGGCTAATTCTTTCTCACAAATTAGACATAACCTTTTCTGGTACTTTACCCAATGACAAATGAATTCTGAGGTTTTATAATCTGGTTGTTAAAGACAAAAAACATTATCAGCCTTGTGTGAGCTTCAGAATTTTTTTTTAAATCTTTTCTCTTTCTTTGGTCTTGGATTGTTTCTTTACATATCTATACTGAACAGAAATTAGCTGGAGACTCAAAGAGGACTTTCTTCAGATCTCCAGGGCTCTCTATGTGCGGTCCTCTATTTTCCAGTCTTTAGCCTGTTAATTCTAGCCATCTTGGCATCCCACCTTCATCTCTTCAACTCAGGAGACTGCTGGGCTCTGCCTGGATTCCCCTGACCTGCAATGTGACCAGGGATCACTCTGGGCATTTAGGTGGGAATGATCATAGGATTTGTTTCTAATCTCACAAGGATTGTTGTCTTTCTCTTTCTGATATCCAATATCTTGAACATTACTCTTTAATATATTTTTTTATTTTTTAGTTGTTTTAGGCCAGAACATAGTAGCAGAAGTCATACCCTTGCCTCAGTCATTATTCATTCTCCCATTCCTTGACCCCTCAAACCCTGCTATTGCCAATAATTGTCATCAAAGGAGAATCTTCCTTTAGATCAGCAGGAGGCAATGTGGATTAGGTATATGTTCTTGGAGTCATACATACCGTGGTTCAGATCTTGGCTCTGCCAGTTCCTTATTTAATGTTGGCCAAATTATTTCACTAACTTGAGCCTCAGATTCCTTATTTGAGAAAGAGGAAAATGGTATCTAGGTATAAGTTTGTTGTGAGGGTTAAATAAGGTAATGCATAGAAGGTGACTAGCTTCCGCTAATGAGCTCAATAATGTAATTCAATGACTACATAACCAAATAAATACAAGCAGTATTAATTTTAAAATTGTCTCAAATGTCTCCATTGTTTGCTCCAGCTCTTTTCCTAGGGACAATCCTACCATTATTCTTGAGCTCCCAAGAAAGAGGGGTATGACCAACTCTAAGTTTCTTGCACCACCAGAGGGGGGCAGTCATGTGGAGAAAGTCTGATAGCACATACTAGAAACTCCACAGACATTTGGCTGCATGAAGCATTATGATGATCTTTTCTTTGTGGCAGATTGTCTTTACTAATTAGGTTGGGTTTGAGCCAATGTTAAATACAGTTTGCACGTACAGATCGCAAACCAATTGGCAGAAGTAGGGGACTCAAAAACATTTTGGGTATCAGGACTAGCCAGCTTTGCTTCAGATAATCAATCCCTTTTCTCTCCCCTGGACTCCATTTTATGAGCTCTTTAAATAGTAAGAATATTAACCCTTTGTCATAGTTGCTGCGAGTATACCCTTCCCATTTGTTATTTAATTCTGTTTTTAAATTCAAATATGTTTTAAACAGAATAAAAAATTTTTCATACACTTAAACTATAGACTTTTTCTTTTATGATTTCCTCTACTGCTTTTAGGCCTAGAAAAAGCCCATCTGGCAACTGAATAAACATTTATATTTATTTTCTTCCAGGTTTTAACATTTTATTTCTTATTCTAACTAAAATTTATTTTGATTTTGATGTAAGGTGAGATGGTGTTGTATTTGAGATAATTAACACTAGCTACTACAACTATCAAACCCTGAAATCTCAGTGCCTTAACACGACGAAACTTCAATTCTCACCGATGTCAAGCTCAGTGACAGTCAGATGGTGTATCTCCAAGCAGTGACTCAGGGACCCAGGTTGCTTCTGCCTGCAATTCCACTATCTCAGTCTTTTGTTTTCAAAGGAGGATCCCATAGAATATTTGGTAAGCACTAACTGCTTTTGCCTTAAGATCTAATTCAATTTTTCAAATAACTAACCAATTACATGACCTGGCAGCATTAAAAAAAAATTTTTTTTTATCACATATAAAGTTGTTACATCTGTACTATGGTCTGGACTGCATATTTTGTTCTATTGGGCACTGTGTTAGATTTTTTTTTTCAAATTAGTTATAAGTATGTTTTAATATCTTCCAAGGTGAGTTCCTTCCTCATTATTTTTATTTTTTGAAGTTTTCTTGGCTACTACATAATAGATCATATTGTATATTACATATGACCTATTGGATCTATTAGCATCTCAGAGACTATATGTACCTCCAAGGTTTAAATTAACAACTCAGATAGAGGACGGTCTCCTATGGACTGTTTGTGTCACCCAAATGCATATGGTGAAGCCCTAATGTGATGGATTAGGAGCTGGGGCCTTTGGAAGGTAATTAGGCCATGAAGTGGAGCTTGTGTTGGGATTAATGTTCTTATAAGAAGAGGAAGAGAGCTAGCCTTCTTTCTCTCTGCCATGCGAGGAATTAAGGAGAAGACAGCTGTCTACAAGCCAGGAAGTGAGCTCTCACCTGACACCAGATATGCCAGTTCCTTGAGCTTGGTTTTCTCAGCCTCCAGAACAGAGAAATAAAAGTTTCCTGTTTAAGCCACCTGGTCTATGGCATTTTTTTGTTATAGCAGTTTGAACTGACCAAGACAATTTCTAAGTTCATGTCTCCATCTTTTATCCCTTTTCCAAACTCCAGCCCCACATTTTGAGGTGCCTAATATATATATATATATATATATATATATATATATATATATATATATATATATATATATATATATTTTTTAAGGCAGAGGTAGATGCAAGTTGAGAGAAGGAAAAGAGCTGATGTTTCAAAATACTCTCCCTATCTCTAATTGGTTAGAATAACTCCAAACCTGGAGAAATAACAAGAAGTGTTAATTCCAGTATCTCCTTACTCAGGAGGGCCTATCCCACTTTGAGAATTCTTAAGAAAGTCATTTAGCCCCTCATGAATCTACACTCTCCTCCTTGTAGCTAGAGTTGAGGGAGCAGGAGGAGAGAAAGTGCAATAAAGGGCAGATGTCACTAAAATAGTAATAAGAATAATTACAGTTGTTGAGCACCTACTATGAGCTGGCCATTTTTGAACATTAACTCATTTGACCTTCACAACTACCCAGCAAGCTAACCAATGTTAGTCTGGTATACAGATGAGGAAACCCAGATTCAAAAATGTTGAATACCTTACCCAAGGCCACAAAGCTAATGAGAAGCAGAACCAGTGTTGAAACCTGGGTCAGATGACTCCGAAATCTGTGTTCTATCTTTTTCAGCTATGCTGTATCTGCCTCTTTCAAAATAGTAGGGAGACCAGAATGCTTAAAATCTTGAAAACAGAATTAAAAATCATCTTAAAAATTCGTTGTAATTGTGTGGGAGGACTGTGGTGGAGAGTGAATTTAAAATAGCTACCTGGGTCATGCTGAAGAAGAATGATGTATTTGGTGAATTGGGAACAAAGTTGGTTGGGATGACCAAAACTGAGTTTCCAGGCATTAGACAATTGCATATATTTCTTCCTTGCTTTAACAAGTAGACCAGATATTAAGGAAGAGGGCTATCTTTTTTTACTATACAGCACAGAGGAACTTGTTAAGAAATCTTAATGAGCCTTGAGCTGAATGTGGATTAGGAGAGAGCTGAAGTGTGGACCAGAGTTGAGACCAGTTGACCTTCTAGATGACTGAGGTCCATATAAAAAGCAAAAATGTTTTGTCTGTGTCAAAAGAAATCATTTGTGTTCTGAGGAGACTCCTCTTCCAAGGCATTCAATCTTCAGAGTATTATACCATTAAATATAGAAAAGCAGTCTTCCTAATTGGCTCCTGATGGTCATGAGTCTTTTAGCCTAAAGACTCGGGTTCTGTGATGGGTTATTCTGACCAGTTAGGATTAGAAGGCAGAAAAAAATAAACAAACAAAAAAACAAAAACAAAAAACCCTTTACTCATAGAGCATATGGCAAGAGAAAGGCTTGAGAAACATTGTGGAATGAGTTTAGCTTTGTCCATGCTCCCTCTGGTGCCCTTTGCCACTAATCTAAGTCACTGCACATTTAAGGAGAGTCTCAGACAAAGGGAAAACTCTAGCATGTTTGGGATTTGCTGAGCACAAGACTATTTCCACAGTGTTCAGGGCATAAGAAACAATTATGCATTTTGCCTAGAGTTCCTGTTCTCTTAATGATTACATCCATGTGTATTTTAGGAGAACTTCAGTCTTCTGTTTCTTATTCATTTACACTTTATACTTCAAAAAATGTTTTGTAAGAGCTACTCAATGCACAAGAAGTCTCATGAGCTTTTCTTCTAAATGAGCCAGCAACTTTCCAAGAATCAGGAAGCTGTAAGTTGCCAAGAATAAATAAATGAACTCCAGAAGGTTCAAGTTTGGTTTAAAACTCTGTAAGGTTTTAAGTAGGTTCTATATCTGGCTTAACTCCATGTCCTCATCTAAGACATAAACCACAGGAGGGAATACTATTCCAGGCATGCAACTTTTTCCCAAGCATTGAATTTAATGGTCACTTCCAATAACAATTAATTAGAAAATCTTAGCAAAATAGTTATAAAACAATGAGAGGGAATAGGGATATGGCAGCCTTAGGCTTGGTTCTGCTACAAAATTTGCTGGACAAAGTAAATCCAATCTGTGCCTTAGTTTTCTCATCTATGAAATGAAGAAACAACAGTACCAGGTCTCTAAAATTCTGTGATGAAACTTGAAAATTACCTCTCATTTAATCATGGAAGCAAGTAGTCGGGGGATTCAATATTGTTGATTAAAATTTGAATTAGTCGATTGTGTTCATGCCCAACTCTGAAAGTTTTTTAAAAAGCAAAAGTGAAGGACCTGTCAAGAAAAAATGTGTGATAGAGAAAGAGTAAAGGGGGAGTATCCTAGGCAGTTAGGGCTGCTGTAACAAGACATCATAGACTGGATGGCTTCAACAAGAAACATCTATTTTTCAGTTCTGGAGGCTGGAAGTCTAAGATCCAGATGCCTGCATGATGGGTGATGATGAGGGTCTGCTTCCTGACTTGTAGACAGCTGCCTTCTTGCTGTATTCTCACATGGCCAAAGAGAGCTCTGGTCTCTTTACTTCCTTATAAGGACACCAGTCTCATCATGGGAGCTCTACCCCTATGACCTTATCCAAACCCAATTACCTCTCAAAGGCTCCAACTCTAAACACCACCACATTGGAGATGAGATTGTTAACATATGATTTTGGGGGTGGGGGACATAAACATTCAGTCCTTAGCCAGTGTAACAGATGTTGTTGTTGTTGGTACCTCACCCAGATCCCCTTTACTGGACGGTGCACCCATCCCCTAGGTGTTGTGGGTGTTGGCTGCTAATAGCTCACGCCTGTACTCATGCCTGAAGGTGTGCCCTTGACTGCTGGAAGCTGGAGGTGTGGAAGGTTACAAGACCTGGCCCCTAAGGGGGTATCTTGGTCAACAGTTGACCCAGTGGGAGAGTTTAACAGCCCAGCCCCCTTACTTCTGGGCACTGTTGTGCTAGGGCTCCCTGGTGATCAGGTTGTTGCTACATTTGCCCTGACATCTTGCTGAGCTTCTTCCCCTGCCCTCTCCTGCTTCTGTCACTCTACAGGTTTGTCTTCAGAGCACTTCCTCAATACATCACTTGCCCAAGAATCCCCATCTGAGGCTCTGCTTCTAGGGACCTCACCTAAAATGAGGGGAAGAAGAAAACTGAGCTGTGCTAGTAACACGTTTGTGTTATAAGAACCATGCTGAGCTCACACGTCCAGGACCTGGCACAGAACAAGTTATGAGCGAGGAGCAGAAGTGCAGAGCATCAGAGAGCCCTGGGAAACAGAGTTCTGTGGTCTGGGTAGGAGTTTTAGTCATCCAGCCAGCAGTCATTCACAGAGAATTATTAGTGTGATGGCTCTGGGCCTGTAAGCAGCTTCACTCTGGTCAATTGGGTTCATGCTATAATTTGACCAAGCTGAGCCTGCGTATGCTGAGGCCTCAACAGGAGGCTGAGAATGAGAGGGGACAAGCATCACAGCAGGGCATGGGCAGCATCTGTTCTGCCCAGGAAATGTATGAAGACAGGACTAGGGGATTTAAGAAGGAAGAATGATTATACTCATCTCGAAGATCTGAGAAGACTCTCTGAAGGAGATGGTACGTACATATTTATTTATTTATTTTCTTCATGAATCTATACCAAAGTAAAATTTCAACCTTTGGTGTGATTCACATTGAGGTTTAAGACTCCATATGGGAAATTGAAACTAAGATCCCCTGAGCCTTTGAGCCCCAGGATCTGTTTTCCTCCTGGTTGCAAGCTGTATGTCCCTAGTGAGCTCTCTCAAATACGTTCCAGGATGCACTCCTTTTTCTATGGTTCCAAGTGATGGCATATATGACAGTAGGGAACTCATTCAGGGAGGGCTACAGACCTCAGTTCCCTAGGGCAAACCAGGGTGATGCTAAGTGAAAGGGAGAGATTGCAAAAGCTCCCTAAAGATAAGGACCCAGGCTGAGCAAGGGCAGGAGAGAATACCATGTGCCATGAACTCTCAGGGGAGAAGAGAAAGCTAAGACGAGACGGCAGCTGGTGGTAGACATTAGCAGATGGTCTGCCTCGCTTCCAGGGATGGAATGGCAATCTTAGACAAAGACGCCATCCTGGAGAGAGAACAGCCACTCTGGCCCTTCTACAGGAGTCCTTGGCCAAGCTGGAAAGAAAAGCCTCTCGCCTTCTGCCAGAAAGTGGGATAAAGGAAGAATACTGTCATTCTCTAGCTTTCATTTCTAGGAGAGTCAGAAAGCAAAGATGGATGGATGGTGAATGTTAAGAATTGTAATTGCTTTATGCCAAGGTCAAGAACAGTGCCTATTGCACTAGAAGCCTTCAGGTTGTCTTACAGGAGAGGTGGAAGCGGAAATGAAAACCAGGGCCCAATCTGAGCCACCAAGGAGAGGGCACTGGAGGGAGATTAAGTTAAAATGGCTGAAGGGTTAAGGAGCCACACGTTAGCATTTCTTTCAGAGTATGTAGTTATTAGTTTGACTTTGCGCTTTACAGAATTTTTATATCAATCTTTTTCTTTGCAATTTTCTTAGTATCCCTAAGTTTAGAAAACTACCCTCTTCAAAAAGTTCAATTTCATATTCTTCAATTTTTGTACAATATGAAAAATTAACTCTTTTAAATCCCTGGAATTAATTTTGGTACATAGAGTGAGGTGAGGACCTCATTTTAAAAATACTCTGTTTTTCTTTCATTGATGAAAAAAGAAAATTGTTTTATTATTGTCAGTAGTTAAAAAAATATGGAAGGGTTGAAAGAAGGAAAAAACATGATCTTATCACCCAGAAAGAATAATTTTTGGTACATTCCCTTTCATTCTTTTGTTGTCTATAATTTTACTGATTGTAATTATATGATACATGCAACATTATATAGGCTAATTTTAAACATTGCATCTATTTTGATAATAAATGTTTATTAGAGAAAGTTTGGACAATACATAAATTTATGAAGTGGAAAATAAAATTCAGCTTTATATATTTCTTATAGTAATAATATAATATCTGTAACTCTACTTTTTTGTTTTTTGCATCACTGGGACCATATAGTATATACTGACCTTTAAGCATTGTGAACACATATTAATAGGCTCTAGATGGAAGATGATATAAAGAACATAGAACTATATCTACATATATATCTAATCTATATCTTTTAAAAATTTATTTTATTATTTGTATTAGTTTCAGATATACAGTACAATGGTTAGACCATTTTTGAAGTGGTGCCTCCCGATTATTCCAGCACCCATTTGGCTCTATACACAACCATTACAATAATATTGTCTATATTTCCTATGCTGCACTCTACATCCCTGTGACTGTTTTGTAACTACTAATTTGCATTTCTTCATCCCTTCACCTTTTTCACCCAGGCCCCCAACCCCACCATTGGCAATCACCAGTTTGTTCTCTGTATCTGTGAGTCGGTTTTCATTTGGTTTGTTCATTTCTTTTGTTCCTTAGATTCCACATGTAAGAGAAATCATACGGTATTTATCTTTCTCTGTCTGATTTATTTCACTCAGCATAATACTCTCTAGGTTCATCCATGTCATTGAAAATGGTAGAATTTCAGTTATTTAATGGCTGAGTAATATTCCATTGTATATATATGTATTGTAACTTCTTTATTCAGTCAACTATTGATGAGCACTTAGGTTGCTTCCATATGTTGGTTATTATGAATAGCATTGCTGTGAACGTAGAGGTGCATAAATCTTTACAAACTAGTACTTTGGTTTTCTTTGAATAAATACTCAGAAATGCAATGGTTGGGTCAAAGGTAGTTCTATTTTTAATTTTTTTAAATTTATGTATTTATTTTAGCATTTTATTTTGTCATTAGTTTTAAATATACAGTACATTGGTTAGACATTTATATAGTTTATGAAATGATTCCCCTAATTACTCTGTATTTGAGGAAACTCCAAACTGTTCCATAGTGGCTGCACCAATTTGCAGTCCCACCATCATTGTACAATGATTCCCTTTTCTCTACATCCTCGCCAACATTTTTTTTTTGTTGTTGTTGTTGATTTTTAATTGAAGATAGCCAATCTGACAGTTGTGAAGTGATATCTTATTGTGGTGTAATTTGCAGTTCTCTGATAATTAGTGACCTTGAGCATCTTTTCATATGTCTCTTGGTCATCTGTATGTCCTCTTTGGAGAAATACCTATTCAAGTCTTCTGCCTGTTTTAATTGGATTTTTTTTGTCTTAAATTGTATGAGTTCTTTATAAATTTTACATATTAAACCCTTGTCAGATGTATTATAAGAAATATCTTCTTTCATTCAGTAGGTTGTCTTTTCATTTCGTTGATGGTTTCCTTTACTGTGCAAAAACTTTTTAGTTTGATGTAGTCCCATTTGTTTATTTTTTTCTTTTGTTTCCCTTGTCCAAGGAGATATATCAGAAAAATACATTTAAGTCTTAAATCCATTTTGAGTTTATTTTTGTATAGAGTGTAAGAAAGTAGTTCAGTTTCATTTTTTTTTGCATGTGTCAGTCTATCTCTTATCTATATTTATTTCTGTGGAAACAGTGGTTTATTAGTCTTTCCAAATAACATATTTAATACTTAGGTTGCTCAATATGATTTTTCAACTACATCAGTAGTAGTATATATCTTAGGGTGGATATATAGTATTTGTGGTGTTATTTTTTAAAATTAAATTTGGTAGGGGTATCAAAATGTGTTTAGCCTCTTTTTAACTTTTTATTTGGTAATCATTTCAAATTTATAAAAATAGAATAAGCAGTACACATATACACAGACTTCTTAACAATTTAAAACCATTTCATTTATTATGTTCTCTGTTTCTCTCTTTGTATAATTTTTTTCTAAACCATTTAATGGTAAGCTATATACACCATGGTTCTTTACACCTAAATACTTTGTTATTTCCTCAGAATAGAGATACTCTTTTATATAACTACAGTACAGTTATCAACTTCAAACATTTACAACTTATACTGATGCAATAATTTAATCTACTGTCCATGTTCTAATGTTATCAATTGATCTAATAATATTCTTAATGACATTTGTTCCTTCCAACAGAGAATCCAGTCTAGGTTGTCATATCTTTTAGGCTCTTTTAATCTAGAATATTTCCACAGCCTTTCTTTAAATTTTATGACATTGACACTTTTTAAGAATATAGTTTCCCTCAGCTATGTTTTTAACTAGAATGTTCTTCATTTAATCAATGTTTCTTTTGATTAAATTGTGGTTATTCCTTCAAGCCCAGAAGACTGTTTCAGAGACACTGTGCTCTTTTCAGGTTCTCACATTTAGAAGCACATACTGGTCATCTGTCCCTCAAGGCTGTTGTTAATTTTAATCACTCCATCAAGGTGTCATTCTGTTCCTCCCACTATAGAATTAGTTCCTCCCCACACTTGTAACTAATAAGTAGCCTGTAGATAGACACCTTAAGATCACATAAATATCTCGCTTCTCATCAAAATGTTTCCTAGAAATAGTATCCGCTAATCATTCTTCCCTGATCCAAACTTTATAATGATGATTACAAATGATGATTTTCTAACTCTAGGACCCCTTTCAATTCACCAGTTGGCCTTTGACATTCTTCAAGAGGTCTCCCTTCTTCCTCATTTATGTATTTATTTAGGATTTATTTACCAATTTTCAGTATAGATTCACCATCTTTTATTTTCTTCTATGTTTTATAGCACATTACTGCACTTAAGTATTTTGGTGTTCAGATTGTCCTAGATGTGGCCAGCGAGAGCCCCTTCAAGCTGGTTCCTATGTTTTTGGGACATGCCCCAGCATTCTTTAAACACTTTTTTACCTTCTGTCATAACAAGCTGGACCTACCCTGTCCTGGACCTACCCTGTCCTGGTCCTGAAATCAGCAATTTCTCCAAGGATCTAGGTGTTGTGAGCTTAGTTTTAAGTTTTGCAAGACTTATTACAGAATTTGTAAACACATCACCCTATTTTCTAGTTTTCTGCTTCCCAGAAGCAACTACTTTCAGCTCTTTAACAAATTCTATTTACCTCTCTGATTACTAAGTAGTAACTTCTACTAGATTTTTCACAAGCCTGCATATTTCTCCTTATGTGCTCAATTTACTTGTATCATAAATTTCATTACATCGATGTTCAATGTTAAGTACCATTCATAGCTGAACTATCAGTGATTTATGATTAAGATCACTTTCCTTTTCTGCAGTTTTTATTTGCTGTAGAATTAATTGTATAAAGTTTTCTATTTGCTGTTTTTGGCATTATTTTTGCTAATTCAACCCTGAATCTTCTGTCATTTCTCTAAATCTGCTCACAATATCTTCAGATGCATCAGATATGCATTCAAGTTCATTTTCTGGAAGTACCTGCTCCAGTTTGGGGTGCTTGTGATGCTAACGTGATCTTAGTTTCCTTTCACCATCATCTTGGGGAGTTCCCTCCTGTCTTTCTTGGATCCCCTGATCCTTCATTCCCATCTCTTTCAATCTTTAGTCTTTTGTTTTGATGAATAACAACCTTTAGTAGTTTCATAAAAATGCACAAACACACGGGAGGTACATTTTTTGAGAATTTGCACTTCTGAAAATGTCTTTATTATACTCTCACCATTAATTGATAATTTGACTTGATTTAGAATTTTAGATCAGATACAATTTTCCCTCAGAATGCTAAAAGAATTATTTCCTATTTTTAGCTTCTAATGTTGTAATCAAGAAGTTTAAAGCAATTCTGTATCTTGATTGTTTAGGTAAAAACTATTTCTCCCTTTCTGGAAAATCACCTCTTTGTTTTTAGTTTCTGAAAATTTACCATGACATAGCTTGGTGTGGGTCTATTTTCATCCACTAGATGCTCAATGGACTCTTTTGATCTGAAAACGTAATCACTAGTTCTGGAAAATTTTCTTAAATTATTTCTTTGATGATTTTTTTTTCCCTCTGTTTTTTTTCTGCTCTCTTTGTGGAACTCACATAATTCACATCTTGGGCCTCTTAAATTGAGTCTTAATTTTCTTTTCTATTTTCCATCTCTTTTCTATTTTTCCCCCCTCTCACTTTCTGGGAGGTTTTTTCTTTTTCTTTTTCTTTTTTTTTTTTTTTTTTTTTTTTTTTTTTTTTTTTTTTTTTTTTTTTTTTTTTTTTTTTTTTTTTTTTTTTTTTAATGATCTTTCAACATTTCTAGTCAGTTCAAATTTTTTGCTATTGTATTTTTAATTTACAAGACTGCTTTTTTTGGTTGTTGTTCTCTGAATATTTTTTAAACTATAATAACCTTTCTTGTTTTGTAGATGAAATGTCATTTTTTGAAGAAAACTATCTCTGAGGATATTAATGGTAAGTTTTCACTTAAAAAATATATTTTTTGTCCAAAACACAATCTTTGTTTTTTTTTTTTAGCTTATCTCTTCTGTTTGTTTCCCTTGGCCTCTGACTCCCTTGGCAGATAGATAAGGATCACTGAACATTTGAGAAAACCATTTAATATGGGAGACAGAAGTCAAGTAAGGTCCTGTTCTAGGCAATGAAAATAGAGCAGTGAACAAGACAGACACAGCCCCTCCTTCAGAGTTTACATCTCCAGGCGGGGTGGGGTGAATACTAAACAACCAAATACATAATTAATTATCGTAATTATAATTGTGATTAGAGTTTCAGGGAAAACGTCCAGCCCAAGGGTCAAGGGATAGGGACAATAGTGTTGGTAAGTGTTCCGGAATAGCTATCTTTGAAGAATTGGTGTTTAAGTTGAGCTCTGAAAGATCAGAATAAATAAACCAGAAAAGAAGGATTACAGATGTTTCAGGAGTAGAGAAAAACATATGCCAAGACACTGGGGCAAGAGGGATCATGATGGGCTTGAGGGCACAATGGAAAGTTGACATGGCTATAGCGTAAAGGGGAGAAACAAGAAGAGGTGAAGTCATGTTGCAACCCCAGTGCCTAGGCAGAGTAGGGGCTCTATAAATGTTTTTGTTTAGTAAATAAAAGGCAGCAGTTGTCTCTTGTCTGTAAAGAGGTAATTGATGGTTGGTGTGAGGTCTGCCCTCAGCTCTTTTTTGACCTTATGTTTTTACCAGTGACAAGAGTAAGAATGCAGAAGTTGTGCTCAGGTCACACCAGGAGATGAGGAAATGGTTCTAAGTAAGAGAAAGGTTAAGTGAAGGAGAAGTAACGTGTGGCTGAGGCCAAAAAAAAAAGGAAGAGGCCGCGAAAGTTTTTGTGGAGAGACAGCTTTAGAGGCAGGTACTAGGAAGTCGGGGGAGAAGGTACCCTAGCAAGCAACAAGGCAGGAAGCAAGGTCTCAGAAAACAGAACAATGTGAAGAAAAGCTCCACGAAAGAGAGGCTCAGGTGTGAGAGTCCTGCTAGGCTGCAGACCCATGGGTGTACAGTGGGGTGGCTAGATGATGAGGTGGACAAAGCAACACTTCAGCTACACTGGGTCTAGGAAAACATGCCCCAGAATAGGTGTGCCTCCTTCTTGGAGCCCATCAGGACAAAGCCCGGGTTAGCCTTCTCTGTCTAGAGCCCTGAGGCTCACTGCTTTTCATATTCCGGCATTGGGTAAAAGGCAATTGCTTATAGCTTTTATTTCTGGGAGGTAAAGAAAAGTGGCCAAGTTGGGAAAGTTTCAAATTTTCAACTGCAGACTTTACCTCCCACTGCTTCCCAGTGAACATGAGAAAGTATTTGCTCCATCTCACTGCTCAGATCTCATCAGAGCTGAGACCTAGGAAAAACTCTCCTCCCAAAGCCCTGCAGAACCAGAATAAGGGAAAAGAGCAACCACTACAGTCGTGACTGCAAATCATTAGTTTTGATAAACATCTATGTCTGTGGGGCCAGGGTCATTCAAGCAACAAATGTTTTCCATGTGCCTTCTCTGTGCCATGCACATCAGCTGGCATGAGGCAGTTCAGCTTTTTTTTTTTTTTTTTTTGATGCTGAGAAATGCTTTAAACAGCTTCATTCAAGACAAGAGACATCCCAGAGAACAGTCTCTGAGGAAGTGGCTAGGCTTCTCTGAGTACCCAGAAGTCTTTGGCATTCACTCTTAGCAGGAGAGGAGAGAAGGAGGGAGAAGTAAGGCTTCCTCAGAGACTAAGAAGTCACGAGACTACAGCTCCCCAGAAACAGGCAGAAGTGCACAAACTCAAATGGATTAGGAGTGTAAATTGAGCAGTTCGACTTGGCTTGCCCAGTACAATAAAGATCTGAAAACACTCAACTCCGTATTGAACCCAAGGCAGGGTGATTAATTCATTATTCACTTTCCAGCCTGGAAGGGAAAGCATGTATACCCGGGGGCCAGCATGGATGAGCACAGTCATAAATCATGCCTTTTACGACCCTAGCAATGAGAAAATCAGCTGGCTTGTGGGGGACGCTCTGCAGGCAGCACCAGCGGCCAGAGAACTGGCCTGTCAAGGCGGTCAGTCTGCTCTCTGGAGACTGAGCAGTTGGCCAATCAATTCAGCCTCCCAGCCAAGGCAGCCAGCCTCTCGGCCACCCGGCTTGGCGCTTCCTGGCCAGACCACAAAGAAACAAATTCCACTCCACCCAAGAGGAGGGCTTTTGTGACCTGAGGTGGCCTCTTCCCAAAGTGGACAAATGACTAGGAATAACATTAAGATCTGTCCAAAAGGCCTCTTATTGTCCAATTGGGATAAACCACTATCTGCTTCCTTCCCTCAGCTGTTCTGGGTCCCTTGTCCTTCTGGCCCAGAGGGCCAGGCTTTTGTCTGCTCAGCATTCTCTAACAAGGGCTCGTGGACATCATCAGCTGCCAGCCCAGCCTGATGGCCTTTACCCTTCAATCTCTGCTGCCTTCAGGGCAGAGCCCTTTTGGAGACTAGAATTTTATTTAAAGTTGAAAGGTACCACCCAGCACAGGACATCCCTGTCAGGTGGCTTTTTAGCCTTTATTGGACTACGACGTAGCTCTTGAAATATTTGATAATTCTTTTTCTTCCAGGCAAAACACTCTCAGTTTCTTCAGCTATTCCTCATATTTCAAAATTTCCAGGTCTCTCCATGTCTTAACATTTTGTTATTGACTATTTCTCACGTTATATTTCCTCTGAAATCTCCAAACTCCCACAACTGGATGCAGCGCCTCCTGTGAGCAACAATAACATTAAGACTACTCTGTATCATCAGAGGCTTTACCTGTATCATCTCATTCAGCTCCCATAATGACCTGGTAAAGTAGTTAATAACTAGCTTATGGATGAGTAAACTGAGGCCTAAAAAGGTAAAACAGCTGTCAGGTTCAACCCTTGGTCCGTCTGGCTCCAGAGAATGTGCTTCTAACCTTTTTGACACGTCAACTTTCTTGCCCGGTTTATTAGCTGAAATGCAGGAGACAAACTTGGGGGCTTTCTTTCTCGAAGCCAAGCTGAGCTTTGAGAGACTGGTGAAAACCCTTTACTCTCTACCAAATGCAGCTTATAAACAAAGAAAAAAAAAAAAAAGAAAGAAAGAAAAGAAAAAAAAATGCAAAAAGAAAGGTAATAATAAGAGCATTACCCATACTGCTTTTCATTCTCTGCCTGAGCTGAGCAACTCTTCCAGAAAAGGGAGAGTGAGTCCTATTTCTCTCATTTCTCTTTCTAGAACAAATATTATGTCCCAGGATACAATCTGTTTATAACTATATTTAGCCTTATTTAAGACACAAAGCAGCACATTTTTTCCGAATATATTTATGGAGCGAAAGGACAAGGAAACAAGGTTTCTTAACCAAAGGGTCTCTAACCAAGGGATTAGTGGCTAATGCTCATTTTCCTCAGGGATCCCAGACAAATACCTTATAGACTCAGCCTAACTTGCCCAAGAACAATGGGCATACTCTGTTAATAACAATTTTCTCTTCCCCTAAGTAGGTAAAAACTATAACATATCCAGAACTGGGAGCCCAGGCTTCATTTGGGGATTTTACCAAGCATTACCCATAGCAACACTACACATGTGTTAACAAAGCTTCAAGTGAATATTTACAGAGGAATATTCTGATTTTACTTACACTTGGGCTTTAGTTGGCATTATGGTTACGAAGAGAGGACTGGAGACTTGGCTGCTGCTTATCCAAGGTTTTTTCCTCCTGGGAGAAGTTTGGTGACCTGAATGGACAGCCGGGTGGGGTCTACAGAGCCTGCTCTCTGACCACACCAAGCCGGGTAGCAAATCAAGCCAATCTGAGAGATGATGCAAGAGATTCAACCACTACATTACCATGGAAACCTCAAGGCAGTTATAGTTACTCAAAGCCCACCCAATGGGCTGGGGTTACTCCAAGTGAACAGGATACTGGCTGTTGTCTGCCAACCATCCACTAGGATCAACATGGGATGTGGGTGGGTGAGAGCTGTCTACTTTGGCAAGGGCATGAAGACTGAGGAAAATCTGGAGAAATTTGCTTGTGGTTCAAGCCCAGATGCAAATATCCACAATTACCTGAACTCAGAACACTGTGTACTGATGTATGTACGTTTCAGAGTCATCACCCAGCATGAACTTACTGATTAGATGTTATGAAAATTAAACTGTAATAGAATTGAATATGATGAGAGATACAGCATACTTCTAATAGTCAAATGACATGAGCTCCCTAAATAGGTACCAACCTGAATATGTGCTAATTTTCCTTCAAAATTCAAATTGAACTCAGAAAGGTTATAAAACTTAACTGAACTACAAACCAGAGGTAAAAATATTTAAACTTAGTGTGTTTTGAGGTGGAAACATGTAAAATATAGAAAATTTTCAACATTAATTTAGTGGGAGGTTAATTTACATACAGTAAAATGCACAAACCTTGAGTGGAGCTTGATGACTTTTTGCATATGTGCCACTTCCCAGATCAAAATATAGAACATTTTCTTACCATAAGAGAGGTCCTTTATGCTCCTTTCCAACTAGTCCCTACTCCTGGATAAGAACTATAACAATTCTTTCACCATATTTTAAATTTTGCTTCTTCTTGCATATCTATGCATTCCCTGGCTTCTTTTGCTCAATGAAATATTTATGAGATTAATTCCTATTGTTGAATATGTCAGTAGTTAATTCCTATCAATTGTTGAGGAGTAATCCATTGTATGAATATAACTATTTGTTTATTCGCCCGTTGATGAACATTTGTGTTATTTCCAGTATTTGGGTATTAAGAATAAAACTGGACTGAACTTTTTTGTTCATATCTGTGTAAAAATATACTAGTTTCTTTAGGGAAGATCCCTAGGTGTAGAACTTTATTCGAATCTGCCAAATGATAAGTGTAAGTTTAAAAATAACTTACAGAAATGTGAAATAAAAGTAGGAACCCCTTAAAATTTGCTTACTGAATCATAAAGTGTTTAAAAATAGGTAAAATAGGAAGAATTATCCAGCATTTTAAATGCTTTACAGAGATATAGTGATTTCATTTTTAAGAGCCACAAGAGTTGGGACTGTAAGTAAATTGACTTTAGGCAAATTGATCTTAAGCAAATTGGCCTAAAGACTCAATATAGACTCTTGTCAAGACAAGTTTCCTCCATTCTCTAATGGTGTAATTGAATTTTTAAACAATGCAGACTTGACATTCATCCCTTTGAGATTTTGTACTGGTGGGAAGCACACATATATTTATGTACATGGACATATGGGATTAGGATGTTGGAACAAGTAGACACTTGGCAGAAAGAGGGAAAGAAATTCCAGCCTTGTTTGCAGAGCGCTGATGGCACTGATAATGGGCCCCGAGCTGGCAAGATGCCTGGGGATTTAAAACCATGAGCCAGGGCAGGAACCTAAGCCCAGAAAGTCTTGAGGAGCTTGACAGCCACAGTGGGGTTTGCCTGGCAATGTTGGGATCTGTTCATGGGGAGGAGCTGAGGTGTCATTACAGTATGAGGAGAATAAGGCTGGCCCTGGAGAAGGTGGCATAGAGAACTATATAACTTCGGAGCAGTGTCAGTGGGCTGTGTAAATTGGCATTTATCTGAAGGTAAAAGACTATACTTCAATCACACTTAAGCAGTCCTCGTTCAATCATACATGAGCAGTCCTTGTTCTGATTATAGATATTTCAACATTTATTGCCAAAATGTATCAGCAGATAGGACTGCAAAAATCTAAAAAATGTATAGTTATTCACATGTATTCACTATCTCTTCTATCTTTGTGTCTTCTACACTTTTTGATAAAATTGGCTTCAGTGTCATCTTTCAAATTATTAATAAAAAATATTAACCTGGACAGAACCAGAGCCCACTGGAATGCCACCAGAGACTCACCTCCAGAGTGACAGAAACTCATTCTTCAACACTCCCAGGGAATAATAGTCCAACCAACTATAAATCTACTTTCTAGTCCCCACTGACATTTTTCTATCTTTGCACAGAGAATTATGAGAGATTCAATAAAAGGCCTCGTGGAAATAAGACACTGAGTCTATGATGTCCTCTTGATCCGCTAATCTAATCTAATAATTCATACAAAAAAGAAATGAAGTTAGACTTGTTTTTAGTGAGTCCGCGCTAGTTACTGGCAAACATCACTTACTTTGTACTCAGAAAAACCATCTGTTTAATAATCTCATCTAGATTGTTGTTGGCACTGGTGGTACTCATCAATCAAATTCTAAGTTTCATCTATCCCTTCATTTTAAAATCAGGACAATATTTTCTATTTTCATCCTTTTGGCTATTCTCTCTGATTTTTCTAGGACATCTCAAGGATTTTACAGGTGATTCTTGTGGTCATTTGGGAGGTCATTTGTCTGGACCAGCTGACTTAAACTCATTCAAGCAAGTTAGGCAGTGAATTTAGCATTATTGAACTCCTGGGGTATAAGCAAAGAGAAATTTTATTTTGTCTCCATTTGTCCCTAAAAATTAATTTAGTGAAGATTCTTTCTGCTGCTTAAGGGTAAAAATTTATCAGCCCCATGACTTTTCCTGATCACTCATAATTAATAAAAGTTCTACAATCTTAAGTCACCAAACACAGTCTCCAGTTATATATTTGAAATCTACTTTTATGTAACAAACAAAAATGTAAGCTTTGTTTAACATTAAATCTCCCTCATCAGGCAGGGCCTACCGCAGGCAGGAAGCTCACAGCTAGTGAAGGTGTGTGTTGAGTGTCTTTTTTTTTTTTTTTACCTTTCCCTCCTACCTTAGCTTGTAAACCTGGAATTCCGACTTCACTGAGATGAAGTGGTGCTAAGAGTTCTTGGGAGTAGAAAAACTTGATATTTTGTAAAATGGCTCTTCACTCTCTGGGCCTGGCAAGTATTTGAAGCCTTCTCATTCTTTAGATTTTTCAGGCAGGAATCAGATCCCAGTTTTCTCTGTCCCATCTTCACCCTCAGCTTCAAAACTGCTCTCCTTTGAAGTCTCTCTCTCTCTCTCTCTCTCTCTCTCTCTCTCTCTCTCTCTCTCTCTCTCTCACACACACACACACACACACAGTGAAGGAGAAGTACCCACAGCACACAAAGCATTCTCTCTAAAGACCTCTTTCTCCCAAATCTTTTCCTATCTCCTTGTGACTTAAGAGGTTCAAGAGAAATTTCAGCAGTTCAAACACACTTATGCAATATTTTTAAAATTTTTGTTTTTATTTTGTTTATTAAATCAGTAAGAGAAATGGGGTCCTAGAAGCTTCAGTGATCTAAGCAGCAGCAAATTTGCACATTTGTCCTTTTGTTGTTGTTGTTTTTGTTTAAATACCTTTAAATCATCACATTGCAAACACAACTCATTTGCGTGAAATTCTGCACCTTACACTAATTGTGGTAAAGTTTACTATTTATGTAACATTTGAACAGTGGCCTCCAATGGAATATAACTTTCCCTTCATGTTGCAGCTAAAAGGGAGGCTGTACATTTGGTTAATGTAATTTTCCACTATCTGCTCTTCTATCTTGACCTTCAATTTTCTCCATTCTGGTTTGATGGCATTTCTTCTTGATAGGGATGTAGATGAAAACAGTAGTTAAGAATGTCTGCATTCTCTGTGAAACTTCCCCTCATTATATACCACCTTTCTCTAGCACAAGGGTTTTCCTCCTTTTTGAAACACGTGCTTTTAAAAACTACAACCATGAGGCCATCCAATTAATTTATAATAAATAATATAATGGTCTTATTACTTCCTAATGGTAAAACTAAAATAGAAGGAGGGGGAAAACAGGGGGAAAGAATCTAATGTTTATTGAACATTTACTTACTACTTACTCATCACTTTCTATTTATTACCTTAGTAAATAATCACAATAGCCATGGGAGATAAATATTATTCCCATTATATAAATGAGTAAACTTGGGTGTAAAGGCTGAGGTAACTTGTTTAAGGTCTGTAGCTAGCCTGGCATATTCTTCTACAATATCTCTGAATTCCAAGTTATTGTCATGAGATAAATTGGTAAGCTTGGTAAAATAACAGATTCGATTATTTGTACAAATAAACCAAAAAGCTGTCTCTCCAATGAAGGATACAAAGAAGAAAATAAAAATCACCAGCTCTGAACACCTAAAGATTTGATGTTTCTTTTTAATATTTTACTTAAGAATATACATGTAATAATTTTATAAAATTAAATATACTGGATATACAGGTCTGAATTGATTCTTAAACTGTGAACGTATTCCATAGACAATATCATCTTTGATCATTTTTAATGGCTTCATACTAGGCCAATGTGTGGGTACACCATGACTTATTTAACCTCTTTCACTTATCAAACATTGGGTTGTTTCCATTTTTTATTATTTCGGGGAAAATCATAATATACACTATTGTGCATAAAACTGTATTTGAATTTTTGGCAACTATTAGAAGAGGGGTTATTGGATCAAAAGGTATGGACTTTCTGAAGAGATGGGAAAAAATGGCGTAATTGATAGAGGCTTTGTTCATCTCTCTTGCAACTAAATCAAAATTGTGACAGAAACATGGAGCAAACAGCATGGAAAGTCACTGGGGATCTAGATGAACAGAAGTAAACTAGAGAGAGAAATAATTAATTAACCTGCAATGGTAGGAGGAAGGAGGGGGCAAGGATGCAAGGCTGCCCCGTCCCTAGCCTAGCGCCTAAGTGGGACAGAGGCTGTGGCAGTGTCTGCGGCAGCTATAGGTATGTCTTAAAGGGGCCATATCTGAGAGCAGACTTTCGAGTGACAGACCTGCTTGCTCTGGGCAACAGTGTCAGGTCAGCTGCACAGGGGGCACCAGGGATTTACAGGGGGACACTGAGTTGTCAGAGCAAGGCCCAGAGGGGAGGCTTTCTCCCAGGCAGAAGTTCAGCGGTATCCATTGTTCCTCTGTTGAGCTCCTCCCAATGTGCGGACTCAGCGCTGCCATAGCTGAGACATCATCAAACTGGATAACAAAGGTTGCCCCGCCCAGAGGATTCCTTGAAACTCTGCCTCCTCCAACTTGTGGCCCTAACCCAAGCCACATTCAGGTGTGTCCTCCTGAGTCCTGTGAAACTTGCTGAGCAGCTCCAAGACTCACACTGGTGGCAGCTGACCTCAGTTTCTGGTGTGGTCTCTTGAGGCAACTATAAGCACAACATCTGTGATTGCTTGCTGAATCTTAACAGGTGGCCCTGGAGTGGCACAGGCTGGGGCTAAACTTGGCCTGCAGTTGAACCCCTCTCAGCACTATGACACTGGACACCTATTTAACAAAGCTGCGCTAATAAGACCAGGAGACTTAGGAGCTTTGCTTAATACATAGAAACAGACACAGAAAGGCAGCCAAAATGGGAAGGCAAAGAAGCAGAAAACATATGAGAGAACAGAACAGAGGTCCGGGAATAATGGAGTCAAGCAATCTAACAGATGCAGAGTTCAAAACACTGGTTATAAAGATGCTCAAGGAACTTTGAGGAAGTGTAGATGAATTCAGTGAGAACTTTAACAAAGAGATAAAAAACATAAAAATGAAAATGGAAATTATAAAAGAGAACCAGTCAGAAATAAAGAACACATTATCTGAGGTGAAGCATATGTTAGAGAGAATCCACAAAGTGGATAAAGAGAATTGAACCACTGATATAGAGTATGGGGAAGCCAAGGACACTCAGTAAGAATGGCAAGAAAAAAGAAGCCAAAATTATAATAATGATTTAAAAAGCCTAGGGGACACAACTAAATGTAAAACCATCCAGGTCATAGGGGTACCTGCAGGGAAACAAGAAGCTGAAGAGCTTTATTTGAAGAAATAATAATGGAAAATTTCTCTAACCTGGTGAAGGAAATAGTTACATAACCCCAGGAAGCTCTGAGTGTCCCAAGAAAGAGAAACCCAAAGAGACCCACACCAAGATGCATCATAATTAAAATGTCAAAGGTTAAATAAAAAGAGAGAATCTTAAAAGCAGTAAGAGAAAAGCAGTTAGTTGCCTACAAAGAAGCATCATAAGACTGGCAGCTGATTTCTCAAAAGAAACAATGCAGGCCAGAAGGTCTAGGCACAAAATATTCAATATCATGAAAACCCAAGACCTACAACCAATAATACTTTATCCAGCATAGCTATCATTTAGAGTCGAAGGATAAAGAGTTTTCCAGACAAAAATAAGCTAAGGGAATTTATCAACACCAAGCCAGTATTACAGAAAATGTTGGAGGAACTTCTTTAAAAGGAAAAAAATATGTAACGAAAACAGGAATAAAGAATGGTAATAACAATATTTCTATCAACAAGTACCTCAAATGGAAAAGAATTAAGTGCTCCAACCAAAAGATAGAGTGGCTGAATGGATAAGAAAGCAAGACCCCTACATATGCTGCCTACAAGAGACTCACTTCAGATTAAAAGACAGACATAGACTAAAAGAAAGGGATTGGAAAAAGATATTGCCTTGATGGATATTGCACTGAATGAAATGGGTTGGATAGAGAAAGACAAATATCACATGATTCCATGTACATGAGAAATTTAAAGAACAAAATAAACAACAACAGCAACAAAAGCAGAAACAAACTCATAGATACAGAGACTATTTTGAGGGCTACTAGATGGGAAGGTATGTGGGGGATGGCGAAAAAAGGCAAAGGGATTGAGAAGTACCAATGGATAGTTGCAGTACAGACGTGGAGATGTAGAGTGTAGCATGGGGAAGATGGTTAATAATATTGTAATAAATATGTAAGGAGGAAGAGAGGTACTAGATTTATTGGGGTGATCATTTTGTGAGTTATGTGGATCTCTGACCACTATGCTATACAACTGAAACTGGTATATTATTATATGCCAACTATAATTGAAAAAAACTCATTGAATTGTACAACGTAAATATGAGCAACTAATTGTCTATTATATATTTTTTAAAGAAGGTATGAACTTTTTAAAGACTTGATACAAATTGCCATATTGCCTTCTAGAAAGGTTTGTGATAGGTGGGTTTATCTTAATGGACAGTGTCATCACCAAACGCCAACAGTTAAAGACCCATTTCCACACTAAGGCCAACCAAGAGAACGAGAATATTTATGAGGACTAGCCAGGTCATCTCTCCTCTGGACAATGTCAGAAACACATAAAAAAAAAGTGTTTTTGGCTCCAGTAACCATAATCTCCAAACTAGGAACCCATTTAGATGGAGTGGAAGGAGGGCATACATTTGTATATTTGCATATTTGTAGTCAGGGTCTCCTGGAAGGCAGTATACTCCTCTGATCCAGCCTCCATTTGATGCATTGCCCTATAATGCAGCCCTGCTTCAGCGTGGTGGGTTAGGAAGCCACAGGGTAGGGTAGCTTTGTTTGTTCTCAATCACATTTTGATTACACCTTCCTGCACATAAATCCAGGGCTCCTCTGTGGAGCCAGAGTATCTCGCAAGACTCTGCAGCAACAAGTTGATAAACACATCTTGAGGCTTTGCATCTATTACAGATTATAATATCCTAGATTTGCTCACAACTGATAACCTTTATCCTGAGCTTGTTCCAAATTCTGCCCATTTCCCACCCAGAACCACACTTTTAAGACAAAGGAGTCACATCAGCAATACTAAAGAAACATTTAAAGCATAATCTTTTAATAACCATTTTGTTTCTAATTTCAAAAGCAGCATATGTTTAAAGCAGAAAACTTTGAAAACTCAGGAAAGCAAAAAGAATACAGTGACCAGCATGGATGGTGGCCTACCTGGCAGATGGGGAACGTACAAGTCTTGGCGGACATCTGTGCGGGGTCAGCAGGGGTGACTTTTCAGCTCAGCAGATGTTGGGTGGGCATAGAACAAAGACTGAGAACCAGTAAGAACTCTCCCACCTGATGCTATATAAGTCCAAGAACCCCAGGGAGAAGGGGAAGGGAAATCTGAAATCATTGAGAGGGAAATTATAAGAGCAGTAGAATGGCACTTGATACAGAAATTAAGTTCATTTGTAAGAAAACAAAGAACAGTAGAGTCTAGTTTTATATTCACTTTCCAGCTCCCTTTAGCTTCAGATCTCCAACTTCAGTTGCACCCTATCACCAGTCCCTTTGCTGGTGCCTGGGCCAGGTTCTGTCCTGGTGCCTGAGAGGATTTGAGGGACAGAACTACAATTCTTGGGGCTCCACCATGGGAGCTTGCCTGCAAATCACCATGGAACCTGGACTTAGATAGAGGTTGTTCCCGGATGAAGGCTAAGGAAAGCCATTCTTATCATGCTGCAACTCTGCCTATGGCACTGGGGGACAAAAATCTCAGAAAGCAGCAGGTGGGCATTAAACAAGACAACAAAACATAATAAACGGCCTCATGGGACCATGATCCCCAGCAGGAATGCACCAGGAGGAAAGGAATCTGGTTTCCCTGAGCCATGAAGTCCAACCCAGCTCTTTGTCTCTCAAGGGCCCTCAGAGCCACCTGGCAGAGTTGCTTTTCTCTTGGGGTCCTCCTTTTTGAACTCCTGCATTCTTGGCAACATTTCAAGGAAGCCCCAGGGTAGGACAATATCTTAACTATCAAGACAATGCAGCATCAGAGAAAGTCACAGAGGCAGGCTCTTCAATCCCTGGAGACCTCTAAGAATAGAACACACGTACCAGTATTGTCACCGCAGTGATGTCTATAGTTACAAGGAATGTGAAATATCTAGTGTTTATCCATAGGAAACCACTTGAATAGATATGAAGGAGCACTATGCAGCCATTAGAAAATATATAGATTTATGTAAATTAAAGGGAAT
Organism: Macroglossus sobrinus; assembly: GCA_004027375.1. NCBI lineage: Eukaryota > Metazoa > Chordata > Mammalia > Chiroptera > Pteropodidae > Macroglossus > Macroglossus sobrinus. The sequence continues at coordinate 266,150 of PVKZ01000310.1, read as the reverse complement.
ATGAATATGTTCATAAGACATTTTCAGCAAAAAATGTTTAAAACATACATAGAGCATGATTTTATTTTAAATAAAAATAATATGTTTATCAGAAAGCCTCTAGTGGGCTAAAGCAATTCCTTTTCTTTTTATATTTTCTACATGTTTAAAATGATTATGAAATAGTGTATGGGTTTAATTTAAAAATTATAACATTTGTTGGTGGAAACATTGCTAAAACCTGTGATAACAGCCATGGAGGTATGCCACTTGGATCTCCCTTCAAGAAAGAACTTGATTTGGCTGACCGCCCCTGGCTGTAGCAACTATGGGGTGTCCTGCAGCGTTAGTGCAAGCTCGTGCTCTTCCTGGGCAGCCCTCCACAACGACTGAGCATGGAAGGGGTACTAATTCCCACCCTTTCTTTCTGCCCCATGTGGAATTTCTTTTGAGTGCTCTTGGTACTGGAGCTCCCCACTGGACTGACAGCTTCTCAAAGCTGCCCCAGAGTCTGAGGTTCTTGATAGCCAGTCCGTCCTTCCTCAGCCCCTCTCCTTCCATCGGTGTCAGACCTTCATGCCAATCTGAAGTTTCCCCCGCCTCCTCTTGCTCCCTCTCCACCTTTAGTCTTCTAGGCATCACACCTGTAAATAATCTCTTACACTTCTAGCTTTATTACTGTCTGCTTCCTGGAGGACCTAATACCTTGCCTCTGTGTTCTTGAACACGATATAAGAAACTTGGACTTGGTTGTTACATTCTTTACACAGAAATACCCTCTCCCTATCTTCTGAAAGGAATTATCCCAGATGACTCCAAAGTGGTCTCACAGACAAAATGAAATACCTTTTTCTACCAGGATTTCCCTCTTCTGATTGTTGTTGCCTAAAATTTGCTTTTTTAAAGTCAACTTCTCAACTCCTGGTATTGATTCAGAAAGGCTGACAGTGGCCAGGTCAGTAACTACAAGCTAGGTTACTTCTAGGATGAGAAAAGCCAGCTAACAAAATGCAGCTCTGACAACTATGCATCTTTACATGCCTCAAAGCAGTGCATGAAGTAACCACAAAAAAATGTGGCTAACGCCATAGGTGCTGTGACTTTGGAGCCAGGGTGCACTATGAGTTTTGTCGCCTTCAAGCTTTGCCAACTCTTCCTGATAAGGTAGCTCCTGATAAGCAGACTTGCTCTTCCCAGCACCTGTAGCTCAAGTTCCCTCTGGCACTCTGCAAAGCACACCAGTCTCTTGTAAAACCAGTAGCAGACAAGTGCCACATCTCAGAAGGCCCACAGAGTTGGTAGAAAATGGCCCTCTCAGTCATCCTCAGAACTCTGGCCTTAGGTAGTCTGGGGATCACAGAGTCAGCACAACATGAGAAAGGGAGAGAGACAGAGCAGAAATGGGACCAGGGAAATCATAGCACTTTTGAGGGGACCAGCCAGCGTTAAGAAAGTCAAAAGTCAGAACATAATCGAATTTGTAACCAACTGTGACTGGAAGATAAAGAAGAGCACCTAATACCCTGCTGTCCTCCCTGGAAGGCTGCCATCCTGCTGTGGCGGGAAAAGCATTTGCCTTCCTGAGATAATGCCACGGTGCCCGGCTGCAGCAATATGTGCACACAGGATCTGGGGTGTGGCCTTCTGGCTGTTTCTCCAACCCACTCATGGAATCTGTGAACTACTCAGTATCTTTTTAAAAGACTTCCTTTCTGCTTAAATCAGCCAGCATTGGTTTCTGCTATTTGAGAACCCTGGCTGATATGCATATGTAATGCATAGTATTTTTGCATATGTTAGATTAGCATGGAAAACCATATTAACAAAGAAGTTTAACAACAGTCGTTAACACAGGTTGCCTGGGATGGGGATGAGGTGGAATGGGGAGGAAAGGAAAAGGAAGGAGGAAAGAAAACACAGAACGAGAAAAAAATTTAAGGCTGCACGAAAGAAATCTCAGTATGTATTATGATATGATCTCATGCATTCATCTACATATTCAGTATATTCACGTACCAGCCCTATCTCAGATCTGCTGAAAAAGAAATTTTCTAGGATTACACTAGGCTTGAATATTTTTCAGAGTGTTTCAGGAGAGGCTGGTGAAGAGACAGAACTGATAAGTGTTCATTTATCAATGTGACTTTGGACCACATATATCAGAATCAGCCAGAAGTTTGTTTAAAAATTCATGTTCCTGGACTCCACTGCAGACTTCCTAAGTCAGAACCTGGAGTAGGGAGCTCAGCATTCGGTGGTCACAGGATCAAATCCCTAGGGCCTGCAGCCATCACAGGACTCTTAGGCTCTCAGCCAGGTCTGGCACCGTGGGCATCATCTTTTCAAAGGTCTGCTTTAAAAATCTTTAATGACTCTTTCACCCAGCAGTACCACTTCTTGGAACTTATCCTAAGGAAATAACCACATAATGTGAAGGGATGTATGAGGAAGCGCCTTTATCACAATCCTTGTTTATATTAATGGGCATTTGGAAACAGCCCAAATATCAATCAATAGGGGTGTAATTGAAACAATTATGACACTTCCATACAATGTAAGACGATGTAGCCATTAAAATTGTGAGGTAGCTCTCTACGTATAGAAATGAAAACACGTCCACAATATATCATGTTAAGTTGGGAAAAAATCAGATGGCAAAAGAGCAGAGATATCTTACATGCAACAGATGGCGTTCACATGCATGGTGTAACTGCATGTCATGTGTAATCTTGGGGACACTTTTTTTCACCCAAGAAAACAGATTGAATACTATTATGAAGAACTTTAATCCACTCTATTTTATTTTACACATGCGCGTGCTCACACACACGCAAACATATTTACTTTTTATTATAAAAAATTTCAAACCTAAATAAAAATAGAGTGAGACTATATTAAATTAAAAAGCTTCTGCACAGCAAAGGAAGTCATCAACAAAATGAAAAGGCAACCTACTGAACGAGAGAAAATATTTACATATCTGTTGAGGGTTTAATATAAAACATGTAAAGAACTCATACAACTCAATAGCAAAAAACAAACAGTCTGATTACAAAATGGGCAGAGGACTTGAATATATATTTTCCCAAAGAGGACATACAGATGGCTATAGGTACTTGAAAAGGTGCTCAACATGGCTCATCATCACGGAAATGCAAATCAAAACCATGATAAGCTATCATCTCATTCCTGTCAACAGTGTTAATATGCTGGCTTCAAAAGTTTTATCATGTTTCATATTTTAAGTATGTCTTTTAGAAATATAATATTTGTCTATGTTATGGCTTCTTTTATTTGATCTCTTTTGTATTAGGGGGTATGTTTTTTTAATTTAGGTAAGTTTTTATGTTTGTTCCAATGGTTACCTTTATACTAATTATAAAACTTATACTGCTAGTCTCTTCTTTTTCAGGATATAGTGTCCTTTGGCTCCCTCTTCTCATGTGCAATATTAAAATTACCTAGTAACTTCCTCTTCCTCCTCCACACCAGCTCCTCAGTGTCTAATTTGAGGTGATAGCCTTTTACTTTCAGTTAAAATCTACAGGGCAATTTGCATGTCTGTTTAATTGTTTATATATGTTCTCCATTCTCTCCCCATTTTTGATAGCTGTATTCTATTTTCATTGTCAGAACATAAAGTCATTCGTGTTGTTTTCTCTTCCTAAGGACCGTCATTTAGTCTTAATTCTACAGGAAAATATATCTTTAATGCAATGTTCACCACCAGTCTTTATGCTAGTACCTCTCTAATCATTTTGTTATTGTTGTTGTTTTTGAAACTCATTCTATAATAGATGCTTTAGGAAAGACTCATGGGAAAATATTCCCTGAGTTTTTTGCATGTTCATAACAGTGTATCTGTGTCTTTTTATTTGAAGGTCAGTTTGGTTGCTATAAAATCCTTATCTCACAGTTTCTTTTCTTTACTAGTTTAAATAAGTGGCTTCGTTATCATCTGGCACAAAGTGTTGTGATCAAAGTCTGCTGGCAATCTGATTTTTTTTTCCCTTATAAGTGACTTTGTCTTTTTTTGCAAATTTTTTTTTCTTTGAAGTCCAGTAGTTTTACTAGAATGTTGGCTGTTGTAGATTGTTTTTTTCCTAGGTATGAGATACACCTGTCACTATGATGCTTAAAGTTTATTTTATTTTAGAAATTTTTCTTAATTTAAACATTTTTGTATGTTTTGTATGTTGTTTGATTTTCATCTTCAGGAATTCTATTCCACATGTGTTGGGTCATCTTTGCCTAATGAATGTATATATGTGTGTGTCTTTGTGTGTGTGTGTGTGTGTGTGTGTGTGTGTGTGTGTGTGTGTGAAAGAGAGAGAGAAAGAGCGCCATTTTTTCTGGAATCATTTTTCACTTTTTCTATTTTTCTTTTGTTTAAAAGTTATTTATACTTTGAAACCAGTGTCCATTCATATTTAGGTTCTGTGGTGGTTTTAAAACATGGTTACAGAAAGGCATATAAAAACACTTGAAGGTGAGGGAATTGTTCTATATCTAGACTGCTGGTAGTTATAAAACTATATCTAATCACCCAGAATCATCAAACTGCACAATTATTATGGCTAAATTTTATTGTATGCAAATTATACTTTAATAAAGCTGAGAAAATAGACAAAAATTCTTTGACACACCTTCTAACAAGAGATAGAGTCAATGTCTCCTCCCTTTAAATTTGTATGTGTCTGTGATAGATTTGACTAATAGAGCACAGAGAAAGTGATGTCACACGACTTCCATGGCTAGGTCAGAAAAAGCCAAGTTGGTATGCTTTAGTCTTTGGAATACTCACTCTTAGAAACTGGAGACATTATGTATAAAGCTCGACTACCCTGAGAATGCTGTGCTGGATAGGCCACCTGTCATCATTCCAGTCACCAATCCTAGCTGAACCTGCCCTCCAGCCATCCAGGGCAAGTGCCAGATACATAATTGAAGAAGCCATGTTGGAAGTAGACCTTCTACTCCCAGCTGTCTCAGCCTACAGCCATTCACGTCATTTCAGCTAAGGCCAGAATCCATGAGCCTGGTACAATTGTCGTTTTAGTCCACTAAATTTTGGGGTAATTCATTATGTAGCAGTAGATAGTTTAAACATGTCCCTTCTGTTTTAATCTTCACTTATAAAATTATGTTTTTTATTTCTTATTCTTTTCTGAGTTCTGTCACTTCTCTTTTTAAATCTTCCTTTTCTCAGTTACCTCATTCTAAGTTTTTCTAAGCTTATTAGAATACAATCCTGTTAGGGTCATTCTGTTATAACATCATTTTTCTTTATTTTAGTTCATTTAATATATTAGGTTACATGTTGTATCTATTTTATGGGCATGTCTTTCTAGCATGCCTTCGTTATCTCTAGAGACAGTATTCTGTAACTTATTTTCTCTTAGAGTGACTTTGTGTGGGATTTGCTTATGATCATTTTCTATTGCTCATTTTAATGAGAGAATTTTTTATGTACTTTTAGGAGGAAAAGGTAGGCTAGGATAACTTTCCTAAAACACTACTCTGGAGGTTTCCCTTCTACTATTTTCAGAAAATTATTTTCAGAAAATTATTAAATCTATCTATCTATAGATATATATATATAGAGAGAAATATATAGATATAGATACCTATCTATCTATATAGGTAGATAGATATCTCTAGATGTTTTCTTAGCTGTATCGCCCTGCTTTTCTCTCTCACTTTTATTCAAATCCACTCTCTCTCTCCCCCACCATCCCCTACGACTCTCAGTTGAAGTTCTGATCTCAGCAGATATTTTCTGCACAGAATATGATCCTAGAACAAAGTTTGGTTTGTTTGCTTAAAATGTTTAGAAAGCCCAGAGTGTTTCAGCATCTTCCATCTCTTGGGATCCCCTTTCACTCACGTGCAAATTGGAGTCTATGAAACTTCCTCTGGCTTTTGGGTGATGTTCTCAGATTGGGCTACCAAGATTCCCAAGGCCATTTATGGGTTCTCTGGTTCTCAGGGCTATTGGAGCCCATTTTCTTTCCCCTCTTACTCCCACATAATTGTCAAAATCACACAGTCTTGAAGCTGTAAGTAGTTTGTACCCACCTGCTCACACTTTAGAGCTTGTTATGGTCACCTAGTTTTATTGTAGATCAACAGTTCTCAAACTTTAGAATCAGCATCACCAGAATCACCTGAACTGCTTGTTAAAACGCAGATTCAGTCTACAGCCATAGCAACCTAAGCATGACTGATCCCGTCTGATCTCAGAAGCTAAGCAGGGTTGGGCCTGGTTAGTACTTGGATGGAAGGTCACCGAGAAAGACCTGGTGCTGTAGGTGTAAAACAGACAAACAAACAAACACACAAACAAAAAACACAACAACAACAAAACCAAACACATACAGATTCAGAAGCCTAGTGTAAGCCCTGAGGTCTGCTTTTTCAAAAAGTTCTCAGGTGATACACAGACACTTCTGGTTTGGAGAGTTCACTTTTAGAAACATTGCTATTGACTTTTTTAGCTTTTCCTTTTGGTACCCTCACTGTTTTGTCTATTTTTATGGAGTAAATTGAGAAGTTCAAAAATTATTCTGCTGACACTTTGGAAAACAATCTATCAGTTCCTCAAAATGACTTAGCAATTATTCTCCTGAGTATACCTAAGATAAATGAAAACATATGTCTACACAAAAACTTGTACACGAATATTTCTAGTAGCATGAGTCACAATAGCCAAAAGGTGAAAACAGCCCAAATGTCCATCAACAGATGAATGGGTCAACAAAATGTAGTATGTCCATACAATGAAATATTATTTAGCCTTAAAAATGAAGGAAATTCTGACACATGCTACAACATAGATGAACCTTGAAGACATTATGCTAAGTGTAATAACCCAAACTCAAAAGGACAGATACTATATGATTCTATTTATATGAATAGACAAATCTCTAGAGACAGAAAGTATATTAGTGGTTGCCTAGGACTAAGGAGTATGAGGACAAATGGAGGGTGACTGCTAATGACTACAGGGTTTCATTTTGGGGTATGAAAGTGTTCTAAATTGATTGTGGTCATGGTTGCACAACTCTGTGGATATACTCAAAACCATCGAATCATATAGTGTAGTATGTGAATTATAGCTCAATAAAGCTGTTATTTAAAAAGCAACTATGTTGCTTCAACTGCCAGCTTCCCAGAATCCTCTTATTTAAAAAAAATATTAATTATTCCCAAATGTTGGTGCTTCTATTCATTGTAACAAGTTTCATATAAAATGCCTTGCAAACAATCTAGGGCACTGTAGCGAAGCTGGTGGCTGAGTGCACCCCAAGGAAGGCTTTGTGGCTCCAGAGTGTTGCTCCCAGTATAAGCTGTGGCGATATAAACTGGGGTTTGCCATAATAGAGCCATGAGTCTGGCCTCAGAACAAAGCCTCTGGGCTCTGGGAACCCCAGCCCCTCCCTGGCCCTCAGTGCAGCCCACAAGCCGATTGCCTCTGCCATGAAAGGAAACAGACACCTCCATCGCTGGCTCTTCTTTTCCCAGCCCTTTCCTTGGTCCCAGGGGCCGTCAGGGTCACCCTCCCTCTCCCCAACCCCCACCCCTGGTCCATCAAGACTCATTCTGCTTTCCATCTTGTCAGACAACAAAGACACTGGAGGAATTTATTTATACCTCCAGCCAGCTAATGAGACAATTCAATGAAAAGCAGCCTCAGCTTGCCAGAGCCTCCTCAGGCCTTTGATTGCCTCTTCTGTGTTCCAATTCCCAGCATTTATTCTACATATAAATTTTCCACGGTGAATAGACACCATTCTTCTGGGAAGCCCGTTTGTTCCCTTAGCTATTTTATGTAAATCTCTTGGTTTGCTTTTTATTATTATTGTTAAACTGTAATTAATTCTTCTTCTATCAGTTTCTCTTTAGTGTACAATGCCTAATGCTATATGAAGTGTCTTTGCTCACTGCCAACTACACACCTGTTCATGAGAAAAAGGAAGCTTCCGACATTTAAAAAACAAACACATGAGCTGCGAAATCCTTTCCTTTGGGGAATGGGAGGGAATGGAAGAGGGAGGGAGGAAGTTTTGCACAGGCGGAATTGAAATGGTTTCAACTAACTATGGGTTTCAATTTAGCTGAGATAGCTCTGATTTTAGCACACAGACACTTGAAGTGTTAAAAGAGTGATGGAGGAAGCCTGAGAGAAATGCCAGAATGCACTTTAAAGTGTGGCCCTGCCTCGTGCTTCAGTTCGGAACCATTGTCCTCCTTTCATCTCCAGAGGACTTTTGCTGCATTGTGTTCCTTCCACATTCTTACAGAGTCCCCTCAAAGTCAGCTTCTTTGAAAGGTTTACCAGCACCATAGACAATTCTGCGATGGTGTAAGGTGATCCCCAGAACCTGTGAATATGACCTTATCTGGGTAAAGGGCCTTTGCAGATGTTATTAAGGAACTTGAGATGAGGAGATCATCCTGGACTATCTGGGTAGGCCCCAAATCCAATGACAGGTGTCCTTATCACATGTACTCAGAGGAGAGAGACAGATAAAGAGGGGGTGCTGTGAAAACAGAGGCAGAGATTGGAGCATTATGGCTGCAAGGCAAGGAACACCAAGGATTGCTGGGCAGCTACCAGAAACTAGAAGAGGCAGGGAATGGTTTCTCTCCTGGAGCCTCCAGAGGGAGTGTGGTCCTGCCGACACCTTGGTTTTGGACTTCTCACTTCCAGACTGTGAGGGAATAAATCTCTGTTGTTTTAAGCCACCACGTTTGTGGTAATTTGTTTGAGCAACTATAGGGAACTAACATGGCATTCGTGTTTTGCCAATTGACTATGAGCATAAAGCACAGAAGAGAAAGGACCAGATAATAAACTTGAAAGGTCAGCCTATTTCTTTTAGATGGTGATAAGCTAAGTTTTCAGATCAGAGGAGATTGTCCACATAACTTAAGTCTAAAGCATTAATTAGATGCAAGAAATGAATTCCTACAACTCAGATTTTTCCACAGCTTTGCTTTTCAGGAATATTATTTCTCTTGTGCATATATGATAGTTGCTAGCTTAGGATATATATATATATATATATATATATATATATATATATATATATATATATATAAAAACATATATATAAACATATATATATATATATGTTTATATATGAGATTGCTCCATCCAAAAGATTTCTAAGCTCAGCTTTCTATATTCAGCTCCAACCCCCAATTTTCTGTATTTCTTTTAATGGCTGGAAAATACACCTTTACGAGTAGTTAGAGAAATGTCCTGGAGTCACAGATCTATATGGGATTTTCCGAGAAGTCATGTTATTTGTGAGCTGATGGCCCTGCCTTTGTCTCAAAAAGTGGCCTATCCCAGCAGGCCAACTCATTAGATGGGTGCCCCAGTCTACCACTTAGGGTCTGGCTTTGTTTATTCATTCATTCATTCATTCATTCATTCAACAAATGTTTGTTTTTTAATATTTTAATTTTTCTACGCAATTTCTGGTCATTCTCCTGATAAGTTTTTCCTTAGTTCGTTTTCCTCCTACTGTCAACTTCTCATGTACTATCCAATGCATTTTCTTGTCTTGTCCTAAGACTTAAGCTAAGTCATTTTGAATCCATAATTTTCACCTCTCAGTAGAGACAGTGCCTACATAGGATACGGCACACAGTAGGTCCTCATAAACAAACTGATGAGTAAAAAGTGAAGTTTCCAGATGTTCTAGCCATATATAGTACCACTTTGTTACACTTTGATTGTATCTTGTGGGAAAATACTTGAAAGTTTATATTTAAATTGCTTCTATTTCTCTTATTTCAAATAACTTTCTCACTTAGCTTACAGAGTGAGTTTTCATCCTAAATGACTAGTTATATGTCTCTATGTGACTTGTAGTTATGTGTGTTGTGTGTGTGCAGCTGTGTGTGCATCTCTCTATGTGTATGTTTGCACACAAAATTTCCCGGTCACAAAAAGTTTATTTTTCTTCTTCCTATAACTCAAAGTCCACTGTATGAATCTAACTTAAATTATCTCTCTTAACCCAAATAAATAAATAAATAAAACTCCAATAGGATGGAAAATGGCCTAAACTGTTAGTTTTTATTTTCAAAAAGTAAAAAGGTGAGTGTAATTGAGTTTGCTGCACAAATCATGGCTCTCACTCTTGGCAACACCCTAAAATAACACTTTTCACCTCAGTTCTGTAGCCCAAATACAGCAGCAGCCAGGTCCTGCTTCTCCACTGATGAAAGGTTTTCATTTCTGGCAGTGCATGCTATAAACTGAGGCCCACAGCAGTGAAACAAGAGGTGGTGAGGAATTTACAAAGCTCAGAGGGGCAATCTGCATCCATTTGCGGTGATTAATATCTCTTTCCTTTGGGTTGAATGCCAGCCTTCAATTAGAAACAGAAACACAATCTTGCTTTTTATAGAGCAGCTCCCCCTCCCCAAGAGCCCCTGGAGGGGACTATCCCTGGAAAGGAAGGCCTGGTAAAATCAGAGAAGGAGAGGAACTGCGACTCCCCTCTTTCCGTAGCTGCAGACTCTGATGCCACTGACACCCTGTAGGTTAGCCAACATCCTATTGTGTAGTCATGCTTGTGCTGTGCATGAAGCCCACCGACCTTGGTAGCCAGTGGGTCCTTTCAGCCCATCTCATGCAGTCCTTGTGGAAAGAGCAACAAAGCTGACCATGCATGGCCTTGGTGCTAAACCACAGTTCACTACCCACTTACCACTGCAGTCTAGTGAGGGAGGAAGTCTCGACCTGGAAAATCATCCACACAGACAGCCATAATCCAGTGCACTAAATGCAGGTGAAGTGAGGGCACAGAAGGGCAGGGGCAGTGAGGGGGAAGGGTATGAAGGCAGCTTCCCAGGGAAGCTGGATCATTCCTGTTTATCTTCAGCCATCTTCAGGCTTAAATGTCCCAGCAATCACCTTGGCTCTACTTGACAATTATTCAGCCAGTTTAGGCTGCCATGGTGAATGCACCACCAAATTTGACCTGCTCTGAGAAGCCTATCCCCCACCTACCACTCTGAGCTATTGTCTATGGGGCATGCTCACCTGGTGTTTCCCAGAGGGAAAAGGCTAGAGTGTCCACCCTGTCTCAGGAAGAAGTCCTGGGCCTTCCACACTCAACAAAATCAGGCCTCTCAGCCTGGCTGGCCACACACTGGGCTTCTGCTCCTGCTTCCTGCCCAGTGTCCCACTGGGATTTACATCAGTCAGTTCAGGTTAGAGCTCCAAGGGTTCTGAACAAACATACCAAAGTCATCATTCTGGGGCTGGGCTGATCTGAGGGACCTTGGATGGCTCAATCCCACAAACTTGAACCTTTGTACTGACCACAGGGCCTGACCATGAAGAGATACTGTGCAGTCAGGGTTGGGGAAAACCCTGCCCCGGGAATCGCTAATCTCAGAGGAAGTCTGCAATGCTGACCAGGGACCAGGAGAATTTGCCCATGCTGGGAGTTTCAGTTCCTGATCTGGGTCTCCAGAGAGAAGAGCAGTGAAACTCTTTAATTCAAAAGACTCTTAGGCTTGTTTTCAGTGTCAGTGAGGCTGTACTTTATTCCAGAGCCAAGCTGGTGGGGCCAGGTCTGAGTCTGAGGACACTGGGGCTCAGCACAAGAAACCCAGTGTGGGGTAGGGGGTTCTGCCACCAGCTCCTACCTTCCTCCTTCAGACCTACCAGCTGACTGTGGGATGACTCCCTTTTGCAGAGGTTCCAGACACTCACGAAGCACAATTTACCATCTCCCTACCAATGGGCATGTAAGTGGTTTCCTACTAGACTTTGCTGTTTCCAAATGATGCTGGCTGGAAACATACAAAATAAGAGTTGTTATTAATGAGAAAGCAACTGTAGAACAACATGTATGTAATTATTTTATAAATACATTTTTCACACAAATAAAAACTACATATAATTCCATATGTATGTAAACACATAGAGAAGGTTCTGGAAGGCAACACCTGCAACTAACTAACAGTGTTGCCTCCCAGGAGGAAGAGAATTCAGGGAGGCAGTGGGAAAGTGTGATTGGTTGGTATGGTTTCAATTTTTCACAGCAAGAAAGTTTTCAGTTTCTTCTTAGGTACATTTTTTTAAAATGAGCATTTCAAAACTTCTCCCTGTTCTCTGGGTTGCTAGGAATGTCAGCTCAGGATGGCTGACTGTGGTGGACAGCTTTATTGATCAGAGTGTTCCTTATCAGCCTCTCTTGCTCTCAACAGGATAGTCTAAGTAGAAGAAAATTGAAACAAAGGAGGGCTAGATTACTGTTTTGTTTGGGCAACCAGGCAGAGAAAGTATCCAAGGCCCTGAAATAGGAGGAAAGATCTAGAAAGGAGATAATAAGAGAGTGAGAAGGCCCAAGGAATGGCAGAAGCCAGAGCCCAAGGAAAAGACCTACCACTGAGACGTGGTAGGTATGGTCCAGGCTTGTAAGATCCTGGAGTTCTAAAACTCTGCTGTTGGTTGCTTCCTACCTTCTACTGTCCTGTAGACCCTTTAGCTATCCCCAGACCTTTAGAAAAAGTCTGTTACATGTAAAACCTTTTGTTAGTGGAGCTTTAGAAAATAAAAGAAGACATAATATGGTAACTCAATGACAGGCGACAAGAGGAGGTCAGGAAATTAGGAGGGATCAAGAATTTGAATTTTAAACCTCTTGGGATTTCTCAGAAGTCCTGGGAAGGGCAGTGAATAAATCTTCCATGGTACAAGCAGTGGAGGCTTGAGCACGTTTAATTGGTCGCTAGAAGAGTGGCGATTCCAAATGATAGGAATCTTGAGGCTATGTGAGTTAAACATGCTAGCAAAAACATGCTAATTGATTTTTAGAAATAAAAAACCTATAAAGAAGTAAAAATTGCCAGCATAGCATTTCTGTCCATTTGGTGTAATACATTCATGCATTAAAAAGTGAGCCCCCTCCAACTTTCTCCTTTGCAATTGCGACTGATGATCCAGCTTTTGGAGTAATGCAGTGCATGGAGCCAGAAGCCTAGAGATCCATAAACCATCCAGACATCTAATAGTACTTTCAAAGGGGCCTGAACAATGGAGGGTAAGTGGCCAGTAATGGCTGAGCTGAGTACAGAGGAAGAGGAGAGAGGGCTGGGGCTTCAGGGGAAAGTAAAAAAGCAAGGAGAATTTTTACAGCAGCTATAAAAACAAGCCCCATACACTCACAGCTAGATTCTGAGTTGGCCAAATTATCTCAGGCCTCTAGTGGTTCGACTTGCCGGCCTTGGCTCAGTTCTGGCAGTTACTGTCTTAGAGACCCAGTAAAAAGACTTGGAGAGAGAGAGAGGCACCACCTCTTTGTGGAGCCAGTGCAAGCATGGCTCTCAGAGGGGCTCCCTGTTACCAGGAGTTACAGGCAGCAGGCAGTCCTCCTGGTCAATAGGCTCCTGGCAGGTGAACATTACTATTCAGCACCAGCCTTTGGTTCTTGGGAACCGAACAATGGTTTAGGCTTCTGAGTGAGGGCCACGCTTTGCAGTCATAGAAGGGAATGTCTGTATTCGCAAAGCACTATGATTTAGAGTTGCTGACCCTGCAGCCCATTCCCATAGGAACTCCAAATGGAAATGCTCACCTATCAGTGCTCCCTTAAGTCCTTGCTCTCAACCAGTCGCTGGTGACAAATGGAAATTTTCTGCTCCAGCACTGCTCTGGGGAGGTCAGAGCAGACTCACTGACTTCACTGAAACTCCCAGTTTACATGTACTGGAACAGGAAGGCCAGACCCAGGCTGATAAATGTTTAACAACCAGCTCTCTAGGGGACAAAAGCCCTGGTTTGTAGCATTTGATGATTTCCACTGAGTAAATACTCCCACCAGCTACCAAATCATGCCTCTGGACAGAGCTGGGAAGAGAGATTTTGTAGCACACTGTGCTATCACAGATGGCAAAACCCCCAAGAACATAGATAATCAGAAAATGTAGTCAGAGAATTAGGAGTATTTTGAATTTTGAGCATTTATTACTTTATCATTGATGTAACTTATTTAATTGTAAGCTTATGTACTTTAATTTTTAATAGTTACTATATTTAATTGTGGCTTGCAAAATTCCTGAAAATCCAGCACTTGACTCTCATGAGCAAGTACACGCAGGTTTTAGCACACCACTGGCTGGCCCTGGGGCCTTCTTGCTTTGGGTTCTGGATCTGAATTCTTTCTATGCATTTTCTCCATGCTTCTCTCCCTTTCTTCTCTTCTCTCCTCCTCCCTGCTCTGGGCTTTTTGCCTCATCTCCCCACTTCGCCCTTTTTATTGAGCACTGAGACCCTGTGCTGAGCATGTTGTGTGTGTAACTGGAGAGGCCACTGTGGGAGAGACTTCCAATACTCACCCACACCCAGTGGTGCTCTTCTCTTGGCGCCAGGAGAAGGATACTTCTCTGCCCCCCAGCAGTTAGAGTCATGTGACCAATAACTCACTGGTTGTGAATGGAAGTGACATGTGTCTCTTCTAGACTGAAGTATTTAATTAATGGTGTGAGACTTCCACTGCTCTCTTTCCCTGCTGCAGTGACCTTGGAGAACACCTGTGTGAAGATGGCTGGGCCAAAAGGCGGAAGAAGCTCAGGTCACTGGGTCACCACATGGGGGAAGGTTGCCCTGAAAAATCACCTGAACCCATGGTAGAAATGCATGAATAAGAAATAAGCCACATGGTGTTTGGTGTTGCTTATCAACACAGCATAACCTAGTCTATCCTAATAACCCTCCCTACAGTTAGTTAGTGGCCAACCACAGGCTTGTATTATCAGGAAGCCCAGTGTACCTCCCTCGGGACCCCAACCCCTAACAAAACCTTTTTTGTCTAGGGATTTCCATGTGCTATAAGTGTTTGGGATTCATTTTTTCTTAGGGGGTTGGAATTTTTAGTCAGTTTGAACTTTATATTAGTTAGAATGTAGATAAACATATAAAAAATATGATGACTTAAATAAGATTTAGTTTCAGATGTTTATTTCTCTTATACATAAAAGTCTGGATGCCAGCAATACAGGGTTGGTGAGGTATATCCTGAATATGTGGCTTCCATGTCTAGGCCTGAGGCATCTGACTCACTTGTCACTCCTTCCCATCCAAAATAAGAACTAGAAGGCATTGGAAAAGGGAGACCCAATTCTTTAAAGCTAAGAACCAAAAGTGGCACACGTCATTTCTGCTCACATCTCATTGATCAGACACTTAACCTGTGATTATACCTAGTTGCAAGGTATAACCTGTGATTATACCTAGCTGCAAGGGGAGCAGGGAGATGTAGTGACTAGCTGGGCAGCCACATGCCCTGCTAACACTTGATAGGGCCTTGTGGTTACTAAAAGGAAGAAAGGAAGAAGGGATGCAGGCAGAAAAGACTCAGTCTTTGCCATAATCTACTGTGTTGTCCTGGCAGGAGAGGAGCTCTAGCTGGTGTGGAGAAACTGCCTGGGCAATAAACCTGTTTGCAAGCAGAAGGATTGGACCTCTCTGGCTTCTATCATGGAATAGACCAGGCTCTTTGGTATATAGATGATTCTACTTCTCTAGTATTATTGCTACACCCCAAAATGGCCAAAGCCCTCAGAGTCATAGTGCTGCCTATTTCTCCCCCTAGCCTTGTTGGGGTGAGGATTTGTCCCCGTGAGACTGCCTGCCTACCTAGGAAGTCCTAGGTAGAGGGCAAGAAGCACTTTGTCAGCCTGCCTGCAGGGCGATGGCCAAAGGGTAATGCGAGTGGGCTCTGGAGTCAGACTCCCTTGGACAAAGTGCTTAATTTTTCCTACCTTAGCTTTGTCAACTGTAAACTGGGATAATAATGGTACCAAGTTCCTAGGATTGTTGGGATTAAGCATAGTGCTTAACGTAGTGCTTTAATAACCATCAGCTATGACTGATAACTACTATTGCTACTGCTACTACAGATGTCTGGCTGCTACCATGGTGGGGAGTGACTTGTTCCTTCATACACAGCTGCTTCTCAAGGCGGAGGTCTCCAGTAGGAGAGGTCAATACAGCAGACTCTAGCATGACTTGTATCCTAAATCCTGAACCGTTCTTTTCTATTTCTTCTTTATGACTCATGCAGACCAGCCTACCGATCTCTTTCTGTTCTCATGGTACCTTTGTTTCAGGGTTTTTCTTGCCCTTCTCTGACACTGGGCTTGGTCAGGGGACCAGCCTCAGGTTTTAGAGAGAAGTTGGACTATCAGTTCTCTCCTCCTAGAAGAATCTCTGGGTGCTCTCTGCAAATTGATTCTCCTGCCCCAGAAAGTTCTGCATCCTTGGGGTCTTAATGGGGGGGGGGTATCATCTGGCTTTGCAACATCAAATAAAAATCATGCTGTACCTTTTCCCCAGGGCTGGCCTGATAATTTGCATAACTAAGAGGGTAGATGAAGTGAAGCCTGCCCACACCCAGGCTAAGATACAGCTGACATTCTCAAAAGAATCAAAATATACCAACAACAAAAAAACGCATAACATTTTGGTAAGACACCCTGTTGGACCACTTGTTACATAAGTTTTATCTTATGTGATCCTCACAGCAAACCTGCGAGTAGGTATTGAAGAGACAGATATTTAAGTCCAAAATATTGCCTTGCTCTGATCATTAACCTATTTAGGCGGAACTAACACAAGGGAAAGAAGAAAACTTTGTGCCCATCAGAACTTATTTTTAAGGTTTTGGAAACATTCTTAGATTCTTATAGACATAACTGACAAACTCAAGTCAAATTAGATTAAACAATACCTGCAATTTATTTGCTCGATAATAGTGAAATCCAGGGGTATCTGTCTTCAAACAGGGCTGGATCCAGATGCTTCGATGATGTCACTAGTGCTGTGCTTTTTCTTCATTTCTGCTCTTCCTGTGTTGGCTTTATTTCCAGGCCCAACCTCTGTTCATGGTGGTCCCAGGAACTCCAAACAAACAGGCTACCAGCTTCTAGTCCAGGAAGAAAAAGAGAATTTCTCTTTCCTGATAGCTTCAGAGAAAGCCCAAGGTGTGCAGCAGCTCACTGGCTTATTGAACCCAGCTGAATCTATCTAGGCCATTTACCTACCCCAGAAGCTGGGGCAATTGGGAGAGAGTTGAGAGAAATGGGAAGGGTGGTTCCCTAAATGAAAGTTGCTATGCTATTACCAGAAGGTAAAGCCAAACCAGCAGATGAACCTGTATGCACCTATAAAAAGTAGAATGATGAGAGGGCATGTTTTGACTCCCTGAAACATAAAATAAATTTCTCTCAATCTCTCTGAATTGGGATTCTCACTCTTGGCTGCACATTGGTCTGAAAAATCCTGATGCTCAGGTCACATCCTAGACCAGAGAAATCAGAAACTCTGGTGGTGGGGTCTAGGCATCAGAATTTAAAAAAAACTTACCAGGTAATTACAATGTGCAGTCAGAGTTGAGAGCCAGTTCCAATTTCCTGGTCTTATTATTAAAACCTGTGATTTATGAATACATTTATTATACCAAGTTCCAGCCCAGCAGTTTTGAATGTTGTGAGCTGTGTACCCAAGGGGTGTATCTAAGAGCCTTCCCTCCCAAATGCTGAGCTAAGGGCAGGCCACCTGAACCCCCAGGGAAATACCTGGACAGTCACAGTTCAACTTAGTGCCAAGAACCAGGCTTAGCTCCTTGAACAACATTCCAAAGGGCTCATAGGCCAGGGACCTGGTCACCGCCCTCTCAGCACAGCTGCGGCCTTCTTAGTGCAACTCATACCTTTGTGGGCTCAGAAAGGCCAGATACTGGCTATCCCTGGTTAGAGTCCTGGCTGGATGCCAAGTGGGAGGAGGAGGTGGGCAGGAGAAATCCTGCCCAGAGCAAATGAAGTTTACCTGGGGAAGAGAAGCCAGGTGCTTACCTTACTGGGACTGATGAGTTTTTGGCAGAGTGGGGTCTGATCTGGCAAACACAGGCTCACCCTTCCAATGTCCATGCTGGTAGGTAAGCGCTGGAAAGAGGGCAGGGAGACTACTGCTTTCTAGGTGGTTGCCTGTCAGTCCTCCTAATCTGGGATGGGTGGTAGGACTCACCTGCTCTCTGTGTCTGTTTCTGCTCTATATAACCTGCTTGCCTCCAAGCTTCTTTCCATGAGATTGTTGCAGGGTCCACTTCGATGTCTAATGAATGATTTCCTTTTGAGAGGCTGCATGTCTGTGCCCTACCCTAATATCTGTCCAGAAGGGGAGAGTCTCAAGGTCCCAAAGCCCATGGATTTGCCCTTTCCTGTCAGATTCCAAGGCCACTACCCTGGTTCGATGGTCAGCCAGGCCTGATTTACTCCCTCAGCAGAACCCCCTTGGATGATACAGGAAGACATCAAATCAAGTCTACCTTAAGGAACCTGGGTTCTGATCAGGGCAAGGATCTCTCTGCTGCCAGCCTAAGGCTGCCCCCAATGCCCAGGATCTCTTTCTTTCCTGAGCTAGAGATTTCTTTAGCTCCTTAGGACAGTCATAGGGTTGAGGATGCAGCTTGGGATTTCCCTTGGCTCCTTACAAAGGCTGATCCTCCCAGGCTCAGGCTTCCTAAATAACCAGCTGGCCCATCAGTCCCTTGTTGAGTTTCTTACCCCTCATCCCAACTAGAAACCATGTTTCTCACCTGGAACCGAGGTCTTGAAGATCTGGGACATGCACAGGCCTTTCTTGCCTTGCTTGTACCTAGGCTGTTGCAACAGCCCCTTAATTTATCTCTCGAAGGCTCTCTCTCCTCTCACCCTACAAATAGATTCATTTTCCTAAGGCAGCCCTGCCTTTGCCCAATTGGCCCTTTTGCTCAAGAACCTTTCAGGGCCTTGAGAGCTGGAGTATCTCTGGAGACAGCCTCCTTCTGGGCTGGCCCAGAGAGCCCCTTCCACTCAGCCAGGGTGCCTCCACTCCATGGTGACCTGTGTGTGCTATGGTCTCGTCTCCTTGCTTTATCATCTGAGCCCGTGAGTGCTCCCCCAGCTTGGATTGCCCTCCATTTTTAAAATCCCATCATCCATTCAAGGCTCCTGCTCTGTTTCCAGTATTTTCAAAAGTCTGTTCAGACTATTTTAGTGTAGTAGTCTCTCCATCCTTTTATTTCATTTCTAACTCAGAGTCAGTGCCATTATTTTGGTTTTATTTAATTAACACTGAGCTCCTTGAGGGTAGAAACTGTGGCTTGTACTTGTTTTGTGTCTCACCATGAAGCCTAGCATCAGGCTTTGTACATATTGGGATGTGGCACACCTAACAGTGGCACTTCCTAACTGGCCAAGCCAGCTTCCCAGTACAGGAGAGTGTCAAGGAGGGAACCTGAGAGCCACATTTGTCAGCTTCCGTATGCCAAGGAAATCAATCAATACATAAGCCAGTATTTGTTACTGGAGCCTGAAAGGAGTTCTGAGTGGTGGGGGTGGGAGTGGGGTGTGATTTATGAAAAATTCCTTCCTGTGTGGGCAGGAAATTCTCTTCTCAATTTGTGAAAATCAGAATGGAAGCAACAGCTCTAATTCCAGTGCCTACCTCCTCCTAGTTTTGAGCTAGGACCACTGAATCAGAGCATCCTCCAAGGGTCTTGGTAGGTCAGTGAGATCTTGGGGACAAGCCTGAGAACAGCACAGGGCTTTGTTTGTTTCATTTCTGATCATTGCATCACATCAGTGACCAACAATTAATGCTTCAGAAGAAAGTGAGTCTTTGATAATGGACCTACTCATTCATGTAATCCTAGAAAATATGCCTTCCTGATCGCTCCAGGGAGTCAGCTCATACCATGAAATATGAAATCCACACATGCATAACGGTAAATGTCATTAATGATCATAAAACCATCCAACTCCTTCAAAAATCTAAGTCCTATTTTCGACACAATCACCCCCTGCAGCATACTGGTTATTCATAATGGAAAGATGTATTTCCTTTCTTTTGTTAAAACTTACCAGTCATTAACTCTACTGAATGAGAGGGTTCTCATATTATGGACAAGTTGAAGCTTTTCCAGGAGGGCAGAGCTGCACAAAGAATTCCCCCTATCTGGGTCTGGCAATGTTCAGTAACAGCCTTTGCTAACCTAGAAGAGTTTTGTTAGGCCCATTAATAATCATCTGTAAGTGTAAGCTGGTGTCTTGGCCAAGCAGGGTCTGGGAGGTTGGGGAGTGGAGTGAGATAATACATCAACTCTCACCCCCAACTCAGTATCTACTTGCATGTGCTGTTTAACATGACAGGGAAATGGTTTGGTGAACTGTGGAATGTTGACATAGATTGTCCGACAGACTCCACCTGTCCCAGAATTCTAGGAGCACTCTCTTCTTTAGTACTCACCCTTCATGTTCATATTTCAATAGAAGCAGCAGGTTCCTATCAATGGCCTTGGTCTCCTACCCCCACTGTTGACAGGACCAGGATTCAGCACCTTATCAGAACTGGGCTAATCAGGACTTCTCCCCGCAGAATTGACACTATAGCTGAGAGAGATCAGTTTCTCTCTGGACTTCCTGGACATGTAAAGTCAGGAGTGGTCAGTGGCTATTTTTTCTGCAAAAGTTGATGTACTAAAACAGAGGCAACTGAAGAAGTGCAGAGAAAGACAGATGTAAGTTGGAGGGAGGAGCCTCTTGGCTTCCCTACACTCTAGTTCAACCTCTGTTCGTAAACTCAGCTGAGGTCTAGTCCTAATCCCCATAACAAATGTTTTTTATTTAAAAAAAAATTTATATTTGCTTGAGTAGGTTTCTTTGACATTCAAAAGAAAGGCACACAATATTGGATATTATTAACTATTTTAGTTTGCTTATAAACAATTTTTAGTATCAAGGAAGAACGCTTATGTCATTAAAAAAGCAGCCTGTAAAATTACATAAACAATGTGATCTTAATAATGTAAAGCAAAGGAGAAATAAAAACTTTTAAAACATTATTTGTGATTATTTCTAAGTAGTGAGATTATAGATAAATTTTATTTTCTTCACTGTCTTTTTTTCTTTATGTATTTTACATTTCTTTTTACAAAAAGCATTATCAATTTTATTATTAAATAAGATTTGTTTAAAAGTAAAAATATTTCAGAATTTTTACCTGCTTCCCTCATTTCTACCCCCAAAACAGATCTGCAAAGGAAAACTCAGTTTGAGAGTCCAAGTGTACTTACCAATAAAATCTCAACATGTCCAGAGATGAGGGGTTGAATAGCCTGCTAGGACAGAACTCTCAGCACAAGAGTCAAGTATACCTAGTTGGCTCATTAATGGAGCCTTGGTTTTCAGGGAGGAGAGGAAATTCCAAGTATAGCTGGGTACTCAACACTCAGACCTGCCTCAGCCTGTGGCTCAAGTCACAGCAAGAGAGTGAGAATTAAAATGGAAACATCTCTTTGTCTGAACACTTAGGGAGACAGAGGAGTATAAGCAGCCCTCACTCAGGGATCCTCTGAAAGAATGTGATATGACAAGGGGTAGAAGCTCTCTCTCTCCATTTTGCTATAGATCACTGTACATCTTTGACACCCTGGGGCTTGGGATATTGGCAGTGGTATTGATGATGGTGGCAGCAATGCATGGCAAAGGTAGCACCCTTCAGTAGCAGCAGCTATCATACATGCAAGCTACAGCAGTGCCCAGCAGATGCAATGCCAGTTTCCAACTAATATAGTGGTGTGAAGGAGTCTCACAGAATCTACAGTTACATCCGGCACACTTAGCAATGCCCTGTGGGTGTGGCAAGTCCAGTAGTATAAGGATAGGAGTAAAAACACTAGAACAGGAATAAAAGAACAAAATGTTGGTAACTGACTGGACAACTAGATGCAAAGCTGAAAGTTAAAGCAGTTCAAGAAACCCTCAGTAGTCTGCTGATGCCACACTGACCACAATTTTGATATGTGGCCACCCCTGCTAAAGATAAGGTTGAAAAAGCAAGTTTTCAAATTTTCTGTTCTTAATGTAGAAGCAAGCAAGGAAGAGGAGTAATGGGAATAAGTATTGACTTGACAAAGGTGAATTTTAAAAAATCAATATCAAATTAAATGCAGGCAAATATTATGGGACAAAATCTGGAAGAATTCTATACTTAGCTTGTAGTTTTATGACATATAAAAAATAAAATGTCTTATCCTTATATCAAAAACAGTGAACAGGTGTTCATTTATATGCTGCAAATTAAAATAAAATGTTTAACACATGTCTATGTCATTCTTTATGATTCTCCACAGTAACTGACATTTTCCAACTAGTCAGCCAAGGATCTCAACATATCTGGTAGGTTAAGTAGACTTCTACCACATTTGTTCTTTATTTTGAAAAGAGCTTTATTCTGTTAAAATCCATGCTCATTATAAATATTGAAATACACAAAGAATAAAGTAAAATACAACTGTTAGGGTGAACCTCCTTCCAGACATCCCTCCATAGCACTTATTAAATATTTCATTAATGGGATCCTGCTGTTCTGTTATTCCCCTTTTGCACTCAATTACATGTGTCATAGGCAAATTTCCATGTCATCAAATAAAGATCCACATCATTATTTGTATATTATCTATATGAAAGTGCCATAATTTCTTTAACCAGTGATTTAATTCTGTTGATGAATATTTCAATAAATATTTAATATTTATAGTCAGTAGTGAAAAAGTATCCATTTTTCACTGCTACAAACAAAGCTGAGATGGAAATCATTGCTTTCAGATCGCTGTATGCTTTGGCAATGATTGTCTTGGAGAAAATTACAAGATAAGGGATTGCTGGGTCAAAGGAACGCTCATTTAAAACATTTCTTCCTCCCATCCTCATGCACTCCAGAAATGGTTGTCCAATTTATGTCATCACCAGCAGAGCATGAAAGGGCTGAACTTCATGCCCTCACCAGTCCAAGGCTTTGTCATTCTTCTGTTCCCTAGAGTGAAATTTCAGAAGAATCCTCTTCATTCATCTTTTGTCTACTGTGGTCTTTTTTGTGGGTGCTTTTTTGCATAGGTTCCATGCTGAGTTTTTTTCTGCTTACTTATCTTTAATTGAGGGCAATTCTGTTAGGATTTACCATTTGCTTAAAAATAGTATGAGTGAAATCTCCTTGGTTCCATTCCCTGTTGGTTTGATTACCATTTGGATCTTCTTTTAGGATTTGACTCGAAAGGCTAGAGATGAATCATGATTTTCTCCTTCTAATTTATTCATTTGCCAGAAAGATTTGGTGAAGGAATAGAGACTGATTTCCCTCCTAAATTGTCATCCCTCCTGCCACCTGGATTACTTGGTCAAGTTGAGGGAGTTTGGGTTGGAGAGGCTGGCCACTTCGGTGAGAAGTTAGATGAGTCATGCCCCATGGTACATCAGATGAATCTCCTCCTCTTTAATAAGGAGAGTGAGCTGATTGAGACAAACACAGGTAAAAACCCAGCTGTACCAACATCCTCCTGGCTAATAGGATCTTATCTGAGAAAGGTCAGCTTCTAGCTCACTAAGGTTCAAGCACTGTCCCCTGAAAGGATTAGGTCTGTCCTTGGCTAATTCCACAGCTCAGAGTTGACATGATTTTTACCTGACCCAGTCTGAAGGAGGACTTGAAGACTTTCAGCTGATGTCTCTGTCCTCATGGTCTAGAACCACATCCTTAAAGATAAGATGCTACCCTTGGCCTCCATAGCTCTCCTTCTGTGGCACAGAGTACAATGTCCCTGGCCACACTGGACATACCTAATCTTTGCCCATGGACCATTTTTCCTGCTTGGAAGGCCTCATTCAGGGGTCTCCTCATTCAGAAAGTCATCTATCAGCAGGTGAACAAGACCAGGACTGCCACAGGAGGACCCAGACATCATTCATGACAATAGTTTGTGAGCAAAAGGCACAGTTCTCTGTTCTGAACCAGAGCCCCAAGAGCTGGTAGAGCAGTCCTGTGAGAACCACAGTTTGTGTTTTAGCCTTCCCATCTACCAGTCCTTTAAGAAAGTGTAGGTGGCCAAGAATACTCTAGGATCAAGATCATGGACTGACTTAGTAATACCTCACAGTGCTTGTTTTCTATTACCATCATGACAAAGTACCACAAATATGGAGACTTAAAACAACAATCCCATATTATCTGCTAGTTTGGAGGTCTGGAGTTTGACATGGGTCTCACCAGACTAAAATCAGGGCGTCAATGGGGCTGTGCTCCTCACCACAGGCTCTGGGGGAGGATTCCAGCCTTGTACAGCTTATTGGAGGAATCCAGTTGCATGTAGCTGTCAAAAATGAGGTCTGTGTTTCCTTGATGGCTGTTGGCCAAGGGTCATTCTTAGTTTTTAGAAGCCACACACATTCCTTGACTCATGCTCCCTTCATTTTAAAGCCAGTAACAGATGTTCAAATCCTTATATTTTCTGCTTTTCCTTCTGCCACATCTCTTTCTCTTTAGTTGAGAAATTTTCTTCTGTTTTAAGAACTTAAGTGATTACATTGATAATCCAGGATGATATTCTCATTTTAAGATTCATAACCTTACTTTTATCTGCAAATTTTCTTTTGCCAAGTAACTTGACATATTCACAGGTTCCAATGATGAAGTATAGACATCTTTGGGGAACCATTATTTGGCCTACCATGATCTTTTTGGCCAGAATTCATCCAGGAATAAGATTCAGAGATTGGTCTAAATAAGACTTACACGATTCTTGCCCCCTCCATCCCCCTCTCCACAAACACTCACCTCCCTGAGACCAGTGGCCTAGACCTCCTAGCTAAAATCTCGCCAAATTCATACCACAATGCATTATGCTCAAGGAGAGGTTTAGTATCTTGCACAGCCTACTGTCTCTGGAGTGCTGGGTCAAGGCTGGAACTTCACTCCAGGCTCTCGACTGCCCAGTCTGTCTGCTCGCTGCTGTTTCCTCAATCTGAGCCTATATTCCTGGGAGGATCCCAAAGGCGTTAGGCTTAGACCAAAGGTCCTCAAAGTAGAAAGTTCTATTTTCCCTTTACATAAGATCATTAAAGGCTGAAGTTAAGGTTTCAGAGGAATTATAAATCATATAATGGTATTATATCCAGGGACACAGGAAGACTAAAATACTGTCTTGCCAATCAACCTTTTCCTTGGGATCCCATGAAAGGAAGAATAGCAGGAGAAGAATGGCAAATGCCATTTTTTATTAGCCTTGTTAGTGGCTGACACACAAACGAAGAAGTTGATAGAAGGATGATTGTATCAGATGGATGAGGCTAAGCAAGATCCCTCACTTCCCCTTCTCTTGAATCTAAATCTAGGAGGAGCAAATTCAAGTACATGTGCTAAAGACTGAACAGGCCCAATCTAATTCACTTAACCACACATTCAAGAAGAGAAAGACATGACCTAGTACATGCTGCCCACCACATACAAACAAGAAGCACAAGTACAGTAGGCTCCAAAGACCTAGACCTTCCTAGGACCAAGGCAGAAAAAAAAAGAGAGAGAGAGTGGAACCCCAGGTGGGTGTCTTTAAAGTACAGTAACTCTGCTCACCAATAAAATGTGGCTCCATGAATATCCAGGACTCTGACCTATCAGATTAGAAATGTTCTTCCTTTGGACTAGGGAGTTGCTAGAAGTTAGAAAGAGTCTGTGCTGGTGTGTGAAGAGTGGACATAGGGTATTTCACTAGGGCTTGCCTTAATCAACTTCTGGTCTCAACTGGTGGCTGCCTTTAGATTTTTAGGGATGGATACTTGTGGATACTTATTGACCCACATGCTTGTGAATCCAGTTTCCTTGAAAACCTGGTGCTTAGCTACTGTGAGTTTTAATGACTATACCTGCCAGTGGATGAACTCCTCACCCAGAGAGAGCCACTCAGCCAGAGACCTGCAATGGCATAGCCAGGAGGTCTGTAATGCTGGGGTGAGCTGCTCCCTGAAATGTTAAGACATTCTAAATTCCTGAGATTTAGAGGACCAAACAGACTTTTTGTGCCAAATTTTTGTGCTGAGATCTTTCTGGGTGTGGGGAACACAGATGGTTTCCTATTTTTGAAAAATTAGCAAGATTCTGTCCAGGAAGTTTTCATTGATATCCAGGCCAGAATTAGGTAGCTTACCTTGTGCTTTCCCACTGTAATACAATCACCTTTTATTGGTATGTCTCCTCTAATAAAATAAATTCCTTGAGGCTAGGAACTTTGCTTTTCCTCTATTATTTCCCTAGCCTGGTGTAAGATGTAACACAGTAGGGACTCAGCTAATAAAAGCTGTTGATGAATACTAAATGGTTAAAATACCATCTGTGTAGCCATTGCCAACCTCAATCTTCCCATTTTTCAGAAACAGCCTTTGTTATGATTTGTACAGAGGGCCTTTTTCAAGTTTTCCCTGACTCACATAATACAACCCACTCATAATCTGTAGTGGCATTCCATATGGGAACTCCCTAGGACCTACTCCACCAAAGGGGGAAGATTTCTTGCCATTTCTTCAAATTGTCAAAGACATTAGAACTGTGGGACTGATGACTAATTTTGGAAGTTGCAACATTTGGCCATCCTTCTAGTCAGTTCTCCTCCTGGCATTTTGCTGCCATTCCACCTGTTTGATGTTCTTTGCCCTGCTCTGTTGATGTGACTCAGTCCTATGATCCAAGAAAGAATAAAGATGGGATCAGGTGCTTTGTAGCTTCTACTAAAAAAAAAAAAAGGAAGGGATAAAGATCATGTAAAGATTCCCTGAGGAGAGCCAAGCCTGACACCCTAAGCAGTGAATCTTACCCAACCTCACTGCTTCATGGAATATCATTGAGTCCCTCCCCACCCCCACCATACCCCCTGTTCCACCCCAGGTGACTACTCTGTGTCTATGATTTTACTCTCTGACCACACTGTCCTTGGCCTCATGTCCAGCTGTATTTTCTATGGATCTTATGCCTCATTCTCTGCTTTGTCTCCCTGGCACTGATCTTATTTCAATGTCTGGGCTAGACCCTTGGGTTCACATTGCTGACCATTTCCTAATCTCTAGCTTTCAGCCACCATTCAATGCTGGTTCCATGCTCTCCACAGAGACCCTTTCCAGTCCCACCCTGACTGGCCATGCAGATGGAAGAAGGAGTGACTGGGAGGAATATGGTCTAGGCAGGTGACGAATCCCTGGAATGTAGGATACTTACTGATACAATGTGGGGGTGAGTGGAGACTGACCTAAAATATAGAATGCCTTCTACTTTTTTATCTGCTTTCCTTATTCTCCAACTGAGTATCATTTCATAATATGCTCAAATTGGAAATTTTATGTCCTTGTTTGCTTGTTTTTTCTTATTTTACCCATACATTGGTAAGAAGTAGAGGGAAGGGTGCATAAACCAGCTAGTGGATGCCATTGACCAAAAAAATGACCTAATCAGAGTTGCTCTGTGATAAAACTATTGTGGCAGTACAGAATGGAGGTATCTGGAGATCAGTTTGGGGTAGCTGGTCTAGGCCATGTGAGGGATCTAAACTTGCATAGAAGGTGGGTATGGAAACACGGTGATGGTGGTGGTACAACAGACACAAAATACTATGGAAGTAGAATTGCAAGGTGTAGGAAGGAATTGGATGTCAAGTTTGGGGAGAGGGAAAAATCAATGAAAACACCAAGATGAACAGCCTAAGTGAATGGGACTGTGATAGTGCTGTTAACAAAAATACTGAACTCAGGAAATATATTTGAGTTCATTTTGTAATATACTCAGTTTGTGTTTTGGGTAGGATACCTAGATAGAGCTGTGTAATAAGCAGTAGGGAATATTGCACATTAGTTTCAGAGAGGGGAGGATTGGAGTTATAGCTCCAGGAGTCACTGACATAGAAAGGACAGTTGAAAATAAAACAAAGGAAACTTAAAGGGAAAAAAATGCTAAGAGCAGTATGTTCTTTCTCCTATGTCTAGGGCTCCAATTACCTATTGTTGGGTATTAAACAATCTCAAATTTTAGTAGCTTAAAACAAAATTATGTTATAGTTAACTCTTGTGGTTAACTGCTTAGTTGGGTAGTTCTTGCTCAGGATGTCACAAGTAGTTGTAATAGACTGTGATTAGGGTTAAACTAATCTAAAGGCTCATCTCTCATGTGTGGAGAGCTTAGGCTGGAAAGAATCTAACAGATGAGGACTGAAAACAGCTGAAGCTCCTCAGGCCTTTCTCTTTCCCTCTCCCTGGTCTCGCCAGCACAGTGGCTCAGGTGTTCAGGGTAGCCAGACTTCACACGTGGTGGCTCCAAAGGTTCCTGTCTCAAGTGAGAGAAAGCTGTGAGGAAGCCACATCACTTTTTATGATCTCGCTTCAGAAGTCATGCAGCATTACTTCTGCTAATTCTCCTCCTCAGAGCAGTCATAAAATTCCACGCAGTTTTAAGGTGAGGGAATATAGATTTCATCTCTTGATGGGCAAGTGCAAAGGTTCTACAAGAGCATGTGAGACCAGAATTTTGTTTTTCATCATTCTGGGAGAAAAAAGGTCTGCCTCCCCTTCTAAAACCCAGCATAAGAAGCCTCCCCAAATCTCATGGTTGGTGTAACTCTCACTCTTCAGTAGCCTTCTAGCAGTTTATACCCCAATAAGAACACTTGACATTATAGGCATTTTAATCTAGTTATAGATGTAGGCATCTGTCTATGTTGTAAAACTGTATAAGCTAAGGACCATGTCTTCTTCTCTTTGGGTGAAGCACAAAGCAGCTGGTAGATGCATCTTACTGACTGAAATTTAATTTTAAGGCAAGAGGAAAGGACTAAGTGCAGAACCTTGGGGAAAACCTGTATTTGAAACACCTGAAGCAAAATAGGCACTAAAAGAGTCTCTGAGGAACATGTTTTCAAAACCAAACTAACAGTATTTGCAAAAAGATTGTGGGCATTTCCCCATCTGTGAAAATTGTCATTGAATAAAGTTAGGCCTGTATGCAATAATTAGCAGCATTAAAAAACCTCTACAATTAATCCTCTAAGTCATTATTGCTAAACAAATCCCTTATTTTAATAACAGGAAATTTCTGGATAGTTTAACCTCAGAATAAATCCAAACCATAAAATGGAACCAGTACTTGCAAGGATTCTTTTTTCTGACCAGAAACTTATGGCACAACAAGGCATAGTTTCAGCAATACTCAAATAGTCCTAAAATGATACAGAGATACTATCTTATGCTATTAAATTAGGAAAGTTTTTTTAAAAAAAATATTTGTAAGATGGTCAAGTGTCACCAAATGGACACTCATACTTTTCACCAAAGATTAGTTAACCAAGCCTTCTGGAAGATAAAGGACTTTTCATGCCCTTTGATGTAGTAATTGCATCCTAGAAATGTATTCCAAGGAAATAATCCTGGTCAGGGAAAAAAGTTTATATTGAGGATGTTCAACAAAGTATATTTTATGACAGTAAAATACTGGACACAACATAAATGTTCAGAGGTTCGTTAAATAGGTTATGGTTAATTCACTTGCTGAAACATTGTGCAACCATTAAAAATGACATTTTTGAAAATACTTGACAATACACTAGTTTGCTCATGAAATGATGTTCTCTATAAATAAGATAGAATTCAAACTGCATAAATTATATGAAGCAATGTGATCCCAATTTTGTTTTAAATTATATATGAATAAATGTATAGAGAAAATATTAAAAGCAAATTCCATAAAAAGTCAACAGTAGTTATATCTGAGTGATGGAATTAGAGGTGGTTTACATTTTTTTCTCTATGCTTTTCTGCCTTTATTTTTTGCAATAAGCATGTAATAGTTTTGTAATTAGAGGGAAAAAATGTACTTTTTGAAATATATCCAGCAATTGCTTCTATGACTAGCTAGGTGATTAGCAACATAGAGAAATGTTTTTCTAGAAAAGGAATTAAATAACTTATGATAAAGGTCTTGTTATAGAATAACTCACACTTTTTAAAAACCTAACATGCAAGAAAACAGCCTGGACACACACAGAGTGCTATCTCTGAGGTGTGAAATTTCACACATGCCAAAGCCTGTGCAGCCCCATTGAGTATTTCCTTTAATGGCACATGGGAACTTGGAGTCCTCCAATTGTAAATTAGACAGACTCTAATGGGCAGGAGCCCTGAGCTGTGTCTTTCTGGTGCTGCTTCGGACTTCCTGGGTAATAAGGAACAAGTCCATTAACCTCTGGAGCTCCTTAAGCCCCTCTCAGGTATGGATATCCACTAACATCAGTAAGACACCTAATGGCAAAGAAAAAAAAAGAATAAAAGCCACAAATAAGGTGGCATTAGACAGATGTCAAGTCCAGTGGGATGAGGATACCACATGTCTGTCTCCAGACCCTTGGCTGGGAGTCTCTCCAGGGTCTCACGTCATAGCCCTCTGGTTATGACATAGACCTCTGGTAGGCGCCCAGGGAACGACTGAGTTTTCTACACAGGCAGGTGGAGCAGCCTGGGACCAACAGCTGCTCCTGATAGAAGGAGCCTCTGTTGCAGGAACTAGTTACCATAATGCCATAAAGCCATCTGTTCTTGGCAATGCATCATGCAGTGGTGACAGGCTCATAAAACCCGACTTCCCTGTGGACATTGAATGCTAGCCCTAAGGGCATACATGGTCAGTGTTCACGCCTTTCCCAACTTGCAAATGACCCAGGATCCTAAACTTTGTCTATAAAGCAATCCTGAGGAACCTGGAGTGCCAGGAAAACCCTGTTATGAATACAGCAGAGTACATGGCACATAATACATACTTCATAAATGTCTGATGACAAGTGATGACCCGGTGAAGGTCAAGGTCCATTTCCAGCCCTTATAAGCATACTGAACCAATGTAGCCAAAAGCTGCATATTTTTAAATACAGAAAACAGTTTAGCTTAATACCAGCGATTAAAATAACAGACCATCTAAAGAATTAAGAATAATTAGTCTTAAATTATATTTATCTTAATATGTTTGTTGAGAAGAAAGAAGGTTTAACTAGAGAAAATTGAAAAATGTAGGTTCTAGCAGAGACTATGGAGGGATCTAGGCACTTTCAAGGCATATAGAGGTGAGAGGCACTGGGTTTTTATTATCTCACTTTTTGTATCCTTTATATCAATGAAACAACATTCCTTTTTGGTTGACAGCCAAGGTCGAGGTCATTTTACAACAATTACAAGAAAAAAGAGGAGGGAGGAACAAGGGAGGGGGAAGGCAGTGTTAACCCACGCTAAGACATTACGGAGCCACATGGACCTGCTGCCACACACCTGGGGAGGAGCCAGGACCAGCACACAAATCTAAGCCTTAGGTCTCCGTTCAGCCACTTCCCAGCTCATAGATGAAGCCATGCACTCAGCACTTGGGACTGGGGACATCCCTTCCTGAGCTTCAATTGCTGAAGCATAAGAATGCCCATTCATAGGGATATTGGGAGGATTAAATAAGATCATGCATTTAAACATTCCTGTATCAGCACATAGTAAATGCTAAATAATGGTGGTTATTGTTATTATTATTAATGAGTTTTCCTGACCTTTTCCTCTAAAATCTGTTTCATGCAAGTAGGACCCAAGTGCCCATCTTGTTCACTACTGTATACCCAGCATACAGCAAACCTGGCATATGGCAGGGGTTTAACAAGTATTGATAGGGAAGAATTACTTCTTCTCATTGTCTCCTATGGTCAGCAGCAAAAAATTTTATTCTACTTCGCTTCTTCTACCTTTTTTTCACTCAAATGTTTTATAATAAATTATAGACATCATAACACTTTATCCTTAAATATTATTATATGCAGCTCTAAAAAGTAAGGACATTTTCCTCCATAACTATGATCTCATTATCACAAGCAACAATCATTTCCTCTATCATCTGGCCCCAACAAAATTGACAATAATTTCTAAATATCATATAATACATAGTCCATGTTCAGATTTCTTTAGTTATTCTCCAAAATATCCTTTACAGCTGATCCCATCATACTAGGATCAAATAAAATATCAAAATTACATTTAGAAACTAACTCTTTGAAGTCTCTTTTAAGCTAGCATCCCCACTCCTTTCTGTTTTCTATGACAATGACTTATTGAAGACCCTGTAGGCTATTCCATCTTTTGGATTTGCCTGATTGCTTCATTGAGGTGACACTTAACAAGTTCCTGTCTCCCCTGCATTTCTCCTAAGATGGAAGCTAAATCTAAAGTCTAGATATGATTCAGGTTAAACATTTTTATCCAGAAACCCTCATAGATGCCATGCACTCAGCACTGCATCACACCAGGAGGCATATAATGTCAGGTTGGCCCTCTATTAGCAATGCTGAGATTGATCACTGGGTTAGAGTGTTGATGGCTTCATCCCTTCATTGCAAAGTAAGGGTTTTCTCTCTTGGAATTAGCAAGTAAACTGTGGGGTGATAATTGGTACCTTGTAAATATGTATTTCACTATCAGCCTTTCAGCCAGATTGTTTTAACATTCACTGATGATCCTTACCTGAATCAATTATCCCAATAGGGGTTGCAAAATGGTAATTTTCCAATTCTATCATTCCTTCTTCGTTTATTAGCCTGCATTCTTCTCTAAAACAGTTTTCCCTCGTCAACTGGGGCTATTTAGTTACCCTGGATTATAGCTCCTAGTGGAAGGACGGAATATGTATAATTCTTTCCCTTTAATAATCAGTTTGCAAAAAATAATGTTATTGGTAAATAGCAACCTATTTTAGTATACGTGCTGCAGAAGCGAGCACAATAGCAATCTATTTTAAATACTAGAGTCAAAGCAAAGCTTGTAGAAGAATTTTTATTTATGGTCTGGCCCTGGTAATTGTCTTAGCTTTAGCCTGGGTAGGAATTGGGGGGCTGGAGAATGTGGCCATTGCCCAGATGACTTAGATCACACCTCTGATCTCACCCCCTCTATTCCTCAGATTCCTTCTCCTGTTGGTTCATATTTAATCTAAGATAAATCATAGCTATTTTGCCTCAGCAGGTCTTGGTTATGTAATTTATGAATCTGGGGCTAATCTCCCCTCTATAATTGAAATATCTCATAATGCGATATTTCCAATGCTCCCCTCGGAAAAAAATATTCCATTAATGTGATTCGGTGTCATTTATTTTTCTCTTTTGGCTGAAAATTTTATTTTAAGCGTTTCAATAAGAACTCAATTCAAAAACCTCAAATTAGAGTAAATAACTTCCCTCCATTCCCACTGACTACACTGTGTACCTGCGGCTGGGCCTGTCGTTTGCATAAAACATCCACTCTCTGCCTAGTCAAGCAACACCAACTGCACTGAACTCTTTAACATGCCCTCATAAATCCAGCCCTGCTTAGGGCTTCTCTAGCCCTGAGCACCTCAGCCCCTCCACCCCCACGTCTCTAGATTTGCTCCCCCAGAACCCCGCTCAGCAAGGCTGCGATGTGGAGCTCCCTTCCTGAAATCAGATGCAGAATGCCCTACCCTCTCTTTGACCCCTCTGTCGCCAGGCTGCAACATAAGCTCCCATCTAATTGCTGCTCTGCCTCTCTCAGCAGAACTTGACCTCTTTCTGGGCTCCTCTCTTAAAGCAACTGTCTGTGTTTTTCATTATGTTTGCCAAGATGTATTAGCTTAAATTTTTCCCGGACAAGGCTTGTTTTGCTGCTTTTTCTTTAAACCTCTGAGGCAGCCAGTTTAAGAATGTAGCCTTCTGGGGGAAGCTTTTAGTCTCTGGAGCATTCAGCCAGGACAGTTGAGTTCATCGGTCTGACCCCCTGGTGCTGCATGAGCACTGGCCCTTTAAGAGGAGGACAAATTCCGGTTCCAACTCCGAATCTCAGTTAGAAGTTCAAGCTGCAATTTGAATACACATGTCCTGCCCAGAAAGCTGCCCCAGCCTAGAGTTGACGTCCTCTTCAAACCCATCCCACGCAAACACAAACAGCTCCTTTTATACATTGAAGTTTCAGAGCCTCCACCCTGAAAAGGAAATTGAAAGCCAAGTTTCAGACACCCCTGGCTTTTGCAGTCTGACCAGTCAGTTGGCCAGAGGTAGTGGCTCCTGCAGCAGACTGGTTTTGCCCAACACAGTGCCAGCCAGAATTCTTTTATGATCACTGGGAAGATGTCATCTCTGTCTCAGCTAATCCCTCCCTTAAAAATAAAAGTGCTCAGGAGACTGAGAGAGAAGAGAGGGGAAATGCAGAGTGATAAGAATGCTAATCAGAATGAAGGGAGTTTTCTGGTGGTTAGGTGGTTAGCTTTGCAAAAAAAAAAAAAAGAGGAATCTATAAAAAGCGCTAGAAGGCTTTTTCTTGCAGCCTGGGGCCTTTGCCAGGGGACAGATTTCTCTCTCTCATCTCAGTTTCTTCCAGGCCCTTTCCTTGTGTGTTCTCCTTTTTTCTTTCTTCCTTTCTTCTTTCTTTCCCCCTTTGAACTGAGCCCTCTCTGTCTGGGAAGCAATCTGCAGGGAGCCAGAAGGGCCTGCCTGTGCAGGCTCTGGAAACAGAGGAGGCTGGCTCCCTATTGATGGAGACACTAGACCATTGGGGTGGAGTAGGAAGACACTACTCTTCAGCCAGATGGGTTCCTGTCGAGGTCATACCCAGACTCTTGCTGCTTTTTCTATCACTTTCCACACTGCTTCATTCCCATCGCCTTTTTCCTGAGCTTCCCTCCAGCACAAGCCTTTGGTTGCAAGATGGCCAAGAGAGTCACCAGGCCTGAGGCTGCCTGCTCACACTCCCTGCCTAGTTTAGTTTTGACAAGGCTGATCTGTGTGGCTCAGCACATCCAAGGATGGCATTCTCCCTGACTCCTTTGTCCAGCTGCATGACCCCAATGTCTTTGTAAATAAATAGTATAATCTCAAGAGGCCTGCTGATGTAGAAAAGAATAAATCAATCAATATGTAAATAAATCCACAAGGCTGGGTGGGGTGGGAGGTGTCCTAGGACTTCGAAAAACTGTGATAAAGCATTTTAGTAGACATTGTATTTCTGGTGAGCTCTGATTGAAGGGTTAGGGTTCCAGCGGTGGGCTGTGAGAGGGAGAAAGTGAGCCGTGACTGAAATTCCCTCATCGATTGATTTGACTTAAATATATTCCAGGAGCTGGTCTAATTGCTGGTTCAGTCTCAAGCTTTGATTTTCCTTCTCTCAGTTCCGTGCATTTCAAATAATTTTTATCAAGCAGGCCTGAGCTGCCCTCAGTCCTCAGTCCTATGGATAATTTTTCTGGATTTATGATCTATGCTTTGGAGAACACAGTGCTGGGAATTCTGCCCTCGGCCAAAGAAAGAACTAGACATTCCCTATGTGAGAGAATCATGCTGGTAATTTCTCATTTGGAATTGGAAGTACAGATGGCAGGCTCTTACTATTCACAGAGACTCAGAGCCACATTGTTATTGGGGTATAGTCTTGGGGAAGACAGGAGAGCTTTCAGTCTTGTGGGTCCCCTTGTACCGCCCAGCCAGCATGGAAGGCCACAGAAACTGACCTCAGGAGTCTCACCTCATGAACTTCTCTCTCACCAGTTCACACCTCCCTATATCCCAGCTGCCAGTCTCCTCTGCTTAACGCCCTGCATTGCTATCTGATTCATTCTCTCCCCTTATACCATCTTCCTCTTTCATCTCCTGGGAAATTTCAAACATACACAAAAATAGAATAGTAAAATTATCTTCCACGTATTAGAAGCCTGTCACCCAGCTTCAACAATTATCAGCTTGTGGTCAGTCATTTTTTTCAATTACAGGACCACTCACTTTCACCAACTTCTCTTTATCTCTCATTTTACTAGAATGATTCTGAAGCAAATTTGAAATATCATTTAATCTGTAAATAGTTTAACAGATATCTCCAAAGATAAAGACTCTTTTTGGACATAAAAATCATTCCATTATTACATCCAACTATAATAAAAGTAATTTCTAATGTCTCCAAATATCTTGCATTAAAATTTCCCCAATGTCTCAATTTATTTTTACATTTGTTAAAGTCAGTATCCAAATAAGGTTAATGTACTATAATTTATTTACGTGGCTTATAAGTCTTTTTCATGTAATTCTATTTCTCATTCTCACTCCCTCCCCATCCCCACCCCACCCCCTCGCTCTCTCATTTATTGAAGAAAGTGAGCTGTTTAAACTGCTGAGTTTCCCACTGCCTGAATTTTGCTTATTGTATCCCTGTGGTATTGTTTAGAATGTTCCTCTGTCCCTTGTATTTTCTTAAATTGGTAGTTAGATGAAGAACTTCATTCAGTTCAAGTTTGATTTTTTTTTTCTTTACAAGAATGCTTTATAAGTGCTGTTGTGTTCTTTATCAGGGAGCACATAATTCTCTTTTCTTTTTAAATCTCTTTTTGTGCTATTAACAGCCACTGAGTGTCATTGTCTAGACCCACTATTTTATTAAGAGTTGCAGAATGATGACATTCTAATTCTGTCATTCTATCTTTATTTATTAGCTAGAATGCTGTGATAAAGAGAAATTCCCTCCATTAACCAACAGGTTACCCTCATCCCTTGGAAATTTTAAGTTACACAGCTAGAATACAAAACTACTTTGTAGTCAGTGTTCCCCAGACCTTGGGGTAGATACCATGAAATGAAATAGACTTTCTACTGGGCCAACTATATTCATTTTTTCTAAAGATATTTCAAAATTCATTTGTTAGTGAAGAGATTGGTCCTGCTTCAATATCTGTCAATTCTGCATTTATCAACAAGAAAGTATAGATTAATTTCAATAGTTCGGGGGGTGGGGGAGATCTCCTTTATTTAGTTTTTCCAGTTTCAGAGTTCAAAGCTGGGCCTCAGTGTAGTATGGCCCACCATAAATGATGTCCAAACCACAGCCTTGCAGAGCTGTCCTGCCTATTGGCTACATGGCAAGGAAGATCTTGCCTCAGTTTTGAAGGTACTCAGTCTTGGGTGTGAGGAGGAAAGCCTAAACTCCTCCTTGTAGAGAGGACTTCACCGGCTGAGGCCAGGATCCAGCTACTTATCTCATGCTACCAGCCTGGCCACTGACCATTGCTCTAGTCTCAGAGCCCCTGCCACTCACATGTGCTTTAGACAGACAGTCTTGCTATCCAGGTTTCTTTGCAACTGTGGAGACTTATAGGTGGCAGCTGGGTGGTTTTCCATTAGATCACACCAATAGAGGCTTGCCTGTCCACACCTGATAGGGAAACTGAGAAAGGGTCTTCCCACACAAGCTGTTAGTAGCCCACCCAAGGGCTCTCAAATTCACAAGAAACCCACCCAAGAAGCTAACATTCAAGACCCAAGGCCTTTTGTTGGGGCCAGGCCATCCAGCTGCACCAATAAGATCTCTGAGGAGCATGCTGTAGTGAACTGGTCTGGACTGCAGCCATGGGTTTGAAACTCTGCTGGCCACTAGCTATAGCTGCTATCCAGCCCTGCTGGGACCAGGCTTACTTCTCTGAGGGTGTGAGAAGAAGCAATGTCAGGAGAACAGCAGGTTCTCTATTTTTAGTCCCAAGCAGACAGAATGCAATGAGGATATAGAACCGGATACCATCTACCATCTATCCTCACTACCACAGTGAATTTTGTGCTTGGAGATCCAGTTGGGTGGGTCCTGTGTCCATCTATAAGAAATGTGGGAAGAGGAATTAAAGCTCTGTTTGAGCCTTTCACCTACCATTTTAAGTTCCTCTCTGGCCCAGTTGTGTTCTGGCTTCTCACCAAAATGTAAAGAGCTTTTGGTTAAAACCCATTCATTCCAAATGCGTGAGCTGGACTCTTGTTCAACAGGCCCCATAAACCATTTGGTGCAAGCTGGCCCCAGTCCAGGAGGTTGTATATGCTGGAAACCCACAAGAGGGGCAGAATGAGTGAAAGTGGACCCTCTCACCTATAAGATGCTGTGGAATTTGAGATGGGAAGGACACAGGAAAGGTTAGTATTGTTGCTCATCTTATGTTCATGTTTTTATATTCTGCTAATAATCAAATGTACCTGGCATCAATCCTATGGCCCTGCCAGTTTCATTCCAGTGTCTTGGTATCAACAGATCATGTGAATACCCTTCATAGTCCACCTGGATAAAATCTAAGCAAATTTACAAACTCTGAGCTGCACTGGGATAGATCTCACAAAGTGAAAGGAGTGGTTTTCAGAGCCTCATACCCAGGTTTACAGGAGCTCAAAAGCACATCAGATCCTTACCACACCCTGGGGCTTTCTTTGCAGAGGGAAGCTCAGCATGAACCAAGCCTGCTAGGAGTTACTGTGGTGATGACATGGGACTGACATTTGCTTTCACTTGACATAACCTTTTGGA
This sequence comes from Macroglossus sobrinus, assembly GCA_004027375.1. Lineage (NCBI taxonomy): Eukaryota > Metazoa > Chordata > Mammalia > Chiroptera > Pteropodidae > Macroglossus > Macroglossus sobrinus. Next base: position 227,945 of record PVKZ01000310.1, on the reverse strand, counting down.
TCAATTCAGATCATTCCTCAGATTTACAAAAGTGGCCTTCCCAGGAGCACAGCCTCATTCATATCAGGAACCAGTAGAAAACACTAAATATAGTAGTCAGTATGCTATTCACCAATTGTTTTTGGTTCTCTGCCTTCTGGACACATGGCAAGGTCACTTTATTGATCCCATTGTGTTTGACTGGCTTTGACCAATGAATTCTGAGCAAAAGTAATATATGTCACATTTTATTTTTCAATTTAATCAATTATTTAATTGCTGGGAAAGACACCCTATCCCCAACATGATCTCTCTTAGTCCCTCGGCCATGACAACTGGCAATGTTTGAAATGGTGGTTGCTTTGCTCCATCAGCCTGGGTCTCAGAACGGAGGTCTGAGAGCCCTGTTATTCCAGGATGGATGTGTAGCATTACCCAATAAACCTTGGTTGTTACAAGGTTTGGGGGTTGTTTGTTACCACAACATAACCTAGACTATTCTGACTGATACACAGATCAAACATGCTTAGGGCAAAGTGGGTCTCTAGGGTGGCCTTAGGACTAGATAGCTTTTTTGAAGTTCCAGGGTCTGAGGTAAGCTCCTATGTGATATCTTGGGCCAGGAGTAAATATTCATTTTAGTGGCATATCCACAAACCTCTTGGACTGGCTGGCTCCCTCCAGAGACCCAGATTAGTGCCCTGGGCTTCTGAGGCCTTGTATCTCTAATGATGCACTGAACTACCTGTAGAAGCCAGATGGTAACCCTGGGAAGCCCAAGGTATAGTAGGCAAAATAATAGTTCGCACCCCCCACCCCCCAGATGTCCATATCCTCATCCCAGTGCCTGTGAATGTGTTACCTTACATGACAAAAAGGGACTCTAAAGAAGTGATCAAATGAGGGATCTTGAGATAGGGAGATTATCCTAAATTATCTGGGTAGACCCAATGTAATCACAAGTATTACAAGTATCCTTAAAAGTGAAAAAGAGAGGCAGGAGTGCCAGAATCAGAGAGAGCTTTGAAAACGCTATGCTGCTGGCTTTGAATATAAAGAAAGATGATATGTCATGGAATGCAGGTGGCTTCTAGACTGGAAAAGGCAAGGAAACGGATTCTCCCCCAGAGCCTCCAAAAGGAATGCAGCTCTGCCAACACTTTGATTTTAGCTTGGTGAGACCCATTTCAGACTTCTGACCTCCAGAACTGTAAGATAATATGCGTGTGTTGTGTTAAGCAACTGAGCATGTACCGATTTATTACAGCAGCAACTGACATACAATGGAAAGCCCTCTCCTACTCCTGACCATCCCATAAACTTGCCAGAGCAACAGCATGACCTATATTGAGTGGAGCACCTGGAGCCCCCAGCAACTGACTATATGCCTGGTGCATAGACCCCAATTCCTGGACTGATTATGGTAGATATTCTTCAAGATCCTCCAAGTTTGATTCTCCTCTCCATTGCTCATCACTCTCAAATCACTAAGAGCCTTTGAACCAATTCACTGTGTCTTCCTTATTCACTGTTATATGCTGAGCATGTGGTAGATATCAATAAATATTAGATAAATGGAAGAATGAATGAGTGAACAACTGTCATGAGGAATTATCTATTTATGTATATAGTTCTTGATGATTTATTAAAAATCTCCAGCAAGAAACACATCAAGCTGAGCTGCTAACAGTAGAAAATTCAAATAAAACAGCAAATGCATACAAAAAAGAATGTAATGCTTTGACCACTCGCAGTTTTGTCAGGTGCAAACACAATCTTGTGTGATTCTCCTTAGCTGGCGGATTCTTTTTATGCCTTTAGACGTGCATGTTTTACTTGTGTGGTGTGCTGGCAGAAGGGTTTTCTGACAGTGCAAAAGATCCATCCTCCCGTGGACACCTGCTTCTTCTGGCTTATTAAAATTTCACTCATTTTTTTAGAGAAGTAGCATGATTTTGTAAGCGAGGATGTTTAGTGGGACTAAAATAAAGCAAACTCATATTTTAGTGACCTGAATATAATTTCACTATTCATATTTATTTCAACCCTGCTATTGAATAACAATTACAAAAAGAATTAGAGTCTGTAGTGTCACAAAAAACAATATTTTAAATGAGAGCTAGATGGTCAAAATTTCATCTTAACAAAAAGCAAGCATATCTCACTTAACCTTAGTACCTGAAAAACAGAAATTCTGCCAACAAATGCTGATCATCATTTTAAATGGGGAGAATCATTCCACAACAACCCCGAACTCTAAGATAATTTCCTAAAATATTATTGAAACATGGCACAATGTTTATTAATATAACTATCATTTTTGCTTGTAAAATACTTAAAACATTACTCTGTAATCATTAAAATTACAAAGTTTAACTCAAAATGTATCTAACATTGAAATAAAAATCTAAACCTATAAAACTTCTAGAAGAAAATATTTGAGACTTGAATTAGGTAAGGATTTCTCAGATATGACACCAAAAACACAATATAAAAAAAATATTGCTAAATTGGGCTTCATAAGAATTAAAAACTTCTACTCTTCCAAAGACTCTGTTATGAAAAGACTAGCCACAGATACAGAGAAAATATTTTTAAGTTACACATCTGACAAAGGGCTTGATCCAGGAATATCTATAGAATATTTAGGATTCAACAATGGAAAAAATTTAACCAATTTAAAATGGGCAAAATATTTAAACACAGACTTTATCCAGGAAAATATAGAGATGATAAGCACGTGAAAAGATGCTCATCTTCCTAAGTCATTAGGGAAATGCACTACATGCCTATTAGAATAGCTAACCAAAAAAAAAAAAAAAGCTGAGAAATACCAAGTGCTGATGAGGATGTGGAGCAATGGAAATTCTCATTCACTGCTGATTTAAGTGGTACAGCTACTTTGGAAGACAGTTTGACAGTCCATTATAAAGTTAAATATACAATAATCACATTACCTAGCAATCTCATTATATTTATATAAATATATATTACATATATATATATATATATATAATCTCCAAAAGAAATGTAAATTTATGTTTACACACAAACCTGTATTAACTATTTATAGAGGATTTATTCATCAGAGTCAAAATCTGGAAACAATTCAAATGATCCTCAGCTGAGTGATGAATAAATGAACTGTGGCTTCACCATACAATGGGATGTTATTAGCAACAAAAAGGGACAAACTATGGTACATACATCAACACAAATAAATCTCAAGTGCATTATGCTAAGTAAAAGAGCCAGACTCAAAAGTCTATCTACTATATGGTTCCATTTATTTGTCTAGGACAAAAAACAGATCAGAGGTTGCCAGGAACTGGGGTGGGGGGAAGAGTTGACTACAAGTGGGGCACAGGGGGATTTGGGGAGTGACAGAAATATTCTACCTCATGATTATGGTGGTAGTTATGTATTTGCCAAAATGGTAAAACTATATGCTTTGTTACAAAGCATATTTACTGTATATAAGTTATATCTCAATAAAAAACAGCAACAAAACAAAGGCCAGCTGCTTTGTATGCAGTAGCATATGTAGTTTTCCTGACTTTTGTGGACACTCAACATGTTTTTCAAAACATTTGCACATGATTCTGATAATCGACCATTTGCGTTTAGATAGTAAGTTAAGACTTTTCTATGTGTTCTGTTAAAATGTTGTGTTGAGGTTTCGGTATGTAAATATAATTTTTTTAATGTAAATGTCAGCCAAACTGTGTTGACAAATACATATATTTAATGAAGTGTAGGTATTAAGAACGCAGAGGGAGTCTACTGAGGAAACATTCTCCAGGGCACACCAGTCTCATGACACCCCGTTTTTACATCCTGGCTGACAGCCTACACCATCGCTGTTAAACTGACATGTATACAACATGTATTAACATGTAACAGTTAAACCAGCAAAAATAGAGAAATCCAAAGGGGCTGACTAATTGAATAAAGATGATTCAATATTGATTAATATTAACATGAATATTAATTTCCATATCTGGTGGCTAGAAAATACATAGTCTTTTCATGTTCATGGAATATTTAAAAAAACTCATCCCTTAGTTTATGAGACATTCTAAAATGTACAAATAAAATACACAATATTCTCTGATTATAATTCAGTGCTGCTATAAATAATGGGAGAATAACCAAAAACTTTTAACTACTTGGAACAAAAATAGCAATTACAGAATGTTTGGTAAATATTAACATTGTGAATACTATGTTTTGAAACTTTTAGGATGAAGCCAAAGCTGTACTTGGAAGGAAATGTATAGACTTAAACACCCTAATTACCAAATTAGAGAGGATGGAAATTAGCAATGAATTGGGTAATTGATTGAATATGTCTGGCACATATTAAGTAACCAATAAACATTTAGTGAGTAAAGAAACTAGAGGAAAAAGAACAAAACAAACTTAGAGATCTAGGATGAAGGAAAACATTTAAAAATCTTGATTACTAGTTTGAAAACAGAAAAATTAAACCAGATAGCTGGACAGGGAAGGAGAGGGAAATAAAATAGATTGATTATTCACCAAGTAGTCAATTCAAGGAGTGAAAAAGAAAATAAAACTATACAAAATTTAGAATAAGAAAGGAGATGCAGCCACAAATACAGGTTACAAAATTGTAAGAGAATACTTTCTATACAATGTTACACATTTGATAATCCAAATGAAATGAGAGACCTTCTGAAACATAAATTACTAAAAGTGTACAAGACATTATTAAAGCAAAGGTAAAACGAATTGAGTTTGGAGCTAGAGACTCCTCTTTTCAGTTTGAGCTCTGCCTATAGCTATATAACTTTATCACATCACTTTATCTCTCTTAGTCTCAGTTTTCCTATCTGTATAATGGCCCAAACAATAAAATCTACCTTATGGGAATACAGTGTGGGGTTTAAAGGAGATTAAAGGAGATATATGTAAATAGCTTTGTCTGATTCACTGCTGTGATTATTAAAGTTTTAAAAGACCATGGATTAAGAAAGTTAGCTATTTCTCCCTCTTCAGAACACTGGAAGCAGAATTTTACTGCTTCCATTGCTATTTAAGTTGTTTTAGAACTAGATTAGCACCTTCTGACAAAGATATATATAAGTGAAAAGTACAGACCAACCTTTTTAGGAAAACAGATAAAAACTTTCCAGATAAAAGAACTCAATCTCAGCGATATTTATATACAGAATCTGTATCAAATTAATATTGCTTTATTATGATTCTGAGTATATATTGCATTCATTTTCTATTGCTGCAGTAACAAATTGCCAGAGACTTGGTGAATTAAAAACACACAAATTTATTCTCATATAATTTGGGAGGCCAGAAGCCTGAATTAGTTTCCCTGGGCCCAAACCAAAATGTCTGCAGGACTGCGCTTCTTTCAAAGATTCTAGGAGAGAATCCATTTCCTTGCCTTTTCCAACTTCTAGAGCTACATTTCTTGCCTTTTTCAGCTTCTAATTTCTGCCTTTATTCTTTGGTTCATGGCCTCTTTCTCCATGTTCAAAAACCAAAGTATACTCAATTTTTTTCTCCCTCTGCTGAGGTTACCACATTGCATTTTCTCTTCTCTGTATGTAAAAACTCCCTCCCTTTATAAGAACACATGTGATTACATTAGGACCTACCTGAATAATCTGGGATAATCATCACAGCTCAAGATTCTTAACTTAATCACGTCTGCAGAGACCTCCCCCGCCACCACCATATTTAGTAAATTAGGATACAGATATCTTTGAGGAGAGCATTTTTCAGCCTACCACAGTGTACCATTTGGCCATAATATTCACATCTATCACACATGCAAAATAGTCTCCTCATCCCAACATCTCCAAAGCTTTAACTCATTATAGTTAAGTCCAAAATCTTATCAGCTCAAAAGTCTAAAATCTCATCATCTATATCTGGTATGGATGAGACTCTAGGTGTAATCCATCCTGGGGCAAAATTCTTTGCTATTTGTGTACTTAAGAAACTAGACAACAAGTTTTTTGTTCCCAAAATACACTGATGGTACAGGCATGGTATGATAATTGTATATATTCCCATTCCAAAAGGAGGAAGTGGGAGAAATAAGGAGGTCACTGCTCCCAAGCAATTTCAAAACTCAGCAGAGCATAGTCCATTACTCTCAGGGCCTGGAGCAAACAACTGCCCTCTGGGCCCCGGGCTCTGGCTTATGCCTTTCAACCCATGGTACTTAAAGTTCTAGGCCCCCTGTAGCTCCTACAGACCCCTAACTCCTAGCCCTCCTAACTCTTAGGTCCCTCTAACTCCTAGCCCTCACTAAGCTCCTAGGCCTCCCAAATCCTAGCCCCTTTGAGGTTTTAGCCTACCCCAGCTCCTACACCCTCCTGAAGGAGGGTCTGGTTGGAACCCCTATAATAGAGGCCTCACAGCATCCACAGCCTCACCTTTTCTTACTCTCTAGCTTAACAATAGATTGTCCCCTGCAACTTGACTTGTTGCAGAAATGTTGTGAAACAAGACCGGCAAGAAACCAAGCACCACTCAGAGAGTTGGAGAACTCAGGTTTATTACACTGGCGGTCCCAGAGGAGCTGGTGCTCTGAAGATCAGGGTCCTGAGCTCAGGGGTAATCTTACCTTTATAGGGCTTAACAAGCAAAGGCAATACATCTCTTATCTAGAAAATTCCTCTTCAGACTCAGAACTTGGAACACTCCCTGCCATAAAAAGTTGATTATGATTAATGCCCTTATGTTGATTGATCACAATCTTTAGTATTCTTTCCAGACTACTCCCATCTTTGTTCCTGGGTTGCTAACACCACCGGAGGACCACATTGCCAGAAGGATGGCTCCATGAAGTACAACAGACCCCCAGAACTGTCATACAGCCTCTGGAATAATGCCTAGATTTTCCCTTAAATACCCTAATCCCGACTAAGTAGGCAAGGCAGTTTTTGAAGGTGTTACCCTGCTGCCTTCTGAGATCACCCTGACAATAAATGCTTATTCTAACTATTCCAACTCCTGTGTGGGTTTATTGGCTGAGCCGCACAGGCAGCACGAGCCTGGGACTCGGTTACCCTCCGGTTATACTCCTAGCTTCTAGGTCCTGGGCTCTGCCATCTGAATTGTTTTTCTTCTTTTATGTTTGCAGCTGAGTAGTTTTCCTGCCTATAGAATTTTGAGAGTCTGACAGCCTTCCTTTATTTCATCTCTTCCTGTCATTTTCAGTCCAAGTTAGCAATATTTCTGCTGACATAAAACGCTCAGAAACTTTGTGAGTCTCCCATATATTTCACAAGGACTCATGCCATTAGACAAGAGAGTCCTGCACAGATCATTCCTGGATAATTCCATGTCTATTCCCAGCTTCTGTTGAGATGATTGAGTAGATCCCTGAGTCACACCTTTAATTGCTTCAACACTAGTAAAAAATTGTCCAGCCACAACTTTGGCTTTCTCTCCAGAGCACAATTTTCTGAGATTGAATCTCTTAATTGTAGCTTTCCCCACCCCCACCCCCACAATCTGGATAGGCTCAGAATTTTCTAAACCATCAGTGCTGGTTCCTTTTTTCTTAACAATTCTTCCCTTAATTTGTGTCTTTCCTCTCACATTTTACATAAGCAATAAGAAGAAACCAAGCTGCATCTTCAATGCTTGGCTTAGAAATTTCTTTAGCTAAATGTCCAAATTCATCGCATATAAGTTCAGCTTTCCACACAACTGGGACACAATTCAACTGGGCTTTCTGCCAGTGTATAAGAAGGCTCTCCTTCCTCCATGTTCCAATAACATGTTCCTCATTTCCTTCTAAGCTCTCATTCATGTTTCTCCAAACATTCTATTTTTGATGGCATGTGCATATTTGAAGATGATATAGGCTTTCCCTATCATGCTCCTTATTTTCTCCTGAGCCCTTGCTGGCAGAGTCATTAATACTTTTATTTCTACCTATGGTCTGTTCAAAGCAATCTAGGCTTTTCCTATCAGGTGCCCCCAAATCCTACCAGCCTCTGCCAATTACCTAATTCCAAAACCACTTCCACACTTTTAGATATTTATTTCTGCAGTACTTCCAGGTACCAAAATCTGTACCAGCCAGAGAGCAGAGAAACAGAACCAGTTATAAAACACATACACGGGGACGAGGGCAGGGGAGGGGGGAGGGGGATAGAGAGTGGCAGGGAGAGGAAGAGAGAGAGAGAGACAAACAGACAGACAGACAGAGAGACAGAGACAGAGAGAGTGTGTGTGTGTGTCCAAGGAATTGGCTTATATAATCTTGAAGGCTGACTGGGCAAGTCTGACGTCCACAGGGCAGGCGGTCAGGATGGGCAGGCTGGGACTCTTGAGCACAAGCTGAAGTTGCAGGCCACAGGGGAACTTCTCAGGGAAGCCTCAGCTCTGCTGTTAACACTTTTCAAATGATTGAGTCAAGCCCACCCAGGTTGTCTAGAATAAACTCCTTTACTTAAACTCAACTGATTATGAACTTTAATCACATCTACAAACACCTATGTTAGCATTTGATTGAATAATTGGAGACTAGAGCCTAGCCAAATTGACATGTAAAGCTGACCATCACACACTGTAAATAGATAGTTTATGCAAAATATTTAGACAACCCAGAAATATAAAATAATGAAATAAAGACCACCAGAAGACATATCACCCAGAACAACTACTGCTAACCCCAAAAGTAATACATATTTATCATGCAACATTCAGAAAGATGTGGAGAAACCTAATATAATTGAAAGTCTCACCACTCAGAAAAATCACAATGAACACTTAAGTATATTTTAAAAGATTTCTCTAGAGATGACATAGACAGAAAAAAGTATATCTGTATCATTATACACATTTAATTTTAATAGATGCATGTGTTTTATTCTAAGGATGTGCCATAATTTATTTAACCAACCATTTTCTGAGGATCCTTTCATTACTCCAAACTCTTTCTATTGCAAATGACAAAAACCCAACTCAAACTAGCTTGTAAGAAGCAAAGCACTGTATTGGCAGAGCTAACTGGGAGGTTAAGGCACAGCTGGAACAAGGAGTCAAGTGATGTCAGACTTCTGTCTCTTCAGCTCTCGTTAGGTTGTCTCCACATGCTGAGCACGATGCCTACTAGCTGCTTTGGAATCACTTTTTATAGGCTTAACATTCTGTGGCAGAGACTGCTATTGGTCTACCCATACCTACGTAGAACCCCAATTTTATTTTGGAAATCAATGTGTCCAGGAGGTAAAAACTACATTTCTGAGACTACAGGAAAAGCTTTTTAAAGGGTGTTAACTCAGCATACATCCTTATGCCTTTTCCCTTCACCTCCTTTTTTCTACTTGGCACATGGATATGATTGCTGGAGTTGCAGCAGCCACATTGTGATCATGAGGTAGCTTTTGGAAGGCAAGCTACATGATAAGAAAGTTAAAGCAGAAAGACAGAAGGATTGTAGGTAACTGATGATAATGTGGAGCTGCTGTACTATTCTGGACTATCTCAAACCTCTTTTACCTGAGACAGTAAGTCCCCTACCTTGTTTATTTCATTGTTATTTGGGTTTTCTGTTACACATGGCTGACATACACCTTTACAGAAACCTCAATTGAAAGAGTAGGTCTGGTCAAATAATTCTATCATGAAAGCCCCAAAGAAGAACCTGACTGGCTTGACTTAGATCTATGCCTGTGTTTCCCTGGATCCATGGAAATGATACTTCCATTACATTAGGGTTGCCTTAGGAAACAGAAAAGCCCAGCTCTATTGGGACTTTTGTGCATTGCTGGTGGGAATGTAAAATGGTACAGCTGCTATAGAAAAGAGAATAATTATTCCTCAGAAAATTAAAAATAGTGATATATGATTCAGCAATTCCATCCAAAAGGATTGAAAGCAAGGATTCTTACAGATATATGCACACCCATGTTTATAGCAGCATTACTCACAATAGACAAAAGATAGAAGCAACACGAGTATCCGTTGATGGATGAATGGATAAATAAGATATAGTATATACATACAATGAATTATTTCTCAGCCTTATTAAGGAAATTATGACACATGCTATGACATGGATAAACTTGAACATTATGCTAAGTGAAATAAGCCTGTCACAAAAAGAAAAATATTGTGTAATTCCACTTACATGTGGTACATAGAGTAATCAAATTCAAATTCATGATGACAGAAAGTAGAATGGTTGTTACTGGGGACTGAGGGGAGTGGAGAAATGGGGAGTTACTGTTTGATGACTATAGTTTCAGTTTTATAAGATGCAAAGAGTTATGGCGATGGATGGTGGTGATGGTTGCATAACAATGTGAATGTACTCAGTCCCACTGAAATGTACATGTAAGAATGGTTAAAATGGTAAATTTTACATTATGCATATTTTATCACAATAATAATAATAAACAAATAAAACAGAACACCAACTTAAGAGATGCCACCACCTTCACTTATGTCTCATGGACCAGAGCTGGTCACATGCAGCATTGCCAAATAAATAATTTTTAACATAATTATGTGCCAAATATTGGCTAGGACATACTTATACTAAAAATCATTTGTTGTTTATCTAAAATACAAATTGAACTGCGTATCTTGTGTTTTTATTTGTTAAATCTGGCAATCCTAGTCACATGCCCATCCATAGGTACAAGGGAGGTCATGAAGGTAAATTGGGTGTTTAGCTTTTCTTGCTTCTGTATTTGAGGAAGGAAAAGATGAAGGGGTGACAATCATTGTTAAATTATCTAACCAAGTGTCTACTCTGATTGCCTTGTTCTTTTAATCCCAAATTCTTCTTTGTCTGAAATTAATTTTGGGACCCAGCATTTTGTTGTTTATTTTAACCTGGAATAAATTTGTCCATCCTACTATTTTCAAAGTAACTATATCATTTTGTTTTAGGTAGAGCTTTAGAATATAGTTTATAAATCATTTCAACTTTAAAAATAATCTCAATCTTTATTTTTTAATAGAGGGATTCAACCCTCTTATGTATTGTATGGTATTGCCTTTTTACTTAATGTATGATTGTTTTTATTTGTTTTCCTCTTCTGTCACCTCTGACACTTGTAATGGCTTTCTTTTCTTTTCTTTTTTTTATTTTTATAGAATTTGAAGGCTACATATTCTATTTTGATTTATCTTTGGTTACCTTTGCCTTACAATTCGTAACAAAAATATATCAGCACATATTTCTATAAGAATTCCCTGCTAAATTAGACTGTTGGTAGCTGTCAATTCTTACCTCTTCTGCTACCTTGTAAACTTGTATAAGAATTCAGAGTACTACTCATTATTTGACATCATATATCTTTCTCCTGAAAGAAACTATTAAAGACATTTGGACTACAATTTATAACCACAGCATCAGCATTTAGATTTAACACTATTTTCCAGTTTTTCATATTCCTTCACCTTTTCTTGATTACTTTATTCATATTTATTTTTCATTTGTATGAAATTTTTCTTTGAGAAAATTTTCAGAAAGGATACATAAGAGGCATCCTGTCCAAGTCTCTGCACATCTGAGAATGTTTTCCTCTAGTTCTTACACATAAATAATTGTTGGCTTGGCATAGAATCAACAGGCTAACCCTCTATCCTCAGACGTCTGTTAACATTGCCTGGTTATCTCTCGACATCTAGTATCACAAAAGAAAAGTTCAACACTAATCCAGTTCACTTTTTGTGGTAGGAAATACATTGTTTCCTAACTAGGTGATTTTAGAACATTCTCTTTGTTCCTTGGAATTCATAAGGTATAAAGCTTTTAAAAAAAAACACCCATTGTTTGTGATAAAAACACTCGAGGAAGTAGGAATGGAAGGTGTATTCATTTTCTATTGCTGCTGTAACAAATGAGCACAGATTTAGTAGCTTAGACAACACAGATGTATTATCTTACAATTCTGAGATCAGAAGTCTGACACCTGTGGGCTACTAGGATAAAATCAAGGTATAAGCAGAGTTGTGTTCCTTCTGGAGGCTCTAAGGGAGGATTTGTTGCCTTATATTTTCTACCTGATACTACCTGCATTTCTTGGCTTCCTCTATCTTCAAAGTCAGAAACATAGCATTTCTCTGACTCTGCTTCCATTGTTATATCTCTTACTCTTCTGCCCTCCTCTTCCACATGTAAGGACTTTTATGATTACATTGGGACCACCTGGATAATCCAGGCTAATCTCCCAATCTTAATGCCAGCTGACTAGCAACATTAATTGCATCTGCTAACTTAATTCCCCTTTGCCATGTAACCTACACATAGTCAAGAGTTTCAGGGATGTGGGCATCTGCTTACCATAGAAGGGAATTTCTTCAGCTTGATAAAGGGTATCTGGTGGGTGTGTGGGGAAAAACATAGCTAACATGATGCTTGAAGGTGAAAGACTGGATATTTTCCCCCTAAGATTAGGAATAAGACAAGGATGTCTGCTCTTATGTACATTATACTAGAGGTTCTAGCCAGGACAATTAGGCAATAAAAAGAAATAAAAGGTCTTCAGATGGTAAAGGAAAAAAATACAACTATCTTTATTTTTAGATGACATGTTCTTATAGATAGGCAATCATAAATAATCCATTGAAAGTTACTTGAACTAATAAACAAGTTCAGCAAAGTTTCAGGATACAGAGTCAATATCTGAAAGTCAATTATATTACTATATACTAGCAATGAAAAATCAGAAAATAAAATTAAGACAATTTTGTTCACGACAGCATCACAAAAGAAAAAAATATATAGGAATGAATTTAATTTAAAAAAAGTACAAAACTTATACTCTGAAGACCACAAAACATTTTTGAAATAAATTAAGGATAACCTAAATAAATTTTCTTGGATCCTAATACTTAATAGTGTTAAGATGGCAATACTCCTTAAATTCATCTACAAATTCAATGCAATACCTATAAAAATCTCAGCTGTCTCTCTCTCTCTCTCTTTTTTTTTTTACAGAAATTGACAAGCTTGTCCTAAAATGTATGTGGAAATTCAAGATGCCCAGAATGCCAAAACAGGAGAAAAAAGGAGAAAAAAGGAGAAAGTTGGAAGACTCACACTTTTCAATCAAAACTTACTATAAAGCTACAGTAACCAAGACAACATGGTACTAGCATAGGGGCATATAAAACAATGGAACAAATGAGAATCCAGAAGTAAATTCTTATATCTGGTCAATTGATTTTCAAAAAGGGCACCAAGACAATTGAGTGAAAGAAAGATTAGCATTTACAATAAATAGTGCTGGGACAACTAGATATCTATATGTAAAACAGTAAAGTTGGACTCCTATCTCATACTATATGTACAAATATTAAGTCAAAATGGATAATAGGACTAAATGAAATAGCTAAAACTATAAAACTCTTTAAGGAAAACAAAGGAGAGCATTTTTTTATGGCCTTAATTTGGACAAAGCTTTCCTAGGTATGATACAAAAAGTACAAATGACAAGAGAAAAAATAGGTAAAATGGATTTAAGCAAGCTGAAACTTTTGTGCTTCAAAGGACACTATTAAGAAAATTAAAAGACAACTCACAGAATGAAAGAAAATATTTGCAAATCACATATCTGAGAAGAGTATAGTATCTAGAATATATAAGGAACTTTCACAAGTCAACAATAAAAAGACAACCCAATTAAAAAAATTGGACAAAGGATTTGAATAAACGTTTCTCCAAAGAAGATATACAAATGCCCATTAAGTGCATGAAAAAATGCTGAACATCATTAACCATCAAGGAAATGCAAGTCAAAACCACAATGAGATATTGTTTTACACCTACTAAAATGGTTAAAATCAAAAGTTAGGCAATAACAAGTGTTGATGCAAATGTGCAGCGATTGACATGTTCATAAATTGCTAGTGGGAATGTAAAACGGTGCCACTTTGGAAAACAGTTTGGCAGTTCCTCAAAATGCTAAACATAGAGTTATCATGTGACCCAGCAATTCCACTCCCAGGTATATGCCCAAGAAAAATGAAAACATATGTCTACACAAAAACCTGTACACAAATGTTCTTAGCACATTATTCATAATAGTTAAAAATAGAAACAACCCAAATTTTCATCAAGTAATGAATGGATTGATAAAATGTAGTATATCTACAATGGAATATTATTCAGCCATTAAAAGAAATGAAGCATTGACACAACAGGAATAGACCTTACCTTGAAAACATGCTAAGTGAAAGAATCCAATCATGAAAGGCCAATATTATATGATTCCATTTATATGAAAGGTCCAGAATAGGCAAATATGTAAAGGCAGAAAGTAGATCAATGGTTGCCTAAGTCTGGGAATGAAATGGAATAAGCATGGGGTTTCTTTTAGAGATGATGAAAATGTTCTATAATTAGATAGTTGTAAAACTCTGTGAATAGAATAAAAACCACTGAATTGTACACTTTAAATGAGTTAATTGTATGATATGTAATTCATTCTTAATAAAACTGCTAAAAAAACAAAGCTAACCTTTCATTTGGCGATCCTTTTGACCTAAAGACAATTAAAAAAAATTATTTCATCTGCATTTGTTCATTTATCTACTTCTAAAATTTCTGTTACATATAGTATACAGCAAGTCCTCAAATAACATCATCTCATTTTAACATTGACAGAAGCCATAGAAACTTAAGTTTTGTTTATATCAATTAGCCTATGTAAAATTGGTTTCATTAAAGTCACGGAACCTATCCACTACGTTAAATGAGGACTTACTGTAGTTCCAACATTTATCTTCCCTTTGAGGCCACATTACACAATCCAGATGCTGCCACTCACATGTGGTGAAAGGTGCAAACCACTTTCCATTCCAGCCCCTGTCCCAGCAGTTTTGCGACATTATGTACCTTTCTGTGCTTCCCATTATTGTTCCTTGAAATTTCCCTGTCTCTTTTTTAGGAGTTTTGGGAGACTCTCTTAGGCACTTGTCTTCTTGTTGAATGGTTCCAAAATCTGATAGCCCATCAAAATCACCTTGTTATTAGTTGATTAGGTGAACACCTTATTTTTAGGTGCTCGTTAAAGACATAGATTCCTAGCTCCCACCTGATGATTCTGATTCTACAAATCTAGAGTTAGGACAAAGAACTTTTTTTTTTTTTAATTAAAGCGCACTGAATGATTGGTGATTTTAATTCGCTAGTTGGGCTGAATTTGGAAACCACTTCTAAAATTCACTAATTCCTCGTTCTGTAATATTCATTCTGCTATTAATTTTAACAATTCTTTTTATCTCTAAGAACTCTTCATTGTTCTCAAATTACTCCTTTTATATGATCGTTTCTTTTTTTCTATTTTAGCCCTGCAAAGTCCTCCCAAATCTCACTGAGAATACTAATTAGAGGTGTTTTTCTTTTCAAGTTCCCTTCTTTAATCTGTATTAGTTTCTGTGCATGCCCAGAGCACTTTTCTTCTGTATTGGCCAGAGGTGTCAAGGCTGAGAATGTTTGAGGTGGCAAGGCACCCTGTATGCAAATGCTCTACTCTGCAGGAATAAGACTGTAGGTGAAGTGAAGATATCTCCCCAGCATTGCTGGAAATTTCCAGCAACAATCACTCAACAAATATTTATCCAGCATCTTCTTTAGCAGGGGTTCTCCATCTTGGCTGCATATTAGAATCACCTGAGGAGCTTGTAAAACTCCTGATGCCTAGCCTGCACCCAGAACAATGAAACCAGAAATCTCCAGAGCTGGGTCCCAGGTATTACTACTTTCCCAGGTGATTCCACTGCATACTTAAGGAGCAAACTGCTGGTGTAACCTGAATCGACACTTCTTAAACTTTCATGTGATGTGAATCTCTTGAGGATCTTAGTAAAGAGCAGATTCTGATTCATAAAGTGTGCCATGGAGCTTGAGATTCTGCGTTTCTAACAAGAGTCCATGTGATGCTAATGCATCTGGTTTTGAGAACCATGTTTTGACTATTAAGGTTCTAAAGCAGTGGGTGGCACAGTGTGATGTCCAGACCGGCAGCAGCTATATCACTTGGGAATTTGTTCGAAATTCAGGTTCTCCATGAATTTTTCCTGAATGAGAAACGCAGGGGGTGTTTTAACAGCCCTTCTGGTGACTCTGATGCTTGCTTAAGTTTGAAAATCCACAGAATTCTTCTCCAAGCATGAGCCTCTAACCTCCTTCATCGGAATCACTTGGCTTTATAACAGGCAGTTTCATGGACCCCACCTAACCTACCCAATCAGACTCTCAGAGTGAAGCCTGGATTCTGCATTTTCCGCAAGCTTCCCAGATGATGCTAATGCGTGTTAACCATAAGAACTTCAGGCTTACCTTATTTTATTGAGCTTCACTTTATTGTGCTTCACAGGTGTTTTGTTTTGTTTTGTTTTGTTTTGTTTTTACAAATTGAAAACAAGACCCTCCATCAGCAAAGTAATTACTACTCACTTATTGTGATACTTGCTTTATTGCGGTGGTCTGGATTCAAACCCATGATATCTCCAAGGTATGGTTGTACTTTCTCCAGTGGCTCACCCTTGCTAGGCCTCTGAAGATGTTTCAATGTCCCAACATCGAAGCAGTCTTGGTTATTTCAATGCCACAGGCTATTTCTACCTGGTTAATTATCTGTGTAGAAGCTTAACATGATTAATTCAGGTGGATACCATCTTGGAAGTCTCATAGAACCCTATAATTATGTGTGAAATACGCATTTAATTTAAGCACAGGGGCAAAGATTACTCTGATGATGCTCAGGGGCCTAAGGGTGTACAGAACAGATTTTGAGCAAAGCATGGGAGCTGTTCCTTCTTAGGTTTATGCCATAGCCATCTGGTATCTTAGGATGCTCAAGATTTGGGCTTTCTCAATTCCCAAGACAGTCTTTATAGCATCCAATTAAATCTTGATGCTGCCAGTTTGCATAAGCTCAGAAAGATAGCTGAGTCCTTATAGATAACACCCAGCAGAGATCTAGGTGTAATTATTTGGATAACTTGACCACAAAATGTGCCAAAGAAAATGTAGTTTTTTCCCTCCTAATATATTTTGGGGGCCTATGTAATCAAAATCTCACTGGTCTCTTATTTTGGCTCTTGTAGAAACTTGGTCTCTAAGTGTTTGTTTTTGCAAATAATACATTTTAATGTGCTATGCTATGATGTGTTAAACAAATAGAGAGATTTTGGTTCAGAAATTCCTTTTTTCCTCTCTACTGGCAAAGCATTTGAAATGAATTTGGCTTTGGGCTCAGTGTTCCTTTGGAGAGTTGATCTATTTTTTGGTAGTGCTTTAGGCCAAACAAAAAAAATTCAACTCCAAAGTGCCAAAGAAACAGCCAACTCCATAACTGCCACCCCACCCCTGGGCAGAAAAAGTGAATCCAAACAGCACAAAACAGCTCAACAGTCTATCCCTTAACTAACCGAAACAGTTCTTTGGAGAGTGTGTTCTCCATTGCTGGGTCCTGGCTACAGCTGGAAAGGGGCCAGGCTCTGGCACCTCCTTGCTTTTGATTGCTGTTTATCCCCTGAAACATGATTGTCTATAATTATGTATAATCTTTCCCTTGTTTACTCTTCTCCACCGAAGCTGGAACACAGTTTGACTGTGTCTCTCTCTTTGCTCTTCCCTGGCACAGTGAAGAAACATTTCCTGTATTTTCAACTCCTTCTTCTTATTATTTTTCTTCCTTCCTTCCTCCCTTTTTTCCTCTCTCTCTCTCTCTCTCTCTCTCTCTCTCTCTCTCTCTCTCTCTCTCTCTCTCTTTTTAATAACAGCATTAGGTCACTTGGTCCTCTGACACCTGACATTCTGGCCATTCCTGAATTGATTCAGTCAACAACATCAGTTGAATGCCAAGCACTGTGCTAAGTGCCTTGAAGGAATTAGAAGTGAAACCAAACTGGACCCTGCCTCCTAGGATTTATCCGAATCTTTTGTATAAAATGTGAGATAACTTACAGGAAAAGAGTGTAATTGAGAAAATTATGGAAAGAAATAAAGCTACTCATCTTTCCTTAACTGACAACACATTAATCGTCAATATTTTTCTTCTCTTAAGAAGTTACTCGCTGGTTTAATTCCAGACCCTGAATTAATTATTAATAGCTGAGTTTATTAAAGGCAGGAGTTTGTGAATATCATAATTGGCTTTTTCCACTATAAGCCATCTCTACACCTCTGTTTTAAAGAAAGTAGAGTTCTCTGCATGCAAAGCAGATCCCTAACACCAGACAGGCACACAGATACACACTTACAAGAATATGAATCACACATGCAGCCTTCATGGGCATGCAGCCTATGCTGTCCCACAGGGCCCCATGGTGGGACAGATATCCTATGCTTGCTCTAATGCTCTGCTGTCACCACTGCAACATTCTTAGTAATTTTTGGACATGGGGCAGGCATTTGCATTTTGTACTATGCCCTACAAACTATGTGCATGTTCCTACAGATACCCTAGGTCCATCTTCCTATGGCATTCTCATCTAACTTTGAGCAAAATCAAATAGAAATTCATCCAGAATCTGATGGCACAGAGGGAGCAGATAAAAAGATTTGTATGTGTTCATGAGCTCGTGATTTTTGTGGTCCTTCTCTAGCTGTGTTTTGGTTTCTTTAACATGCCTACTAATCTTGTCAAGTTTCAGCTTAGCTCCCCTAAAATGGAACTGACCCCAGAAATATCCTGACCATGGGCTGTTCAGGTCTTGCCATCTTTCCTGGGGCATCCTGCTTACTGAGGGTACTATTAGAGCGACATTTGTCTCCTTTGGAGGGAAGCTGCTAATTCTCAGAACTGATCTGAGAGGACAGACTGAGTATAAATAATGCTTCCTAGAAGGGGGTGTGCAAGTAATGTTGACCCAAGGGAGGGGAGATGGAGCCTGTTTGCTGAATCACCAGAGAATTACATAAAAGGAAACCAGGGTCCACTCCCCCTAAACCTTAATTTTAGGTTCCAAAAGAAGAGAGGGGAAGGTACTTCCCAAGCTGTGGGGAGGTTCAGCCCTGTCTTTTGAAAGGGCCATGGGAGACAGAGGCCCCAGAGCTGTCTACATGGCCCGGTGGTGAATGAGAAAATTGTGTTTTCCTTTGACATGCCCCTTTGAGTTGTCTTATAAGATCTGCTTTGTGTTTGGTGAGGTAAATATTGGCAAAAAAAAATCAGGTTTTTTTGTTTGTTTGTTTTGTTTTTGAAAGCAAAATCTTAAAAGCCAAAGCTTTAAAAAGCCTGGAAGAAAATAAAACAAAATGTTACAGCCCTTAATTTTGAATGATAGGATGATGATTGGAATTTTTCCCTTTCTCTTCTGGTTTTTCAAAAATTTTACAGAGGTACTTTATAATTTTAATAATATAAAAATAACTTTAACAACTATTTAAACGTGAAACACGTAGACTTCTTAAGTATGAGAGATGTGGGCATACATTTAAGCGTGCTTGAGTCATCTGCTTACGCTGAGAACTTTTTTCCTGTCATTTTCCAGCACTAAGCCTTAATGAAGAAGGTAGAAAATTATTTGACTCACACTTCTCACTTCAACGTTTTAAATCTTAGGGGATGTTTGTATGCAAGCAGGAACATGAGCTTACGGCTAACAGAATTTATTTGGGCCTGCTCTATGTTCCCACCTAAACCTTCCATTGTTCCTCTTCAACTTCCAAGAGGACCGAATCTGAGCCGTAAAAAGCCAGCTGTGGCATCAGGCATGAGAGGCGCAGATGTCCTCCCGAGAAACTGGGTGCTCATTCTTACACAGACAGGAGAGGCAGGAGGGCTGTCATCATAAATTACCTGGCTTGTGTAAGTACCGATGTTTGCAAGAAAGTCTTTCAACCTTTTTTGCCAAGAAGTTTTGGTGACTCTTTCAAGTACCAATTATAAATTTCCAAACTCCAGACATTTGGGTGCCAGTCTAAAACAGGGACTGTTCGTGCTAAGACTTGTAGTAAATTGCAACAGTGTGGAAAGTGGGTGGTTTGTTTCCCAGGGTTCAAGCAGGGACTGTAACTGCCAGTGGTATCTCTCTGAGATGTTTCTACACAGGGCTCTTAGGTGTTCCAAGATGGGAAATAGCTCTCATAGGCTCCCCAAAGGAGCTGGCTGGAGGAGTGACCAGCAGGAGACTGAGCTCTCTGGCCTACGGGCTCCAGGCTCATCAATAACAAGTAACTGCTTAATGTGGTTTCCAGCTACGAGAGGAATATAAATGAACATTGTGTTCTTCCAAAGGCCTCTAATCTGAGGTGCCTGGGGATGATACATATGTATGTGTTAAATTTATCTATAAAGAGTCAGGGCTTGTGGATGTCCCTTTATGGCTTACAAGTCAATATGTGAGCAGCAGAGCAATAGAAGTAACTTCACAGATGCGGCCTTGTTTCAGACAAAAGGTCATTGAGCTGTCACTGAGAGAGTCAGTGAAGAAACAATGGTGCAAAATGCCTCAGGACGGCAGCATATTAACTTGGGTAAACATCAACATGTGGTATATATACATGTATGTTTATACCTCAGTCAAATAGCGCCACAAAACTGATATTTAAGAGATTGAATGTATTTGAGATTTTATTGATTTTAGGAAACGTGGTGTATTAAAGGAGGGCTAGGCAGGCAGAAACCGGTATGTGGGTTGCAAATGAAAAACGGATGTACTGTCTCTGTGGGTGGCTGGGAAGCTCTCAGCCCGGAGGGAAATGGTTGAATTAGTTACCAGCGTATGTCTACTAGCTTATCTGGACATAGAAATTCCAAAAGTCTAGAGTAAATCTGGCCATTAAACTGGTACCTCAAGGGTCGGCATCAAGACCCATGACCCAGTAAAGAAAAGATGAAGCAGAAAGACCTTAAGATAAAGCCTCCAATTCAAAGAGAAGGCCAAGCTTCTTCATAGCACATCAGAGTTTCCTGAAGCAGGAAGCAAGAGACCAGCCAGCAGGAGGAGAATGGTCATGTATGCCTAGACTCCACCTGTGGTGCTAGGCGTAAAAGGACAACTTGAATTTTGACAGAAGATGATGATGTTTGAACTGGGAAGCAGCAGTCTCAGAACAAGTACCTTAAGAGAAAAAGCTTTAGAAAACAAAACAAAACCCTGAGAGAGTATGGTCATCTTTTCAAGAGGCCTCACAAGAGTTGTAACACTGACTACATGTGAGACGTGGGCCAGGGAAGAGCGAGATCAAAGACTAGCAGGAAAAATGCAAGAGAATGTATAACTTGAGAGGTCTAGCAGTCTACAGGCAGGTCTTGGAAGACTTCAACTCTTTCTCTGTTGGTAGAAGCTGTGGCAGGGGGCACCAGGAGAAACGAAGGCTATTTGGAAAAGGGTGACAATGACTAGAAGAGCCTGTTGCTAAATATGAACTTGAAAGTTACTATACAAAAAGCATGGACTGTGGCATCAAAGAAATCTGACTTCATAGCTTACAATCTTCCTGAACTTTGCTTAGTTAAACTACTTGAGTCTCAATTTTCTATGAAATAAACATACATCTTTAAAATGTGTATTACAAAAGCTACCTTATGGAACTGGGAAGATTTGATGACAAATACTGACAATCAGTGGGAACTCAAAAGCTATTAGTTTCCTTCTCCTTTCTTCTCTCCCTTATTTAACCTTCTTGATCATGTCACCTCCTCTTCATTCAATTATGCCTTTTTTCAATATCAATTTCCATTATTATCTTTCAAAGAATGATGGGGGCTAAAGGTATGCAACAACCCTACTCATCCCTGGCATCACCTCCAGTTGTGAGACTTACTTTCCACTTGGCAAATGGATCAGACATACAGAGGGCTCACAAATGCCATAGAGCAGACATAGAGCGCCATGTTGGCTTTGACTTGCATTTCAATTCTAGAATAGTCTGGAGAACTGCATTTCTTTTGGAATAGGCCACTTAACAACTTTAAATTGGGGTGTCATCATTCTTTGGCCTAGTAATACTCAATTATAAGGTTCCTACAAAAGCTTTAAGGAACTGTCCTGCTCAGCCTCTATTGCCTGCACTCTTGGATCAAATACAACTGACCTTGTACTAACTTGCACAGCTGATAACTTTGGGATTGGTTCACTATTTTGAGGATAGACCAAAACTAGGTCAGTCTCATACAAGGCTGAAATCAGGACATGGTGTTGAGGAAAGCAGCTGACAAACATAAACATAGACAATTAAATTCTTTCCACTTTTATTAGATAATACATTCTTGTGGTTAAAAAACAGAACAGTATAAAAAGGTATAGAGTGAAAGGTTTTCCTCCCATCCCAAATTTACCTCATTCTGCACTCCTCTGCCCCAAGAAACAATCACTTTAACTATTTCACATTTTCCTCCAGTTTTCTTTATACCAATGTGTATATATTTTTTTATTTTCTCCCTTTCTCACACAAAAGGTAACCAACCATATGCCTTCTTGTGTGCCTTGCTTATTTCATTTGGCAATACACCCTGTGTATTTTAACAAATCAATGTATGAGTTCCCTATGTGTTTTTCTTCTAATTTTACTAGTTTAAACAGATCCCAAATGATGGATAATTGGGTTATTTCCCATCTGCCAAGACAAACAACGCTGCAATGACTTATCATAGGCATCTGTCATTTTGTGCATGTCCAGGTGGATCTGTACAATGAAGTCCCAGAAATGGACATGGTGGGTTAGCAGGTCAGTGCATTTATATTTTAATAAATATTGTCCAATTGCCTCCACAGGGTTGTAGTATTGTCAACTCCCACCAACAGTGTGTGGAAAGAAGGCCTGTTTTCCCATAGCCTCACCAACAGAGTATGTCAAATGTTTGGCTTTTTTGCCAATTAGATATGTGGAAAATTGTATCTCGGCATCATTTCAAATGGCATCTCACTGCATTTCTCTTATTATTAGTTAGGAAGAGAATCTTTTTATATATTTAACAATCATTTGCATTTTTTTCTCTGTCAACAGTCCATGTCCTTTTCTTAATTTTCTATTGGGTAATTGTTTTTTCTTATTAATTTTTAAGCCTCTTTATATAATCAGAGATTAGTCCTTTTTCTGATATGAGTTCAACTTTTTTCCATTTTTATTATTTGTCTTTTGTCTTTTTTACTAAATAACATCATAGTGTTCATTTACGACTTTTGAGTCATCATTAGAAAGGCTTTTCCTACCCCAATGTGGTAAAGAAATTTGTCCTTGTTTTTATCTAGTATATGTACGGTATTATGTTCACATTGAAACATATATTTGATACTGATGGAGTTTGTCTAAGTACGATGTGAGGTAGGGATCCGACTTTACCTTTCTTGTCCCAATACCATTTATTAATATATCCATTTTACCTGCATTTTAAAAAGATATAACCTTTATCATATACAAAACACTTACATGCATTTGAGTCTATTTCTGGACACTCTATTTCATAAAACCCTAGAGATGTATTAAGAGGTAATTAAGAGGAAGAGGTTTGGAATCAAACTGCCTGGATTAAAATCAAATACATCATATACTGTGTTTGTAATTGAGGGCAATTTACTATCTCATTCTGTAATACGGGATTAGATGTGCCTTGCACTATGCCTGGCACACGGGCACACTTAATGTCAGCAAAGAAGATAATAATGTTGATGTGTTCCCACCCATTACAGTAGGTGATGTGTATTATCTAAGAAGCTGCTAGAGGGGGTGTCTCTTTCTTGCCCCCTTTACTGGATCCTCTGTGAGAATGTATAAGTCCTCTCTCCTTGTGTTCCTGAATTCACCAAAGTAGGCCCATATCATCAGAGTTGCTTACCATATCCATCCGAGCCACCCAGTGATCTCTGGGTATCCAAAGCCCTTGTGGAAATGGTTCCTTCTTTCAGTCCCTCACTCCACAGACCTCAGACCTATCCTTGGGAGAGAAACTGTGGAACAAATTTCCAGACTAAAACCAGGTTCCCCCTTCGTAAGCGTCAACAAGGGCCTTGTCTTTCATACTAAACCTTCATATAAATCATATAAATGTGGATCTATCCTTCATCCATCAGATATTCCTGGATAGGTTTGAATTCCACCTCAGGCCCAGGTCATGTCTCTCTCTACATACACACACACACACACACACACACACACACACACACACACACAAATGCATGTTAACCAGAGACCTGTGAATCTAAGAATGTGAAGGAATGAGTCCTAAGGGATTGAAGAGAGAGGCCATTTGTGATTCCAGAAAGCACTGAGATAACAGAATGCAGATATGAGTCAGGAACCTACTCCTAAAGCATTCAACCATTTACCCCTGTTCAAGACCTCTTATTGTATGGACTACCACCCCATTCTGTGAAGTAGGGCAAAAGACAGTGAAATCTCAGTTGTTGTCCTTGTTGTTTTTATCTCAAAAGGTTTCCAGTTTAACATGTGTACAAAAACTACAAAGACATACATTAAGCAAAAGAGAAACAAGTGTCCTACTGCAGTGAGCCGTGATACACACAAACACAAATCTGACTACATTTCCTTCAGTAGTGGCCATATGATTGGAAATTCATATATGAGCAGGGCACATTACTTTTCAGTTGAGAATAATGATAAAGTATACTCAAAGTTCAAAAATACCAAAGCAGCTAAAAAAAAATCCAAACAAACAGCTAAATTAACCTTATATGTAGAAGTGCATAGTTAAGGTCTGTGAATCACTGATCAATTTGGGCCAAGTCAATGAAAACAAAGCTATTTAACGGACCAAGCACATAAAATACAGGTAAACATTTATTATGTGTCTTAATAAATACTTCATCTCTGTCCCACAGACTCTCCCCAGTTTTAGCCACTAAACAACTTCAAGGATACAACATAGTCACTGAATATTCACAGTCCAAATGGTCTCTATTAAGCATTTGGGAGCAGGATGAGAGTTAAGTAATTTTCCTCTTGTCAAGAATCTATCATGGAACATGAGCTTTATTATATAATCTGTGTAGAAATACCAACCATTGTAACAGCAGCATCTGGCCGTAGTCTAGTCTCTGCCATGGGCCAAGCAGTGGGTTAACATGCTAAATGTTTGACTTCAGTTTTCATTCAACCCTAACAGCAGTTCTCTTAAGCAAGTGTTATTATTATGTCCATTTCATGAATGAGGAAATTGAAACCTAGATAGTTTAGGTGACTTTCCCAAAGTCTCAGAGTTACTAAGTGGCAGAGCTTGAATTCAGGTCTGTCAAAGTCCACACTGTTAACCTCTGCATTAATTAACTAATTATATTTGGCCTTCAGTTACAAGAACTAATTGAATCAAGCCTGCTAACAGCACCTGGAGGCATCAATTATACAGTAGTAGCAGGGGCTGGTGGTTCAACCCTATTCTCTTCCAGCTCATGTGAGTGAGCTCATTGCTAAACACTCTCTTTGCCTAAAAATATCTGGCAGTCCACACCCTGGGGCCCCACAGCTGCTTATGGCAGATGCTCTAGAATTAGCAAGTACTTCCTAAAGCCTTCGTAAAGGCTTTTTGACCATAGTGATGGTGATGGTAGTGAGAGGAAAGGGAGAGAGTGAAGGTAAGAAAGGCTGAGAGAGATAAAATAGAGGTCATGTCAATAAGGCAGAGACCCACAATGTCTGCTCCTCTAACTGAGGTGGTCTGTCAGGAGCTGAGGTCCCTCTTAGAGGGGTCAGTCTAGGCAAGCTTGCCCATCCACCTTTACTTCTCCCTGGCCTTCATGGATCCTTCCTGAGTTTCAAGGGATACCTAAGGGTGGCTGGGTAACTGGCACAATCGTTCAGTCTTTTCAACAAATACATATTAAACTTGTGCCAAAAGCCAAGCACTGTTACAGAGTCCAGGGCTACAGCAACAAACACCCCCCACACCCCCCACCCACCAAATAAGTTCTTGCACGGGCTCACATGGGAATTATGTTCTAGAGGGGAAGAAGGAGCTGCAGAAATCAGACAAACAATTACAATAAAAAGTATGCATCATAGGTCAGATGGCAATAAGCACTACGTAGAAAAATAGAGCAGGTAAGAAGGATGGGAAGCAAGTAGGGAAGTAGAAGAATAAGGGAAATGCAATTTCAATGGGCGCGATCAGAAAAACCTCCTTTGATAGGTACCTTCTGTGCAGAAACCTGAAGGAAACAAGAAAGTGAATCATGCTGTTTTCCAGGCAAGAGTGTTCCAGTCAGAGGGAACAGCTAGGGCAGAGGCCCAAGGGTGGGGACATACCTCGCTTATTTTATGAGCTGCATGGAGGCCAGTGTGTCTGGAACAAAGTTAGATGGGTGAAAAGGAGTAAATGTGAAAGGAGATAAAATGATAGAGGTGAGGGCCAGATTATATAGGGCCTTGCAGACCACTATAAGAACTTTGGCCTTTGTTTTGAGTAGCTGGAAGGCAGTGAAGAACTATGAGCAGACAGGTGACAGTCTTGAGTTTTAAAGACACCACACTGGCTATTCTAGCAAGGGCAAGAGAGATCAGCTGTAAAGGTATGCCAATAATTTAAATAAAATGTAATGATGGCTTGGACCAGGGTATCAACTGAAGAGGTGACAACGTGATCAGATTTGGGCCATATTTTTAAGGTAAAGCAGAATTTATTGAAAAAATAGATGTGAGGTGTAGAAGAATTAAAGGAGTCAAAAAAAAACTTCAAGGTTTTTGGCCTGAGCAGTTGAAAGAATGGAATTGCCATTTACTGAGATAAAAGAATGCCAGAAGAACGGGTTTGAGGATAATGAAAATTTGGTTTTGAACATTTAAGTTTAAGATGCCTATTTGAGATCCAGTGAAGGTGTTCAGGAGGTAGCTTGGCATTCAATAAAGGTTGGATCTCATAAAAGTACCTTGGCCCCTTCTGTGTACAGCCTTCCCAGAAAAACACCTATTTTCATTCATTCTCACTAGCTTAGCACAATAATTAATTCTGATACTATGTCAGTTGGTATAAAAAAATTCATTACTGTTTTATTTTATTATGAATAGATATTTTCTGTTTAGCATTTTTTTTTGCTTTGAGTTCAATCTTATCTGATAATAATGAATCAATCTCTGCTTCTTTTTGTTTGTTCATGTTCCTAGTACATCTTTTCCCATCTTTGTATTTTTCATTTTTCAGAGTTGCTACATTTTAAAAGTGTCTCAAATAGATAATCTATATCATATCATTTACCAAAAAAAAAAACAAAAAACAAAAAATAAACCAAAAACAGTCTGGAAGTCTTTTACTTTTAATAGACAATTTAATTTCATTTACATTCATTGCTGGTGAGTCAGAACAGTCTGGGTGAGATTTCTATTAGTTCATTTGTCATAAGGAACAAGACCTTAATTTCAAAACCCACCAAATACATTTAGGCTTAAAAATAATGGTATATAATCTATTCCAGAAAATGGGTTCATTGATTCTCAATTAACCCCTTAGTTTCTTTTATAAAGTCCTTCCAGGTGTTATAGTACATATATTTCTGGATAACAGGCCACTACTACTCTATTATCATAAAGGTCCTGAGATCAGAGTTGACAAAATATGGTAAGCAGCTTCTTGTTCAGAATGCTTAGCCAAGCTCATTTTTATCTGGATGCACAATACATTACAGAAATCATCAATTGAATCTGACAGGATGGAAGGAATCTGAGAAGGTTTTCCAAAGGGGAGAACTTTTGAAATGAAGCATGAAAGATGTGGATGATATACGTATGGGAAAGTGAAGGGTGTTTTGAAGAAAAGAGAAAACCTAAATGTAGGCATACTCCTGGAATCTATCTGAATAGTCCAGAGTGGCTGGAAAGTGGGGTGATCAGTAAAGAAATGTAAGGCTACAGCAGAATTCAATGCTGAAAGAAAGCCAGACTGTAAAGGCTGTGAACACCTAGCTAAAGAGACTCGGCTTCCTTGATTAAGAAAGAAGGAGCCACAACAGCTAAATGAGGAGAAAGTGAATATTCCTAATTTGAGGAAGATTATATTACACAGGCAAGAAACTGAAAGTGAGGAGATAGCTAGGAGATGGTTAAATGTCTGAGCTAGAGATGGTACATACATGGTTGACATACTGGCCCTCCTTCTCTCACATCCACAGCAGACATCGTTAAACAATCTTGACATTCTTTTCCTGTGTATCTGGATGATGATGCCTTAGAATCCTTTTCAATACACTATCCCAGTCCATTGAAATTGGCACAGGTGTTAAATGTATCTTCTATACCTGGTTCAGACAAGAGGTGTCGAGAGTCTGAGCTGGGGCAGATCTAACATACATTGTGTTGGTAAAATAAAAAAGAATTGGAAGAGGGCGGTGAGGAAGAAAAAGGTGATTAGGATGAGTAGAAAGACTTCAGCCTTGCAGAAATTCTATCATAAAGTGTACTGTGAAAGTATTATCTCCAGGGGCTTTGATTCTACACCATCGTGTGGGGCTATGCAGGTACAAAGAGACTTGTGTTCAATAGTGAATATGCAAATCGACAACCCAGCAACTCACTTTAAAATTAGTTGGTATGAAAATGCAATGAGGAAAAAATTTTAAATTATTTTTATGTCTTTTCCAGTATGTAATTGATTCTCTTATTGAGTGTTTTATGTTAAGTGCTTTATGACATGGAGTATTAAGGATATTGCATAAAAATAAAATGGACTATACAAGCTGGGCTTCATATACATAACCCAAACCCAACTCAATTTGTCATTGCCTTAAATTAACTTTGGCTATTACAATTTTTTCTTTCTTTTGCGGCTTTTCATTGATTTTTTTCCTTCTATTGCCTCTTAGTGACCTTTATTACACAGTCCTTTCTGATGCTAGTCCCGCCTACTCCATTTCATCTTTTCAATTTCTCCCTGATGAGATACCTTATCTTGCTGGTCCTGTTTCAGATGGATACTGAATTATATAGATTCCCCAGGGATCCTGCATTGAACCAAGGAAGTGACTGATATTTCCACAATAATATATCTGAGTTTGTAAAAATATCCTTCTACCTATCACTGAAAATTGGCTGTTAATTAATTTATTAACTTAGCAAATAATTATTTGGCACATTCTATGTTCTAGGCACCACCCTAGGCACTGGAAATACAAGTGTCTGTTCACAAGCTCAATGTTACAATTTTTTTGCTATTAACATTTGTAATGGAGTCAAAAATGTGTTTATACTTACACTGAGACCTGTAAAGAGAATGTTGCTTCTTTAGGTTGTCCATAACAAATCTTTTTCATGAGATCCACCTTCTGGAAAGCCAGAAAAACTCCTGAATTTTAGTCCAATCTTATAACCTAGGGTGATAGTGTAATCATTTAAACAGTGTCCTTAAGAAAACACTCAATCTTTTTAGGTAAAACTGATCTGCCTCTGATATATCCAGCCTCTTTGCTCCACAAACCATGCTTGGGTGTGTGAGGAAGGGGTAGGTTCAATGACCTTGGGAAGTCTTAGATCCAGATCTGTGCTCCTGTGTAGCTTTCTAAGTCCTTGCTGCCCTCTGTAACAATGGTGTCTCTGACAACTGTTAGCTCTGTGAGCCTGCCATTGCCTGTGGTTTGGTCTCTCAGCCCCACCAAGCCACAGTGGTGCTCCCTGGTTGACTGGACCTCAGCTGTTGTGGGCACCATAGACACCTCTGAGGCTCTGCCTTGTCTTCCATCCAAACCCTGGGCAGGTCTGACTCGTTACCCTTCACCATCACAGGCCAAGTGTGGGCCCACCAGATCTCAATTCAGCTACGTCCTGAACATGCATCCACTCAGGCACTTGTGGGAAATTCTAGGTCCTATCAATCCCATACCAGAAACAGCTACTCAGGAAAACCGAACTCCTGTTCCTCCTCTGCAAATCTTGCTGCTCCACGAAGTTTACTCTGATGTGGCCCCCGCAAGCCAGGACAGCACAGCCTGTGAGATGAGCTCCTTGCAGAGTGCCAAATGTGAACCAAAACAAACATCTGCCTCCCTGTAGTATTCCCTGCAACCTATCTAATATTCCTCCCCACTGGAAGCTGAGGCCGCCATCAAGAAGTCTGGGTACACTCTCTGTTTTGCTTTTCTTTCCCTTCTTCCTTTCAGTGTCCTAGGCCAGAGGACGAGGTGTTTCTTTTACTTCCCCTGACTATTTGCCCAGGATTCTTACTCAGTAACCTGGGCCAGAAAAGGTGAGCATCCACTTCCTTTGTACATTTATTCCCCCTTTACTCAGCCTTTTGACTAAGCCTTAATAGCAAACAGGTAGGGCAGGAGAGAGATTTAATAAGTTAACCTAAATTGAGAGGTATTCTGAGAATACTATTATACATTGAAAAAGAACTAGGATTTTTTTAACTGGCCAAGGATTGAGTCACAAAAAATTCAGCTATGAAATTCTGTAAAAAAGATAGCCTCTTTGAGATTTCCTTGTAATTCAGATCATTCCATGATACACATTTCTATTGCAGCATGGTCTGGTTATATGTAAAAGTACTGCATAAATTTGAACAGTATAATGTTTTCATTATACGTCTCATACTATAATAGGAAAGTGGAATAGAGTTAGAAGGAATGTTAGAGGTCACCTAATTATTTGTTCCCTCCAAATAGGAATCCTGACTGTGTCTCTCTAGCCTGTGACTTAATATACAAACTCTAAGTACTAAGAAGTGCCTCAACTCAGCAGGCAGCCTCTCTCATAGCTAATGATCCCCACTGTCAGAAAATCCTACCTTCTACCAAGTCAAATTTGTCCCCCTGAGACTTACAGGCATTATTCTTGGTCCTGCCCCTGGAGCTACAGAGGCAAATTGTAACATCTGTCCTCTATAGTGCCACTTTTGAATATTCTAATTCTAAAATATTCTGCCTCTTTCTCAACCTTTTCTTCTCCAATTCATGCTGTGGGTATTTTCTTTCTTTTTCATTTATGCCACCTATACTCTTTCCCAGGCAAATTTAATTCTCTCGGAGTACCATCTCTTTGAAAATGAGGTAACTGGATATGAGCACCATGCCTTAGTTGTGGACCCCTAGCACTGGGTCCAGCAGGATCTGGATTACAAGTGTCTTATGCCAGAGTCTATTAACAGAGATTAATAAATGTTTGCTCCTCACTACCTACCTCCAAGACCCCATGGTTCACTGAAACTCCCAGCTCAGGCCCTTTGCTACACCTGCTGGCATGTAACCCACTTCTTTACTGCATGTATACCTCCCTACTGCACTCTACAATTTATAGAACTCAGGTGCAGGGCTTGCTCAGGTTTGTATAGTTAGTAGATCAGAATTATTATAAAAAAAAGCTAAAAAAAAAGGATAGAGCTGCTGCACTTCATAGCAAAGAATGATCATTTTGGGGCAAAAAAAAAAAGTTAAGAAAAAATTAAAATTTAATTTTCTCCTTTTTTCTCTTTGTTGTCTCAGTATCTTATCTACTCACTCCTCCCCCCACTACCCCCCCCCCAAAAAAAAAGCTTTAAAAAATACTTCTTTCACATTTGTAGGCACTATAAAGTCTCCATTGTCTCACTAGGAGAAATGTACCAAAACAATACTATAGCTTCTTATAATGAGGTGGGCATCCTCTTCCTTCGTACATTTATTCCCCCTTTACTTGGACACCATATGGTTAGTATGAATCATTTTGAAATGGATGGGTTTGTCAACCTTCCCCAACCGGAATAATATTAAGATAGTCACCCTTAGTATGCACATCTGCAAATGCTTAATTCAATCCTAATGAAATATTAACCTATGACTATTGCATTAATACATGTAAAGTAGAAAGTATCTTAGATTACTACTCTGCCTCTTAAATGAAATACTTTAAGTGAATGCAAAGATGATGATATAATATTCCCACAAGAACTACAAATTTTGCATTTCCTGAATTGAGTGGGTTTTAAGTTACATCATTTACTTTGAAAAATATATATAGATGGCTTCTGGGTTAGTATGCCTTCACATTAAAATGCCATGATCAAAATACAAAACTAGCGATAGCACTGAAAATTATAAATAAGACCATGTTGTAGGCTTGCAGTGGGCAGACAATAAAAAGGATTAAAATATATTATTCGATTTGCCTTCTGCATGCTCCATCCTCTGAAGGAGAACAGGTTAGGTGGACCTAGAGAAGGAAGGAATTACTGAGAGTCTCCCTTCATTATCTATACATAATTCAGGTGCAGACCAGACAATCTAGAAAAACAAACTGCTATTTCCTAACTGTGTTGGATTCATGTACTGAATGAGCTGGGCTCAGCTCTCCATCACTCTATCAGTATCACTCTCCACAGTAATTTAGAGACTGTACCTTCCATCATACAATAGAACAGAAAGCGGCAGGAAGCAAGCTGAGAAGCACCACATCCTGGACAGTATGGATGAAAGTAGGAAAATTGTTGGCATGTGAACTTCACGTTTAACACTGTTTAAAGGAAAGCCACCAACTGCATTTGACTGTCTTGCTTAGAAAATGTACAGGTTGGAATGGATTGCAGGTTGATTGGATGACTGGAGTATATCTGTGGGTCCAGCAGAAAAACATCAACAAATGTCTGCTAGGGGATCCTCTATAAACCCAATCTATGGATTTTGGGCTAAAAGGGTCAAGCAAATTCCAAATATCCGTTGGCCAACCTTGAGTCATGCTATCTTGCTGATGAGAGAAACTCTAGGAAACAGTAAAACACTTCATAAAGCTATAGAAATTAAAATAGTCTGGTTCTGGTGTAAGGAAAGACAGATCAATGGAATAGAATTCAAATTAGTGGAAGTCAGATGACACTTAATGATATCAAGACATCCTGCTGGCCCTTTGGTGTCAGGGAAAGCTGGGTTCACACTGCACTTGTTTACATCAAAGTCAATTCAAGGGAGATTATGAATTAAGAATGTAAAAACTTGAACCATAAAGATATTTAGAGAACAAATGGGAAGTCCTTTTTGAAGCTTGTTACCAAAGGTAGGAACCATAAAGAAAAAACTACTAGAATAGATATCTTAAAATTAAAAATTTCTACAGAGGGGAATATACTCCATAATCAAAGTTTAAAGAGAAATATGTGTTTACAACATATATAGCCAGAAACTAATATCTTTAATATATAGATTTCTTATGAATTGATAGGAAAAGATGAGCACCCAAATATAGAGATGGTCCCCAACTTACAATGGTTCACCTTATGATTTTTCAACTTTAGGATAGTGCAAAGGGATATGCATTTAGTGGAAACTATACTTCAAATTTTAAATTTTGATCTTTTTCCCAGGCTAATGATATGTAGTACAGTACGCTTTGGTGATGCTGGGCAGCAGCAGCGAGCCACAGCTCCCAGTAGGCCATGTGACACCAGGGGAAACAACTGATACTCTACAGTGTACTATGTTGCCAGTGTTTTTTCAATCTTTTTTTAACTTGTTTGCTTTTTGTTTTAGTTCAATGCTTCAAACATCCTTGATGCCCAGTGTGCTTTCAGCTGTGTATATCAACAGTGAGAACCCAAATGACCATTTGTTTTTTACTTTCAGTAAAAGGTTTAATAAGTTACATGAGATAGTTGACACTTTATTATAAAATGGAATTTGTAATAGATGATATTGCCCAACTGTAGGCTAATATAAATGTTCTGAGCATGATTAAGACAAGCTATGCTATTCTATGATGTTCAAGAGGTGATTTAAATGTATTTTGACAAGCCCAATCCCATCTGATCTCAGAAGATAAGCAGGGTTGGGTCTGGTTAGTACTTGGATGGGAGACCACCTAGGAAGACCAGGTGCTGTAGGCATAAAAAAATAAAAATAAAAAAATAAGAGATTGTAAGCTGATAAGGTCTTTGCAATCTGTGAGGCCAACCAAGGGTTGCCTTGCCTAAAAAAAAAAAAAAAAGCATTTTGACTTATGACATGTTCAATTTATGGTGGATTTATCAGGATGTAACCCCATTGGATGTAG
This sequence comes from Macroglossus sobrinus, assembly GCA_004027375.1. Taxonomy (NCBI): domain Eukaryota; kingdom Metazoa; phylum Chordata; class Mammalia; order Chiroptera; family Pteropodidae; genus Macroglossus; species Macroglossus sobrinus. The sequence continues at coordinate 194,092 of PVKZ01000310.1, read as the reverse complement.
AGGAGCATCTGTATAGGCAAAGGACATTACCAGACACTTCACAAAAGAATACAAATAACCAAAAACCATACAAAAAGATGTTCAGCTTTATTAATAATCAGAGGGGAATTAAATAATCAGGGAAGGAACATATTTTTCTATCATAATGGCAAAGACTAGAAAGATTAACACTCCCTAGTGGTATTAGGATGTGGGGAAATCAAATATAGCTCTGTTGCCGTCTCTGCTGGACATGGCACCATGCCAATTCTAGCACCAGACACCACTTCCACTTCTGACACTAATGTCTCTGGAAACAGAATGCTGTTTTTGCTAAAGGAACTGATAGACAAGGAGAAAAAAAGTCAAAGTAGTTGCTCCAAAGAGGTCCCAGTAGTGTTGAAAGACAGATATAGTGGACGTCATTCGATGAGCACAATGGAAGAATAAGAGGCTGTGGTTGTATAGCAGAATGCCAAAACCAGTGCATGGTTATTAGCACAGTTTCTGAAAAATGATTGGATCCAAGTTGAGATAATGGGAAGAGATGGCTGGAGTGGTATGGGAGGGAAGGCCTTTGGCAATGAGAGAATCAGTGATCCAGAGACAGAGCTTTGGGGTGGTGGTTCAGGTGGATCTTCAAGTCCCGCAGTCTGATGGCCTGAGTTGGGATGTAAAGGGAGCCTGTGAGTCAGGGGAAAATGTCATCAGCGAGTGAAAGGAAGATAATAGGAAGGCAGTAATAGGCAGTGTCGAGGTGAGGAGAGGTTAGTAGGGCTAAAAAACAAGACTTTTAGTTTCACACAGAGTAAGAAACATACATGAAGCATACAAAAATGAGCAGCCTCCATTTAAGAAAGCAGCAGAAGAAATAATGCCCCTGGGAGAAAGCTTGGTACTAATTAAGGCTGAAGATGGAGGAAATATTCAATAAAAATGTTGAGTATACAGGAGAGTTGGGTAATTAAGAAATGGAAGTTTCAGAGGAAAAGAGGAGGGCTTGAGTAAGGGAGAGGAAATAATGCATAAATGATCAGGCAGAGAAATTGTCCTAGGAAAGAGCATAGGCAAGCTTAGCCCAAGACCACAGCTTTGGACAATGGAGATGGTGAGTGATGACTCAGTGTAGTGTCTATCACCTGGGTTCATCTTCCATCATAATCCACCATAAACTCAAGTATGAAGAAGGGTGGGTGTAAGTAAAGACAGTGTCAAAGTGTAGTGAATGTACTTTGGTTTACGAGTGACAAGAACCCAAATAAAATTTGCTTAAGCAAATTAGACTCATATAACCAAACTATAGGAAGGGTGAGGGTACAGCTGAGCCTGAAATCCAGATCTTGTCTGCTCTCTGCATGCTGGCTTTCTTGTCTCAAACTAGTTCTAGAAATATAGCTTTGAGCAACTCCCAAGTTCACCTTATATTTACTACTCTAGAGATCAGATCTCCCTATGTTAAAAAATTCAGGGAAGAGCCATGGTTGGCTTAGGTCACTTGCCCATTCCCAGCCAGTAAGGAGGACTGAAAGCATGGCAACAAGGTAAGCCCAAAAGAGAGGTAGTTATTTCCCCCAGTTTGCAACAGAACATAGGGACAATCACACACTAACAGCAGCAGCCAGAGGAAAAGGCATTGGTGCCTAGCTAAATGCCAGAGCTAGGTGGATTTGAGCATTCCCAATGGAAGGAGATCAAACTAAAGACGAAAAGAACAACAGACTCTCATACGTACTCAGAATACATGAGCGACATCCCAGGTAAACCCGGAAATGCTCACTAATTGGAGAGCAACTTTGCAGCTCGGTTCTGAGATTGCATCTGGGTCAAATTAGCAAAATACAGATCATCATCAAAGGGACCTCCTATATAACCACAAACTGGAATAACATCAGGCAACCTATGCCGCAAAGAAATGAATTAACAAACAAATGATTGTTAATGCACTGTTGTTACAATGAAAAAAGCAATTTATAGGTAAACAAGAAACACTTTCACCAAACACATCTCTCTTGTCCTTTCCCAAATAAGAGTTATTCAGATCCAAGCCTTTCCCTTCATAGGTGTAAAAGGATGGCTGAAAATCAGTCTATTTAAGAGTAATGTCCACCAGAGATAGGAGCTGTGTATTCTGAGTCCCTCAGCAGGTTGTCCTTTTTCTTAAATAAGAAACACTCTCTGTATCTCACTGCATCTAAAACACCATTATTTGTAAGACATGCCATTCATTGTTTTATGTTCTGCTTAGAAATAATAAAGGCTGCCAATTAAACTCTGATATCCTGCTGTTTAATCACTTAGAATATTTTAGACTTATTGAAAAAATTATTTAAACTTATTAGACATAGACTTTTATCCTACATTCCTCTTGTATGTAGATAAAAAAAAATTTAAGCAAAATAAATGGGTTACAGTATTCTTAAAACTTTCATATTCGAAGTTTGGCTCTTCTGAATCGTTTTTTGATTAGAGTTATTATTGACTGCTCCTTTCCCCTCCTTACACACACACACACACACTTGCTGATATAACATTTTTAAAAAAGAGTTGTCTACTAATATCTCCTGGATTTTCTTCCAAGTCTTTTCCAAATTTTGTTTTGTATGTGCGGACAATGACAGCACTCCACCAACTTCTACTTGGCTAAGAGATTTTAAGATATCTACTGATTTCAGAGTTGTTAAAATATGACAAAAAGGGTATTTTAGAACTAATGAAGCACAATATTCATAACAAGTTATCAGGGTTCCAGGGGTTATTGTTCAGTCACCTGCAGACGCCATTAAGTCGCTAACAATGAGGCAGCTTAATACCTAAGATGGCCGACAGCTGATGCAATCAAGACCTCACACTGCACCAGGGACCTTTTGGGCGTGGAAAGACCCTAATTGCGGTAACAGAATAATGGAACACCACACCCAGCACATCCAGGACCAAAAGAGCCTTTAAAAACAACTCCCTCATCCCCTGCACGCGCGAATTCTCTGGCCCTTAACCCTGGGACCAGGGAACCTCACCCGCAGACCCCCAATAAAGCCTTGTCCAGTACTTCGCTTTGGTACTGTGAGCTTTTTATTCAACTCCGGCCAATCAGTTATATCAGGAAGCACCACATTAACGCCAAGGGCAAAATTTCTAGTAGCACTCAAGATTCAAGACAATGCAGTAGTAACATCATTTTAGTAGGTACTGTCTTCTCCAATGTGCTCTTACCAAGTCTGTGACTACTCTCCATGCATTTCTGATAAGACCAACCCTAAGTAATGCTGGGCAATTTACTTTTGAATGAGGCTCCTGTGACCTAAATTAGAAAGACAAATCTTATTCTACATACCTTGTTTTTTTTTCCCACTTAATAATATATTCTGCGGACTTTCCCACACAAGCACTTGTAATGAATTCATTATTTGTAATATCTACATAGCATCCATTGTATGGATGAACCATAATTTATTTTACTAGCTCACTCCCAATAAACACTTTGCTGACTTCTAGCTGTTTATTGATTACAAATAGTGCCACAATGGGCATCTTTGAAAACATAAGAGAATGGGCCCAGAGTTTCAGAAAAAGAGACTTCTTTTTCATTATATACAGTTTTGACTGTATTAATTTTTGCTACATTTTTTAAAGTTTAAAAGAAAACATGTTTAAACAATGTCTTTCTGGTTTGTTTGTTTGTTTTGGTTTGGTTATTGTTTTCAAATGAATGTTAGGCCTCTGCACTGATTCTGCTCTGTCCTGGGAAGCCTCAGTTTCTCCATTGCTCATTTCTATGTTTATTGGACTTTTCCAAAGGACAACTGGTTTCTGCAAATCCAGCTGAGAAAAGGAGTTCTCTCTGGCTTGCAGTACCCTGTAGGGATTCTGCACTCTGGTTTGTGAAAGAACTGGTACTCTCCCTTTTCTTTTCTTTTCTTTCTTTCTTTTTTTTTTTTTTTTTTACTCAGAAAATTAGCATTGACATTTCACAAGGAACAGAATCATTTTCTTCCCTGAAAATTCCCTCCTATGGCCTCAATTTAGTGGTAATCACCAATCCTTAGCCAGGTCTTTTGCAGTAGACATCTTGTGGTTCATCATCCTTTCTAATAATGAGTACAACAAGCCCTCAAATAACATCATTTTGTTCAACATCATTTCATTATAACATTGATAAGATGTTGTAGGAACTTAACTCTTATTTATGTCAATCAGACTATAGTAAAATTGGCTAAATCACTTTGCTTACTTAAAGTTGCATAAACTCTTGACGGCATTAAGTGAGGATTTATTGTATGTATTAAAAAGCAGTTAAAGAATCTGTTCTTCTGTGGTATGGTGTATTTTACAGCAGTTTTTAAAATAAAAGACTCCATTATCAATTAGAAATTTTATGATTTTGAAATGGGATCTAAGTGAGCCATTTTTTAATTCATTTTGGTACTCTCGTCAAAGAGTTCTTGACTCTGTTTCAGACCAGAAACTTTGAATCTCCAGAGTGTATTGTGCTTTTTTAAAAAAATTCATATTTCATAAATTAATGTGAGGAAGAAGACGAATCTTTCCAAATAACAAACATAGATATTTTCTCCTCTTATCCCTCATGACCCAGGACTAGCTGTATTTAGTGACTCACTTCCAAAGAATAGACTATGAGAAATGAAACATGATTACAGTGGAGAAATCTGGGTAACACCACCTTAATCAAACAATCAAGATTTACATCATTAATGATGTTATATGACCATCAGGTAGGTACCCTTTGACATAGTGTGATGAGAAGGGGGCATGACCTCAGTGGTATTCTTAGGGGGAAAAAAAGCCATACTCCAGTCTAATCATAAGGAAATACATCAGATAAACCCAAATGGGGAAACATTCAGTAAAATACCTGACCACTATTTTAAAAAAATGTCAAGGGCATGAAAGACAGGAAAAGACTAAGGAACCGTAATAGATTTTAAAAGGCTAGGGGGACATGACAATTAATGCAATATGGGACCTGGATCCTGGAGAGAAAAAGGGCATTAATGGAAAACCTGATGGAATCTAAATAAAGTTAGAATATAGTTAACAGTGATTCACTATGTTGATTTCTTAATTTGATAAATATATCTTAATAAAGTGAGGCAACATTAAGGGGACACAAACTAATTGATGGGTACACAGAACACTCTGTACTATCTTTGCAACTTATCTGTAAATCTAAAACTATTTCAAAATTATACATTTAATTATCTCTTTTTAAGATTATGAACCAGTAAAGTTAGGACTTTGTTGAGCCTGGTTTTCTTCACCCAGAGCCTTGCGCAATAGGATGAAAAACCTGCTATTGCTGCTGCGAAACAGTCTCATTTCTCTCCTCAGTCTAACGACCAGAAACGTGGTGAGAAGATAACATCAACAGCCTGAATAAAAGTGTATTTCCCAGAAGACAACCGTATCTGGTTTTCCTGGCTATTGGGGTACCGGGGATATCACCACAGCTGCAGCTGCTGCTTTCCAAGATGGTGACCAAGGGGGTCACTCTGGGATCTCCAGGTGCCACCATTTCTCCCCATGAGCATAGACTCTGCATAGACTCCCCATGAGCATAGACTGTACTGTGATGAGTGAGATGGCAAAAGGATCTTCCTCAATGGTGGTTTTAGTTTTTTTTAGAACAATCATGCTAGTTGTTTGAACACTATGAAAATGATAAAGATGCTATAAACCACAGAGAATCAATAACTTCTTTCAAAAGGTTCCAATGCACAAATGAGAAAAGGAAACAAACACATTTTTATCGCTGGGCTAAATTTCTAGATCCACAGTTTAAAGACTGGCCTCCATTTCCAGCTACGGGAGACTTTGTGGGTTTTCTGAGAGGTGAGAAGCTTTTGCTTTTCTTCCCTTCATCTTGCAGGAAAGTGAAGTTTGCAATGGGCTTTCCCCGCTCCCTGCCCCCAATTCATATGCTGAAACACTAATCCCCATGTGACTGTACTGGAGATGGGCCCTTCAGGCGATTTTTGTCAAGTGAAGTCATTAGGGTGGAGCCCTGATCTGAGAGAACTGGTGCCTTTATAAGAAGAGGAAGAGACACCAGAGTTCTTTCTCTGCGGTGTGAGGACACAGTGAGAAGGCAGCCATCTATGAGCGAGGAAGAGAGGCCTCACCAGAACCCGACCCAGCTGGACCTTGATCTGGAACTTCCCAGCTGCCAGAACTGTGAAAAACAAATTTCGTTGGTTAAGCCACCCAGTCATGGTATTTTGTTATGGAAGCCTGAGAAGACTAATATAGAGCTTTTTCTCCATTCTGCTTTTCCTATTTTCACCAGAAGAGAAGAATGTTATAGGTAAAACTCAGAATTAGGCCATTATAAACAAAGAGACTTCCAACAATTTTAATCTCAATAGTGGCTGCTGAGGAAGGGAGGAGAATTATTGAACAGCAGGGAGAAAGAGAATCCATTACTTTTCCGAGGCTCCAGTCAAACTCCTAGGCACAAAGGCAAAGTTTAGTTGGCCAGACCTCTAATTTACTGATAAAATAATAATAGTAATAATAACTTGGATTTGGAATTTTCCCCTCTTTTTTTTAACCCTACTAATTGAATGACCTGGAGTTTCTTCTTGGCTCCTTTAAAAGCATCTAAAAATGAACTTATAAAATTTGCCCATGCGTTTTTCCACCACAGAGGTCTCTCAAGGCTCTTGTGGGGAACTGTATGAGGTAATGGGTACAAAAGTGTTTTGTAAAATTCAAAGCATTCCATGCATGCAAGCTATTATTGGAAGGAAGCAGAAGGATGAATTTAAATCCCAAGATCCCCCGAAAAATGTGCGAGAGGTGGCCCCATTTAGATTGCCATCCTTACCGTGAACTTACAGACCATTGAGCAATTTCTCCAAGCTCTCACACCCGTTCCCTGGATGGCATCCTTTCCCTCACTGGGGAGAGCCTGGCCCAGTGGACAGCAGCAGTGCCTGTGGAAGAAGGGGCTCGGTTGCTAGGAGACAAGCAAAAGTGGGCAGCCAGCTTCCAAGCAGGTTAGAATCTGGCGAGAAAGGATTTTAAAAGCCTATTTCCATCTGCTTCTGCTAGAATTGAAATTCTCTTTAGGGTCCAGCCACCAGTGATACAATCTGCTTACATTACTGGTATTTAGAGGCCCTTGAAAGGGATCTATTTAGCTATTCCTTGTGTCTCCCTCCCACAGTGCCTAGAAAGGCAGGCACTTAAAGAAAGGGGTAGGGGTTAGGGGGAGTTGATGGAGCCCATAGTAGAAGCAGAGAAGTGACAGCAAGGATTAAATCAAGCACATCTGGTCATGACACGTAGACAGCAAAGAGGAAATTATTATGCTGAAGATATGTTAAATTACAGTGCACCTTCCATTGCTTCTAAGTACATCAAGGCAGGTGGCTACACAGCACTGAAAGTGTTTTTCAGGTCCAAGAGGTACGTCAAGCAGGTCTTTTCCTCTGGAGTTTATCTTCACAGAAACAGCCTGACATGAGCTTCTGGGCTAATTGGATAAGGTCGACACTATATTTAAGTTTTCCCTTTGAGGATAATGAGAAGAATATGATTTTCAAATAAGAATTGTTTGTTTGGTTTGGTTTGGTTTTCCCAAAGCGTGCAGCACACCCAGGAAATCAAATGCTTTTTTGAACCCTGTGAGCTTTCAGCAAGATATACTGATGAATACAACTGCCTAGAACAGAGTATTGAACTCAGGAGAAATCAGCTGGAAAAACAGTGGAATAATAGGTGCATTTAGAGCCATTTGTGGGCTGAGGCTTGACAGTCTTTGTGCCTTGTTACTGCTAGAGCATTGAGAGCAAAGAGGCAGTGCCGATTTATCAGGAAGAAAGCTCGCAGGTTGTATGAAAACAAACCATCTCTGAAGAGGTTCTAGTGCCCTAGCAGACATGCTTTATTTGGTGAAAGCATGACGTCTAATGACAAAATGCAAGAAACAGTTTCAGTATTTACAGGGACACTCTGGCTTCCAGCTTGCTTTTATAGGCAGTTGGGGTGGGGTGAAGGGATTCTGGAGGACATAGTAATTGGCTGAGAAAAGAAAAATGTGGGAGGATCGAGACTTGCATAGGACAGTGCCTGTTTAATTGAGGTGAAGATGAGGGCAGACCTGAAATCTGAGAACAGTGTCCATTGGAAAAGACTGAAAACCCTTCGTTGGCTAATAGGAGAATATGTGAGGAAAAAATGTGAGGAAACAGTGATGAGCTGCTGCGGGGAACTGCAGCAAGGTGGGGAGATGAAAGCCACGATACCATGCATATAAATGAGACAAGTGAATTTCATATATGCTTCTGTGTCTAATTCACGGAATGAAGTGGGCAAGCACTAGAGCCAATTCCCCATTGTAGCTAATTTCTCCATTGTAGAAAGGAAATTCATACTTGGTATGCAGAGACTATTTTTGGTGAGTGGAAGGACTGTGGGCTTTGGGGTTGCACAGACCTGGGTTCAGATCCTGTCTCTCAATTTATTAGTAAAATATCTAATTTTCTGGGTCTCAGTTTCCACATTTGTAACACAAGGGAGGTGCTGCCCTCCTCCAGTGCGACAGGTTTTTGGGAAAGCCCAGTGACCCTATGTTCCCACTTCAGATTCAATACCTGGAAGAGAGGGTCTGACTGAGGCCTGTGATCAAAGGGGCAAGGGCCTATGATTTATAGCTTTCCCCAGAACCATGTAGCTTGAGGGAGGGGCATTTCTCCAAAGGGAGCGATGCCTGGAAGACAAAAAACATGATCCAAACAAAACAACTTGAAAAGAATTTTTGGACTTCCTAGTTTGAAGACCAGGTGCAACTATACTTCTTCAGAAATTTATGATAAAGTGGCGGTGGCTTTGCAAGTTCAAAGGAACATCACTATAAAATGTGGGTCACCCTAACAGATTGAGGAGACGAAGGGATATGTCATCAGATGGTTTTCCAGGTTTTCTCAGAGCCAGCCTAACTACCAAAATATCCTCACTACCACTGGGTCCTAAAGGGTAAACTTAATGTCATCTGCTGGACAGTGGGACCCACAGAACATTATTTCTCTGGGAGATGCCTTCTCCCCTCCCTCCAAGAGTGAACATGATTCTGTAGGTCTGGCTTCTCCCCTCAAAGATTCAATTTTGAGAATGTTGGCCCCCTTGGCCAAATGGATGAGTAAGAGCAGGAATCTTCTCTTAGAAAGTGCTGCATTCAGAACTGGTCAGCAGGTGGGACCTCAGCTCACTTGTTTTTTCCTTTCAAACAGTACCAGAACCCTAGCAGGAGCAGCTTAAGTTTAGGCCAGAAGGTGCCTTGACATGGGGCCTGGCAAGAGGTTCTAACTGAAAGTCAAGGGAGGGGGCAGCTCCTTGGTTTTCTACTCCCTCGGGGCAGAATGTGTGCTGCTGGGTCATCTGAGCATCACGAGGGGAGCTATCTATAGGGTTCCCTTAGAAAGAAGGCAGCTACCTGCCCTAGTGCAGGTTACTATGGCACTAGTCCAGGTCTTTCTGGCTCAGGCTTCTCTACCTAGCCATAACTATGTGATCAGTAGCCAGAGGTGCTTCTAGAAAGAGTCTCTTTTGTCCATTTACCTACCCCTCCCCAGCGTTGGTCTGACTAACTCTTGTTATGTGTAAGGGAGCAGATTGCCAAATAAATTATCTATGCCTACATAGATAACGTAGGCATTATCTAGCTGCACGTGAAAATGATACATTCTTATCCTCCCTGGGTAGGTGGAAATCCAGAAAGTCCACTGTGATAGTTAATTTTATGACCAACTTGACTGGTAATGGGGTGCCCAGACTAAACATTATTTGTAGGTATCTTTGTGAAGGTGTCTCTGGTAGAGATTAGCATTTGAATCAATTGACTCATTAAAGTATATTGCCCTTCCCCATTGTGAGTGAGCATCATTCAGGCCATTGAGGACCTGGATTGAACAGGAGATAGAGGAAGGAGGAATTTGTTTCTTTTATCCTGCCTTACTGCTTGAGCTGGGACATCTCATCTCATCTTCTCCCATCCTTGGACTTGGATGTACACCACAGCTCACCTGGTTCTCAGGCCTTTGGACTTACACTGAATTACACCATTGGCTTTCCTTGGTCTCCAGATTGCAAATGACAGATCATGGAACTTCTCAGCCTCCATAATCGCATGAACCAATTTCTCATTTGTACATGTCACACACACACACACACACACACACACACACACAACACACACACACAGTTGACTCTTGAACAATGCAGGGATTCATTAGGGGGGCTGACACAGCAGAAAATTCACATATAATTTTAGTCAGCCCTCTGTATATGTGGATTTCTGGGCATAGTTTAAAACTACTGTCTTTCATCCACAGTTGGTTGATTCTACAGGTGTGAAACCTGAGGATACTTACTGGAAAAAAAATTGCATGTAAGTAGGACTGTGCAGTTCAAACCTGTGTTTTCAAGGGTCAACTGTATATTTGTTTTGATATATATATAGTTTTGATATATATATAGTTTATATATATATACATATATATATATAGTTTGTTTGTTTGTTTGTTTGTTTGTTTGTTTCTCTGGAGGACCCTGACTAATACAGCCATTCTCTCAGTTATTCTGAGAATTGCAAAGCACATAAGGTTGTAAGTCTTCAAGCTGTGTAAGAAGCTATACCGCTGCATTCTCCCAAAACAAAATCCTCTTCTCTGTGCTAACCAAGTTTGTCACACCTTCACACTCAATGTGCTGTGTGCAGACTGTGTTTATGTCATAAACTGCCCAGGTAGGGGTTACTTCAGGGGAGCACATGGGTAGAGAGGTAACAAGGGCCAAGCCAAGTGTGACCTGGAAAGCAAGTTGTTCACAAGCTAAGAGAAGAAAATTTGAAGACAATAATAAAGGAGTTGAACAGAAGTCAGAAACTAAAAGAACTAAAGTGTTTATAAAGAGGCATTAATAGAAGATAAGTCTAAGGGTGAGTAACAAAGGAACTAGAGGAAGCTGCCATTTTGCCAGGGCATGCATGCATGCATGTGTGTGTGCGTGCGTATGCGTGTGTGCATGTGTTTAGTAGAGTCAAAACATGTAAGACAGTAGAAAATGGTTCCAAGCTGGAGAGGTCCCAAGTGAGGCTGAGAAGGGAGGATACAGTCCTGGTTTCAGATCCCAGAGGCTGACCTCGGCAGAAGGGAGGGAAGGAACACCTGATATACTGCCAGCAGCTGGCAGCCACATGGATTCTTAGCCTGTGCTACAGGAGTCCAAGAACACCTGCCACACCTGAAGTTACCTTTTAAGGAAAGTGGCCCAAACCGGTTCTTTCCTGTGTCAGTTGTTATTGCTTATGCCATGTTTTGACTGAAACCGGTTCAGTGCTCTCACCATAAGCGGCTTCATCAGATACTGATGCCAGCCAAAAGCAGCCATCCATGAGCCAGACATGGCAACTGCCTCTGACGTAGCATGGCATGAAATCTGCCCAGTGAGAGTGCTGCATATCAGAAGGTGGCAAACCCACATATATAGGTTGAATTGTGGCCCCACCCCACAATTCATATGTTGAAGCATTAACCCCTAGTGTCTCAGAATGTTACTGTATTTGAAGATAAACCCTTTAAGAGATGATCAGGTTAAAATGAAGCAGTTAGAATGGGCCCTAATCCAATCTAATCTGTATTCTTTTAAGAAGAGGAAATCTGGATACACACAGAGACACCATAGAGGTGCACACTAAAGAAAGGCCACATGAGGACACAATGAAAGGTGGCGTCTGCAAGCCAAAGAGAGAGGTTTCAGAAGAAACCAAACCTACTGACACCTTGATCTTGGACTTTTAGCTTCCAGATCTATGAGGAAATAAAGTCCTGTTTTTTAAGCCATCCATTCTGTGGTATTTTGTTATAGCAGCCCTAGTCCACTAATGTACACCCAATTCAGTTTTCTCTTTCGAGAAAACTACGTGCAAGTTTAGGATCGCTCATTGTCGCATTGGAAGTACTGGAATCTAGACAGAGTCCAGCTGAAAAGGCAATGTCTGTTATAAGCTCACATTCTTAACTCTGCTGGCAATCAATCACCATCAGAGATCAGGTGTGCTAGTCTCTTGCTTAAAACCTTATGGAGCCAGGTTAATAAACAGAAAGCTTCTGAGGGGCAAGGCCAAGAATGCAGGTAATGTGCTTCATGTGAGAACCTAGCCTGAGCTGGGCTGTGCAGAGCTGGGCTTGGCCAGGCAGAAGCTGATAAAATCCCAGGCCCTGACCTGGAAGATGGGGCACTCCATGAAACAGAAATAAGAGAAGGTGAAAGACTGAAAATGTACATTCATGTTTATAAAAAACACTAAAATGTTAATGGGGGTCTAACTAGACTTATAGACTAGGAGCAAACACTCGTGTCCAAAATCAGCACTGAGGCAGTGGCTGGGTCCACAGAGAGTAGATGTTAGGACCTTGGGGACCACTGAAGACCCATGAGTTTCTAGGGTAGAATGCTATATCAGATAGAGGTGAATAGCTCCTGGTGAGGACAGGGCTTGTCCCAGTAGGGTTGTAGATTCAAATTCTTAAGGCTGAATATCATCTATTGATTTCCCCTTTCTTCTCGCAGGAAAAATAAAATTAGATTTTTTTTTCTATAATTGGCTCACAAGATAGATAAACTGGCTATTTGTGCATACTCGTTTTTTCCTCTTTCCTACGATGTTGTTTATAAGCATATTTTAAAACTATTTGGAGGAATATTGACATTTTGTTACTTCACTAAACTTTGGATTTTTTTGGAGAGATGGGAATCCAGGGGAAGGGAGGTAAACTCTAGCCACCCTTTCATATGAACTCTGGCAACTGTGTAAAGAAGTTTAAGAGCATAGTGAACCACCAGGAAGGATGCAAAAAAGCCTTCTTGTGTCCTTCAGGCTCTACACATCATCTGTGGTTTTGCTTTGCTCTCCTCTGACTTGATTTGATTTTCTTGTTTTGTTCAGTGTGAGGAGGGACCAGTGTGAAGAACAGCGGAGGATGTAGGGATGGGCATGCTGGACTGAACACCAGGAATCCAGAGGACACACTCCATCAATCCCTGTGCAGTTTGTCCTTCCCCTTCTCTTCTCTCATTTCTTGAGAGATCGGCCGCTGCTCTGGGGAAGTGAACGATAAAGTATAAAAGTGAAGCTGGCTCCCAATGAACTATGGGAGTCTGAGTTCTCATATGGGCCCAGAAAAGCATAGAACTATTGCCAACAGCTAAATTTATTTTTGTTCTTCCCTCCCAGAAAACTAAGACCTCTGGAAATTGCCAGTGGTCCCATGGACAAGAAGCATCAGTAGGCAATTAGACTTGCACAAGTTGGGCCAAGGTGGGCAAGCACCTGAGGACAGACACTTCAGGGCAGAGAGAGGGGAAGCCTGTAGAAAGCATAGTCAGTCACCTGTGGAATCCAGAGGTATATGACATTGTGTTCCTTGACAAGTTTTCTAAGATTATATCCCTAGAGCCTTCCTTGGCAAAGACAAAAATTTAATCCTTCTTGTGGGAATTCCCGAGGGATTCTTTGTTTAGTGGTAAGAAAATACTTTTAGATATGTAAATAGGCTTCATAACAGAATAGAGACCTTCAATAAGGGCACCGTTATCTCTCAAGTGTGGTTAGTTTAGACATCCCCTCCTCTTACAGAGAGATAGGTAGGTGGACAGATGATCTCTTTAGAATTCTCTCAGATCTATGATACTATTTCTCTGGGTTAGGTAATATTCCAATTGTACTACCTGAATTTATGATCAAGGAAATGAATGACAAGTATCTTTGTATTATGTGTTCTGCATAAATACGTGTGTTATGTAAATCTGCTTGCCTACACATTTATTTTTCACTCCAGTGCAACAATATGACCATGCATTTTAAATGACCTAAATGAAGAAAGTTTTTAAGACTTGCATGTATTTCTGTTTAGCTATGAAAGAATGACCTCTTTAAAAACACCACCTCCTGGAACCCAGAAGGCAGCACGTCCCACTCAGGCACCAGAAACCAGGGGACTCGGAGTCCATCTGCCTGGATGCCACCACAGCTGCTCTGTCTTAGATTTCACATTTGAGGGACATGGCTGAAAGCACTCTGTCCATTTGTCCTAAACTTCCAAAGAGCATAAAAACACAGGAAATTAGCAAGAGGCTGTATGCACAGAAACCAGAAGGAAGACAGCAATGCAAGGGGCAGAACAGCAAAGCAGAAGGCCTAGTGTAGAGAAAGGGAGCAGAAGAGTTTGCACTACAAAGAAATCAGGAGTTAGGTAAAAAGGCAAGGTGTGTCCAAACCGAAAGGGCAGAGAAGGAAGAGAAAGTTATTCCAGCAGGATGGTACAGTACAAAGATGACTAGGGCTTGGCCTCTGTTTACCAACTGCTGCCTGTTTTAGCTTGGGAAAGTTACATTACCTCTTTCAACCAGTGGTTCCTCAGCAGTGAAAAGAAGAGAAGGAAAGAGAGAAGCAACCAATCCTGGGACCTGCCATGAACTAACACTTTACAAAAGCAGCCTCATTTAAGTTCAGTCTCATGGAGGAGTATTATTGTCCTCATTTAGAGAAAAAGGCAACTATCCCAAGGAAGCTTAACGAGATTAAATGTTCTTCCCAAGTTCACATGGGAATTTGAACCCAGATCAAGCTAGCTCAGGTCTGGACTCTTGCCATTGTAAAACAACTCCCCTCCCTATGTCAGAGACGTGAGAGTTTAAAGGGCATAGTATATGTGAAGGCGTTTTGACAACTGTGAAAAGCTAAATAAATATAAAGAGTTCGTATTATTTAAAGTCAAATCTTCCTAGACAAGTTCACGATGAGAGAGTGGAAAATTATGATGCAGAGTAATGTTCTCACTTGTCAAGTCAATGACACTCTTTCCCAGATCACCAACAGTAATAAAGTGAGTTAATGACTGAATAAAGCTTTTAATGGTGGGTTGGGCTATATGACCTCTAAGGTCCTGCCAAATCAGTATTTCTGAGAATCAGGAATTTTATCAAAGCAGTAAGAATACAGCCCTGTGCTGAATCTGACCTCAGAGAAAACTGAAGTCAGCAAAATGTTTCCTTTTTTGTCTCTCATTTCATTTCTCAGTTCTTTCCCCTCACTTTCAACCCTCTTGCCAGGCAGTCATCACTTTCAAGGCTATCCTTAGGTCTCGTGTACCACAGAGAAAAGGAATTTGACAAATGAGTTCCGTCTAAGGAAGAGAAAGGTCATGTTTGACTATTGGCTCCAGCATTGAGGACTGTGTGATGTGGGAGTTTGTCATTCAACCTATCTGGACCCCAGATTCCTCATCAATAAGATGAGAAAACTTACTTTTAGAGATCATCGTAGTAATTAACCAGCGTGACATGTAAAGTGCCTAGCATGCAGTTTGAACCCTTTAAGTGTTAGTTCCCTTCAATCTTCTGGATGCAGTAACTGTTGGCAGAGTACAATAATCCTCCTAGAAATGTCTGCATTTAAAAAAAATGATACCTAGAGAAGACAATTCAGTATAGAGTAATAACCAGTCCAATGATGGATTTTTTTACTGCAGCAAGACATCTGGGTAGAAAAGATAAATTGGGGGTAGAAGAGGGGAATATGGGTTGATGGGACTTCCCTAGCTTCTCCCAGTTTGCTCCAGAATACATGTCATTCTATATCATTGTACTTACAAGACCGATGCAGGTGCAATAATATGAGAATATTTACTTACTTGACTTTATTAAATTGCAATTACTAAAACTATGTTTAAAGAGAAGTTTAAAGAATGGTTGTTGCATGTAGACAATCAGGTAACGCTGAAAAATTGTTGGTCATTTATATAAAGAAACCATTCTAAGGATCCAGAGTTTCTTTGTCCAGAACCAGACAATCCATGGTTATAACTAATTATTGACGGGTTTAACCAACACCGATCGGGGCAGAGGAGAAGTGTGGAGATGAATGAGTCTCAGTCCTTTCTTATAGGAGGGTATACCTCCTGGAAAGAAATGGACAGTCTGGTTGTAGAAGCCTGGATTTCTTTGTATGCTAGTAATCTTTTATGTACTACATTTACTTTTAATAAGCTGGCACTGTCAAAGAAACTAAGGCTTTCTCCTCACAGCTGTAAAGTGCAGGGATTTTTCTCTATTCTGTTTACTGCTGTATACCTGGTGTCTAAAAGAGTGACAGGAAATAAACATTTGTGAAACAAATGAATTGTAACAATGATATCAATAAGAAGCAATTCTTTAGATCCACAATGCATATTAGCAGGCAGCTGGTTAACAAATTCTTAGAAATATAGACAATATGGTATGATTTTCTTTCTAGACTTAGGAATACTTAAATGCTAGTGCTAAGAACTCATGTGTATGACACAGAGCTTTCTCTTATAGCATTTGCCTTTTTGTTAATAAATAATAAATAATTTGTTGGAAACATCTGCCCTTTATGAGTAATTGGAGAAATGTTTACTTTGGTGATAGGATGAGAAAGATGTGACCTTTTAACTTTTATTCAAGTGGTAGGTGAGGGGGAAAAATTATAAACTAGAGAATATAATTTTCTGGCAAGCTTTCAAAAAATGAAAAACCAGTAAAGTTTAATATAGTCCCAAAGCTTTGTAGTTTCCAGCTTTTTTTGGCAAAAATGCTTCTTAGTTTGAAACAGAGGAAATTACTAAAAGAATTCATGAAGTTCTCTTAGATATCAAATAGCACTCTAAAACTACATTATTAAGTGGAAAGGATTGAAAAATCATGATTAAATGTCCTTTGGAACCCATCTGCACTCTTAAGATTAGGAGACAAATTCCAGAGAGACCACATTTTGCATTCTGTTGAAAACCAAGCATTTGAAAATATTTTAAAATAGTTGATTGAATACATAGTTCTGCTATCTATATGTCTCCCTAACATACATATTTTGTCTTCAAAAATTACAGAGCAAATTACTGTAAATTTTTAATTAAAAAGGGAGGAGGTTTAGCATTCAACAATAATTATTGAGTTTTCTAGGCTTTCTTCTATAAAAGTACCCAAACTAAATTTGGGGTGAGGCTCAGAAGGAAGAGTGGATAAGGTAAAAATTGACTCAAGTAACTCATCCTGCAGCTGTGCTAAGGCCAAGCCACCAAAGCCTAAAGAGGAAAGGCCAAAGCAGCAGCAAACCTGACAGTGAGGTCTGAGGCTAGGTCCTAGTTCTGAGGGTCAGCATTCCAAAGGTGGCACCAGGTCCAAATGGATAGTTGTGAAACTGGCAAGGTGGTTACAAACTTTAAATTCAGCAGGGAGCAGACTGAGCATAGACCAAGAAGAATTCCAGAGGTGAGCTGTGACCAACCATCTCTGGCTTATGATAGATCAGTCTCTGAGATCATTAGGGGCCCATCCCTCAGAGTTAAAGGTTTTGGTGAAAGATGAACACATCTGTAAATTTTCCTCAAGGACAGTGATTTGGTATTGCCCATCCACCACTCCCAGAGAGTGGTCCAGGCAGGAAGGGAGCTGCAAGGTCTTTTACCTAAAGAGACAGCAGTGCATGGGTCCTTGTACTAGGAAGATGGCTGGGCCTAGTTGAAGAAGGGCTTCCAAAACAGATTGCCAAAGCAAGGGAAAGCTAAAGTGAGTCTCAGTTATCAAAAGGCAGACAACGAAGGAGGTCAAAGAAACAGAACAAAGAGTAGGGAGTAGCAGGTTAAATTAGCAAAGTAGAAAGTGGCCTCAGTGAATTCTGGAGACTGAGCCAGAGCCAGTACAAGGAAGTGAAAGATTGTAACAAGATTACCTCTGGGGGAGAATATTGGTTGTTATTCAGTGTCTTTTAGGGTGGCTGTGAGACTGCCCCCCAGAGGGCGGGCTTATATGATCATGGATGTCTACTAATTAGCATTCTATGGAGGGTGATAGGTCCCACTACTATAAAGTTTTTACTGAGGTGACTATGCAAATTTGGGGGCAGAACTGAATTTAGAGTCATATGGATGAAGGGTAGTAGAGAACTGCTAATGAGAGAAACACGAGCTCATGTAGATGATAATGTCTAAGGGTTTTCTGTCTGGTATGGATATTAACTCTCTCCTTCATTCCTCAACTCCACCCACTGAAATCTTCAGCAAAGTCTATAATAATTACTGGTGCCTTTGTGTTAGTGGGTTGGGGGGTGGGGCATAAAGATGCTGCAGTTGTATGAAAGCAGCGTGTGCTGGAAGTAGAGCACACACGTGGTGGCAGCTGACATAACAGATAGCCCCTCTTGGCCCTTTGAGCCCTGTTCCTCGGAGGAGATTGGATGCTGCTTCCCAGGTAGAAGGTCCAAATGCATAAGGTGGAAGATGAGGTCTCACAACCACTTTTCAGTCCTGTATCTCTCTTAGTAGTCCAGATAGAGAGCCAGCTGAAGGTTATTGGGAATTTAGCAACTTTTCCATGAAACTATTCAGGCTCCTTGTTTTGATTTACTGGGAGCATCTTTGAATGTTGGTGAGCAGAATGTAGAGTTGAAAATGAGGTGAACATCCTGGAGAGGGGCAATTAGTGTTTTTAAAAGTATGCACTGGCTGACTTTCATTACTTCAAAGGGCTCACACACAGTAGGCCCCTTCAGTTATCAGATTGGGCCATCCGAATACGGTGTTTTCTGCTGCAATGAGAATATGATTCTTTCTTGATAAAGAGGCAAACGTGGTGATGATAACTTCCAGACTGAAGTGGAATAAGTAAAGCAACAGTCCTTATTAAGAAGTAGATGTTCCGGTGGTAGTGAAATGGCTTTTTTTTATTTTTTTTATTTTTTATGCCAATAAGCTGTGTTTAGCAATCACGGATAAAACACATTTATCCCTTCCCCCATAGCCTTCTTCCCAGTCCATGCAAAACAAATTGGAGTGAAGCAACACCATCTGCTCATTTCACACTCAGTGAAGTAGCACGTCAACTCCTTCTCAAGGTTAACAAGTCCAAACTCAAAAAGACACTCTTCTGGTTGTGCAGTAAAAAATTGCTTCCTGAAAGCAGGAACTTCATAAGCTTAGAAGAGTCCAGCGTTTCTCAAAACATGACATTGCAAGGGCTGGGCTGATGAGTACTAAAAAGCCAACAGTTTTCTTATAGGAGTGTTACATGGGGCTTTGCTCAGTGTCAGAAAGTCCTGTTTCACTAGCCATTCCATCTCCATAATTTTGGGCCCCTGAGTTAGATGAGAAGACTAGCTGTAGAAAAAGACCCACATAATCGCCGTGATTCTTGCATCTCAGGGCTGAGGGGAAGACAATGAAGTAAAAAGACAAGTCTTGCTCAGTTTGAGAGTCTTATTTTGTTCTGATATTTTTCTTTGCTGTAGCAACCACTTTTTTTTTTTGTAATCACTTAAAAAAATCCAAATCTCTAATTTAACTCCATTATTCTATTCAGAACAGGTGCTTTGAATTAGAGAAGAAATTCAGCCATTTGATTCTACCTCTATTTGCTTTATTCAGCCAAGCTCTGGGTTCAGAAGTAAAGATAAGGAAGGGTTCTTACTAATCCACATGAATGCCTCCAGAGATTGGAAGGATGATAGTCCTTTGGCTGTGGCAGAAAATCTTAAGCTCCAAATAATTCTAACTAGCCACCCATTAAATAATGCTGCTCCCATGAGGACTTGTCTTAGAGACCAGACGCTTGCAATATACTGTCTTAGAGGAGTCAAGTCCTGTGCTATGTTAGGCATGCCTCACTAGTATGTGTGTCAGTAATTTATAATCCTTGGGAGAAATAGATTAATATAAAAAAATAAATTGTGATATGCTAAGTGCCAAATGAGTGTACATTATGTAAAATGGTACCTCTTTTCATTCATACATTTGTTGTACCAAAGTTTTGAGATTTGGTGAACAAGACCACATTAATTTGAATTCATTCATCCATTCAGCCATCTGTTGATGTGTCCATCTGCCCAACAAACGTTACCCCAGTGCCTACAGTGCCAGCCCTTAGAATTACCAAGACAAATAAGGCATGGTCTCTGTCCTAGTGGAAAAGGCAGACCTGCCAGTCACACTGTGGCAATAACTATAATCACAGAAGTGTGTTCCAAGTAGACAGGTAACCAAAAAGGAAGAGACAGGTGACTATATGAGGGTGGGTTTGCAAGGGTCTGAGGTTCTGGGTTAGGAAACCTTCCTGGAAGAGTCAGTATACGAAAGAGTTGAGATTTACCAGGCATGTGCATTCTAATCACAGAGCACAGCTTGACAAAGGCATGGAAGCATGAAAAAGCATGGGGTATCCAAGGAGTTAGAAGCTGTAGTGATATTGCTGCTGGGTTTTGTGTGGCAGTTTTAGAGATGAGCCTGGAAAAGGAGACACAGACTAGAGTAAGACGGATATTATGGGCCATCTTTAGACATTTTTCTGTAGACAAAGGCCTCACTAGTGGGATTTCAGGAGGATATGTTTAGAATCCTCTCTCTGATGGCTATAAGGAAAATGGGTAGGAGGAGGGTAAGAACAAGACAGGAAACCCAAGAAGAAGACAACTGTATTCACACACCACGCCTTTTAAAAGCTTTGATCCTATTTCAGCCTTTACATTTCTAGACTGAGAAATGTCAATGTTTTTCAACACTGTGTTTTTTTAATATCATAGATCTCATAGAAACTGATATTTTTACAGCCTACTGGGGTTGAACATACAATTGAGTCGGCTCGTGGCCACTCAGCCAATCCAAGGACTGAGGGAATCAGTAGCTGAGCTCGACCTTTGAACCCTTTGCCTCAGTGGCACTCCGAGTCTACTAGTGTTGAAAACATGAAGTAATACTAAACAAGCTCAACTAGAGCAGAGCTGGGAGTCAAACTTTGGTCTCCTGACTCCAGTTATACTATCTTGCTACTCTAATTAAACCGTGCTGCCTCTCAGAGCTGTGCTTTAGAATTACTCTCTCTAGTATAGAAAAATGGGTAAATAGTCCATAAAGGTCAATCAAGGAAGCTGAGAATATTTAAGGCTGAATTCCTAAAAAATAATCATGATCGCTCCTAAAATACCTTTCGGTATTGAAGTCTGAAGAAGAAAAATGAACTGTGCAGTTTATAGGTTATATTCTTCGTAGATTAGGTCCACAGTACTATTCATAGTTGCCGAAGTACCTCTGGAATTTGGTGCAGGTAGACACAGGGATTTTGAATAATCTATGAAAGTAAACTAGTGAGTGAGTGGTAAAGCTAGGAACAGAAAATTCAATTATTTTCAGTTATAGCTGAAGTACCTTATTTGCAAAGGTAAAACATAGTTAACCTTTCATTTTAGAGTTTTTGTGTTGGTGAAAAAGGATAATGCAATAATATTCTTTTTAATTTGCTATTTGGTCTATACATAATTAAAATAAAATTTGAATATCTTTTAAGCTTATTTTAGGTTCTTAAGCATTGGTTAAAATATCAGCCTGTTAATGAATCAGCACAGTGCATGGCAGTCTTCAGAAATATCTCTTCTCTCTCTGTGCCATTACACACTTCTGGTGTATTCCCTTTGCATTGTTTCATATTGCATTACAATATTTTCTTCTTGCCTTTAACTTTATAATCCAATTATTAAAGGAATCTTCTGATTTTTTCCCTTAGGTCTCATTGTGATTAAAAGAGCTAAACTGAATGTTTTGTAGGTATCTGTCAAATTGGCAAGAATAGTAAAAGTTATATGTCCTCACCTCATTTTTTTGGTCTTCAAAGTACCACTTCGAGGGCTAAGAAAGGAAAGCATGCTGTTGGTAACATTATACTTCTTAGTTGTCCTGCTGAGACTGCCAACAAGTAGCCAAACAACTGTAATAATTTCTAGAAGCCGTATGTGCCATTGACACTAGGCCCATTACGAACTGCACCAAATCCCTCAAATCATTTCACATGGGTCTGAAAGCTGCTGTCAAGAGATAAAAGCTCTCAATGGTTGTGACTTGGGCTAGATTTGCATTCTACTTACTAGTTTCCATTTGGTGTTTCTGCTTGTGTTTGAATAAGGGCAAAGGTACCTTTGGACTATTAAAATTCTTTCCATATTTCTTTTAATCAATACAAATCAAAAGCAGTCTCGGAAATGCCTGGTTGTCAATACATCCAGCCATGTCAGAAGTAAATGTCATGTCTTCTGAGGGTTGCATTTTCTCAAGGAAGCACTATTCAGGCATATTTGTTACTTCAATTAGTCTGATTTAGTGGTTTAGTCAATGAGCTAGGGCCTCTAGCACTCAGCAGAGTAATTTATTTTTTAAGCTGCTAGTAAAGGACTAAAAACCATCCAAAACAGTAACTCCATGCCTTGAAAGCACATGTACAGATCCTGACCTTCTTGGCAGCATAGCTGCCAGGGAAATGTGGTGGTCTTTGATATGGTCTTCATCTGGGATCACTGTCACATGACTGGAGAGTCTGACTTTGACTATCAGTTCCCTGAGAATACTGGGATGGGAGGTGACAGACAAATATTCTTTTTGGAAAGTCAGTTTCCTGAAGTGATTCTTTTTTTTTTCTGCCTTTAGCTGGCAAAAGCTACAAGGCCGATAGCCTTGAAGGGTATGTTTTAGAAAGGGAGCATGTTTTTCTCAAAGTCTATCAGTCTGGGCTCTTTTGCCTCACTTCATCCAGAGATCATGAAACTCATCTTCTGCTGCTCAGATTTCTGCTTTGGAAAAGTGGTACAAAGTGAGTGGGATGACTTAGGACCTCACTCCAGTGGGAGAAATGGTAGCTTGCATTATCAAAATGAGGAGAATGGAACCAAGATAGCCCAAACAAATATATTGTATTCCCCCTTTTCTTAACTCCCTGCTGAACTGAGCTGATCAATATAATATAAAAAATAATTATTTCTCATTTCTAGACATTTTAAAACTCACTTGCATTCCTACCTCAAGAGTAAATCTCAGCTAGTTACAAAGATATATATTATATTATCTAGGAACTTTATGGTGGCAAGTTATAGAAAACCAATTCAAATTAACCCTGAGCAAAAAAGAAGATTGATTGGACCAGGACTGAGGCATTTTGTGAGACATTTCACAAAATCCAAAGTAAAGCTACTGAACAACTGTAGATGCTGAGATGCAGCTGCATCTCAGGAACATCAGAAACTGAGGACTTAGATGACATTCGAATGCTATCTTGTTAATTGCTGAGTTTCTCTGTGTTAGCTTCACTCTCTTTTGCTGGACATTAATTTTCTTCACACTCTGAAAAACAAGATCTTGGATAGTTTCTGGTTTTAAAATTTTAGACCATAAACCACCAGGATGAAGCTCGTCTTGTTCTCTGAGCAATATTCCAGGTCAAAGAGTCTATTTTGAGTTCAGTGTAGGTCAGGCACCCAT
Organism: Macroglossus sobrinus; assembly: GCA_004027375.1. Taxonomy (NCBI): domain Eukaryota; kingdom Metazoa; phylum Chordata; class Mammalia; order Chiroptera; family Pteropodidae; genus Macroglossus; species Macroglossus sobrinus. The sequence continues at coordinate 170,786 of PVKZ01000310.1, read as the reverse complement.
ATGTGAACCAACTGAGTGTGTCCAGTTGATTAGGGTACCATGATTGGCCAATCTCAGTTCAGGTGTTCATACCAACCCCGATTAACTGTGGTTAGGAGATGGGGTCACACTGTACCAGCACGGTAGCTCCAACAGTAACCAAGAGCTTGGAAGAGAAGAGGTGAATGAAAGATATGAACAGTTTAATATCTCTTCATAGATTAAAGTTTAGACTACAGGTATCCATGACACATAGCTAAAACGAAATGGAAATTGTTAAAAATAAAAGCAAAGCAAAGATATTTTAGGCACAAATAAACATAAAGAAAGTAAAATTTAAGGCCAAAGCCATTCAGCAAAGAGTAATTTTATTTTGATAACAGTAATGTTGCAAAATAAAAAACACAGTAATAAATTTGAAAACATCAAGTAACATATCTAAAACAGAGTAAAACCTTTTAGAAATATAAGGGAAAATGAATTATATCTCTGTAAAACTAAAGAAATTCCTTTAAAAACTATTTTAATTGATAAAAAGAGTTCAACAAAATGTAGTACTGGATATACAAAAACCAATAGCTAGCCTTTATAAGAGCAATAATGTATTAAAAATATGATGAAAAAGAAAATTTCATTCCTAACAACATCAAAACTACAAAAATGGTAGAGAGCAAACTGGGATAAATATTGATTAAAGTAGTAAATTTTTTTTTTAGAATATTAAACTATAAAGAATAACAAAAGAATATATGTTAATGGTGAGCATAATTAGGGAGAATTAGCCCTGCTAGATATTGGAATGTCTTATACTTGAATAATTAAAATGGTGTGATATTAATGTAAAATAGACAAGTAAATAAGCAAGATAAATAATCTGGAAACAGATTCTGATTAACCTTAAAATGTTAATATATGACAAATGTAACTGCATAAACCAATGTATTAGGAAAAAAATCATTCAGCAAAGAGTGTTGGGACAACTGGTGGTTATGGAAAGAGAAACATATCTATTGATATGATCATATGGTTTTTATCTTTTGATTTGTTAATGTGGTGTATCACATTAATTGATTTGTAGATATTGAACCAACCTTGCATCCCAGGAATAAATCCAACTTGATCATGATGTATGATATTTTTAATGTATTGCTGAATTTGGTTTGCTAATATTTTGTTGAGGATTTTTGCATCAATGTTCATAAGAAATATCAGCCCTTAGTTTTCTTTTTTAAAGTGTCTTTGCCTTGTTTTGGAATAGAGGTAATGGTGGCTTCATAAAAGGAATTAAGAAGACTTCCCTGTTCTTGAATTTTTTGGAATAGTTTGAGAAGAATAGGTAATTCTTCTTTGAATGTTTGGTAAAATTTGCCTATGAAGCCATCTTGTCTGGGACTTTTGTTTTGGGGAGAGGTTTTCGATTACTGATTCTATTTCATTGGTGGTAATCGGTCGGTTCAGATTTTTTGTTTCTTCTTGACTCAGTCATGGGAGATTGTATATTTCTAGGAATGTGTCCTTTTCTTCCAGATTGTTCAATCTATTGGCATATAATTGCTCGTAGTATTTTCTTGTGATCTCTTGTATTTCTGTGGAGTCCGTGGTTATTTCTCTTCTTTCATTTCTGACTTTATTTATTTGAGTCTTCTCTTTTTTTCCTTGATAAGTCTGGCTATAGGTCTGTCAGTTTTGTTTATCCTTTCAAAGAACCAGCTCTTGGTTTTATTAATCTTTTGTATTGCTTTTCTAAACTCTATTTTATTTATTTCTGCTCTGATCTTTATTATTTCCTTCTTTCTACTCACTTTGGGCTTTGTTTGCTGTTCTTTTTCTAGTTCTTTTAATTGTAAGATTAGATTGTTTATTTGAGATTTTTCTTGTTTTTTTTTTTTTTGAGGTAGGCCTTCATTGCTATGAATTTCCCTCTTAGGACGGCTTTCACTGTGTTCCATAAATTTTGAGTCATTGTATTTTTATTTTCATTTGTCTCTAGGTATCTTTTGATTTATTCCTTGATATCATTAATAATCCATTCATTGTTTAGTATGACATGTATTTTTCAGAATAACGATTTATAACATGAGGATGTATTTATGATGAAATAAGTTTGGAAAGCAGAGTATATTTTTACCAATATATTATGAATACAAATTTTCTCACACTAGTTTCTCACTAAGTTAGAAATACATATAAAGATTACAAAGTTTTTTCCCCCTATGAATCATGATTACAAATACATAAAAAAAGAAACTTTGTGAAGAGAAATAAAAATGGAAGGAGATATAGCTAAACCTTAAGAATGGTGTGAGAAGAGGGAATATAGCCAATTTTCCTCTTGTATTTACTTTTGGACATGTTCCAGATTTCAAAAAATGCATTTCTTTGATAAGTACAACATCAAAAAGGACAGTTTTTAAAATTATCGGTGATTTCAATTCAATGCTTTCAAACTAATGGCTAGTAGAAAAAAGAGAGGAGGAATAGGAAAAGTACTAAAACTCCAGAATTACAAGTTAATACTTTGGTTTATTTTAGTATAATTAGATAAATTTTGGCTTAAGACTAAGTAAATCTATAAAGCTGGTTATCCTTAAGTCACCTGCTTCTGTTTTCCAATTACATTACCACATTGCCCATATACAGAAATTCTGAAGCCATCAGGTGACCTCAGAAATACGGATTCTTGGGGCCTCCCCCTTGGAGTTTCTAATTCAAAAGGATTGGAATTAGACCTAGGAATCTGTGTGTGTTTGAAACATAGTCCCTGGATGATTCTTAGTTTGGGAATCCCTTGACTAAATGGTAAGGAGGCTTTCCCTGCTGGGAACAACACCCTTGAACTTTTGAGGTGGAGGAACTCCTCTCATGTCTGTTCTTGGGTCACTGCTGTTCCTACAGCTGCTGCAGTTCTTGGCTGTCCACCTGAGGGTGTATATGCAGAATCTAGAACCCTCATGTGAGGAGCCTACAGACTGTTCTTCCTTCTGGCCCTTGTGTCTCCACCAAAGGCTGTGTAAGGCTGGGCTCCTCACAGTCCTCAACATGATATATTGGCTTAATGTCATCACTGATTCGGAACCCCTTATTCTAGTGGTCATATTCCTGTAGTCTCATTTTAAAATGTTCTGTGCTTCCTCCCTATTGATGCAAGCTCAGCGGTGAACCTCCTTCCTAACTACCTCCTCTGTTTCCATAAAGTACCCTTGGGTAATAGACAAACACCTCCATTTCCCAAGTCTCTGCACAAGCACTCACTCTATCTCCTGCTTTATTTGAAATCTGACTCTCTCCTGAGACCACTTCTTCTGCAGACCTCATTTGTTCAGATCTCAAGTGACTGTTAGGTGGTGTTAATATTCACCTGGGTCCCCTCTGCCATTTCCCATTTCCATTTTTAAGCAAAAACAAAAAATCCCAAGCGAAACAAGAATTCTGTTAGAGTTTGAGAATCATGGCATTCAGCTCATTGTCTTTTTTTTTTTTTGTCATCTTAGGACTAACTTCTGAATCACTTCTCAGATATCTTGAGTAAAGTGGCTTACATTCTTTCTCTTTACTCCAGCCTTTCCACACCTGTCATCCTGGGTGACGTCATTGGCCATCTCTTAGCCACACTCCCTCTTCTCCCTCTCCCTCCACCTTCAACACCTGGGAGGAGATTGCATTGCAACATACAGGGCAGGAAAAGGTCAATATAAAATAGTATTCCCTTTGATTCATTTTATAGAAGAATCTGGAGAGAATCAGCTCTCTATTCTGTTTCCCAGTTAGTGGTAAGGATGAGGGGTGCATCCTGTTTGGGAGTTTTTCAGGTCAAGATAGCCCAGCATAGCTAAAAGAAAAGGACCAAAACACAGATAACTCTTATAAAGGACATAAGCTAGAGGAATAAATGAGTTTATTGAGATTTTATGTTGTCTAATTCAGCTCCTTAGTGTTGGAGACCAGATTGCGTGTGTGTGAAAGGAGTTGTAATGTGGAACAAGGAGTCTGTCCTCTGGTAATCTCTTTTTTTGACCACTTTAATTCCTTTGTGGGATGCAGCTGTGTGTGTGTGTGTGTGTGTGTGTGTGTGTGTGTGTGTGTGTGTGTGTGTGTGTGTGTTAAATGCATACTTAATGGCAGGCAACTGGATAGTGCTAAGTCTAGAGCAATGAAAAGGAAACTCCCAACATTTCCAAAATATACAAGAGACTCTCTAAAGAGGACTCTCAGGGTTGTTTAAGGTGCTCCAGTCTCTAGCTCTAGTACTGAGGTCTGGCAGCATCCTGGTCTTGAGATTACAGGGTCTTTCCAGAAAAATTACTTTCTGCTTCAGATAGTGTTTTGTGTTGGCTTTCTGTCAAAAGCAAGGTCCTCTAATTCTTTCTGGAAAGCTGGACTGCCTTGTTTTGTGATTATTGTCTGTTGATAACCAGCTATGTGTCCTTTGAGGACAGAGAATTGGATAGCAAATATCAGGATGTTGTTTCTTATTTTCAGTTTTCATTAAGGTGTTACAAGAATGGAACATGTTCAAATACAGCTGAAAGCTGCATAGAAACCACAGCGCTAGGGTGTAACTCTGTTCTGTGAAGTCCTTTTTGCCTAATGCCAGTTGCCTGAGACTACTGAGGTCAGATAATCATGGGCCTTGCTGAATTACAGCTGCCAAATTATCTACTACAGTGTTTCTAAAGCTATCAATTATCTTTTCTCTCTGGAATCTTCAACACTTCCCTCCTTATTGGCTCCTTATATGAGCCCTCAAGTCTACTTGTTTCTAGATGAAATCCATTCTAGACTTTTATACGCTCTCTTTCTGTTACAGGTAAACTTGAGAAAATCATTCATACTCAGTGACAAGCCATAGCAATCAGGTAGAAGCCTTACCTGAGGTTGCAACTGTACTTACTAAAGTTGTCCATAGCTACCTTAGCACTAAATCTAACGGATATTTTTCAGTTCTTACCTTACTTGACCTCTCAGGAGCACATGACACTATTGACCATTCCTGCATTCCTGAAACACTTTCTTTCATTAGCTTCTGTGATACACCATGCTTCTGCCTTTCTTTTTACCTGTCTGCTTGTTTCTTTACAAATTTCTCTTTGTGTTCTATAATCTTAAACATGTTGGTGTATGGTCCTAGTCCACAATCCTCCTCTTCACTCCCAAACTTTCCTGGGGCAATCTTAACCACTTTCTTGGTGGATTGTCATATTTACCCAAATATAAGACAACCCCTCCCAATTATCCCTTAAAAAGAGGGAGTCACCTAACATTGTGACCTTGGAAAAGTCCTTCTTATTATTGATATTCTCTCAATTATTTTGAGCAATGAAACACTCTTTGAGGAATATACATTAGTAGGAAATGATCTAATTCAATATTCATATAGAAACCACATAACAGAATTGGTAAGAAAAAAACCAAAGTAATTTTAAACACATATTTAGGAATTACTTCTAGGGAAATACCTTCACATTTGCAAGTGTTGAATGTCCTTGTAAACAGGCCTTTAAAAGTCTTTATAAAAAGCAATAGGATAAGTGAATTTATGTACAGGATGAATATGTAGTGTGATTAGATACAGTGGCCTGGAATAAAATTCCCAGTAATATCATATATAGAGTCAAAATATGGGTGAAAGTGAAGGTGATGTATCCTGGGAAACTATTTCAGAGACTCAGAATGTGCCCTGGTGATGATAAAAAACACTGTGGTGTGTTTTGATAAAATTATATTTTAAAATTACATTTTATATTACATGTAATTTAAAGTAAGTATAATTAATACATTAAACATTATAAGTAGATCCTTGATTATTTCATCTATATCTCTAAAAATTTATATACTCAAGTTGGCCCCCAAGTTTTATAGGGGGTGGATTTTACCTGGGAAGATGAGGGCTTATACTACATTCAGAGGTACCTTATGTTCAGGCATATATGGTATAAACTGATGATACATCTCTCCAGCCCAGTTTCCCCTGCTAAACTCCAGACCCCACTAATGAAGTTCACTGATATTTCTACTCAAATGTCCCATAGGCACTTTAAACTTGTCCAACGTTAGACTCACATTGCCTCCCATCTGCTCCTTTTCCTTGTACTCTTCCCAGTGAATGTCACCACCTTTAGTCAGTGGTCCAGCTGAAATCTGAGTCACCTATGTCTCCTATCTTCTACACGCCTTTGTTGTTTCTATCTCCTAAATTTCTCTCTTATCTTCTCATTTATCTTAATCCTCTCTGCTTTACTCCAGGACACCAGTAGCTCCTCTCCAGACTACTGTTAACAAAATCTGAACTGGTTTTCTTTTTCTTGTCTCCTTTCGACCTACACCCCAGGAAGCAACCTGAGTGATCCTTCTAAAATGCTGATTTGTCTCAGTTTAGAGACCAAAGCTGCTTCTCCAATTCCCCATCCCTCCTCCCCGCCCCCACAATTTAGTCAGGTTAGATGCTCTTTAGATGTTTTCCCACACTTCTTATCTTTCCTTACCCTAACACTCTTCACACTTCTTTGTTATAATTGTTTATCTTTCCTGCTGGACTGGGAAGCTTGTCTATCTGGCTCACCATTGCATTCTCCTGACACAGGGCAGGACCTGAGACATAGTAAGTACTTTATAAAAATTAAATGAATGAACCAATAATTTTGTTATCCCAGCACCCAGCACAATATCTGGCAAATAAGAGGTCCTCAATAATATTTGTTGAATTAAAAAATTGTTGCTGAACTAAGGAAAAGCGATTAAGCAACAAGTAACAAGCAAAATTAATACTGTATAGGCTTTGTCCTTAAGGAGCACATATCTTTCTTAATTAGGCTTAATCAGAGATGGCTCCCTAGAATCTGTGGCTTTTGGCAAGAGAAAAAAAGAAATCCAAATTTCTACCTAGTGGAATGTAGAGGGCAAATGTAAAAATGTCTACATTCGTGCAGAAGAAAATCATGTTCTTGTGACATGGGAAAATGCTAGTTAAAATTTGCTGTGATTAGAAAGTGTTCTATACTGGGATCTACTGGTTTTCTTCTCTACCTAGGATCCTGGGATTCAGCCAGGAAATCAGCTGCAGAATCTAATTACTGCCAGCAATTAAACACTGAACTATACTGCATCTCTAAAGTTGGAAAATAAGTTTTTAGAGAACAATATTAATAAGAATATAGAGAATAATATTAATAAGAATAAACTATAGAGAATAATACTCTTACCATTTTATATTCATAGGCTTAATTGTTTATTTAATTTTTATATTAAAGTGCACTTAGAATAAATTTTACAAAAATAATTGGTCTAGTTATTTTTGGCCTGCACTTTGATAATGTATATATACTAACATACAATGGCCAGCCTGTTTTCTTTGATCTAAAAGTTTCTTTGTGCACTACTCCTCAAACATGGGCCTCATGTCCTAACCTTACTTAGATGAAAAGAAAATGTTAATTTCATAAATAGTTTAATATCTCTTCATAGATTAAAGTTTAGACTATATGAAAATATGTTGATTAGCAGAATAAATGTGGATTTGGGCATTAGTTGAAAATCTTGTCGGGAGAGTGAAGATGATAAAATAGGACAGCTAAGAAAATCTTTTCTGAGATGCCTTACCAAAGAGGAGAGATTAATGACTCCAAATAATGATTTTTAAGGGAAATGTCCGCAATGTCAGTTACATTGAAACAAGATGAGGTATCTGAATTCAAGTGTGTGTCTGCGTCATTTTTCCATTTTACTCCTGAACTGCTGCAAAAACAGTAATTTTAATCTAGGCTCCACCTACTAGTGGTTTATTATAGTGGGTTTGATTAGAATTGTGACTTAATCACAAGTCACAAATTTATGCTTTATTGTTTATTTTACAGAAAGTGCTTTATAAACTTTTGATTTAACCTTTATATACACAGTGGGCTGATAAATTAATGAGACAGTTCACAGAAGTCATATATGAAAATCAATGTGATTATTTTATTAGCCATCACACATATATTTTTCAAACTTGAAGATAAAGGTAAGCTTCCTTTAAGAAGTCACATTATGTATTTTAGAGTTTTAATATAATGAAAAATTTCTAGACTTAGATTTAACATTTGGGAGGCAATTTATAGTTTCCAAAGAGCTTTTCTCATTAATTATCTCAGAAAGCTGAATAATGATGTGATTATTAAAGGTTAATTAAGCAAATGCTTGTGAAGTAATTGGGAGGTAATCTATTCTAATTTAACAGGTCAATCAGGAGTATTTAGGAAATATTTTTGCTGGTTAACGACTCTAACCAAAACAAAGATATTTAAATTGTTTCCCTAGTGGAAAGCAATAGCGTGTGTTTGCCCTTTTGAGTCAATTGTTTAAAAAAAACTGGGATGAGAATTCCAATTCCACCGTTTTGATGATTTAAGAAGTTTGACGAAGACTCTGAGCTCTTCTCTCCCAAGTTAACGCAAGCCTTATATTGCATATCTTGGCACTTCAGAAAAAAATATCTGTAGAAAGTAATTACGGGAAGGCGCAGAGGGAAGAGGAAGCCAGAAATAACCATCTTTTGGGAGCTACACGTTTGGGTTATTGACCACACAGTGAATAAAAATCTAACTCATTAATAATCAAAACACGATTCTCCAGGTGTATAATCATACAAATACATCTTATTAAATATTTTTCCTGGGTGCAGCTTATAAAATTATCAGTGTTCTCGTCTGCAGTGTAACTACAAGCTGCTTTCTCCTAACTTTGAGTGGCCTGGGTGCCGCCTCACGATCACCAAGTGGTTTAAAATCACATCCCTCTTGCTCCTGGTTTCCTGGCGAAAGACGTGATTTCCAGGTACGAAGACTTGAAGTGCCCGGCAGAAGAAGAGGTGAAAGGTTTCAGTTATAGAGGTTCGGCCCCGGGCACCCGCAGGAGCTGGAGGAATGGACTGCGGGCACCTTTGTCTGTGCCAGGCTTCCCTGGACCGCGGCCGAGTGACGCGGGCGGGACGCGGGCCCCACAGTGCGGGCGGCTCCCGGTGCTGTCCCGGGGAAGCGCGCAAGGGCGGCCCGACCGGGAAGCCGGAGGTCAGCGGCGGCGCGGCGGCCCCCTCCCACGGGAGCCGCGCCAGATCCCAGCGAGGGCCGGGCGGGATCGCTATTGTTTTTGGCCAGCACATAAATCCCCGCGCCGACCCTCGCGCACCCCGGTTTCCTCTCGGAGGCCATTCAGTTTCCTCTGAGGCCCTATATTATAGAGGCCCTGGGCCCGGGCTGCAGAGGCGTGCGCGTCCGCGCCGGCCTCGCAGACAAGCCCGGGCTCGGAGCGCCTCTCGCCCGCAGGTCTCTGCTACCGGAGGCGTCTGGGAGGTGAGCGAGGGTAATTTCTCCCCGGAGCCGAGGGGCCGCGCCAGGCGGGCGGACGCGGGGAGGAGGAGGAGGAAGAGGAGGAGGAGGAGGATCCGCTTCTCCGGGGTTTCCCTGACGCCAGCAGCAGCGCCCGGCGCGCGCCCCGCGCCCGTCCGCGGCTCCAGGGAGGAGGGGGAGGGGAGCGGGGCCGCCGGGATTGGAGCGGAGGGGGGCCGCGCGCGCGGAGCCGAGGGTGTGCGGGCGAGGGAGGCGCGCGTGCGCGTGCGCGGGGGTGCGCGCCCCAGGTCCCCGCCCCCCACCCCCGCCGTCTCCGCCCCCCTCGCGCTGGTGTGTGGAGCCGGAGTCGGCGGCGGGTGGCGGCGCCTGGAACCTGAACACCGACCCCCCCTCCGCCCCGCCACCCCGGCCCGGAATGCACTGACCGCCACCCCCCCCCGCTCTCCTCCTCCTCTGCCCCCTGCAGGAGGGAGGCGCCCCCGAGTCTCCCCTCCCGCGAGAGGGGCCGTGCGGGCCGGGCCGGGCCGGGCCGGAGCAGCGGCGGCGGCCGCCGGAGCCGAGCCTGCAGCGAAGGACCGGCTGGGGCGCGCGGGAGGGAAGGAGACGAGGGCTCCGCGGCGCTGCCGCCGCCGCTCGCGGGCAAGAGATGGCGGCGGAGCGGGGAGCCCGGCGCCTCCTCAGCACCTCCTCCTTCTGGTTCTGCTGCTGCCTGCTGCTGCTGCTCGGGCGCCGGGCGCCGCGCGCCGCGGCCGCCAGGAGCGGCTCCCCGCCGCAGTCCCCAGGTAAGCGGCGGGCGCGGGGCGCGGGCTCGGCGGGCGCGGGTGGGGGCGGGGGCGCTGCACCGGTGCCGGCTGCAGCCGCGGTGTTTTTGTTTAGGATCCAGGAGGAAACGTGCAGGAACTTCTCAGCCTGGTCTCGGCTCGCCGATGAAGAAGGGGGTCGCTCAGGGTGGAGAGTGAAGTCGGCGGGCGGGGGCGGGGGCGCCGCCGGGGGAGCGGCGGCCGCGGGGGCCCGTCGGGGGCTCCCTGGGCTAGTTTTGTGCTTTGTACCCGGAGGCAGGTTCACCCCTCGCCACCCTCCCCTCCCCCAGGCTCATCCCACTTGTAAGAGTGGGACATTCTTGTGCTCACACAAGCACCAGTAGAGGCCACTACACACCTCATTAAATAAACAATCGTACGGCCAATTCATTAATTTTCAGGAAAGGAAGGGAGAGCGGGGCTTGAACTCCGCCTTCCATGGCCAGGGATTTCCCAGTTGAAGTCCCAGGGAAGCGCTGGCTGATCTCAAGGGACTCTTCGTGCGGGGACTGTAGCCTCAGGGCTGCTGAAGAGAGGGTGTCAAAGGGGCACAATTGCTCCTTCACAGCCAGTGGTGTTGATTTAACGATGAGGGCGCCTTGGAGAAGGGCTCCGAGTGATTACATATCTGTTAGTGTTTCCGTTATGAAATGCTTCTTTACTGGGGATTACAACTATATTTACAGCCTGTTAACTTCTCTTAACCTAGGGAATTGTCTAAGCATCGGATTTTAAGGACTCGTACGTTGCTTTCAAGTGGCAGTATATAAATATGTTTAGTTTCAAAAATCGTTTTCAGGGTTTTAAAATATCACAGATTATTGAAATCACCTGCATTTCTATTTATGTAAGGGGACCAATTAACAGAACGCTGACTTGCCTGTAAAGACCTTACAGCGTAGTTAAGGAATAGAACGCACTCAGCAGTTGAAGGGCAAATTAGCATGTAATCTGTTTAAATTGTTTGACCAAGGTGGTGTATCATTAAACTTGACAAAACTTTCACCTACTTGCTTCAGATCTGAAATTTTGCATTTGAAAGTCATCTGATCAGGCACAGTGGCAGCTTCTAATCACTAAACCATTACTTGTTTTCCCCTGATTTATATAAAATATTTAAAATCACACAACAGTGAACTTGGCTGCTAGACTTTCTTTTGATTTTCTTGCACTGTGTAATATAGCTCCTGGCTTTTCGCCAATGTTAAAAGCTTTAAACCTAAAATACCGATGGGTGTTATCTAAACAGCTACGTAAAGAATAGTGTTTTAGTGTTGGACTCGCACTTGCACATTCAGCAAACGTGGTTTAGAATACACATTTTGGTCCTAAAATGTAGGTTACTGATCCAACACTTTCTTTTCTAGTGGACTGGCAAGAAAAATGTCACTATCTTGGAAAACAAGTTCTCTCTTACTCTTAATTCCATATGTAAAATTTTATAACAGAGTTCATAATATTATGTATGTTCTAGGTAATTAGAGTTTCTGTTTAAAGTTTTTGTCAGTAATTTTGTAAGTAAAGAAAGTGCTAGTAATTTTATTACTTAGGTTAATCAAATAATCAGTCCCTTAGGAAGTGGTCTTAATATCTCTTTCATTGTTAATTCAATTGATGGGCTTTTAGTGTGCGCTGATGAGGTGCAAGCCATTGCTGAAATGTGCATTCTGCCTTCATGTAGCTTACAGTCTGGTGAATGGATAGGAAAGAGAGCCATTCAGCTACTAATTATATAATTAAGTAGTTGTGATAAGAGCTGCAAAGGAGAATAGGCTTTGGGAAAGTTTAAACTGCAGGGACCTAACCTAGTCTGGGTGTTAGAGTATCTCAAAACTGAGATCTGAGGAGTTGGTGTGGAGGTGGGAAGGCTCACCCCTGATTAATGGGATAGTTGGGTCTAGAACACAGATCCAATTCTCAGAGTGCCTTTCCACAAACCATCCTGCCTCATTACAAAGGGGAAAGATGTAACTGCAGTATGGAGGCGATTGGTCAGTTATCTTGTAAGTTGCAGAGGTATGGAAGGAATTGAGAATTGAGTAAGGAAACTGGAACAAGCTTGTCAGTAAATCAGATGTCATTTGTCAGTGGGTTTATTTATTATTTTGTAGAGGGGTAGACTCAGAAACCTTTCTGTAGGGGATTACAGTAAGTAGGTAGCAGGGGAATGGAGATAGTAAAAAGAGAAAAATAGGGTGTGTGGTAACAGTAAATGGAGTGTTTTTTTTTTTTCAGCTTTAAGGCAGAGTTTTTAGACATGAAGAGGTGGAGGAAAAAGGAGAGGGAAGGACTGGTGATGGAAAATCGTCAGCAGTGGTGGAAGGCTGTAAATGATGAGACACACAATCTGGTTTGGAAAGACAGGGAGGGCAGATTACTAAAAAGATATTTAGGAATTCTAATAAGAGTGAAGGGATTAAGGAATAGTAATGAGGTGGAATTGGGATGATGGAATGGAGAAAGGAAGACAGTATTGAGAGTTCATTTGAAATGAGTTTGAATTTAAAGTAAGACTAGATCAGCTATTTCTACACTTTCTCCAGCAGTGTTTTGTACCCCAACGTTTTCAACGTTTTAGTGAAAAATTTTAATGTATTGGTTGCTTACGAGTTACATGAAATACGTGGAATTGCTTTTCCTTTAACTTTTATTAGAATAACCAAATATCCCATTCATTGGTCAGATTGCAAAAGAATATTTGACAGAGTGTCATAATGGTGTTGAGGCTAGCCTTGACCTGGGCTTCAGAGGTGTATTGCAGAGTTCACGTAGCTACACTTCTCACTTAAGCTAAGAATTCTGTTGTCAACATTCTGCATAGATGACTCTAACTACTTTAGTATTTACTTGATGATGTAATTTATTACCGTTAGTAAACTTGCTTTATGCAGTATATTTAATTTTCACTCTCCCCACCCTTGAATTTTTTCTTTTGCCCTTTTTTGGCATCAATCTCCTGATTCATCTCTTAGTTCTCTGATTGCTTCTTACCTTGTTTTTCAGACTTTTTTCTCATCCCTCATTAAATATTGGTATCTAAAGTTGATGTCATTGAATACTCTGTGTCTTCAGTTTCTCCCTTTGAGTTAATGACTCTCCTAGTCCATTCTTCTTCATGTGACACTCAGTAGCTTCACTGAATAGGCACCTTACATTACACAAGACTCATCTTTGCTCCCCTTCCTCCTGCTTCCCTTATTCCCTTTCTCCAAACTATAACAAACCAATTCTTGACCCAGGGTACTTAACATTGCTTGAATGATTGGATGGACTTGTCTTCCTGTGTTACTTGTGTTGGACATCACTGTTCACCATTCAACCAAGTTAAAATCTAGAAGTCATCCTGGACCCTCCCCTTTGCCATATTCTCATAGCCAGTAGTTCTGTTTAATTTTTACCTCCTAGATGTTTCTTGATCTCAGTCCATAATATCTTCATCATTCCCACCTAGACTAACAATATTGGCTCAGTAATTAATCTTCACTGTTACCCTCTAGAAGTCTGTCCTTCTGCTGGAATGAACTTTTTAATTATATTTTTCTGAGGATGCCACTGCTACTCACAATCTCTTATTAGTACTCTGTAACTTGAGTGTTAGAGTCTAAGCTTCTTGGCATATTGTGAAGCCCTTTGTGTTCTTTACCACTGGCCTTCCCCACCCCCAATTTAAGGCCTCACCTCTAGATACCTCTGATATGTACCTGGTGTTCCACTACAGATTAATTGCAGAGCTTCATGTCTCCATGCCTTTCCACATGCTGCTTTTTCTTCTCATTAATGCCGCTTCCCACCTTGTCCACTTCTAAATTTCTACTTAGCTGTTCAGTGAATTTTTCTCTACTATTCCCCTCCCCTAAAGAGAGTTATAGTCATCATTCTCTGTGTTCCCATAGCTTTCTGAGTGCTTTTCATCTTGTGTTGCTTTCTCATATCCTCTCCTAGCCTGAACCTCTTGAGGATTGGACGTTGTTATTCACCTTTGTATGACCGGTGGAACATAAGCATCTGGCACAGAGTTCATAACCAGTTAATGTTTGTTGAATTGCCTTTGTTTTTTAATTGTTTGGGCCATACAGCACATCTGATTCCTTTATATAATGACCCTTTATGTGTCTGATGCGTATAAGTATGTTACTCTCCCCATCTTTCTAAATTCAGCATCCTTAATTCCTTTAGCCACTTTTCACATAACTTAGTTTTCTGACCCATTGTGAGTTTGCTTATCCTACTTGGGACATGCTACAATTTTAGTGTTTATTAGTTTTGCCATCTTTAGAAAGATCAATGATCTTACTAAGTTGTCTGTAAACAGGGACTGATGTCCTGCTCTCCCTGCCGAACAGGATGAGACATTTAAGAGAGTTCATAGATTTCCAGGATGAAAGCTCAAAGAAGATAAGAAATGTGATTCCTCTTAGTAAACCATATGAAAATTAATAATGTGATGTAGGATAGTGAAAAAAGACTTACTGAGGCAGAGGATTTGGGATATAATTTATGGTTCTATACCTTCCCATATAGTACCCATTGGGGGCTATTAGGCAGGCAAGAGTAATACATTGCTTACCTGAGTTGTTAGAAGATTGAAATGTAAACTCACTTATAAACTGTAAAGTACAGTACCTATATAGAATGGTATTGATGTTTACGAACTTAAAAAAATGTTATTCTATTAATTTTTTGAAAAAAAATTTTTTTCTATTGGCTTAATTGATCATGGTTGGTTTCTTTGTAAGTTTTTTTCTATGCTAATAAAAATATTGAGGTAACATTAATCTCATTATATGGAGGGTTTATTTATCTATTTAGTAGTTTTTATTCCTAAACACTTGTTTTTATTACTGACTTCTGCGTGGTTGGGAGGTGTTTACCATGCCATTGGTAGGTGTTTTGGCTTCTAGGTAAAATTACATCAACAATAGGAGAACAGTCAAGGGAAATAACTATATATTAAGATTATATTGACTGGAAAACTAAATGAGGTGAGGAAAAGTCTTGTGCTTATGATTTTAAAATATTGACTTTGTCATGGAACACAAGCCAGTGAAAGAGGATAATAAAATATAACCCAAATTTTGGATTCATTTAGAAGGAAAAATTTTTTGGCCAAAATTCTTGGAAATAGAGACAAAAATTCATTTAGATCACTGGTGTAATTTTGGTATATTTCTTTCCAGTCACTATCAATATGGTGCATCAATTTTACATTTTAATCATGGTGTATGTATAACTTTATATACACATTATGCTATTTTTCCCTGTTGCCACATTATCATTAAATCATTTTATTTTTAAAAATTTATTTAAAAATACTTAGATATGTGTTTGAAGTAAAGAACAACAAGTGGTGACCTTCGTAAGAAAGGAAATTTAAAATAAACATAAGAACACAAAGATCTTTCCTTAGAAATAATTGTCTCAGCCATGCTGAGTTTCACTGTTCATCACTGCTAATGGATATTGCCTGCCCCTGGCCCTTTCCTTTCCCCTTCATACTATAATAAAATTGCTGTCTAGAAGATAGATTTTCTTTCAGATATCTCTGGAGTCAAACCTCGCCTCAAATTAGTTCGGGTCCAGGTTGAAACCTGAAGTGGGAAAAAAGGAAATGTGAATAGAAAGCTCTGGAGGTGAGGTGGCCAGTCAAGGTTCCTTTTTTGCTGGTCACTGCCCCTTTAGCCATGGAATTACCTTTATTAGCAGATCTCTAACCCTGATTTGTATTTGAATTTTTTTTTGGGGTAAAGTTAATTGTTTAACTTTTTAAAAAACCTGAACACATAAAAAATTTCAAACAATATGTAAAAAAGTGAGATCATATATTCTAATTCTCTCCCCAGAGGTAATCACTCTTAATAGCTGTGGATTTTGTTTTATTATAGCTGTTTAGATAGCCATATAGTATTTTATAAATGTATTATTTATTTAACCAATTTATTTAACCAATTTCTTTTTGATGCTCCCAAATGTTTAATTGCAAACATAAACAATAAAGCCACTTTTTTCAAGTGTCTTTGTGTATGTTCAAATATACTATAGAGTAAAGTTTGTAAGTGTGGAATTATAGGGTAAAAGAGTATGTGTATTAAAATTTTTGAGTTATTTCCAAATTGTTCTCTAAAAAGCTGATTTACTCTCTTAACAACAGCAAATGAAAGTACTTATTTCCCCACACCCTTGACAACATGCTGGTTATTTTCAGACTTTTTAGTTTTTGCCAGTTTGATATGAAAAAAGTATCTCTCTTTAAATTTTATCTTGTAAAATTAATGGAGTGGAGCATCTTCAGATTTTTATTGATGGTTTATATTGTTTTTGAGAATTGTCTATTTGTGTTTTTTGTTCACATTGCTATATATATCCTTGCTTGAATCAGTGGTTCATTAATATAAACAATACATAAGTAAGGATAGGAACAATTTAAAACTTTATACTGTCGAAGTTTCAGGGCTGCTTTGGTTTTTAACTTAAGAAGTGAACTGAGTAATTGATTCAGTCTCCTTATCTGACTTATGCTCACCACTGCTTATGTTCACTTGATATGGATATATAAACTTTCAAACTGTTCTGTTTTGAAGAAAAGAAAGTTAAATATTTTATTCACTGATTTGAGTGAAAAATAGGAATTGAAATATGCTTTTAAGACAGGGTTAACAACTTTGGTTTACAGTTAAGTTCTGTTAATCAAATACTTGAATGCTGGTTTGGCTCAAGGTACTTAGAAGGTTCAGAATGGAAAATGGATTAAGAATGCAGCAAGAGACAAGTTTGAGAGGCAGGTTATGGTTTTCGTTTTGGATACCTTGATCATGAGATGCCAGCAGAACATCTCTGGAAAGGTGTTACAGAATGAAGGCTCAGATAAGATGTCTGTCCACACCTTTGGCTAGAAAAGTAGTTCAGGAATTATTTGATAGAGGTGATAGTTCAAGTCATGAGAGTTGATCATATCATTGAGGAAAGAAAAAGAAAATTTAGGACCAAGACTCGAATGTAAAACCATAGTTGGGTGTCCAAAGAAAGGAAATATTACTCTGTCTACAGAAGAAGATAGAGAAGTACCTGGAATTAGAGCTATGTAAAATGATAAAATTCATTTCGCCTATGAGTATCTTATTCAGAAACATCTATATGAATAAGGGATATTGCTAAAGTGCTATTGGTTCTTTTCCCTTCCCCCTACATACATGGTGTGGCGATGGGTTAGGATGCTACACAGGGAGCTGAGAGGGTTACAAAGACAATTCTGAATAATTCTTTACTTTAAATAACATAATAACTTACCATCCTACTGGGCTCAGGTAAACAATAAATGAGTTAACATGTGTCTGTCCATGCTTAGAACAGAGCCTGGTTTATCTTAATCACTCATTAAATGTAAATTGTTGTTTTTGTTGTTTTTATTACTATTATAAACTAGATGGAGAAGCTAGCCTAAAATACATGAAAATAAGATAATGCTTGTATAATCTCATTTATGTTTTTATCTGATGGCTGTGTATAATTAGATTGTTAAACGAGTGAGCTTATTATGGGAAGGATAATAATTAGTTTAGTTTGGAGTATTTAGTTAATTTTTTTAGAGGAGATAGAAGAATTTGAGCCGGTTTTGAAGTCATGAGTAGGTTTTTTAGATGGGCAGATTTTTTGGCAAGGAGGGTATGGGGAACACATAGTTCACTTTTTTTATTCTTAAGTTTATCATTTGTTTTGAAATGGAGAGGTGATTATTAGATGATGAAATCATAGGCCAGATCATCTTTTAAAGATTGTGATGCTAGAAAAGAAGCTGGAGATAGTACTTGTTCCAATTTTTAATGCCTGAAAATTAACCTTATCATTACATATATGCCTTTTAAAACTTCATTTATTTACTGTTAGATGTTGTAGGCATCTTTTATGAAATATTGATTTTTCTGGAGTTTATTCAAAGACACAGAAATAAACTTCAGAATAATATGTATTGGGAAGTTCTGAGGAGTTAGTTTTTGTTACTTTGTAAAGAAATCTTTTTAAAAAAAATATGTGGAAGCTTTGTGGAAGAGTGAACTTCTTCAGAGTTGCCATAGTTAAGTAGAGATTTCAGTTTCAGAATCAGCCTTATTTATCAGTCATTAAAATTTATGGGTAAGAAATATTAGATAACATTGTGATACAAAGTTGGTAGTTAAAATTTGTCTCTGAATATGCATAATAGATTGACCTTGAATCTTCTTTCAGAACTCACTAGACAGTTCTCCCCACTACCATTTAATATTGTACATAATGTTTACTAGGTACCCTCATCTTTTTTGTTTTTTAATCTATATGTTTGTGGACTTGTGTGTGTGTGTAGACTTTGAGACTTAGAAATTTCACCAGGATTTGATTAGATGGGAGTTTATTCATTGATTTTTATTTTTTAAACCTGGTACAGTGGAGTTGAATTTTAGTTAGGCATTAAATTTAAATTCAGCAAGTAATGTGAAAACTGCTATCATATTCTCTTTTAATGTACTTTAGAAAAGCCCCACATTAGAAGCTGATATTTCTTTTCTCAATAAGTTGGGCATAGATAGTTTTTTCCCTTAGTGTTAGAATAAATTATTCAATTTGTTGATTATCAAATGAAGAAGACTTGAATTTATATTACTCAAAAATATTTTTTTTTAAACTTGAATTGTACTGTGATGAAATGTTCATACTAAGAAGCACAGTGGAGCTGGCTTCAACTGGGAGAATAAGTTCCTATATCATTGCATGCACATGCTAAATGGGCAGATGGAATGGCTTGTTCTATTTAAAATATTTCATATTCTCATGAATGGTTGAATTATTTAAAGTTAAAATGTGTGTATGTTGTGACTTCTTTATTTAGTGAATCTTTTTTGCTCTTAACACCTACATCTATTTCAGGGTAGGGAAGTTTTCTTTTATTACTTACCTTTACCCTTTATTACCTATACTTTGTTATTTCTTTCTGGAGTTCTAGAGATAAGTATATTTGCTTTCTTGTTTCTTTCCTCCTTGACACTTGAATTCTCCTACTTGCTAGGATCAGTGTGTCAATTTTTGCTTTATATATTTTGAAACTGTATTATTTGGTGTATGCAGTTTTATAATTGTTCTCTGGCTAGTGAATGGACTCTTATCATTATATCTAGTAGTGTTATTCACTTTAAAGTCTACTTTTTCTGATATTAATATAGCTATATCAGGTGTCTTTTGGTGGTAGCATTTCTGTCCTTTTATTTAACCCTTTTTGTAGTCTTATATTTACGTCGGATATCTAGCATATTGTTAGGTTTTCTTTTTTATTTAGTCTGAAAATTTTTGTCTATTTATATTTAATGTAATGGCTGATATGTATATGGCTTTAAATCTTCCATTTTATTATTTACTTCTATTTGCTCTGCCTATTCTGTGTTCCCCTTTCTTTCTTGCCTTTTGATTATTTTCAATTATGCAGTTTTTCTTTCTCCTTTAACTTAGCAGTTCTTTTACTATTCATTTGGTGGTTCCTAAATGCATTTTTGACTTACTACGTTTACCATTTATTGGACAATGCAAGGCCTTTAGAACACTTTAATTCCATTTGTACTTCTTTCCTAACTTTTGTTTTTATTATATATTTTAATTCTCATATATTTGAGATCCACAAGACATTAATTTACGAGTCTTTATTTATTTATTTAGATTTTTGATGATTGTTTCAATTTCCATACTGCTAATCAGTCTATTTACATTTTCCAGTTTTTCTTGATTCAGTCTAGGAAGGTTGTATTTTTCTAAGTATTGGTCCATTTCTTCTAGGTTAATAAATTTGGTGTTATATACTTTTTCATAGTATTCTTGTATGATCCTTTGTATTTCTGCAATGTTAGTCGTAATTTCCCCTCTTTCATCCCTGATTTTATTTGTGTCCTTTTTCTTTTTTCTTTAGTGAGTCTAGCCAGGGGTTTGTCAATTTTATTAACCTTCTCAAAGAACCAACTCTTTGTTGCATTTATTTTTTCTATTGCTTTTTTTGGGTTATTTTTAGTTTTATTTATTTATGCTCTAATTTTTATTATTTCTTTCTTCTGTTGATTTTAGGCTTCATTAGTTCTTCCTTTTCTAGTTTTTTAAGATGAAGCATTAGGTGGTTTATTTGGGCTCATTCTTGTTTTTGGAGATACTCCTGTAATGATATGAACTTTCCTTTCATGACTGCTTTTGCCCAAAAGTTCTGCTATGTTGTACTATCATTATCATTCATTTCTGTGTATCTCTTGATCTCTCATTTTATTTCTTCTCTGACCCAGTTATTCTTCAGTAACATGTTGTTTAATCTCCATATATTTGTGGTTCTTCCTGATTTCTTTTTGCAGGTGATCTCTGGTTTCAGAGCATTATGATCAGGGAATATGGTTGATATGATTTCAACCCTCTTACATTTGTTGAGGCTATCTCTGTGGTCAGTCGTTGAGAATGTTCCATGTGCACTAAAGAAGAATGTATAAGCAGTTGTTTTGGGATGGAAGGCTCTGTAAATGTCCATTATGTCCCATTGGTCTAATGTATCATTTAAAGATTTTTTTAATTGATTTTCTTTTTGGATGATCCATCCATATTCGACAGTAGGGTATTTAGGTCCCCTACTATGATAGTGTTTTGGTCTCTTTCTCCCTTTAGTTCTGTTAGTAATTGCTTTCCATATTTCAGGACTCCCTGATTGGGATCATAGATATTAAGAAGTGTTATGTCTTCTTGGTGCATGATTCCCTTTATCATTATGAAGTGTCCCTCAGTATCTTTCTTTACATTTTTTATTTTGAAGTCTATTTCATCTGGTATTATTACTACTACTCCCGCTTTCTCTGAATGCCATTTGCTTGAAATACCATTTTCCACCCTTTCACTTTGAGTCTGTATTTGTCTCTGGAGCTGAGATGTGTCTCCTGGAGGCAGCATATGATTGGGTTTTGTTTTTTGATCTGGTCTGCAACTCTGTGCCTTTTTATTGGTGAGTTCAGTCCATTTACATTTAAGGTGATTATTGAAATATGAGGTCTTATAGCCATTTTATCTTTTGCTTTCTGGTAGCTCGGTGTTTCTATAGCTAGCTTCCTTGTCCTTGTGTTTCTGTTTTATTTTGGTTGGCTTTTGTGGGTTTTTCTTCTGGTCCTTCTTATTTTCTGTTATATATTTCAGTTCTGAATCTTTGTCATGTGGTTACCATTATGAATATGTAAAGGATAGTTATATATATGTTTGTATATATTATATATATATATAGTGTTGTATATGTATAGTTATATAGTGTTTTATATATATATAAATAAATATGTACACACACACACACAGACACACACAATCATTCATTTTCTTCTGTGTGTGCATTATCTCCATTTCCCTTTGTGAATTTGGATCTTTGAATCCTCCCTTTTTCAGTCATTGTTGTTGTCACAGTTTGTTCTTATGTATGCTGAATGTACATTACTATTTTGCTATAGTAATTTTCTTCTTATTATTTAAGCTTATAATGCCCTATTAGTATGGGTTGTACTCCTTTGTTTCTATTTGCTTGATAGTCACTTTACTCCTAATTATGTTTTTTTTTTGTGGTCATTTTGTTTTAGGTGAGCTGACCCCTTTCAGTATTTCCTGTAGTGCAGGCCTCGTCGTGGAGAATTCCCTCAATTTTTGTATGTCTGGAAAGGTCTTAATTTCTCCTTTACATTTAAAGAAGAGTTTAGCTGGGTACATTATTCTAGGCTGGTATAGTTCCTTTCACTTAATAATTTGAATATTTGATTCTATTTCTTTCTGGCTTATAAGGTCTGAGCTGAGAAGTCTGAGGATAATCTAATGGGTTTTCCTTTATAAGTTACCATTTTCTTTTCCCTGGCTGCCCTGAGAATTCTGTCTTTGTCATTGATTTTTTATTATTTTAATACAGTTTGTCTTGGTGAAGGCCTTTTTTGGGTTGAGGTAATTGGGTGTTCTGTTGACTTCTTGAATTCCAAGCTCTAGCTCATTCCTTAGATTTGAGAAATTCTCGTTAACTATTTGTCTGAAAATGCTTTGTAGTCCCTGCTCCTTTTCTCACTTTCAATAATGCCCATTATTCTTATGTTTCCTCTCCTGATGGTATCAGCTAGTTCTTGTATTTCTTCTTTATTATTTTTCATTCTTTTGTTTGTTTCTTCTTCCTTCTGATTTATTTCTAGATTTGTGTCTTCAGTATCACTGATTCTTCTATTTGGTCGACGCTATTTCCCAAGCTTGCTGTTTCATTTTTCAACTCTTGGCAGTATGTTTTTTATCTCCAGAAGTTCTATTTGGTTCTTACTGAGGGTTTCAGTCTCCTTGCTCTGCTAATCTAGTCCTTTTGTCAGTTTCTGAAATTGTTGATATGACTCGTTTTGGAACTCACTGAGTTTTTTTGGAAGTACCATCCTGAATTCTGTCATTTAAGTTGCATATTCCTATGTCTGTAAGCTTTATTTTCTGGAAATTTTTCTCTTTCTTTCTGAGCTGCCTTGTCACCTTGGTTGCTCATGGTGTTTAATGGACTGTTCCTTCACCTGGGCATTAATAGAAATGTATTTTGCTTTTTTTCCAGAAAAGATTTTTATTATATAAAGGTCTCTCTTTAGCCTGTTGCAAAGAAGGCACTTTTCTTTCAGTTTCTAGTAGGTGACGTCTTAGCCTCTTGGATCCCTGCTTTATGTAAAGCCTTAGTAATGTCTTTATATAATGCTTTTATTGTCTTGTAGATATATAATCATGCTCACTACCCTCCGTTTCAGTCCCTGTCAGTGTTAGCAACAGTTTTGGTAATGTTTGCCAGATGCCCCTGGGGCTTCGTGGTGAACAGTCTTGGAGGGTATGTGGGGAGGGATCCTCTGGTTTAGAGGTTGGGAGCTGCATCTCAGCCTCGGTTTTGCAACTGTGGCCAGTAAAAATCAACTATTGTTTCTCTGCTGTCTGCTTCTCTGCTTTCTGACTTGATGACTGGGCCCTGCCACTGGCTGCATGGAACTCATAAACTCTCCCAGGGAGGGCTTCAGAGAAGGCTCTGCACCTTCTCCCATCCCTCTCCTTCTACAGGGAGCTCTGGCTGCTAGAGATAGCTTCTTTGTTTCTCCTAGTCCACTGCCTGACACCCTGGGTTCTGACCTGTGGTACGCTTATTTGCAAAGCTCAGACATGCTGATGTGCCATTTGGGTGTTTTCTGTTGAGTTTTAGATGTTCAGCTTACTGTTCTTCAAGGGGAGAGATCTGGGGACATCTCTCACTCCGCCATGTTTTTTTTCCCGTCTGATCCATTATTCATTTAGGTATACCCATGTATTTGCTTTTTCAGTTGCTATTTTTTTCTGTATCTCTGACTTCTATCTGGGATCTTTTCCTTCTGCTTGGAGAATATCCTTCAGTATTTAGTTATGTCTCCTGGAGATGAATTTACTCAACTTCTGTCTGTCTGAAGTCCTCTTTATTTCACATTCAATTTCACTTTTTTTTGACTAGGTGTGTAATTTCAGGTAGACAGTTTTTTTTCCCTCTCAGTCCTTTAAATACATCATTATTTTCTAGCAAATTCCATCATTTGTAATGAGAAGTCAGCCTCCTTCCTCCATTGTTCACTTTTTAGATTTGTTCTTTATCTTTTTCAGAAATATGACTGTGATGTATGTACCTAGTTGTGCTTTTCTTTATATTTATCCTGCTTGTTGATTTTTTTATATCTGTGGGGTGAATACTTTCATCAGTTTTGGAAAGTCTTGGCTACTATTTCTTCACATATTTCTTCTTTGCTATTGGAGTTTAGTTCACTTAGGTCTTTGATTCTCATCACTCTGATGGGTTTGGAAAAACTATAGTATTTGTAGTTGATCTACCCTTTTTTGGTTGTTAGGGTAAGAGCAACAGGCTCTTGTGACTTTCTATAGACTAACCAGAGGGATCACTACAAATGTTGATCTGTTAATTCCATTGATTATATTTTCAGTTCTAGAAGTTTCTTGTTTTCTTTTATAGTTTTTAGGCCTTTGACAAAATTCTCCACCTTGTATCTTTATTCTTTTCACCCATTCCATTATATGTGTCCCCATGAGGGTTTGTTTTTATATGTTTATTTCTCCTGATTTTGGGGTTGTCTTGTCTTTTTATGTTTATTTATTGTGTATTGTGCCAGGTATTGTATATAAAAAATTATGGAGATAATCTGAATTGATACTGTCTCCCAGGAAACATTTACCTTTGCTTCTCTTCTTGTCTGTGATTATTCTAGAAACACTAACAGTCCCATTTCACTTTAAGACACTTAGGGATTGAGATGATTTTAAAGTTAGGCTTCAGAGCCTATGAATTGAAATATATTGGGTTTACCTTTACTTGTTGGATGTAGCCCTTTGAGGTCCTAGTCCACAGCTTAAGAGGTTTACCCTCTTTCACGATACACCATCATACCAATTTTGTTCCTTCAGAGCTTGAGTCTGTTAAAAGCTATGCTCATTTTCTCAGCCTCTTCAGCAGTAGTGGCCTTTGAAATCTGCCGCTCCAAATACCAGATTTGTCTCTTAGGATTTTCTCATTTTATGGATCTTGGTCCCTTAGTTTCTTTTCACTTTGATTGCCTTCACACAGATATTTTGTACTTTGTCTAGATTTTTTAGTCCTTATTGGAAGGGTTGGTATGAACCACTTACTCTGTCATTCCTGGAAGCTGTACTCTCACAGTGCCCTCATCATCTTTTCTCTTATTTGCGTTCTACAAGAAATTTTCAAGCTTGTTTGTTTGTTTTTTTTTTTCATGTGTAGTCTGCAATTTATTGCCTCTACTGTATTTCTTTGAAAATTATTGTTTTATGGCTGAAAGCAGTCTTTCCTTGTTTCAGATTATTCTTTTTATATTTATGGTATTCTCTTAATTTTTTTCAGGATTTCTACAGTTGAGATTTTTGCAATTGGGAATTTTAACAATATTAAAAGTTGTTCTCTCTCACAGTAAATTTTCCAGGAGAAAAATTTTGCTTTATTTGATAGAACAATCACTCCTTTTGCTCCCTGGGTCATTTTAATTATTTATTGGGAAGATAATTGTGATGATGGGATGGTGTGTGTGCTCAGTATTGTTGGTTGAGATAAGATTGTTTTGAACTTATGTGGGTTCCTATCCTGATATTTCAGGTCTAGGTAAAAAGAAAATTTTAGATTCGCAGTAGTCTTACTTTGGTAGGTCATTGGTTTGGTAGTTTGCCGAGAGAAGGGGCAAGGTATAGTCAGATTGCTATGAAACAGGTTTTCAGTGCTCGAATTTAAAAACTCACAATTCACATACTGGCAGTTCGTTGTGGAACTAGAGTAGTAATCTCTTCTTTTGCCTTGTCTTTAAACTTAGCACATTATCTGCAACATGCATGCTGCAGCCAGGTGCTTTGTCAGCATTTTTTCTTGGAGGCTCCCTAGGTTCACAATACGGTTGGCACTCTTCTGTGGTTTTCAGCAGGCTATACATTTTTTCCTCAGCTATTTTGTACTTGTGTGTGTGTGTGTGTGTGTGTGTGTGTGTGTGTGTGTGTGTGTGTGTGTTTTAAATGTAATCTTCTGGTTATTTCAGTGGATATTGGGATGGAATATCGGGTGGGCATTAGTTAAATTTGTGAACTGAGTTTTGCCATCTTGAACTGATAATCTACACTGTATGTTTTTTTTTTTTTTCCAGCTGGTTTAGGTTGGTGTCTGACCCAATTAAAAAAGAATAGTTTTATTATCATTTTCTATTTACTTTCATGTACATGTAGATTAGAATTATGTTATTGCCAGAGGACTCTAATAGGCTAATTAACTCTTGCCTGCTAGGATCCCTTTGATAGAATAGGGCTTTTTTTTTTTTTTATTCCAGACATTTTTGTGCATGCTGATTATGTTTTCAGGGTTGTGCTGGGTTTGGGGATTACAGACATGGGCAAGTCTCCTATTCTTGAGGTAGAGATATCTTTCCTCGAGATTGAGAAAATTTTCTTTGGGAGATCGAAAGCATCATTGTTCCCTTATAACTGATTTTTTAACCCATCAGTTACACTGTCACATATATAAATGAATATTTATAAAGATGTTGATATTTGTTTTTATGTATGTAGAAAATGTTCCAATTAAAATCTTATAACTTTGATTGTGTGACTCATTTTATAATAATTTAATATAGTAAATTTCAGTTTATTTTCTGACCAGGTGATCATATCAGATAATAGTGTTTATGTTATACATATGATTGAATTTTCTCATATGTTACACAGATATATAGAAAGTAGATTGGCATGTTTTTTTTTATAATAAAGAATTCAGAGTTAGGTAGGGCATGAAATAGAAAAGCAGAAGCATTATTCATTATGCAGCTTTTTACTTATGGGAAGAGGAATTAGGAATCTGCTTTAGCCTTAAATCTGGAATTTTCTAGTCTGGAAATCATGCTTTGGAAATGGTTTGACAGATTGGATATAGTAGAAGGAATTAGGAAAAGTAGGCAACTGGGAACAAAGGGTAGATTGGAAAAGAAAATGGTTTTGGGAAGAACAAGGATATTTCTGTTATAGACATAAAATACACTGTAAAGAGAGTTGACTGTTTATTTTACATCCAACAAGAAAAGTACAATTCAGAGAAAAGTATTAAATTGAGTCTCTTGACTAGTGCTTTGTAATGATGTAAGTGAATTTTCTTTATATATTGTTCACCTCAGGTTAAATACATTATGTAATATTATAAACTTGATATGACAAAGTACACTTGCTGCCAGGTTTTCAGTTTTTAATGCAGTGTCTTTCACACTTGTTCAGGTGTTAGAGCATCCGGAAGTAGTGGTGTGCTTTGTGAGATATTTGTGAACTATTAGTAGTTTTAATTACATTAAACAAATGAAATATAATTTTATGAGCTGTACATATGACTTATGCGAATGCAATTCAACTCAGTAGTTCAGTTCAAGAAATATCTAATTAGCATTTGTTTTGTGCCACAACATAGGGTAATTTCATGATGAAAATGAATCATGGACGAGGTAGAAGAAAATAGAAGTTGATTTTTTTCAACCATCAGTGGTTGATCTATCTTTTAAGATTAGTTTGAGATCTTCACAGGGGTTGGTTGCTGTAAATGGCAGCCCACTAAATGGTTTATTAAGTGTAGTCTCCACTTTCAGGGCATCATTATACGTCTATCTACTGAGATAAGAATCCATGATTCAGGGTCCTGGGAACCTTCATTTTAAGAAACATATGAGAGGTTTCTTATTTACAAAACTTGAGAAATAGTTTTTAAATGTTGACTGAAAAAATCCTAGAATATTGCTTCTGAATTTAAAGGAATAGTGAACTTCCTCTCCAAAGGAAAATATAATGCATATGATTGGGTAGTTGCTGTTTATTCAATTGTGTGTGAGAAATGTCAGTTTATAGCTATGAACATCTGGACTATTGAAAAGAATTGCCATTTTCCTGAAAATCTTTTATTTAAGTTGTTTTTCCATTGAAATAATCATATTATATCTAATGGAAACAATCACATTATATCTAATGGTTTTTAATGGTTTTTCAACTGCGAAATGTTATTAAAATTTGGATTGTATTCCAGTAACATCTGAGGATTCAATATTAGAATACATTTTAAAAAGTTTTGGTTTTGCTTTATTAACTGCTTCAACTTTTGGAAGCAGGAACATAAGTAAAAAGTTAAACCAAAAGTCTTATATATATAAACTTTCTAAAATTCTTTCTTCAAAACAGTGAATTTCAGACTAATTCCTTCAGTAAACCTTTATTGAGTAAATGCAAGCTCTGTGTTGGGCCCATGAGGATGATTAAAACTTAAAACACTGTCCTAGTGAAGTTCACACTCTAGTGAGAATGAGATAGTGAAGGAATATATATAAACAAGTGATTTGTGCTTTTCCTAACTTTAACAAATTGGAAACTCTGTAAAAAGCAATTAAATAACCTTACCATTATAATACATGAGAGGGAAAATAAAGTGTATGCATGTGTGGATGTGGTGGTGGTGATGCTGTTGTCTCATAGTTAAGCTGTTGCAGTAATTGAGGCTGTCTGCAGTGGTAACTTGGATTAGGATGATGGAGGTGGAAAGAGCCTATGGAGTAGATAGATATTAGGTGATAAAATAGAATTTGGTCATGAGTTGGACGTTGAAATGAGAGACGTAGCCAAGATGATTCCTAAGCTGCTTCAAGATTTGTATAGTAGGATGGACGGCGGTGTCTTTTTTGGTGGGAAAGAAATACGTTTTGGGGGGGGGACAAGAAGAACATGGTTTTGATTTTTGACGTAATGAATTTAATATGCCTTTGAGATATTTAGGGGCAGTTAGTTATAATCCGTAATGTAGTGGAAGATATGGACTGTAGATATGTGAGATATGCTTGGAACATGGATGAGTTGAAAAGGATGGGCTGTTGTTACAGGACAAAGAATTGAGTATAGAAGTAGAAGGAAAATCAGAAGAGGGTTTTGTATCATAGAAGTAAAGATGGAGTATCATTTTACTGGAAGATTAAGTATGGTGAGAAGTGGAGAATATCTTTTGCCCTTAGCCATCCACGAGTCATTGGTTACATTATTGAGAGCTTTAAGTGGAATTTGGAAGCAGGTTGAGTCAGGTAGGAAGAGAGGAAATGAAGACTGAAAAATTTCAGAAATTTAACTGAGAATGGAGATGACTGAATATATAGTAGTTGGGGTCTAAGAAGAATGGTGTGTGTGTGTGTGTGTGTGTGTGTGTGTGTGTGTGTGTGTGTGTTTTCAATGGGCAAGAGCATATTTTAAAGGCAGTGGAAGACTATTTGAGAAAGTTTGAATATAGAAGGAAAATGAAGTAATAGGGTAAATTTCCTGGGAAGGTTGGGGGAATATGGGGTTAATTCTGTGCATAAGAGGAAAGATTTGTATCAGATCAGAGAAGGAGAGGTAAAGCCACTCTTTAACTGGAGGGAAGAAGCCTAAGCATAGATGAATACTCTTAATAAGGAAGTTAGGCCTTCTCCTGTGCATGAAGAGGTTTCATAAGCAAAAAATAGCTTCCAGGAGAGTTGGGAAGTGGGTTAAATGGAGAGGTAGGATTATTAATCCTTTTTAAATTACTGATATGAAAGTATACCATACTAGAATATTTAACAAGATTTTAAATTCTATGGGAACAAGCAGTGGTTTGTCTGCTTTTCCCTGCTCATGTGCCAGGGG
The DNA here is from genome assembly GCA_004027375.1 of Macroglossus sobrinus. Lineage (NCBI taxonomy): Eukaryota > Metazoa > Chordata > Mammalia > Chiroptera > Pteropodidae > Macroglossus > Macroglossus sobrinus. Next base: position 141,469 of record PVKZ01000310.1, on the reverse strand, counting down.
TCCACAAGCATGTTGGAGATAGAAGGTTCCCAGTAAATATTTACTCTAACCTAGAGCCTTAAAAGAAAAATGCATAAACAGTAATTGCTCTTGACTGACTTAAATTTTTGTAGACTAATGAGAGAATTAATGTGAAGGGAGCCTCTTCCTATAACAGTGTTTAATTCACCATCTCAACAATCTCTCCCTGCAGCCTACTAAGCTTTTCTCTTTAATTAAGTACCTGATTTACGCAGATTTTGCTCTTTTGAGGACTTAATCCATGTCTAAATGGATAAAGGTAACAGCTCAGGCATAGTTAAAATATATTGTGAACACAATCAGATTTCACCTCTGGGCAATTTAGTTCAAACATCCATCTCTAAAAACCTGTTGTACCTAAAAGTGGGGACTTTTATAACCAATTCTCAGTTATTCAGAAGCTAATTGTATAGTTTGTCTCAAGATTAGGCAATCTCCTTTCTGACTCTCTTCTAACATATCCCTCTGGGCGTTTTGTTACTCTAAACTCATGAGTAAGATAAGGAGAAGAAAAGTTGAGAATGTAGATAAAGTGAAGTGCTCTTTTGCTTCTTAGTTTGTGTGGGTGTGTGCGTGTTTAAGTGCATGTGTGTGCACTCACCTTATTTCTGTGATTCATTAGAAGCTGTCAGAAGTGACTCTAATATTCAGTGTAATATTCAGTGTAATAAAATAACATAGAGTTTGTAAAACTCTGTTATTTTAGATTATAGAGACAATAATAGTTCCAGCCAGATAGAATTTTATGTTTGAGGTGGTATATGCATATGGACCTTTATGGGCGAGGGGTAGCCTTTTTCTTGTGTCCATCTTCACAATCCTCCCCAGTGTGGCTGTTCTCTTTCTGTCTTAACCAATGCTTCAGGAATCCCCAGTCTCTTCCTTCTCCTTTACTGCTTACACTGATTGCTTTGCAAGAATATGAAATGCTGGCATCGGGTGACCAAGGTCAGTTAGGCACAGAGGCCAGATGGAAGAATTTATATTATGATCACTAGACCGTGCCCCTCTAGGTAGTGACCATAACTTTTATCTCTGGATCCTCAGGGCCTTATGCAATCCCTGACATATAATATTTCTCCAGAAATATTTTATTTTTGAAAGGAGTATTTTAAAATTAGAGTCATAGGATGAATTATTTATCTTCCTGTTTTTATAGATGAGAAAAGTGAAACTTAGATTTAGTAGTGGCTATTTATGTTCTTGTGACATGGCTAATTATACTTTAGCCCTTACAAAGAGATAACTGAATATAATATATATCCCTAGCCTTCTAGGAATCTCAAGTTAAATAGAAAGTCAAGCAGTCATTTATCTAGCAGAGTCGTCTTTTTTTTTTTTTTTTTTTTTGGCGGGAAAGGGGGGGG